>OZ002744.1:143890203-144490203 GCA_963924295.1 Dioctria rufipes | reverse complement strand
GACAGTATAGAGCGAATTGAATTCAGCTGCTAAATGTGTAATGAAACGCTGAACCCGCACTTCAAGGGAAACTGTGGCGATAGTTTTAGGTGGACTATAAATTGTGTAAATTTAAGTTGTTTTGTAAAAATGCTTGATGTCAGCTCCGATTTTGATTTGTTAGAGTAAAGTTAAAATAAAACGTAAAATAAGAATTTATGGTCTTTCCAAGGATTTTGTAAAGAAAGTTTGTTTTCTACAGAGAAGACAAGAATGCTCCCGGCGCCAATGACGCTGGGTCATTTTTACCCGAGGCAATTTAACACGGTGATATTTTTTGTTCACGCTGCCCGTACAATTTGAACGTTTGTTTAGCTGGAGATAGAGCTTACCTCTACTCGTACCGCCAATGTTCTCAGTGTGACGCCGTCTGCGCAGCGAGATACACGTGCGTTAAGTCAATACGGGTAAATATGACCCAGCGTCATTGCTGGCGTAATTTTTTCGTGACATACTTTCATTTGTTTATTTAGTGTTTGTTGTTAATTCATCTTGTTCTTTTTTAGTGATTTGGTAAATATGGCCCTGAGAAACCACCCAGAGAGTTTTTTGGCGGTGTTAGAAGAGTCAGAGTCTGACGAAGTCGAGTCAATTGCTGCTTCGGACATCGATATTGAGGACCACTTATCCGAACGTAGTAACAATAGCGACACTGAATAAAATGGAAGCGATACGACTACGGATTCATCAGACAATCTCAATCTTTTAACCGTACTAAATCAACAGCATCGGCAATTTTTCAAAGGAAAGGATGGAACGATGTGGCAAAAAGCACCGGCACGAGCAAATGTACCCACAAGATCAGAAAATATAATATATGAATCACCTGGTGTAAAACTTGTGGCTCGAGGTGCCAAAACTGTTTCAGAATGCTTGAACTTATTTATAACCAATGATATGCTGTGTAAGATTCAAACATGTACCAATTTATATATAAAACAAAGAAGAGCATCGTGTGTAGATTTGAGTAAACATAGATATATGGGAGAAGTCGAAATAAGTGAATTGAAAGCGTACATAGGACTTCTGTATATTGCTGGATTTTACCGTTCTAACAGACAAAATCTAAACGACTTGTGGCAAGCAGATGGTACAGGCCTAATGACCCGTACTCAGTTAGTAACAAACCTTTTGACGTGGTGAATCGCATCGTGTTGCCTATCTCCAAAACTCACCGTAATGTTACTTTTGATAATTGGTTCACAAGCTACGAATTGGTGTCTCATCCCCTAAAAGAACACAAACTGACCTCAGTGGGTATCTTACGAGAAAACAAGAAGCAAATCCCACCTCATTTCATCACAACGCGTGGAAAGAACCCAAATTCGTCAACTTTTGGACATCAAAAAGATATCACTATGGTCTCTTACATTCCGAAGAAAAATAAAGTTGTCCTCTTGATGTCGAGCTTACACCACGACGACAACATTGATGAGTCTACTGGCGATAAACAAAAACCAGAAATAATAACTTTTTATAATTCTACCAAGAGCGGAGTGGATGTAGCTGACGAGCTTTGTGCTACTTACAACGTGAGCAGAAACTCAAAACGGTGGTCATTGACAATTTTCTTTGCAATGCTGAATATATCGGGCGTAAATGCAAATATAATATATCGGGCTAATAATAACGATACACGTACGAAAAGACGACATTTCCTAAAAATACTGGGACTCGCTTTGATACACGAGCATTTACAAGTCCGAGGAACACGTGCGAATTTACCTCGACAATTGCGCAAGAGAATAGCAGATTTCGCAGGTGAACCCACCGAGGAACCGCCCCAAATGGTCCCAGGAACTCGTTAAAGATGTCAAATATGTCCGTCCAAAAAGGATAAGAAAACATGTCATACTTGCAATGCATGCCACATTTACATATGCCCAGACCATTTGGTTCCATACTGCAATAATTGCAGTAGTTCCATGTCTCTGAATGAGGAAGTAGAAGACTGATTTATTATTATCGTTATGATAAGAAGTTCGTGTGATTTCTCTTTCAGTATATAGGATTATTTTTCATATTATTAATTAGAATACTTTACCAAAAATTAAAAGAATATCAAAGTTATGTTTTCAAAGTTGATTTTGCGTGTGTTAATGAAGAAGTTAATAAAAGTTTGATTTATGGAATACATTGGTATTATCTTTATTTTACCACGTATAGAAAGAACCCTTATTAAATAAATACTTATTACAATTAAGGTAACTCTTTTAATTTTGTGATAATTTGTCGATATAATCCGGGTCATAATGACCCGATGTCATTGTTAGCGTAATTATTTTCACGTCATTTGCGCCGGGTTAAGTGATTTAATAACAAGTAAAAAAGCTAGAATTTGTCTAATACCAACTTCTATAATACCCTGGATGAATGCGCGTATGATTTTTCATATGGTCTGTGCAATTATGATATTTGAAGTGGTTTTTCGCATATATTTCTAGAACGGTTCGTCGGACAGAAAAAAATTATTATACCCAATTTTATAGGATTTCATATTCTAAACAAGTTTTTAGTACAATAAAAATGTTTGGAACTGATAGTTTCCACAGTAGACGAAAAAAACCAACATTTTTATATGGCAACACTAAGAAGGTTTGCATGATTTTTTGTTTGCTATTACTATAAAAGTACCATGTATCATATTTCAGCTCTCTATATTGGCGCGTTCTCAGGCAGTGTCCAAATATATAGTGGAAAATGAAATTTTTGTATGGCAATCTTAAGAAGGAGTTATCCGATTTTGTCATTTTCGAACGTATACAAAATTCGAGCTTTCTATGTGAACGCGTTCTGGAGTTATCGTGCTCACAGATGGACAGACAGATGGGCGCACGGGCAGACATGCAAAAATCAAAATAACTTTCAATATTATGCGTGGGTGTCCAATCCATTTTGCTCTACCATGATTATTTCAAGGTGTTACAAACGGAATGACAAGCTTAGTGTATACTTTAGATTATGTACATCTAGGATATAAAAAGTTATTTGTTTAATGTGGAGAAGTAAAGTCAAAAGTGCTAGAACGGATCTTTTGCTTATCAAAATTTTGCTGTGTTCTTAAAAAATAAATCGAAAAATGTAATAGTTCTTGACGAAAGAACACTTCGCTAAGTTTTTACTAGAGATAATGGTCTGCCTTTTGGAGTAATGCCCGGGATAAAGTTAACTTAAAGGACAACTTACGAAATAAGAAGAGATTTCCGACTGTTTTCCATTAAAATGTTAAGAATTTGAAAAGGAAAGAAAGAACAATAAAAATTCAAACCTGCTTTGAAAATTTTACGAATAAAGAAAACAAATGTGAATGCGTAGATTGCGTGTAACGAAACAGAGTTGCAAATGATAATATCATAAATAAATAGGAAGGAGCTGCCATATTGAGAGATGACATCAAAGCGGACCTAAAGTTGTTGCTGTATTCGTATGATATTTGAGCAGAACGTGCTTTTGTATACTAAAGCCTTGCTCTAATGGGATTAAGTGGGTGTAACTCATGCTAAATTCTTTAATAGTTTTGGTAAAAATTAGAAGTTCATCTTTTTCTTAAAAAATTGAGGTAGTGTGACCCGATGCACGAAAAATTCATTATCACGAAGAAGATTTTATCATTCGGGTAATCCTACGTTCCTTCAACTTACGTTTCCAACTAGTTATTTCAGTCGCACTACAACAATGCATACTTAGCGCTTTTTATCCATTCATACTATGGCATATACACATTGCTTGCTTTGTTCAAAACGAGGAATTTTCCAGTTTTGTTTGGCTGTTTCCTAACTTCAATTACCACAATAAATTACTAAAAAAATAGTGAGTTTTGCTGTATCGTCGCCAAGCGATGATACATCCATAAGATCTTACTGCAATCTAATTATCCCAATTATACAATACATTCATTTCAATGTAAATAAAATTGATCATAACCAGTTAAACAAACAATTTACAAACAATCCGTTTGGCTTAGTGTATTCGGTTTCTGAAGCATTAGTACCAAAAAGGAATAAAAGCTAAAGAGATGACATGATTAACTTTAGTTTGTGAATCCATATCAATATGAAAGCTTTTCTTGCGGAGCTTTGATATTTTGTAATGATTTTAGAGCCCACTGTAGCACCAGTCAACACATCAAGGTATGACGCAAATTTTACCATAATAGATATTAATGCTCCATGTGAATATATTACTTTTGAAAGCTCTTTTGATGATCTTATACCAAAACCCTCGAGAATACTTCCCAAGCCATGAAACAGCAATCTATATGTATGCGTTGTGAGTCCGTTTTCTAAAATGTTCTCTATTGATACTTATGGAAAAGTGCCAAACATTGACAATATATATGCTATATAGCCTAAACTACTATCCGTGCAGGAAAATAGTCTTCTAGTAATTTAAAGCTGGGTTCCTTACCTTCCCAAAGTCTACACTTCCTGTATATCTTACTTAACAATATAGTTTCGGGAGTTATAAAAATAAGTAGCCGTGTTTGTTTACAATTGAACTGTTATTGTTTGTTTGCAAGACGCTAAATTATATCAGCTATACAAAGGTAACGCCAAGAAATACTATCAGAAAATAAATGGACCACTAAGGAAATTATTACAAGTTTGAAAAGTAATAAAAATATTATAAAATAATAAATTTACAATTTAATTTAAAAATTTTGCGATATTATGGGATCTTCTCTATTAAATTTCTTCCCTACTAAATAAAATTTCAACCACTAATTTATATGCCCTCTCTGAAAATATTATAGTTCACTACATACTTCCACGCCTAAAGCGAACCCATCGATGTGGTTCTACTACATGAACAAAAAAATGCTAACATTTCTTTCCCTCATCGCCTACCTTTTTTGCTATATAATCTAAGATTGCGACTTCATGAAATCTATAGCGAAGTTTGCGTAAAATCGAAGCATTTTCTCCGTCCCTTATTATGAATTTGTCTGACCAATTTTCAGGAGCAACTGTAAAATAAGGTATCATAAAAGGAAAATTGGAAGATTTTCCATCAAACGCATCGATCGAAATTATGCTTACCTGAAAAAATACGTCTTCCAAATTTGTATTCTGCACTCCGTCATCACATTACTTGTAAGCAAATTTTAACGTATTTTGTTGTATTTGCAGGTAAATACCGAACTTTCAGAAAATCCTAACACAAATTTGCCTTCCATCATTAATACTTTTCTGCCCGTGTCAATTTTAGATACTTTCTAACATTAGATTTCAATATTTGTCTATTGCTGTTTGATATATTTTTATTAAATTTTAATGTACTATGGATTTCAACTTTTTTCCTACAATGCTTGTTTTAGATTATATTCTTTTGGATTAAAATTTAATACTATTCGATATTTTATTTAAATGTAATATTGCCGTATAAAATTCATTTAAGAATATTAGAATCTAATGAAAACTGAAATTTCCCCTTTATGTGCCTCATTTATTTACAGATGAAAAATCTAAATTGTTTCCTAGCTACACATTTGTCCGCTACTTACATATTTGCAAGTATTCTGCTGAAAGACATGTGCATTATTTTTTCATTCCATCATTATATTTCTATGTATTACAAATGTTTGTACAAATGTAGTATATAGTATATACTGCGAGTAAGCGTTGCCTTAGAAATGCATAGACCAAAATCAATAAAAATAGATTCAGGCGTTATAGGGCTGTAGTGGAACTCGAAAAATTCGACTTTTCAGATGGATCGATAATATATTAAGCATATTTCTTTTGAAATATATTTCTGTATAACATACACATTTTCACAAAATATTTAAAAAAATTGTCATACATGGCTCCCTTACTCCGTTATTCACACTACAAAATTAAAGCTCCATACAAATATTATATATATTTAGCTTATGTATATTATATATATTTATAAAAATTCCTATTCTATGTTATATCTATATTATAAGCACATGACATAAAAGAATTGAAGGTTTTAATACTAGCTCTATATGGAACATAGATTTTAGTTTTTATTTTAAAAGATTTAGCAACATTTTTATAGAATTTAATCAAACGTATATATATATAATAGAGAGTACGTAGATTATAGATATCCACTTGCTCCTTTTGGAACATGTATCCAAGAAATATCTTATTTGTGTTCGTATAATCGGATAGAGTTTTCACTCACAAACACCTTACAGACGTGCAGTTTGCAGAATAACCATAATTTTTACGACTGATTTGGAGAGCTCTGGTAGAGGTAATTTCAAAGCTCTTGCGGGGCACACAGTGAGTTTTCAGTTAGATCTGATGCAACTTTATATACGTAGTTATACTTATGTATTATCTAATAATGTTACCTTTAACAAAATATTTGCGGTGAAATTCAATTATTGCTTCTCAATAACAAATAGTAATCTACAACAGATGTGATATGTCAAAAGCAAAATAGTTCAAAACATAGCTATTATAGCACTTTGTAATGCTGAACTTTTGACTATATTTTTTAAGTGTATTTCATCGAAATATTTTTTTTTTATTTATTTTTTTCTTACATTTAAGTGGGTGAGGGTGCTTTGACAAATAACACGTTTTAGGGTTTACACAAAGATAGTTCATTTATTGGAAAACTAGCCTAAGCATGAATCAACTAAACTTAGAGAAAAAAACATAAACTACTATGGTTCAAAGTAATTGGTCGATTTGGTGAAGAAAACGCGCACGGTTCTATTCTGCATATGTTCTTCCCGACGGACTCTCTCAGACTGCTCTTTCCTCCTCTACGCGCTGGGTTGGGGAATATGTGTGTTCGGCAGATAGGCGTGAGTGTTGCCATCCCACATTTATAGCTTTTACTAAAATTCTAGTCGAATTAATGAATTATCAAGGATTCTTAATACATCTCTGTACTGCACTATACAGACAAGTTTATACTGTGGTTATGGTTACCATACTGTGTTAGCTGCCTGGGGCGACAGAGGAGTCTTGAAGATCGAATTATTATGGGATTATGATTATGATATGGCAGACAGTGGACAATGTTTATATCGTAGCTAAAGTAGAAATAAGGAGAAAGGAACTAGGAAATAATTGAACATGAAGCAAATGCTTTATTAAGCTAAATTTTCTCAATTCTAGTTCCTGGATACAAAAGGTAGACGATGACAGCGAGTTTTGATTTAAGCTTCTTTAAAAATTTAACGGATGAGGCACTCTCTGAAAAATGATTTATATTAAACTTAGTACATAAATTCTTTTCTGATATGTTATACCTTCCTCATTCCTCTGCTAATGAAGAAATGGGATTGTCTGCAATAATAATAATTTTTTTATGTATATAATGACACTTTAATCGTTTTTTTCATGAAAATAAAATGGCTCTTAAGTATAAAAAGAAAACGAGAAAAAGTAGCTCTAGAAAAATAAAATCAGAAAACGCTCTGAATAACTAAAACTAATATGGAACGCAAAAAGCCCAAACAATTGTAAAATAACTCAAGAAGCAATAAAAGCTAAATAAGGTGGAATGTTCTTAGACACCGATTCCAAAATAATTTTATTTAAAAAAGAGTTAAAGCCTAAAATTATTGTGGAATCGGTGCAAGTGTTTTCTCGCAAACAAAGATAAATAAGGCACATTAAAAAGATTATGCTATCAATATAAAGAAAAAGTACTGCGGAATTTTCACAAAAAAATTTTGAAAACAAAGATTTTAAACTAGAGTCAAAGTAAAATGCTAAAATTTAACATGTGCCTATATTTGCAGATAAGTGGCAGTTCCAAGAAGAGTTTACCAAGAAAAATTTCCAAAATAGATAACAAGAATTTTTGCAAAATGACCGAATGAGAAATATTGATTTTTTTAGAAACTAATAATTTTGTTAGATCTGGGAAGTGGTTTCCACCATACACTGGTAGACCAGAAAAAACTGCGTTCAGCACTCCTTTCGGCCATTTCGAATATAAACGTATGCCTTATGGATTGAAGAATGCACCATCCACTTTCCAGCGTATTATGATCACAATCGAAAGCTGATTAAGGTGCTTGATAGATTACGAAAGCACAACTTAAAGCTACAATTAGAGAAATATAATTTCATGAAAAGGGAGCTAGCCTATTTAGGACACATTATCTCGGAGAATGGGGAAAGTCGCGATCCAGCAAAGATACAAGTAGTCAAATCCTATCCAACTCCCAAGAAGGAAAGGGACATAAAATCTTTTCTGGGATTCGTTGGCTATTATCGTCGCTTCATACCGAATTTTTCTAAAATAGCGAAACCCCTCACAAGTTTGCTAAAAGGACATGTAATATTTAAATGGGACGCTTTTTGTGATGAAGCGTTTCAATAGCTCAAAGAGAAGCTTATAAGAACTCCAATTCTAATTTATACAGATTTTAATAAGGACTTTATTGTGACGACTGACGCTAGTGCTCTCTCCGTCGGAGCCGTATTGTCACAAGGCGAAATAGGGAGTGACAAACCCATACGCTATGCAAGTGGTACAATGAATCCGGCAGAGGCAAGATACTCTACAACAGAAAAAGAGTTACTAGCCCTTATTTATGCTACGAAGGAGTTTAGAACGTATGGAGAAAGTTTATCATCGTAACAGATCATAAGCCGTTACAATGGCTAATGAACTGAAAGGAACCATCTTCAAGACTGATGAGATGGAAAATCCAACTTGAAGAATTCGAATATGAAATAAAATAAAAACCAGGCAAACTGAAAGCTAATGCCGACTCTTTAAGTCGAATCCGTGAGGAGCAAAACCTCCAAAAAACACCGGAAAACATTAAGATGATTACTCGCAGTCAAACACGGGCATCTCAGGAAAAGGATGACTCCATTAGCGATGAAAAAAATCAGTTGTAATAAGCGAACATGTGAGGATAATAGGCAAATCAGAATCTCTTCTGAATAGTAATGAAGTTAACCGTAAAATATTTGTCTTTCCGTTAGTAGACAGTGCTGAAGAAACTAAACTGTGCGAAAAGTTAAAATTTCACATCTAGAAATAGGGAAACTTAAAGTAAGTCACGATAACAAAACACCTACCTTTTAACAAAAACCTTCATTCCTGTGCATTTCGGAAAGGATCTCGAAACCTTAGCATTCATATTAAATGAAACTCTCTTATTCTTGCAAGAAAATATCTTAAAGAAGGCACATTTATCGATTCCTGCCTTGGAAACCAAAGACCGAATTGAACTCAAAGATCCTATACCAGATACCTTTAAAGGAACCGGCATATTAGTAATATTATGCAGTGATACAAGAGTGAGATTAAGAAACCCCGAAGACATAAAAAAGTGCTCCATGAATACCATAATTCGGGTACCGGAGGAAACCAGGGGATATCCAGAACCATTAAGAGATTAAAGATTGGGTATTATTGGCATAATATGTTAAAGGACGTGAAGGAATTTATTCATAAATGTCCATCTTGTCAAAAGAATAAACTCAGAAAGCACTCAGTGACTCCAATAAAGATTACTACCACAAGCTCTAGACCTTACGAGAGAGTGGCTTTGGATATCGTGGGGCCTCTACCTGTGAGTTATGATGGAAATAAGTACATACTCACATTCCAAGATGACCTCACAAAGTTTGCTGAAGGATTCCCTCTTAAAAATATGGAAGCCCGCAGGGTTGCGGAAACTTTTGTACAGAAAATCTTATGTCGCCACGGTGTACCTGAATCCTTGCTTACTTATCAAGGCAGTAACTTCCTCAGTCTTCTCTTCACTGAAGTCTGTAATTTACTGAAGATAAAAAAAATACAGACTACCCCATACCACCCACAGAGTAATGACGCGCTAGAGCGAAGCCACCGAACACTTGCAGAATACCTACGACATTATATTAACAATGACGCACTCACATGGGATACATGGTTACCTTACGCGATGTCATACCTCTACCAACTAATCACGTTACGAACTTTTATATGGATTTCAACCGTTTATTCCAAGCTCACTAAAGCAATCACCGAAAATAACCTATAATTATGATAATTACGCGAACGATCTGAGGACTCGCCTTTAATATGCATATAAACTGGCAAAGGAGTCAATACTTAAACAAAAGAAATAATCTTAGATCCATTACGACAAGAAATCAGAAGCCAAATATTTCAGTGTAAGAGACAAAATCCTTCTTAAAAATCTTCTACTCAAGGGAAAACTATCATCGCTTTGGGAGGGTCCGTACGAAATTGTCGAAGCGATCTCTCCCGAAAACTCAAACACAAGTATCGGTAGCAAGCATAAAGTAGTTCACAACAATGAATTCAAACATTTCATCGATTAGCAAAATAAATACTCATGACCTCTTGATCGAAATCCTTTCCTTTTCTTTTTATTAAACAAATTTTTAACTAAAAAAATAAATTCGTACCAAACCTAATTAGACCAATTACTAATATGAATTTTGTAGCCATCTTGAACTAACACATTCCCTTTTCAGGCAATGAATTCCCTCAGAAGTCCCCTTCTGAGCATGTTATTCGCCATGCCAGTATACGGGGTTGGAATCAACATTACCAATCTTAGTCACAACCCAGGGATTTACTTTGAGGAGATTGGCAAGGTTGAGCTCTATGCAAATGAGTGGAAGGCGATAATATTCTAAGACTTGTTTGTACCACAGGAAAGCTGTTTTGGTGGACTTGGGCAGGCTTGTAAACGAAATAAGTAGTCTGTGTTACTCTTTAAGTGCTGAAAGTAGTTTTGTACAGTTGTGCAATAGTATAGTCATGGAGATGACTCACTTGATGCTGGAACTAACCCATAAAAGCAGTCTTTTGCACGAAGGGTCTAGACAGAAACGATCACCTTTTGATATTATAGGCACTATAAGTAAATCATTGTTTGGTACATTGAATTCAGAAGATGCTGTATTCTACGACAAACAAATAAACACCTTAAAAGAAAATGAGGAGCACCTATTAACATTAATTAGAAACCAAACTACTATTTTAGATACAACTATTAATATTCTTAATAAAACCCAGAGCGCTATGGAATCACAGTTAGTAGCTCTAAATACAAAGCTACGAACGGTCAAAATGATGATTGGTGACATTTATGATATGAGCATGGATAACCGTGTCATTAATGAGTTAGAATCATTAACTTCCCTTACAATTCTTGTAATAATGCGTTATCAAAACACATTTAACATTATAATCGATTTGGTTACCGACGTTCGTCATGGTAAACTACACCCTAATATCATTACACCCAATCAGTTAGAAAACATTCTTACCACCATACGTAAGGAGTTGACAAGTAATGTCAGATTATCCGAACATCTAAAAGGCAGAAGAGAAGGTAATGTTCCAAGCACGTGCAGTCTACGAGAATCTTCTGAAAAATCCTTTTGGATCCAACTATCGCAAGTTAATAATTGGCTATATTCAACTCGATTTAATACGACAGTTGATGTAGTCTGCCAAGATAAAATATACCCGCACATACTCACTGGCACTGGAATCGTAGAGTTAACGGACTCTTGTTATCTCAGGACAAGAGATTTCACTATTCAAGCTTACACCTCCAAGGTAAATAAATTAAAGAAATTTTTCGTACCCCCTTTAAACATCTCGTATATGGTAAATCAAACGAGATCCTAACCCTTTGTAGGCAACAATGCCACAACTTTTGTTAAATACACAGCTGACAAAGATCTAGAATAGTTGTCAAAACAAATTAACACATTGAAGACTGTAGAGAATGTTGGACTGAAAGCACTATACACCCACGAGATACACCATTATGCATTGGGTTACGCCGTGCTATTAATCATTTTGATATATGTTCTTTATCGAAACTATAAACGCGTATTAAGACTCCTCTCGTGTAAATGCAAAACTGACGTTGCCGAAACCATTGAGAATGGTGAAGAAATCAAAGCCGAAAACGAGCAAGAAATGCCCGAAAGGGAACCAGGTGAGGTTAGATTTTCCTGAATTAGAGATTAAATCATCAAAAAGATGCAACCAAAAGTTTACAATTTAAAGTTCTTATTTTAATTTCCTCAACTTTATATATTATATCGTATTGAATAGGCATAAGTTTTGTCATTTTATATACTTTGGTTAAAAAAAAAAAAAGCAAACGAATAAGTTTTTGTATCATTTAATCCTCTTATTTCCTTTGTTTAAACTTAATATGATAACCAATAACATAAGTTGGTAGATTACGCATTAGTATTTTGTAATCATTTACTTCATTTTTCTTTAAATTTATATTGCAAAAAAAAAACTTGTAATCATTTATTCAAAAACATAATTTTTGTATGCATTAGTAATTTTTAATCTTTTATTCCATTTTATTTGTTATTACATAGATAATAACACATACGTAACTTAATTACGTATTAGTATTTCGTATTAATTTGATTCATTTTTAAATTTGGGTACTATGATGTACGATAACGTAAATATAAATAGGTTAACTTTCCAAAAATATAGAGAGGGACTATGGACGATGCCGCACAAAGAAAACTAATGATTCCTTCAGGACATTAGTTTCCTTTTTTTTTAGGGGGATGGTGACTCATAACCATCACATACATATGTATTCATATATGTATCCCATAAATTATTTGACTTATACAAGCACTTTCATTTTCCCATGCTCCATTTGTCACTTATCGGCGTCCTAAAATCTAAATTTTTGTAACGATTAAAGCAACAGAACAGAATTTTACTAAAAGATAAGTGTACACAAGTGGCATATTAAATTTCAGACATACAAAGTTGCGATGGGCTACGTGACAAAACGGGCAAATGTGGAAATATGCTGACGTTGCGTTAAAGGCGTCACAGGTACCTAAACGGGCACTATAGAAAATATGTTTGAGTTTTGGATTTTAATTTGCGCGCGTCGGTTCATCCTGAGTCTAGTCTCCGATTGTAACTTTTACTTTGTGCTGATAATTTAATCACGTTTATAAAACAAATAAAATAATAAAGAAATTAATAATGATTTTAAAATTTGCGTATCAATTAACAAATTCCAATTCTCCGCCTGCCTGGTCTTCACCTTTTATACGCAAGCACGGCGGGGGGACATAACAAGATCTCTCTCTGGCAAAACACTTTTTGTAATACACGCACTTTGAGACACTTTGATTTCCCAACCAAGCTAGTGAGACCTGATCTACCTATCTTGACTGGCAGACAGAGTCTTCTGCATCTGCGTCTTCTGCACCACAAGGCGTCTATCGCTTTTGTTTGAAGAAGACCTACTAAGCCTTCATCAAACGTCGCAGACTTTAGCAGATGAACGATGGACGAGGTAATCAATAGTTTATCACGACTGACCTTCCCATTAAGGATAATGGAAAGAGTCGACTACGCCATGGATTTACAGCTCTGGAGAGTTTCTGAAGAGCAATTCGGCTATTATTTGATTTACTCTCGCGTCCGATATATACACCTAAATACTTCAGGTAAGTATTAGTCCATTGGAAGTTCAGTGGAGTATCTGTACGATCTCTCTACCTTCCACACCACAAGCCTTTACTCTTACGACTAAGTTTGATTTTGCTTCCCGCTATATGCTCGTATTGTTCGAAAACAGTACGAGCGACGGGAAAAGCTTCATCTCTTCTCACGAAAATAAAAATTAAGAAAATAGAATGAAGAAAGGGAATTCTCTGCAATAATAATAATTTGTTTTCTTTTTATGTATATAATGACTCTCTCTTATCGCGAAAATAGAAAGGTCATCCGCATATGCCAACATAAGAGGCCTCACATTGGTATATAGTAGATGAACTGAATATTGTCCGATGATTCGACGAAGATTCACAAGCAGCGATTTCAACGAATGTTCATAAAGCATACCTGACAATGGACAGCCCTGTCTGATACCTCCATGAAACGAGAAAGGAGCCAAAACTTGTCCTTCATGCTTAATCAAAATCGCTGAAGCTCTATACAGTTTCCCGACGATATCGAGTCACCTGGGTGGAAACCCAAATGCCTCGACAGCAGCCAATTTTGTTAGGAAAGGTATTAAAGCTTTATTACGGTTCGGAAGATAAGATTATCAGAAAATCATTTTTCTATATGAATAGTAGTTTCAGAGGTAAGAGCTATTTATAGTTTGATTTAAATAAAACTTTTGTCAATATTCCATAAAACACTGTAAAATTTTTAGAAAGTTTGAAAGTCAAGACTCCGTTGGGGAGTCTGTTTCATGCCTTGTGAAGTATCTCGAGGGTTTCGGCTGAGGGCATTCATTCAGCTAAAGTGTGCACATAGGTAACTATTGGATTTATCCGATGGCATTACATAATTGTCATTACATGCTATGTATCTATGTACTCGCTGAAGATATGAAAAGTACACACCAATGAGATACTGAACATAGTTGTCGACTCAAGGAAAGTGTGTGAAACCGTCAGATTACAATTTCTAATCTTATTATTAGTCATGAAAGTATAATTATTGTAAAATAATTTTCTTCGGGCAAAATAATAGGTAATAATTGCCTGTTTCATGTTTATTAAATTAAGACAAATTAGGAATTATCGTTACTCGCCGTGCACATTGTGATTACTTTAATCTTCTCGGAGTCGGATAGAGTTCCTTTATGATTAAAATATAATTAAGTCACCATTTGCCAACTTAATTAAAATATTTGGTTCTTTCTTCTTGTTTGCGGCAGGAAGCAGCAGTCCAATTAAATAATTTTCTTGTTGGCTGCACACGCTCATGATTTTGATTGTCTTTACATTTAACATTTCGACGCGAACTGCACAGCCGACTGTCGACGTCTGGACGAGGGCCAGCCAGCACATCAGACCGTAGTGTTGTAGTAAGTGTTAGCTTGAGCTTCGCACAAGTGAGCAGGGAATGCATCTGACAGCCTGAAACGGCTTGCGTCGTGTCGAAGAATTTCTTTTCCGGTACATGGTTATTGGCATTTCTTTAATTTCAATTTCCTTTGTTTGCCAACGAATTCGTTTTCGCGGTTGGTGAGCTGATTAGGTTTTAAATTATGACTTGTTTGCGGATAACTTACAGCATGTAGTCATTTATGGACAGTTAAGCAAGTAAGTAAGTAACTGTGCCTACAGACAGAGAAGATTGATTGGGAAATTATCGACTTTAATCGTTGAATATTCATCATACGAGTAATATTCAATACCTACGAAGGTATAAGTATACCATAGGTATATAGATAACCATTGCTTTTACGTTAGGCGGGAAAAATTTATTAAGTATCGTTCGCAGGAATAGGTAATTGTTTTTTTAATACTACATTTTCCATTCTCTTTTCAACTGGTAGAAATAATTATAGTATTGTAGGATTGGACATCTATGGGTAATATTAAAATGTGTTCGGATTCTTGATTGCCGTCCATTTGTCTGTTTGTTGATCCATCCGTTCCAACGTTTTGTATTTTGCTTTGTTTTAGAAATGTAAGATATTTATTTAGGGTAAGCGTCCCAATTCGCATCGCATACCCAATTTACGTCCACTGCCCAATTTTCATCCAGTTCATTAAGCCATTAAACGACGTATTTTCCTTAAAAGTAGATACTTCTATATCCCTATGTTCGTGTAGTATTTGCTACCCTTAAAGTCAGCAACATAATCGTTGAGTTAAAGTTCAGTTGTCAGTTCATTAAGCCTGAGTTACAATGTGACGCTGTCGTGAGAAGTGGTCGCGCATGATGTTGCTGATGCTGACTCGGACGTAGTGCCCGTTGCTTATGCAGTTCCAATGATAACGCTCTAACATGTGTTGAATTTTCGTTCCGCTATTAAATAAAATCATTAAATCGTAAATAAAGAAATTAACTAGTTATTAAATATTGAGGCATTACTTAAAACTTACAATTTTCACTCACAATTTCAATGTTCTGCAAAAATAAATTGTTTCAACTGCAGTTGTCAAGGTGTTATGCGTCTCAAGTTGCAATATTTTCAACTTTAAGCAACGCGACCACCGTCAGCAATACCCTTAGCGACACACTGTACCTGCGCTTGAGTACTTTCATACATTTTAACTTTTGGCAAGTTTAGCGACAGCGTCCGCGACTCGCAACAGCGTCACATTTCAACTCGGCCTTTAGCAGTAGGCATGTAAATAGCTGTATTCTTTTGTGTCCGCAGAACAGAGCAGAACAAAAGATACACAAAGGAACGCCTCATACATTTTCATAGACAGATTTAAATGAAGCGAAGAGTACAAATAGTTCGCTTCAATTGACAGACAAATTTGTTCTCTCCAGTATATGGGAGTTCTAGAACAAGGTACACAAAAGAACACAGCTAATAATGCGAAAATGCAATAAAACATATAGTTTTATAATGTAGTACTATGAGGTTAAAAGGGCAGGGAATGCTTTGAGTTAAAGTTCTATTGAAAGAGTCATTGGCGTAAGTAGGAGTTATTTCCTGGGGTGGACCAGGTCCCCCAACTTTCGTCCATAGGTTTTAACGAACATTTTCCCGTTTATAATTAGACCAATGGTACATATTTTCAACACGGCCATTACAACATCAGCATTTCCGACACAGTGGAAGATTGCAAAGGTTTATCCGATGAAGAAAATAAGTAAACCCTCTGTGCCACAACACTTTAGACCTATAAGTATTCTTCCAGTACTATCTAAAGTTCTCGAGAGGTTACTCTATGAGCAGATAAGGACTTATACGGAGGCTCATTGTCTAATCGCAAAGCAGCAGTGTGGCTTTAGACCTAAGCACAGTACTGCTACTGCCTTATTACATCTCAATGAATCTGTTAGACAAAATATTGAACTGCGAAGAGCCACAATACTATGCTTATTGAATTTTTCCAAGGCCTTCGATTCTGTCAATTTTCATATTCTTTATCAAAAATTGGTGACTCAGTTCAATTTGAATCAGTCTGCAGCAAACTTTATATGGTCATATTTAACTCACCGTAAGCAAGCTACTGCCTTGAATGCGCCCTCGTCAAAACTGTTACCTCTTCAATCAGGTGTCCCACAAGGGTCAATATTGGGTCCTTTCTTATTTATGTTGTATATTAATGATATAAGTGATATATTATATATATATATTGATGATATAAGTACTCTTCCATAATACTGTATCCTGTCGTCATCTAAGACTAGTGCTGCTAGCGATATCTCTCTTTTTAATCAGGATCTTTCTCTTATACATAACTGGTCACTCAGAAACAAGTTATCCTTGAACCCTAATAAAACTCAGAGCATAATTCTTTACAATCAGCCACTTGACGTTTCATCCTTTCCATATCTTTATCTAAATGGCACTGCTATTGAATATAAGACGGTGGTTAAGAATTTAGGTATGCTTATTGATAGTGATCTGTCCTGGCAAAGTCATATCAATGCTACTGTGTCTAAGGTTTACTGCGGGTTGAGAAGCTTGTGGCGATATGCAGAGTATACCCCCAGACTGCTACGCGAACGACTCATTAAGGCTCTGATTGTCCGTATTATTACTTACGGAGCTTGTGTATACTGCAATATTGATAGCTCAGGTCGTAGGAAGCTAAACGTGGCATTCAATGCTTGCACTAGATATATTTTTGGCCTCAGGAGATATGATCACGTATCAGATGTAACTAAGCAAATTTTTAGATGTAAGTTAGATCACACTAGCTTATTTTATTAGTTTTTATTTTCCTTATTTCATTTTGAATTTTATTTTTATTTTTTTAATTCTATTTTTTTTTTCTTATTTTTAACTTTTCTTTCTGTTTTAGTATTGTTTTTTTTTCTGAATTAAGTCATTATACGCATTATTTTGTAAAACCTATGTACAGGAGTATGCACGTATTAATGAGTCATACGACTCAATTGTGCAAATTAATAAAGCAAATTTAATTTAATTTAATTTTGTTTGCGAAGTATATAGGGTGATGAGTATTCTCAGCTATTGACGGAAATTTTTTATGAATTTCTCTGAGCACTTACAAGATAGCATATTTATATAATGCCTAGAGCCAATGAAATTGCATAGATTAAAGGCAATAAAGATTCTAAAGTTACATAGAGTACAGAGAGTCTATAAGTTACAGAACCAACAACAAACATAATCTAAATTCGAAAACATAATTTCTGCTAAAATATATCTGCACACGAAAACTTCATAACATAAGTCTCATTTTAGCTTTTCAGATATTGCAGTTTTTGTCGAGGTTCCGATATTATAGCCAAGAGGCACAACGAACCGTTTTCAATTGTTTCCCATTATTTATCATAATTCTGGTTGAATGACATTGAGCACCCGGAGACTGAAAAGCTTATCAGTTAATATAAGCAAAGAACACACACACACATAAACACACCCACATATACACACATCCACACGCGTATGTGTATGTGTTTGTATATACGTGGGTATGTGGGTGTGTGTATGTGTGTCGCGGGACTGAGTGCGACCTCCCCCTTCACCACACATCTCCCACTCCCAGTATTTGGTTATATCGTGTGGTATTACACTATTGGCGTAAAGGCTTTTAACATTTCATGAATTGACTAAAAATTTCAGACACATAATGTAAAAAGTGATTAAGTCAAAACCGTTGCACTATCTGCCTACTTTTCATGAAGTGTCTAGACTTTTCGTGAAGTGCTGAGTTACGTCAAATGTCTACGACATATGTACATGTCCAGCTATCGGTTGGCGGAAACAGAGAGAACCGGAATATTCAGTCTTAAATCCTTGCTTCCTCCCGTCTGTTACCTACCGACCGTATCAAAAATTAAGCAGACAACGATCGGCCGATATTTATTGCTTATCGAGACCAACGGCGACGAGTATATATGAAAGTGTTTTAATCGGACATATAATTATTGTGAAAATAGATTAGTAAATAAGGTAATTGGCGAATTGCATGAAGGTGCATTTTTTTCTTTAATCCCAATGAACCCAGCGATACTCGTCTATTCCATACAGCCCACTCCAAACATCTGACGTGATTTAAATTTTTCGTAAATCATAGGAAGTAGTGTTTACTTGAAACATATAATAAAATATTTATTATTTTAAAAGAAAAATAGAATAAAGTGGTGTCGTTTCATTAACAGGGACCTTTGTTTTCCAACTCCCCTCCTTCCTTTTCTCACATATTAAGGAAAATAAATCAAAATCGTCAAGTTATATAGACGAAACTGATGTGAAAGTGACGCCCTGCCTAATGCCCGTATTTATTCGAAGTACCAGTGCCAGGACCCATACTTCAAATTTTTAAGTACAAGATTTGGTACTGGTACTAAAAAATTATCGAATTGCAAGTCCAGGCACTGGTACTGGTATATATTTATAAGGTTCAACAGCTTTCGAAAACTCAAATCAGAAATTTTGAAAAATCGACAATTAGCCAGATAAATAACTGGATGAGGTTTCCTTTTACAAAATATCATAAAATATGTTGCAAAAATATATAAAATGAAAGAGAATCGTATAACATTTTGCTATTTTAATTTCTAATTTTGGTAGTTGGTCATACAGTATTTGAGTTCGCCTTTAGTAAAACAAATCTCTATCAGGTTATGATTGCCCTTGTGTAGCATTTACAAGACCTGCAAATGAAAACTTAACGCTCATTATTATCTAGTTTTCAAAGTATAGGAGTGCCATATTCGAAAACCTCTCCTGAAGCAGTTACTCTTAACCAAGTTTAGTTTTAACGCGATGGAAAGCTACATTCACAGCCGGCCGAGCTTAAAAGACGACACAGAGCTATTTGCAGCAACTAGTATAAATTTGGGTAGAAGTCTTTATTTTAAGTTAATTTCTATTTTCTGTCTTTCCAAATTTACTACAATCCTCTTGTTTTCAAACATATTATTTATTATTATTATTTCAGCCTGTGGGGTGGAAATGTCTACATTGGAAACATTTTTAAAGTTTTCTACAAATGCATCTCCATGTTTCAGGTACAAATTTATAAATGCGTGAACTGACTGTGCCGAAGCTAAACATTCAAACTTATTTTTGAAATTAGTGATAATGTCGTACATCACTTGGTTGTAAATATGTATCTTTCAATATTTTGAATGCCTTGTACCTGATGGAAACTCCACTTAATTACTTTTACCTAGAGTGAACTCTATCGTTAAGTCTTTTGCTCTCTCCAGTTGCCTTCTGCTTTCCGAGACTCGAGTAGGTTCTAGAAAAATTTAATGTTTTTCTGTGAATTTCTCGGTTTCCCGAAGTATCTAGAGTGCTAATATTGTTTTAGTCCATAATGTAGCGTAATAAGAATATTATTGAAATTTTTAATTGCGATATTTCTTCGTTATAACGATAATCAGCCTTAAACTAATCTGTTGGGTTAAAATCGAAAATGTTTAAAAGTCCTTTTTTCCGGAAAATTAAACGAAATTTTCAAAATTTCATTGATGTCAAAGGTTATTAATTAAAATTTCCACACAAATTGTCAAAATAAGCTCTGCATGATTTCTCCTATGGATCACGCCTTTGTCGAAATTCAGTGGAATCAGAGCAATCTCAGAATAATTTTTCAAAACTTTAAAAATATTTTATAAGTTTTCTTGAAGAAAAGAACTGGATAAAGCCTTTTCTATTCCGATCAGAACGGATTCAATTTAATTAGGCCTCTAAGACTGTATGAACTGGCGATTTTATTTTGGGAATTTTCATAATTACTTGTGGAGAGGCACTCTGCATTCTGGCCCCTACTTAGTTACGCCAATAGTCAGAGTACAATTCATTAGGAGTCGGCATGTAAATAATGTGCAAATTCAAAAAAGCATGTTTTTTAATGTAGTGCTATGAGTGAGGGAAGCGACTGCCATTTTCCATTTCAATGTCATGAGAAAGCTTTTCAAGTAGTTATATTTCAAAGAACTATAATATCTTTGGAAATTTAAATTAATTTTTGAAAAGCCACCAACGAGAGTTGAATGTTTTACTTTGCGCCAAATCACTGCTTACAAGCAGCACTATATTAATTAGACTGATTTAATGTATTGCGTATAAGGAAATATGGAAGTATATATACTGATGTCACAATAAGTTAGAAGCCTTGTCGGACATTTTACAAGGAAAATTTTCTATTAGAGCAGCTAGCTATTCCAAAAACATCATTGTAGTATAAATTATCTGGAAGACATCTTGAAGGCGTAGCAAAGTCTCGACCACACAGTATTTTAACAGAAACCGCGGAAATATCTAGTTAATTGGGGTTACTCGTTGGCCAAATGCGGGTTTCCATTAAGTCCTGATAGCCTTTAAGCACAGTTCAATAAATTGAGAAAGGCAATGGCACGACTATATCCTTCAAAATAGTATCCTTTCCCTGAAATGCAATCCAGAGCTTGCACATCGAATTTTCTTTCCATAAGATCGACAGGAACGCAGATATTCGCAAAAACCGGAAAAAAAGTAATTTTGTCCCCATTCTTGTGCTGTCACAAGTTATGCGTACAACCTTATTTGGAGAACTGAGAGGTAAGTAAAACCAATATGGATTTTTTTTTTGATTTTTCCGAAGTGAAATCCTAAAGTTCCTGGACTGCAACATAGATATGAACTGATTCTTAAGAAGGGACGACTAAAACACCGTAAAGAATGGTCTAAAGCATTATGGTTAAATTTCGAAAAACAAAAGATTATATTCTCATGTCTGAAATACCTGTTCGCACATAATATGGCCTCTAGGGTACTTGTATATTTAATCTACAAAATTTGTACCACACAGAACAATTCTAAGACCATTACTTTTCCTTTTATACGTGAATGATTCGCGTTTGCTGAAATTTGACATTTATAGCCCACATTGTAAGTTTAGCTGATAATATCGTATTCGTATGGCTATTTAAAGAAAAGAGTCAAGTCTGTATAAAAGAGCAAGCTAATATAAGTTTAGATATCGTTTACAGATAGACATTTATGCACAGGTTGGACGTAAATTTTGAGCATAATGAAAATCATAATACCATGACGAATGAAATAAATCACACATTGAATTAAATTATTAATAAATTAAAAAGGGACAAATGTGTTCAATATACTATATATATTATGTAGTATATGCAATCGAAAAGCCATTTTCAAAATTCTACTCCAACATACATATACAAGGTGTCCCAGACTAATATGACTATAATTTGCTTAATGTTGGAAGGCGGGGGGGACTCTGGGTTTTCGAAATTGTGTAAAAAAGTGTACGTTGAGGGTATTTTAAAACCAAAACCCGACAAATTACATAAAAAAAAAACGAAATTTTGAATTTGAAGCGTGATAACTCTGGGAAGGGGAGAGGTATGTGGGTGGTTGACCATTCATAGGAAAGACCCACAGGTTATGCATACAATGCCGGCTTAAAATAGACCATGCACCCTGTACTTTTCATGAAGATATAGTGTGTTTAATGAAAAGGATCATATTTTACTAATCATCGTGTAAGTCAGTAGGGTGATATTCTGCCCCTGTGGGACACTCTGTATAAGACCGAAATCTCATTAGATCAGTGTATTTTGGTCCTAATCAATATTGCAATATTAAACTTTATTTTGGCGTTAACGTGAACAGCTTCCCTCAATCCTCTAGTGAATTTACGCAGTAAAATTATTAAATTACGTATGCTTTGACTTTCCTTACATATGTATATATAAAATACATAAAGTACAGCAATTAACTCTCAAGCTATTACGTGTATCTTAAATATCCTCGTATAATGACCTTGATTTTCATTTAAAGCATAGGCTGAATACTAGAGTAAATTAAAATGTTCTTATAAAGGTTTTTGCAATTTTAATGAATGAAGAATTAGGAGTTTTATATATTGAAGTTATATAGTTAGTTGATTTTATTTTTAAATTACATGTTTTAAGACTAATTGGCCTATTGCCTTTTTTTTAAATTTAAACACTTTGAATTCGTACTTACTTAATCAAAGCATATTGCAAGTGTTATAAGATTAGTTTGTAAATGAAAATTTAAGCACTAATACATATAGGCTTACGTGCTTACATTAATGTTAGCTTCGATTTTATATACCTATAATGTGCCTATAATTATGAAAGTGGGCTATAAGTCAAAATTTATAAAACAAAATGAGTTTATCAGTTATTCACACCACATTATTTTAAACTAAATTAATTTAATGTAATTTTCACGATCACTGTCAAAAATGAACCATTAGATAGTGGTTGTTCTTTCGACATTATATGGAATTCATTTAGTGTTAATTATGAAAGTGGTCTAAGGCAAAAATTTAAAAAAACTTCAGTTTATCAGTTCTGACAATCAGCCGACGACGATAATGATAAAGCTGGTAACACTTTCTTTGAACGAGGATCGCAAATTCACTCTTGTGAATTAACAGTTACATTGTGTTAGCCAGTTGGGTTTTTCCGAAATAATTATCGCGGAAAGATAATTTATATATTTTACCACTATTTCAACAGATAGCGGTTCAGGTAAGTTAATGACAACGTACTTATTACGTGAATATGTTAATTATTCGGATATGAAGTGCTTTGCGGATATGCGACCACGTAATACTTCAAAGAAATGGAGAAGAATAAAACCATCTTCTTCAGATGAATTATACCATAGCTTCACTGCAAACTATAAACTCCAGAAATGAAACAAGGTAAAACAATAGAAATGGAGCAAGAAAAGAAAGAGAGCAAGAAATAAATGTAGTTATGCCCAAAATGACAGAAAAATTAAGAGAAATAATAGCGAAGAATACCCGACAAAAAAAATCAAAACTTGTGAGTATTCAGATTTTTGAAAATAAAGATTGCTTCTGCCCAAACAAATGTTTCGATCGCATAGAATATAATGAAAGAAAGTCCCATTACAATAGAAATAAAAAGATTCTGAAACTCAGAGTCTATGTCTGTATAAACGATTAATTAAAACAAGGCGGCCCAGAAGTATTGAAAGACGTGTGAGAAAATGCAGCTACATGCAAATATTTTCTGTCAAGAACTAATTCAGAAATGTCTGTTTGCAGGAAGTTTTTCTTTTAGATACATTTAAAATTTCTGTAGGGCAGTCAAGTCGTTAAGAAAAATGCCGTACGAGAACATATTTTATGTTTCCCAGCTTATGAGAGTCACTACACCAGAGCTCATCACACTCCTGGTCGAAAATACTTAGACCCTTATTTAGATATCAGTAAAATGTATAGCCTAGAAAATAACCAATCGTTTTTTAAGTTGACATACAGAAAAGTATTTAATACTGAGTTTAATTTAAATTTTCATGCTCATCGAAAAGACATGTGCCAAAAGTGCGATTTACTGAAGGGAAAAATCGAAGCATGTAGTGATGTTGAAGAGAAGTTACACATCAGACTAGTCATGATTTACATTTGCAGAGTGCCGAATAAGCTAGCAACTGTCTTGCAGAACACCAGCATAAAGGAAAAGAGAATCCCGCGGAATATTACGGATTCTCATTTGATTTACAAAAAGCACTCCCGTATCCAAAACTTTCTGTTTTGTAAGCTTATTATACGCGAAATATCTAGGTAGGTACGTATACAACTTGGGTTTCCATAATTGCCATGATGTCAATATAAAGATGCATGTATAGAATGAAACTACAGCTTCAACAGGAAGTAGCAGCATGCATTTTAATACATATGGATGATGTAAATACTCACAAGCACGTAATAGCTTACAGTGTTACTAGTTCTGGCAAAAATCGTAACATTAAAGTACATAGCTTTGACATGGATGAAAATTGCTCAGTCTTCAAATAATAATATTGAAAAGATCGTTCACAAGTTTTTGGTATCTGGTCATTAATTTCTACAAAATGACCGTGATTTGGGGTTGATAGAAATGGAAATAAGAAAAACAAATTACTTATACAATTGATAGAACAGTGTAGAAGAAGAAATATATTTTCGGTACATAGAATTTCGCAGCCGGATTTTATTTCATCGAAATCACTAGAAGAGTCAACGACAAGAAGAGTAAGAAATACCACGGGCGGATCTGTCGCTTGGCTGTAAATTCGATGGATGGGATTCTTGAAAAATTAACTTTATATAAGATGTTCTATAAAACTTCCT
The DNA here is from genome assembly GCA_963924295.1 of Dioctria rufipes. Classification (NCBI taxonomy): domain Eukaryota; kingdom Metazoa; phylum Arthropoda; class Insecta; order Diptera; family Asilidae; genus Dioctria; species Dioctria rufipes. The sequence continues at coordinate 144,465,148 of OZ002744.1, read as the reverse complement.
TAGATGATTCTGAATCCCACGTTTTGGATCTTTCACATAAAATAGGAAGACCAAAAATATACGGAAATATTAAACTACTTCCATTATACACCACCACTAGACCAGGAACGGAAAAAATACATACAGATATTGCGTTTACTACCTTACATCCCTCCCGTTTTTCAGAAACATTTTAAGAATCTCAAAACTCATAATGATAAAAGCCTAAAATGATAAAAGCCTAAAATGATAAAAAGGAATGAATTACTTATTAAAAATAAATTCATGAATGTTCATGAATTATTTAATTAAAATTATTGTTTCATATAAAACTCGTGGTTTTTTATTGCTTTAAGTCATTTTATAGCTCATTCAGTTAATTTTGAAAATGGTCTAAGTAAATTCAAACTTTAAAAACAAAATTTTCGTCGTATGAGATTCACACAAAATTTCACATTCATAATAAATTTTCATCAATCAAGACTAATAAAATTCTAAATTAAAATGTTGCATAATATAAAATTTTTTCTCAGTTTATTAAAATATAAAATAAAATAAGTAAAAAACGAGTTTTCAAACAAATTTGAGGCCAAGTCGGATGAAAAAGTAGAAAATAAACTTTTCTTCACACACAGAGGTGGACTCAGATTTTATTCGCTGACAATCACCGATATATTTCAGTAAGATCAATCAAAGGAAATAAGTGATTTGATTCATGAAGAGAAAGAATATTCAAGAGAAATGTCCCAATCGAAAAATCTGAGTCCACCTCTGACATTTCACTTATTACCTCTGATTGATCTTACTGAAATATATCGGTGATTGTCAGCGAATAAAATCTGAGTCCACCTCTGTGTGTGAAGACAAGTTTATTTTCTACTTTTTCATGCGACTTGGCCTCAGTTTTGTTTGAAAACTCGATTTTACTTATTTTATTTTCTGCCTTTTTCACGTTAACTAAATTGGAAAATTCTGCATTTTTCCTGAAGCAGATTTATCACTAATCATATCGATGAAAACTTTTCCGATGATTTTCCCGCTTTTCCGGGTTTTCCATGGAGTTTTCCACAAAAGCAACTTTATGCAACTCATTTCGCTCTACAACTTTGTCTTAGGTTGCAAAACGCTCAAACGCTTCCTTGGTCGGAAAAACTCCGGAAAAGCGTTTTACATGAATTTTTTCTGCAAGTTTTCACCATTGTCGGAGAGAAAGTAATGATGCCAGTTGATAGGGAACTTGATCATGCATAATTTAGCAAACTTTTTTAGCGGAAAATTTTCCGGAAAAGTCGGAAAATTCCGGAAAATTTTTCGGAAAAATCGAAAAACTTTGCATTTTTCCTGAAACTAATCAAATTTGTACCAAATTTTCAAATGATTTTTCCCGATTTTCCGGGTTTTCCATGGAAATTTCCGGTTGAAATTTTGACAGATTCAATTGTCACGCGACATTAACCTGTGTACCAAATTTCAGCTTGCTGGGATGACGAAAAGTGGGTCTACGAGAGTGTCGAAAATAGTAAAGAAATAAACAGACAAATTCGTGTACGAGTTAAAGGGAATGGCTGCCCAAGCAGCATCCTGCGATGTTATTGACACAGCGAGTGAAACATTTTAGGAAATATTTTCCATTAATGTTACATTATGTAACTGTTATGTGCGTGCTTCCTATCTGTACCAAACTTAGTTATCTGGAACATTTTTTTTAAATATTTCCCATAAATGTGTCCAAAATGAATCTTTGATTTAAAACAGTTATTTAATTGTTCCAATGATCCGTTGCAAATCAGTTTAGAATTATTACTTTCTCATAACTTCAAAAATGTGCCACATGTGCGTGGATTATGAAACAAGATTTATATGTGCCGAAATTGTTATGACATTGTGTCAATATTATGTAACGCATCCATTCCACAGCATTTTAAGCTTTCTTCCCAAAAATGTTCCTTAAAAATTACTTCTCAGTGAATTGCTTAAAAATTGTCACATAATTTGGCTTACTTTCATTTTCTGATGCTTAAATGAGTCTAAAAAGATTCAATGATATTCATATTTGTAAGTGTCAAACTTCTCACTGGTGTTAAAATATTATTAATAATTCTATTAAAAAGCCCTATAAGTATACTACGTCTTTCTACAGAAAAGTCAAGCGGCAGTTTTCCCTTCAAAAGCATATAAATTTTACACGTCAGACTAATTGTGAAAACCTGATTACATCATCATCGGTAAAAGAAAACCCTACAATATCAACAAACAAGTTTCCCTTTATAACTCTGCCAGCTAAACCGATTTGCTCAGAAAATTCTATATCAACTGAATTTAATAAACAAGAACCAAATAATGACCCAAGGAATTCAAATGTATTTCATATGGATTTTACCAATGATGACCTTTTAAGTGATGAAGAAAACGAGATTAATGATGAAATTGCTTTGGATGATAAGATTTCATTGCTGAACACATTAAGAGACTGGGCATTGCGTTTCAGAATAAGCCATAGTGCTATAAATGATCTATTATCAGATCTGTCAAGATTTGGCTTAACATACTTGCCGAAAGATAGTAAAACTCTCTTAAAAAGCCCGCGAAGAGTAGATGTAATTCCAATGGGAAATGGTGAGTTTTGGTATAACGGTCTTAGGAACTGTTTTAAGAAACCTTTTTTCTTATCTGCAAGAACCCATTAATATTTCGCTCAACATTAATATTGATGGTTTGCCAATACATAAGAGCTCGAAGTTTGAGTTCTGGCCAAGCCCTGGTCACACCTCGAGCGGCGCGGCGCGGCACGGCACGGCGTGGCACTGCCCGGTGGCATGCGGCAAAATAGAGTGTTCACACCGAGAGCGGCAGATTTTATCCAAATGTACTCTAATTCCGAGGAAGAAATTCTATTATTAGTAGCTCTGCTTGAAGAAAAGCAAAGAAAAGTGATGAAGTTCGATTACAAATACTTAAGAATGCAAAAAGCCTCATTTAACGAATTGTGGGGACTTATTTATAACGAAAATGAAATTTTGCCTCCAGCGGCAGCGGCAAAATTGTGTTTTTGAGTAATCTCCAAAATCGCCGCGCCGCGCCGCGCCGTGCCGCTCCCGGTGTGACTTATAGATTTAATTTTGCAAGAACAATCGCGCAGCGGCAACTGAAAAATGCCGCGCCGCGCCGCGCCGCTCCCTGTGTGACACCCACTTTATGTATGATCCATGAGTTTCCTGACATGCAACCAATGGTTATTGCTATATATTGCGGTCAAACAAAACCCAACTTACAAAACTATTTATCATCATTCGTAAAAGAAATGAGAGATCTTTTGGAAAAAGGAATACTAATCAATGACAATCAAGTCAACGTTATGATAAGATGCTTCATTTCCGATACACCTGTAAGATGCTTTATCAAAGGTGGGAATTATATTATATTAAATTAAAGATCAATTTATGTCTCAATTTTTGTTAAAATATTTCTTTCCAGGCATAGTAAGCTTTAACCACTATCATGGATGCTCAAAATGCGAAGTGATTGGAGAATATGATAGAACTCAGCGACATATGAGTTATCCTCGTATTGATGCGCGTTTAAGAACTGATGATAATTTCCGAAAACAATCAGATAAAGATCATCATAAGAACGTTACACCGCTTGTTGAGTGGAAACATTTCCAGTAGCAGATTCGTTAAATTTGTTAGACCTAGGAATTATGAAACGTTGTCTTCTAGCATGTACCTCAGGATCTTACAATTTTGATACAAAACTCTCATCACTTGATATTGCAAGAATTTCAAATCTATGTCAAGATTGTAACCAATATATGCCAACCGAGATACACAGAGCAATCAGACCACTTGAATATTTGAAATATTGGAAAGGCCTAGAGCTCCGCACTTTCCTGTTGTATTTAGGGCCTGTAGTTTTAAAAAAAAAAGTGTAATTTCTGAAGTGTACAATCATTTCTTGACTTTGTTTTGTGCAGTAACTATATGTTCATGTGCAAATCATTTGAAGTATTTAAGTGTTGCAGAAGAATTATTTAAAGATTATGTTGAAGAATTTATTCATATTTATGGAATAGATACAATTAGTAGCAATGTTCATAATTTGTGCCATGTAACAGCCGAGAATGACATCCGCATTTATGGTGCAAGTATTAGAAAATGTGTCGACTTCTTTGAGCGGCCAATAAAGTCATCTTATCTTAATATTTACTTGTCCTTTGGTAAAGAAAATATTCCGAAATTATACAGCTTAGACGAAATAAAATGTAAAATGATTGGTATAAAGTTAAATGCCGAAATAGTTTTCTTCCCGTTATTGCATACTAATAAAATTCAAAATACATAGTTCAGAAGAATTAAATGAACGCAAGCTCTTTGATAATATGTTTTAATTCGTTACAATCAAGTAACAATTCAGGGATTCGATTGAAAGAAATATTAATTTTCATACTTGATATTATTCTGATATTTCTAATTCAATATATGAAAAATGCTATACTTCAGCCCGGCCGAGGAAATGGTTTTTTCACATCTTTAATTAGAAGTAGTAGAATAATATCAAATATGAACACTAAAATTTCTTTATCTCGTAAACTTAGATTATAATTTTAACAATGTACTTCAAAAATTTTATATTTCAGGGATATAAGAAAAAACTCTTGTGCTTAGAAAATAGAATTGTAGCTACAGCAATTCATGTCATTTTCATTGAATTTGTCGATGTTTCATTGCCAATAATAATATTTCCAGTTATTTGCGTTCCTATTGTCCATTTGTTGATATCTGTTCGTTTTCCACATTTTGCGTTGTTTCACATAAACCAGTTTCAGTTTTTCTGTAAAGATGAACATTTTATGTAAATTAATAAAGATAGATTATAGTTCATCGTACCTATGTATACCTTTTACGTTTCAGCCTTAGGTTGGAATGCCTAAGCAGCTTATTCTTGAAGAAGTCTTGTATATGTCTTGTCAGCTAGTGACACCACATTAAACAACAGGTCCACTAAATTCATTAACTTCATAAAAGCGAATTTGTCTCCATCTCGTTTCTTATGTTTTGTTGTACCAGTCCAATTATATTTTGTTTGTAGTTCAGTATCAAACAAAACATTTGCCACTTTCAATGCTATAGTACAGCTTGACTCCTTCCCTGTTTTTCCTCCTATGTGAGATAGTTTGGCAATCTAAAAAAATAGAAATTTTTTATGACATATTTAATATTTATCGATCATTTTTAAGGTACCATCTGGCTCCTAAAGCTCTTATCGTTCAGTTTTTCTTCTAAATTTATTACATCCTCATGAGCTTTCAAAGGTAATGAAATTGTTGATATAAGGTCATTCTCGGGATTGTCATTTTGGCTGCCCTCAGCCGATTTTAGATTTAAAAGAATTTCAAGTATTTTGTCTAGTTTGGCATTGATTTTCACGTTTTCCATAATAATTGTTGAGCATTTTGCATTCAACATATCACACCTGACACTCAATTTCTGAGTATTGTTTTGCAAATTTTTTTCAAAATTTCGGAATTTCTCAAAAGAGATACCGGTTAAGCCGGTGATATTCTCATATGCAGCTTCACCCTCGTTATCAGCATCTTCTGTGAATCCATGAGCCTCTGCATGAGATTCAATGCTCTCAATATTGTTTATATCGCCAGTTGTTATTTCATTAGTTGCAGGCAATTTAGAAATTTATGACGAAATTACTGTATTCTCTGCATAATGCCTGGTTGCACAATTTTTTTCCATTTTTTGTCTCGGACGACACGGTGATGATGATAACGATGGTAGCAATTCTACGTTAGCTGATGTGTTTAAAGATCCAAATAAATGATTAAAGTCTTTTGACTGGTTAACTGCATTTAATTCGGCCGGATGATTTCTTTTTTGCTGCTTTGCTAATAAATACCTGCAAGATAATAATTATGAAAACCGAATTATATTACCATTGTGTACACGAGCTTGACGACTTACCTTTCTTCGCTCTCTGAATCGGTAAGTTCGATGTACTTTTTTTTAAGGTTAGTCCGTCTTTTAAGTCTTCAATATCAAGAACCTTGATTTTACATTCCCTCTGGGTCCATTCATCACTGGGAATACTATTTTCGTCGACGCGAAGTATTTTAGTCTCTCTTTGATTTGGAGGCCAAAATAGTATCCCATCCCTTTCCCAATTATTTGGAACTACATTTATAAAAACTTTTCCACTTTCCAAATAACTCACAAGCCATAATTAAAACTGTATAATATATTATTATTTATAGTTATCACACAAATTGCAATGCGTTTGTACCAAAAAGTAAAACTTGACAGCTGCTTGTGACTTTGGTATTTAATAATTCAATATTGACACGCCTTTGACACATTTTACAAAACTGGCAAAATTTTGATTCTAAAAGGTTTCAGTGTTTATTTGTAACATTTATTGCAATATTTAAGACACCGTTTGTAGCTTTAGATGGTGTTAAGATTAAAATGTTTCAGTTTCAATTTTGTTGATATAAAGGAATTCTTATAAAACATTTCAGAGATACTATTGATCATTTTTGTAACATTTTTCAATGTTAATGAAAACATCATTTGTTTCTTAATCAAATAAGTTTCTTATCAGTTACAGTAATAATTTCGAAACGAATAATCAAAATCAAAATTTAAGAAACTCGAACAATTATTGAAACTCAATGACATATGCCATTTTCCAAACTGGACTCCGAAAATAAATGATTTTAATTTAGTAATATATGGGTAAAAATTTCCTTTATATGTATTTATGAATAGTGAAATTAGGAAGTATATGATATAAAATATGTTAAAATAATATTTTCGCTACGATAGGGTATAATTTTCTTCAAGAAGTTTTTTAGAAATATTAATAAATATGTCAATTATTCTTTAATAAATGCATTCAAAGGCTGGCGCTTTGTATTTTTTCGAAGTATCATATAAAATCGTACAGCAAAATGCCCTTCGTTTAAATATTGCGTTACCCAATATGAAAACAAAGCATATATATAATTCATTATCTCATTTAATTCGATATTATAAAAAAGAGACTCATTTCTTTCTTTCTACCACACGAAGAACAGAAGTTCATTTAAGTACCAATATTGCGCCAATAATATACATTTTTTCGCGCATTTTTTCTACATATGAGAAAGATGCTGAAGGAAAGCAAAATGCAAAGCTTTTAGTCTTTATGACACCGAAATTAATCTGTGTAATTCCGGTTACATTACTGATTATAATATTGTAACATTTTAGGTGCATTTTAGGTGCAATTGATTGGCATGGTTTCGGTAACGTGTACCAGTAATTCCCCATTTTCATTACAAAACTGTAATTCCAATGATAACTGTTTCATAACATGGGATTCAATATTGACACGACCCGAAGTCACCGTAACATTTCCGAGCCCTAATTGTATCAAGCTGTGCTACTTGGGTGGCCTCAACAAATATCTCGAAACAAGAAATAAATGACTTAGACCACTTTCATCTCCCTCTCCCAGTATTCGGTTATTCGGATGTATTACACCATTGGCGTAAAGGCTTGTAGCACTTCATGAATAGAATAAAATTTACAGACACTTCGTGTAAAAAGTCATTAAGCGCAAACTGTTACACTATCTGAATATATTTCATGAAGTGCCTACCTTTTTTATGTAGTACTAAGGTACGTCAAGTTGTGACATAGACGTACATTAATGAAATTTCGGATTAATGATAATGATTAATAAAAAAGTGTATATTATTTGTAGGTACTAATGCCAATGAGTGGTATAAAAGATAATTTTCCTTTTTTATGTGCAATGGTAAAGGTATATTTTTTTTCGAAACTCCAATCATCGGAATAATAGGCCTTCTACAACAGCCCTTTATTTCCATGGGTGTAATTGGATTCTTTTGATTTGTTTTCTAAGAGTTGTTTCACATGAAGGGCAGTTTACGCGCGACCTTAGCAATACAAACAATTGAATAATCCATTTCATATGACGATATACTACAGAGCAAGACGCGCAACTCAAACTTGATGTCCCAAAATTTTGCTAAAATCGCGCGACTATTCTATCGGAAATAAGTCAGTTCACATAATATTGTGACGGTCGACAAAATTTACCCCAAGTGAAGGATTTTTGACCTTTGCAACTTTGAGTTTTACTACGAAAATGTATTCATTATAATATTAATACTACAATTTTTATCAGGTGCGAAAGCTCGTTGTATGATTTTATGGAAATTTGAAAATAGGATTTAGGTTTACTCTAACTTGAAGAAGCTTCCCCAAGATGGTGTGAAATCCCCCTTTTAAAAGACAGGCAGTCAGTTAATTAAGAGTTCTCCCAAAACATTGCGCCTTGCTAAAGCAGCTTCCTATAATTCAATAACAATGTAAAAGTACACCACAATCTCATTCTTATTTGCTGTAGTCGAGGTCATGTGAAACCAAGTCGCGTCATGTGAAACCAAGTTGCTCGTATGAAACGACTCTAAGCCTTCCCCGAAAATCTCGCGACTACAAAATTAGTAGAACTATAGGGAAAGTTAAATTACTGCAGAGGTCGTTGATTTCTGTAAATATACCATCTCTTACACAAATCACTTGCTTCCCTTGCCTCCTTTTGTTTTGATTTGAGTCCAAACTCTTTATTTTGCACAGATTTATGAATGATCCCGTTTTGATTAATATTAACTTCAACTTTGTCCAGCAGCTCACTGCTAACTATTTTTCTACGACATGAATTATGTTTACTTAATATTTTTACGGTGACTTATCAGACAACAGTTAAGTTAGCAATTTTTATAAATAAATTCCGACATAAGGTAAGAGTGGATAATTTCGGAATTGTTATGGTAGGATGGATACTTTTATGGACAAACTTTGACTGCCCTCCCGTTTTTTTTTTTACAATCTTGTTGTACTACTGCTTCTGTACTTGTCTGTAGTTGCATTTGTTATCACATTCACTGGTTGTCTGTCTGAATCGATTACAGAGAAACTAATTTTAATGATCCCTATGAAAAAGAAGAAAGTTACTCCCTTGATCTGACTTTGATCTCTACTTCCTACTTATTAAATTTGTTCACTCAATTAGGTGTATGCATTCAATTCACATTAAAGTTGCTTTAAATTTTGTATTGGATTAGTTTTTTATCAATAACAGAACATGCCTTCCTAATAAGTATAAATATTTTCAACGTGAGCTCTAATTATGACGAAAAGCTTTTTGTAGCTTCAAAATCGAAGTTCTTTCTTTTTATTTATTTTCAACTATTCCATACTTTTCAAATCAGATTTCATAAATACATATTATTGTACCTATGCTTAAATGGTTTAGTAGATATAACAGTGTGAACGTACGAGTAGTAGAAGTAGCTCGAAGCAGTTCAACTTGCCGTCGCAAAATTTTAATATCAGTATATCAATGATGTTGTCGAATAATTAAAAATGGTATTCTTTTGTTCTTATTCATAAATTCTTGTATTACTAACAGGAAGATTTTTCATGATTATTTTTGGCTTGCTTTTCGGAAAGCTTATCGTTACTACACACTGCCTGTTTATTTTTTTGTCCATATTTGAATTCACACTTTATTAAATAGATTGGTCTCCAGCAGAAAGGTTGCTGTTGTTCTCTCTTTTGCTTAAATTAAAAGAAAAGAGAAAAGTTTTGAAAAAGTTTAAAATCACTTTTTGATCCATGCCATTCTTTGGGCTACATAGACTATTTAGAATTTTGCTTTCAGTGGAACAATGCATAGTATCTGGTGCAATGAAAACCGCATTGGCTTATAATTCTATTGTATAATCTGATCTGACTACTATGGGGTCAAATTTTAATGGAGACATTTTGCCGATAACATAATAATTCTCTACACATTGGAATATTACGATTTAAGAGGATTAATAGTAACATCGCAGAAATTTCAAATTTATGCATTATTCCATGACAGGGCACTAAACAGTTAATACGCAGGTACTTAAAATTTTCGTTGTGATATCCCTGGCAAAAATTCAAAATTTGATAACTACGTCCGACGAGTGCATTTATTCTTTGAAATTATCAATTGCTTTGTACCTTTTTATCTATTTACCCCAAATAGAGATATAAATAAATATATACATATATGTATATATAAAAACAAAGCAGGACTAGCTCTCTCAAAAATATTTTAACTATTATCAAAGACATTTTTCATTCTTTCAGCAAATTTGTAATTGTAATTTGTAACTTTTTAAATCAATATAATCGTAAAGTACATCCAGTACGTGTCGTTCAAGGTTTTATTAATAACATGCCGTGATTGTAGTTCATTAACCAGCTTCAAGCTGAATTTTTTAAGAAATAAAACAACTCAAAATTTAATTAAAGTTTAATTCGACGGTGAAATTGATCAGTGCCTTAATTATTACATAGCGCTCCTGTGTAGACTTTATTAAATTATTATATTAATCGCAGTGATCATCTAAGAAGTTCAATGTTAAATTCATAATAAGATCTGATGATGGGTTAAGTTCAGTAATAATGTAGACCCTGATAATCACCATGGCCTTTCCGGTGGAGTAGAATTTAAATCGATTTTTTAACATCTCCTTGTTTTTTTTCAGATTTGCTTCAAGTGGAATATCCCAACATCGCTCGCCTGCCTGGTAGTGACACGCCCAGTATGGGCATATCAGAAGAAATCAAGCTGGACGACATACCACAGGAAGGAAGGCTACCACAAGATACAGTACCAGAGAGGCCATGTCCTACAACGAGCAGAAGTACTAGTAGCCCTTTATCAGATAGCGACGGAGATCTTGATGACTATGCTCCAAAAAGGAAACAACGCAGGTACCGCACCACATTTACAAGTTTTCAATTAGAGGAACTTGAAAAGGCCTTCTCGAGGACGCATTACCCTGACATTTTCACCAGGTGAGTTTCATTCGAAATTGATTTAGTTATTGAATTGCTAAAGTTCCGATAACAAAAATTGCGAGACGATTCAACTAGTTTCATGTAGTCTAATTCAGTTGTTGAGCCTGCTTTCCTTTTAACAGCTCTTCTTTGCACATTTTTTGAACTTATCAAGGAATAATACCTGTTTGAATATATACCGCCATGACTGAACATAATTAGTATGTAAATTGCCCTGTGTTAAGACGAGCACAAAAACAAAAACAGAAAATCGAGCTCGTACTGAAATCCTGTGTAAGGCAATATTTTTTTTTTTTTCATTTTATGCCTATTTCGTTCACATGAGCAACACTTAATTAAAATAAATTCAATTAAACAAAACATGAAAAATTTAGCATCTTCATGCCAACGTTGTAATTTAGGAATGCCAAGAGGAAATTGTATTATGAAGGGCAACTTGAGAAGATTGGGACGAAAGCCGCGATGATAGATGAATGCGTTGAAACTTAACACAAAGTAGCCGTGAATCTTGTAATTAACTTTAATAAACCGCAGGATGTTTCCTGCTGTTTAGAGCACTTATTTGTATCTTTCTGTACGACATATGTTTTATTTGACTTACAATTAGTTATTATAGACATCCTTCATCGCCGCTTCAGCCTTTTTGTTTTTGATGAAGGAGGTACTATGCCACATGATAATTGAGCGTATTCGTTTTAATAGTGTAACACAACTTCCATTAGCTTATTATAAAACGGATTCGCACGGAACCTTCACAATGGGTATGATAGCGTCAAGGCCGTATATAAATATTAGGCGATGGGTCTGGGTCCAGGGAACCCCCCCCCCCCCTCAAATGGTCGAACAAAAATAAAAGAATTATAATATAATAAAGTTTTCGAAATTACCTACGAAGTTTTCCTTGCATTTTAGTACATTTCGAAAGAAGCGAATTAAATGTTTTGTTTTGCGTACTTCTCATGCAAAATCTTTCTAGCTGAAAACTTACATTTTGTGCCTCAATGTTTCTGATTATTTTCACAACATTCCTCCCCCTTGCGAAGACGCCGTCGTCGTGACAGAGGTGTTCGAGAAGCTCTGGACCATTATAATTTTGTTTTGTTTAACATGCATATTACTTAGTACATATTATTATGTTTTATTTTTTTCCTTTTTTTTATTTTTACCCTAATTTTCGAACCATAATATCTAATTCGAAATAGTCTCTATTATTTAGTTCTTAATTATGTACATTTAGTTGTTAAAAAAAATCATTATTACATAAAATTAAAACTTTTAAAATGCTATACACATATATGAAATCATCATTACTAACAAACTTCTTGTTTTTTTTTTCTTTTGCATTGGCGGTCAAATTTCTTACATACGTCAAAAATTTCCATCTATGTTTTTTTTTTTTGAACTTGACATTGTACATACAGAGTGTTATTATAACATATATACGAGTACATATAAACATTTTTTTTTTAATTTTGTTGACTAATCTTATCGGCTTTTAATTCTTTCAATTTAATCGTCGTAAAAAAATAAAAACAACTAAATGTTGGTAAAAAAAATAAAGTAATAAAACAAATTTCTGATAATTTTTTCAAACCTTATAAAGGTATGATTCGCTTGGGTCGTTTTATGAATGCGAATTTTCAATACTAGGATGGGGTGTTATTATTTAATTAATGTTTGGGTTTGGCTCGTCCGTGTCTGGGATTTGATTAGAGACGGTGTGTATTTCTTGTATGGGTGGCTATTTCCCATTTTGACTTTTGACTGGGGGTTTCTTTTTGTCCAGGTTATGTGTGTCAACTCTACTCATAGTGAAGGTTTGCCTGCGTTGGATTTGAATGTTGGGGGTTTGGACAGATGCTTTATTCTGACCTTTGTATTTAATATATCTTATAATTAAAAATAGAATTAGAGCAATAGAAAATGTTACCATAATTCCAGTGTTAGTATATGTTTGTATACTGAGTTTTTCATGTTCCTTTTTTCTACAGTTCTTCGCAATTCTTGTTGTAGTTCTTCAAGATCTTTACTTGTCTTCAAGAGCCCTTTATTGTGATTTGCGGAGGTACTTATTTTTAGAGCTGTTTTATTTCCGAATTTTACTTGTGGGGTTTCCCTAAACATCTCTTCTAGGTTGATTTTGGGGAAATTTTGCAGCTCAGGTTGGTGTATGGGTGTGTGATAGCTGACACTACTCTCATAGGGTATCTTGTGTTCATTTAGTGTAAATATGCATGGTTGGCTTAGTGAGAGTATTCCAGAACCCTTTAGGGTCATGTGGTTGAGCTGATTACTTCAATTACAGGAAAGTGTTTCTTCCTGCGTGGCTACAAATAGCCAAGAGTTCGGTCTAACCATTTTTGTAAATAAATTGATATTATTTTCCATAACTCTATGCGTACAACGAGCGGGTCCCGGCGAAGGATTGTTGAACAAACCCATGAGACAGTTAGACTTACTGAACTTTATTCCCTTAGGTACGGTTTGGAAACAAATATATATCTTGCCACTAGCAGATGTTGTCTTCGTGCAGTGTTCCCAATAATCTGCACTGGTTAGCTCTACATATCTCTGCGCTTTTGTATTATTTAAAAAATAATTTGCTTCAATATCTAAGATAGCTGATTTCGCCAGTGAGATCGGTGTGGGTAGCAAGTAGACTTTGTTTATTGTGAAAATAGTGTCTTCTGGTAGAGGTAGTGTAATTCTGATAAAGTATTCCTTTCCCTCCTGGACGCCATCTACTTGAACTATATGACTTACGAATTTAAAATCTAGAAGAATATTTCCGATACCCTGCGCACTGATTTCTTTATAAATTTGGACTAAATCCTTTGCTGGTAAAATTAAAGGATGTAATGAGTGTTGGTATAGAGAATTTATTACCATGTATTCGTCTGTTAGACGTTGATGTATCTGCTGGAGTTGGTGTAGCATATATATAAGAAGTCCATTTGTGTCGGCTTTAATGTGGACTGATTTGAATTCTGTCTTGATTTCATCCGTGGAGTTCTGTATTTGGTCTATGAAGTCCTTAAAACGTTCATCTAGGCTGTATTGGTAATGCTTTATGTCTTGGAAAGTTTGCTCAATGGCATTAAATTTTGCCTTCACTATGCTGACTTATTTTTCCATTAAATGTATGATCTCTGAATTTTGGCTGTGAAGGTCTTTTAGTTTTTTGTAATTGGTTTGAGCATCCCTATCATCCATAGTACCAAATAAGAAATTTGAAAACCTGCCTACTATATTTGCTAATGACCGCCTTCTTCGATTTAATAATTAAAAATTTGTATCTCTTAACCTATTCTTAATCTTATCTACCTGCCGATCTAAGTCTATTTTCCACGAATGACACGAGTCTCTTTCCTCGGTGCTTCTTTGTACGTGACAGAGACGTTCCACTGTGTCTTCGCAGCGGTTAATAAATTCCAACGCCTCCGTTTCCTCAGTGATTTGAATTTTGGTATAAACAACCCAGATCTTCGTGTATACGTACGCCGGATTGAGTGGCTCAAATAATACGTCTGTGGGGTTTAGAGTCTCTATAGCAGCTTGAGAGTTCGCTAGATGTATTGCCGCCCACACCCATATTAATGTTCCCTGTGGGTAATAAGGAAGTAACAATTAAATTCTGCTAATCCCCAAAATCGTAAATATAATTTATTTTTAACTAAAATAATTTTAACCTATTATTATGCACCCTTCGTAGCTTCCGACCAATTTGGATCGTGCAGTTTACAATAATAATGATGATAATAAACCTGTTTTACTATATACGGCCCAGTCCAGACTGGTGATAATTTATTCTTTTTAACTGCATTTTTTAGTAAGATTTGGTCTCCTACATGCAGTACAATACTACGGGTATTTTTATCGTAATATTCCTTAGACTTTAGCTTGCTTTTAAGGAGCTCCTCCCTAACACGCTTGTGCAGTATTTGCATTCTTCTTCTACGAATGTTTGGTGGCGGGTCGTAAAATCCCCATAGAGCCTCCATCGGTGTATGTTTTCCACCAACATGAGTTGAATGGTTGCGAACATGGACTGCTTCCTCGAGCCACTGGTCCCATTCGGCTACATTTTCGTCCACCAAACTTCTCAAATACTCAATCAGGGGTCCGTGTGCTCTTTCAAGAGCGCCATTTGCCTGTGGATGGTAGGCTGTGGTCTGCAACTTCCTCACTTTGAATAGCTTGCAAAGTCGTTTAAACAAATTACTGGTGAAATTTGCTCCCTGATCAGTGACGACAGCTTTGGGTATCTTATACTTCCTCATTAATTTATAAAATCCTTCGGCTACCGTGATGGCTTCTCCATTAGTCAACGGTATGCAATCGAAAACTCTAGTTGCATCATCCAGTAGGGTAAGTATGTATTTATTTCCCTTAGTGGTTTCTGGTAGCGGGCCCACTATGTCGAGATAATCCTTATCGAATGGCCTCGCTGCAATGGAACTTATTGCCATCGGCATCTTGGTGATTCTACTATGCTTATTATTTCTACACTTAATGCAATTTTTGATGTGCTTGTGAATGTCTTTGAACATTCCTTTCCATTTAAAGTTTCTTCTGATACGTTTATAAGTTTTATAGACTCCCAGATGACCTCCCAAAGGTGCGTTATGGTAATCCCGAAGAATGGTCTTGATCTCATTCCGGTTACCAAGTATTTTTACACTTTCGTCCATCTTAAACTCTTGGGAACTAACTGAATTAGTTTCTGAGTCCTCTCCAATACAACCAGACTTATTTTTGGGCGAGTCATCCGCGTCATCTTGTCTTTCAGAAAAACTTGTGTGGTCTCCTTTAGCTCTGCTTTGCGCTCTGGTAATGGCCATGCATGCGGGATTGGGTTTATATTCCTTATCATCTGTAACTCTTTGCTGGTGGACTTGTGCTTTAATTATCATTGTCTGCGGAACTTCGTTCTTATTGCACTCCATCTCACTAGAACTCTGGATTCTGCTTAATGCGTCAGCGTTACGGTTGAGCCTACCTGGTTTATACTCTATGATATAATCATACTCAGAGATTTTATGGTGAAATCTTAGTAATCGCTAGTCAGGATCTTCGGTACTGTAGATTCCCTTAAGTGGCTTGTGATCAGTGTAAATAGTAAATTTTCTACCATACAAATAACACCGAAAATTTCTTGTGGCCCATTTCTTTTTTTTTGTGGCGGAATAATTTCTCTCGGCTTTGTTCAAACTCCTGCTTGCGTAAGCAATGGGCCGATCGTTCCCCACATCTTCTTGGGATAACCCTGCACCCAAAACTTCTCAGCTAGCATCCGTAGTTAAGGAAAATGGTTTATCGAAATCGGGGTAAACTAAAATAGGTGCCGAGATTAGCTTGAGCTTGAGGTTTTTAAAAGAATTTTCACATTGATCCGTCCATTTGAATTTTACATTTTTTCGTAGGAGTTTATTGAGGGGTTCTCCTATTTTAGAGAACTCTGGAATAAATTTTCTATAATAATTAGCGAACCCAAGGAAGGATTGTACCTGCTTTACTGTCTTGGGCTGGGGGAAGCTTTGAACGCAGATTGCCTTTGAAGGATCTGGCAAGGCTCCTTCTCTGGAACACTTATGTCCCCGATATTTCTATTCTATTTTCAGTTTTAAGTTATTTAACTGAAGTCGTTTGAGTACCTCCCTAAGTTTAGCGTTATGATCCGACAAGTTTTTCCCGTAAATTACAATGTCGTCTAAATATACGAAGCACTTAAAAGCCTGTAAACCAGTTAGCACGTGGTTCATTAATCGTTGAAATGTAGCAGGTGCGCTTTTCAACCCATAAGGCATCCTTTTAAATTCAAAATGCCCGTGTGGAGTAATGAAAGCGGTTTTAGGTTGGTGTTTCTCCTCCACTAGCACTTGATGATAACCACTGGCCAGGTCAAGCGTGGTAAAATACCTTGAATGTCCCAATTGATCGAAGATATCTTCAATTCTGGGTAAAGGGAAAGCATTTCCGATCGTGGTTTCATTTAGCCTTCTGAAATCCACCACAACACGCCATTGTTTTTCTCCATTTATTCCAGCCTTTTTCGGAACAACTAAAAGTGGCGAATTCCATGGACTAGTACTAGGTACTACTATATCATTTTCAAGCATTTCTTCAACTTGTTCATGGATGATATTGCTTTGCTTCTCCGGTAGTCTATACATTTTCTGATTGAGAGGGGGACAATTTTGCTTAATTGCAATCTCATGTTTTATTGAGCCCGTATAACTCAATTTATCTCTAGGTAGAAGAAAGATATTGTTATATTCGTAACATATTTCGAGGACAGCATTTTTTTCTTCCTGATTGGCATCTGTATCCATATTGATTTGCTCTTTCAGAATTTTGAGTCGTTTCCTGTCTCTATTGTTAATAAACGGATGTTTTCTGCTTCCAAAGGTCTTATTCTCTTCGTTTTTTATTTCGGGTTTTTCCTAGTTCATTCCGTTTAATGTTAAAATATCATAATTTTCTATTGGGTGAAGATCAATTTCCATGTTATCTAATACCTGATCAGTATTATTGACGTTAATAATAGGCAATATAACTCTACCTTTCCATGGTCTTGTTAAACAATTTCCTGAAAAAACACCTTCACTCACTTCTTTTGATAAACAAACAAATTCGCCATTGTCTCTAATAGGAATTGGCACTAATTTTTCTGAGCGTGCTGGAACTAGAATCTTCGTTCTAACCTTAAGTCCCTTTGCTTGCTTCCGTTCAGATTATTTACCTTTATGCGGAATGGACCCCTTTCTCTCGAAGATCTGAGTGGCGTTTTCCATTTCCATAGGATGCGGCTTGCCAGGCTTTTCCTTTTGAGCTTGGACCGTAGACCTGCTAATAGGTGAATTTAGTGTCGTTTTTAACTCCTTAGAGTCGCGAAATTCGCAGTTCATAGTAAGTGGCACTGAAAATGTTGCTAAATTTGTAGGTGTCGCTGGAAATTCTAATATTCCATCTGGACCCTTTATATTATATTCATTTAATAGAAAATTATTTCCAAGTATTCCCTCATATGGGACATTTTCACTTACTTAATTACGTGAAATTTGCATGTTTGAGGAGTTTCTAGCTGAAATTTTCCTGTACATATTCCAATTGTCTGTCCCTTTCCAAAAATACTGCTCAGTTGCGTTTTTTCCTGAGTATTTATTATTTTCTCTCCTTGTAACATGGATTTTTTTAATAGGCTCACGTCAGCTCCCGTGTCGACTAATAGTTCTACCGAGGACTTAGCTGCTATATCCAAGGGTAATTTAATTGAACATTTAGGAACTTGGGAGGGCTGACACCGATTTTCTTTACTAACGTTTGGACTTCCGCGGTGTCCTCGCAAGTCCTTATTTAGTTTTCAGAAAACTGGTGGTTATTTTGAGTAGACCTACTTTCCCAGTCTTGCTTTGCTCGGCACTGTTTTGTAGTGTGACCTCTTCTTTGACAAAAATCACATTTTATTGCGCCAATTGTGTTTTTTGGGCCACCTTCAGCAGACCTGCTATTTTGTGCTAGGTTTATCTGCCGATTTTGAGCATTACTATCCCTGTTATTCTTTCGAGAAACGTACGCAGAATTCTGATAACTAGTACCAGAAGTCGCATTCTTCCTTCGGTAGCACTCCGAAAACGTATGATTGTTTTTATTACAATAAATACATTTAATTCGGGGCTGATAGCTTTTGGAAGTATCATACTGATTCCTTGCACTGGGGGCGAAATTATTATAATGCCTATTTTGAGGTGGGTTTTGCATTGGTGGATATCTGATAGGCATCCAAGTAGTATTGACTGGATAACTATCAATTTTGTAAAATCGACAGTGTTTGTCTTTCGGGTTCTTCTAGTTTTTCAGCTTTTTCGACTACTGATGCTAAACTCTCACCAGAGTCCTGTAAGAGAAACATTCTGTGGTTTGGGTTGATTATACCTGTCTTAAATACATATATGGCTGTTTCCTCTAAATCCCTTTTTAATGCCTCTGCTGCTGTGCCAGAGTGTCGATCAGGGATTTTAGAAACGCAGCTTTTAAATAATGTTTTTATCCTTTGAGCATAGCTTGTCAAAGTTTCTGCTGGTAATTGGAGCAACACCCTAAGCTGATTTGCAAGAGCCACGTAGCTTTTTGTATTTACTAATTTATTTCGGTTCTGGGTCTCCAATTGCTGGAAGTTATTGAAAACTTTACCTTCCAGAACACTTGCCGCCCTGCCTCTGAAGCGCGTTGGAAGGAGTTTAAGGAATACTGGAATTTCACTTTCGGCTAGACAATTAATAACGTGCTTACAACAATTGATAAATATATTTATTTCTGAAACTAAGTTGGGACCTATTTCGCCCATTAAAATTGATTAATTTTAATTATATCCACTGGTGGATCCATTTCTAAAATTGAGTTTTCCGATGATCTCTTTCCACTGGTTAACTCGTCTAGCTGCACAGACCTATTCGAAGATTGACTGTGTTGCTGTTGTTGTTGTTCTTCACTGATATTGTCTTCTTGCTGCTCTGAAGATTGATTCCGTAATTCTACTTCTTCTTGGATTGGTGGTAGTGTCCAAGGATTATCGATACCTCCCTCCAGATCTTAAGGACATCAATTCCGTTATTGTCTGAGTTTCCACTTCCACTTTCTCAATAATGGGCCTTCTATCCTCTGTCGTTTCCGTAGCGATACACTTCTCCTCTATTTGTTTGGGGATAACTGGCTTATTCTCATCCAGTTCTGGCACAATTAACTTATCCTCTGCTGTTTCCGAAGTTCCACAATCAGTTCTTGAACTAGTGTCCTCTGTACTAACAGACGGGCTGGTGTTCTCAAAGGAAAAAGAGTTGATTTTCTTCCAGAATTTCTTTTGAGCAGAACTCAATACATAGAACGGATACTCGCTCTGATCTCTCGTCACTGGCGTGGAATGGCTTTTTAGTGAACTGCTAAAAGTGGGGTTGGGTGATCTTGGGTCATCTGATGTTTCTTGCGACATTAAACGTTTTACCTGGAATCGATTTTGGTCTCACACTGCACTTTTTTTTCTATCACTAACACAATTTTACACCATATCACACGCAACGCCACTTCTCTATATTAAATTTTGACATTAACCGGAGAAATACTCGAACGAGACCAACAACCGAAACGGAAATCAAACAAAATGATTTCAACACGTACTTTGCGAAAGGATAAAACAAATATCACACTTAAAGTGAAATATCTACCATTTTCCGGATTAAAGAAATTTCAATGAAACAACTATTTGTGAACCGTATGTATGTAATTCACTGTTACTTCGTTTGAAAATGGACTTTTAGACAGGATTCTGAATTATATCAATTTTTATTTTGATTCTTTCGCACTTAGTGAAAGTGCGGCCAACCATTTACAAGTGAGATATCGGACCGCCACGGTCTAGTATTCGCATTTGAATTTAAAAAAAAATCAACAGGAAGTTGACAACTGACTATTGTCACATTTAAAGTGACTAACTTGATCTATAGTCATCAAGGTGCATTACACAATTTTTTTTTTTTTTTTTTAATTATCACGCCTAATATCAATTCTTGCCGTTCTTAATTAAATATCACTCTTAAAACCGATCAAATTGAAGCATTTATTGTTGCCCATCTCCTCGTAGTGATGACTTTTACTGTAATACTTTCGTCTGCTGTTGTATCGCTGCCGGGGGGGGGGGGGGCTCTAGGCCTTCTTAAATTCCCCAAGATCTGCTGAAAGGGGGGCTTACAGACGTCTTCGTTTTCCCTTTCAACACAGAAACGGAGTTTTTCTTCTACTGATGAGTTTGTTGCTGCTGATGAGATCGAGTTGGAGGTGACGTTGAGTTCCTCTGGCTATGATATGTTGCTGGCCAGAATTCCTTGTTGCCTTCTTATCTAACAGGGGTGAACGCTTGCCCGCCTGGAGCAGGGGCGCCTGAAGATGCTATCTACCCCGAGCGTTGGGGGTGGCTTGGCGGTTTTATATGGCTCTTTGTTACAGGTACCTCTTTGGTTCGTATAGGATCAAGGCTTTTAAAGCGTTTATGGTTGTTTATTTAACCAAGCTTCCTTGATCCTACCGGCTGCGCCAATTTATGTTGTGATTAATTTGAGCGACTGCTCAATGTAACTTCCACAACACTGGAGAATGTTCTCTTGAACTTTGATCGCCAAAAAACAAAACCACTTGACTTATTTTTTATGTCATTTATTAATACAATTACTATGCATAAATGTTCACAGATAAGTAATACGGTTCTTATTAGTGATTACCGAAAGATAAGTAATTTGACACTTCTGTACGCACGAGTGGTCAGAACAAAACTCACTCCTGCTACTCGCCTACCTCTGCCTCGTCGCTTCTTTTCTTCTTTTTCTATTTTATTTTTTGTTATACTTAAAGCAATGAATTAATGTACTACCCGGGCCATTGAGTAATAAGTTTTACTCACTGACCACAGGTGTACAATTTCAAAACAGTGCCGCTTAAATTCGTGGTCACTGTGATTACTCATATTTACTTTAGTTCCGCAAATGCATTACGATGACCTCATAGCTACAAAATTCATAGCGGCGCTTAATGGGTCATCATGAAATTGTGCAGCTGATGAGTGTCATCACATTGCATTGCGTTCGATCTACAAATATTATTTTCACAACATTTCTGTTTTACACCCTATGACGTCGCTACAACCCCGTTGATTTGCTTCAATGGGCACAACTAGGGCTGCCATCCGTCCGGGTTTCCCCGGATTTGTCCTAGTTTGAAGGGCGTCCGGGGAGAGTCCGGGCGGGGTTTTCTATACTGTCCGGGTTTTAAAATTTTGGGAACCAATTAAACAAAAATTTAATTTTTTGTATATGACAATTACGTCAGTCAGACCGGCTCGACGCTCACTCAAGTTCTCTCTTCTGGTCCCAGCTAGTCTTAGCTCAGTAACGAAGCTAGCAGTACGACAATTGCTTATGTAACTTGCCTTGTGTACCTGTGTTTGTTTTATGTACCACCCCCCCCCCCACCAAACCAATGTAAAATCTCGATACTACAGTCCGTTAATTGACGCATGTAAAATCCACTGTACAAATACGGGAAATAACCCAGGTTGGCGACACTTCACGAGAGAAAAAGACACAAAACTTTACAAAAACAACAAGAAAAACAAAAAGTATGTAATTTAAAGGATGGGTCATGGGTATAACATAATAAAAAGTAAAACTTATTTTTAAAAGGAGGAAACATCGGAACTTTTACCGAAAAGGGGAAGTGTAGGCATTCTACTAAGATCGTGCTGTTCCTCGGCATAGTGCAAGTGTATAATTTTTACAACAATTTAAGCAGTTTTACTGGATTTTTTTGGCACTCCATGGACTCCATGGACTGCAATTGATCACACGAAATTGATAGATGAGTGGAAGAATTCACAAAATTTTATTCAAAATCTAAGCGATAAGAAAAGATTTTTTCGGCAAATCAACATTGGCTTACTTTTTTAAAACATCGTATGTTCATTTGTGCACCGACGTATTGCAGATTGCACAGTATGTTTCAGCATACCAGCTCATAATGCCAACGAAGAGAGAGTGTTTTAACAATTTCTAAACTTTTGATGAAAGAAAGAAACTCGCTAAATATATAAACGGCTTCATCACTAATCAAAACAAAATTTAATTTTAAAGATTTTAATTGTATTGATTTTTATACATTGTTAAAAAAATGACACACGTTGAGAGTCTCAGGTTTACAGAATCTAAAATCTCCAAAATGTTTACATGGCAAGACACTCGTGTATCAGATCAAAAAATTAGGTTCTGAAGACCATAAGAAAAAGTCTCTAGAGACACATCAAGAAAAACATTGTTAGCAAGAAAGTGAAAAAGCTTTTTAAAAATGTATGCAAATATTTTACGGGATAAAGGACAACACAACAAAGTGTGTGTTTTTTGTTTTTTTTTTTAAATAACCAGCCCCCTATTAACAAAAAAATTTCTCTTCTTTAAAGCCATTACTATCCCAACTTGAGACTTCTGTCTGTTCGTCTGTCCGGCCGTCTGTGAGTCCGTCAACACGATAGCTTGGGAACGCGTATATTTAAAGAGCTGAAAATTTGCACACGGGATTTAAAAAAAAAGTAAATTTAAGTTTGAAAATGGGACAAATCGGGTAACACTTTCCTAGGGTTGCCATACATAAATGTAGTTTTTCACTGTATATTTGGACACTACCTGAGAGCACGTCAAGGTAGAAATTATGTACATCGTGTTTTTATAAAAATAGTAAATAAAATTTCAAAAATGGACTAAATTGGGCAACAGATTCTTGGTGTTGCCATATAAAAATTTAAGATTTGTACATATACTGTGAAAACGATCAGTCCTAGACGTTTTAGTTGCACTGAAAAGTTCTTCAGAATATGAAATCCTATGAAATTGGTCATCATCATTTATACTTTCCAACGAACCGCTCTAGAAATATGCGAAAAACCGCTGCGAAAAACCACTTCAAAAATCAAACTTGTGCAGATAGGTGAGCACACGAAATTACGTACGGGTATTCATCTACAGCATCATAAGAATTGGTCTTATACCAATTCTAGCTTTTTTACTTGTTTTTCTTATAAAAGGCATTTTTTATATAACTTTCTCTGAAATAATTTAAAGACTGTGCCTCTGTGATAGGTATTTGGATTCAAAGTTAACATTTTTTTAATATATTTTTCAGGTACGTGTAATAACTACACATACCAAATATTGGAAAATTTTAAGGGTTTCAAAGTTATTTTAAATTTAGTATAATTCAGGAAATATTCATCGCATGACAAAAAAACTTAACTTTCAGTAAAAGAAGAACGTTGGGAAAGTGTAAATTTTTTTCGATTTTCAATGGAATTACCCTATGATAAATGAAATAAAAATTAACAAAAAGCCTTGCCAAACTCACTACACAGTAACCTTAATAGCAGAACACGCAATAGTCTCCGGAAATCTAGAGACGAAAAATGATTAATTTGAAACACACGACGGGGGTCCGGGGAACAAAATAATTTCTAGTAATTTGGTATCTTTAGAGATTTTTTGCATCTCCAAAGTGTATGCATGGGTCTCTGGGTGTCCAGAGATCGAGAAAGTGGTCTCTTGAAGTTAAAGTCTCTGGCCATGTAGCTTCACCTTTCCCGAGAAATGAAGCTATTTTGAAAGCTATATGGCACACTAAATGTAAATGCAAAATTGTATTTCTAATTTTTAGAAGATTTGTTTATGTTCCTAAATGTAAGAGAGATTTAATTTAGTTCATTCACATGGTTTTATTTCACTGTTTTTTTTTTGTAAACTAATTAATTTTATAATAAATATATAAAGAAAGACACTATGCATAACAATTTCAACATACTTCATTAGTAAGTAAAACAGAAAATTATTTGGCTACAATGTCCGGGTTTCAACCTAAAATGTCCGGGGCTTCCGAACTTGTTGTCCTAGTTTAATGATTTTACAGATGTTTTGTTAAAATGACGAAAAATAAAACTCTTCCTTTAATGAAGAATATTTCTTTTTATTTTAAAATTCACTTTTTTCTTTCAACAATTTTCCTTTTTTATTTTTAAAGTTCACTTTATCTGCTCTTAACAATTTTTTTCCATATTTTTATTTTTAGAATTCACTTTTCTTCTTTTAACAATTTTTTTTTTTATTTTTAAAATTCACTTTATCTGCTTTTAACAATTTTTTTCCAAATTTTTTATCTGTAGAATACACTTTGCTTCTTTTAACAATTTCTTGATTTCTTAATCTTTTAAGAACTTTATTTCCTTTTTTGTACGAACTTATTACCGGAGGTTTTTAGCAAATCCATTCTAAAATTCGAGGCGTCTTGATGACGGGTTAAAACATAACTCCCCGAGGATCAGCGATATTGCACCCAGGTACCCGTGAAAAATTCAAAAAGCTTTTCTCTTCTTTTTGTTACTTTCCCACGACGTGAAAAATCGTACGTGGGAAAGTACAAAAAGTTTAGACGCTATGCATATGCATGTAATCTGATATGCACTTGTGTCTTGTCGAAATAATATTTTTAAGTCGACCGAAGGGAATAATTGTACGTACTACTATGGGGTTTTGTAAATTTTAAAAACCGTATGTATGTATATACGATTAGGTTTGATGGATTTACGAAAAAGAAACTGTATGTAGTGCATGCAGATAATTTAGTGGAAAAGCTGTATGTAGGTATGTACATAGTACTGTATGTAGGTAAGTATACATGCCTTGTGAACGGAATGTATGACTGATAAAAAAATGCAATTTATGCTAAATTGCATTTTGTTGCAGTACGTAAATGCATTTTTAAATTCAAATGAAATTTAAATTAAATTGAAATAAAAATAAAATATTTTTGATTTTCAGGGTCAATTTGTAGTACGCCAATATATTGCATAGGGCAAGATATTGGCGTATTGGCTTTATGGTTCTGATTCTGGTCAAAAGGCACCTGGGTCACAACAATAGGCACCAAATAGAAATCTTACCTGGAGGGTATAAGTTCAGCGTATAAATTGGAAACAATGCCTATGGGTTAGCCTTAATGGGCACAAATTATATAAATTGCCTTGTGTGGAATATTTGATCTCTAAAATGTGACAAACAGGGAATATGAGATTTTGAAAAATTTCTTAAGTGTTTTTATATTCAAAAACCTCTTGTTTTGAAAAATAGATACTACTTTACTCTATCCCTATTTTGAAATTAATTACTGATAATTTTTTGAAAAAAATTCTTCGCTGAATTTGGAAAATTTATAAAATATTTAAATTATTAAAGATTTTGTAGGGGCTTCAGTTATTTCGAAGTTTTTCACTGATTTTACAGAAAATTTCATTTTCTTTTTAAGTTTTCACCCAGTTAAAAAACAAGAACCAGATTTTATTATATTATTTCTACAATCATATATATTTTAAAAGAATTTCAAAGATGTTTGCATACATAATGGGTTTGTAGGCTAACTTTACACATTTATACGAATAAAACAGATACCCATATTTATCATTATCTCAAATATATACATTGCGTATATATATTAACGTAAAAGTTCACAAATGGTATTAGTATATGTAAAACGGCACAGTTTCAACAAGTTGCGACCAAGATCTTATGTTTTTATTTAGACAATGTTACTATATATAGTAACACTTTAGACATTATGGCCACAGAATTTCCACACTGCATTACCCTATTTCCTTAAGATATGCAGATAACTTCCGAACGTCGTTGTTTCATAAAGTGCATTTCTTTATGGGCCCATGCTAGACAGAAAAACGTAATCACGAGCATTTTGCGTAAAAGGGTGTTAGAAGGAGTAAAAAGCATGGAAAAGTACTCAACGGTTGTCCTGCAACTTCATTAAAAACAAGAAGGAGAAGTGTGGAGTGACATTTAAGAATTGAGTTTAGTTTATGTAGTTTTGCTGAAATGGTAATTTGATTTAAATTTTAGTGAAGAGGCTGTTGAAACGGAAGTAAGCCAGGAAAACAATGTAGCGCATTCTGAATGTTTCAGAAATATACCCTGTACAGTATGATTTGCTGTTCAAAAATACTCTTACTTTTTCCTGCAATATTTCTTCTCCCTCTTGGTTGTGCAATTAGCCTGTTGGAAGTAATAAGGTTATTGGCAAAGTGCTTCTGAAAGAATTTGTAAGATAAATGAATTTAAGTTTTACTCAGTATTGTTTTCAATTTGTTGGTAAAAACTATATCCAAAGAGATGGTTTGGCAATGTTTTATTTTCCTCTCCCTTTTACACTGATTTTTTTCATAGGCCATTTAGAGAATGTTTTATTTTCTACAAATTGTAACTTAGGTATTATCATATGTATCATACATATTTGAACTGGAACTGAACTATTACTCATTATTTTTTTAGACATAGTTCGGAAAAATTACCTAGATGATAATGGCAAGTTTACTGTTCAATTTGCAAATAAAGCAATATATTTGTTTTAGTTAGCGATCAATATTAAAGCGGATTCAATAGAATAATTTAAGATATAAGATATTAAGAAACTTTATCCGATATAGTTATATCTTTTGAATTTGTGCTTTCTTGGTTCCCAAAAATGTCAGCGTTTAACTCAATGATAATAGATTATTTTTTTAATCACAATTAAACAAAATTGAATCAAAAGAATGGTTATTCAAAATATTTTATTAGTAAAATTTTAATGAAGAAATTAAGGAAGCGAATTTTGTCGTCAATAATCCCCCTAATTAATGGGTTATAATGGTTGCAGAAAGATTCCTTGCGTTAATGGAGTATCAGATAAATTTAATCTGATTTTACTGTAAACGATCGTAAATTAATTATCGTAAAGTACTTAATAGGCTATGTTTGGAAAAACAAATCAAAAACACTCATTAGTTTCTTAATAAATAAGAATAAGTCCTTGAAAATGGAGATATGTAAATTGCCACAATGTCTAGGAAAAAATGCATTCAAGTAGCGAATCGAATTGCTAGAAATTCAGCAAACCAATTCCAACATTACAAAAACTGCAGTGTTAGAATATCATATAAATGGCATTTTTTCATTGTATTAAGGGTTTCTCCAAATATCTTGCAATTATTGTCAGAAACATGATATACATATATATTTTTTCGAAATAAATTAAGAGTAACCAGCCCTCAGGGATCCAGTAATTCGATTATATTCAACTATTATAAGTCATAACATTGAATGTTTGTATATATGTAAACCAAAGATAGTGCGCAATGGTTTATGTGCATTTTGTCTAAACTGGATCTGTGCAATTCGCGACTGATAACAGCACGTGTTCTGTTTTCTAAAGTACTCAACAGAGACCAGCATCAACTAAAAAAAAATTTACTAAATTGAAAACAATTATTATTAGGAACTCCATTATACAATTATCTCCCACTTCAACAGAACTTATCATGCATTAGACTTGAATATTTCTGTCTGTCTGTTCGTGACCATTCCACTTATCGGCGAGAGGAGAGGAGAACGCGTGACTTAAAAAGCTGGGCACCGCTAATTTATAAAATCTATTCCTGTTAGTTGAAAAATTGTAGGTAGCCTTTTCCTAGTGTTGTCATGCATACGGAACTTTCAAAGTTTCATAGAGAGTTGTGCCCAGGTGCGGCACAAATTTTGTACAATTGAATTGATTTTATAAAATTTCAAACTAATCGGATCTTAAAACTTTCGAAACTCAACCAACGGTAACAAAAACTTAATCACAATTACGGGGATGCCCTCCACCGACAAACGACAACTACCAATTTTCAAATACATACTCACCCCATTAGCAATTTTGAATTTTTTTTTCCCACATCCTATCGACAATGTGCTTAAACTCAAACGTATTAGCGAAAAATTATTTAATTGATCTGCAGTCCATTACATTAAATTCTTCATAGATCTTTTTAGTATTCTAAATAATGAATGGAGAGATTATTTTATTAGAATTCACTTCGCGCAATTGATCATCTGTGCATATGTGAAACTTGAGAGCCTTCAGTATATTTGAAATTACCCTTATTTCTCGTTCTTGTTGCTATTCATCATTAAAGCTGAATAAATTTGTAAGCATTTTGTTCTCCCTTTTAATTTTCCACAGTTTTTACGATATTGAATTAAAACCTTCGGCAAAGAAACTCTTCAGTTCAAATGCTACCGGGCCTAGATTTTTGAAAAAGGTGTTGCGTATTTTTTTTTTATCAAAAACCTCAGAAAACCGTGTTTATTTCCTCTCCCCCTAAAAACTTTTTCATGTACACACCAATTTTTATTATTTTTCGTAAATGGGATGTTTGTAAATGCTACCGGAACTATTTTTCCAAATTTGTTAATATTTTTCATGTTATAATTACTTTCATTACATTAAAATTAAGACTCTTGCAACTTGAATAAAATTTATTGCTACACGTTTATTTTAACACGAGAATGACCACTGAGGTGATTTTATTCAGTAACCCAAAAACTGGAGAGATCCCGAAAGCAGTGTACTTTATAAAAATCTATTTGTAAACCTCAATCGTGATAAAAAGTGAATGATAAAATTCTCAAAAGCTGTCCGAGATGGCGTCAGGTTCAGTACAAAATTTCAAACATATTTTCCTTATGTGGCTTTAAAAATGAATAAATATCTGTCCTACATGTATGTACATGCTGTATATTTACGGCGCGTTATAGCGCAAGCGTAGTTCGTTTGCTGCTAGCTGTGCGTGCAACTTCGTTGATGGAGTGGATTGGGAATGCAATGAGAGAAAAGTGAAAATATTCGTTAATATTTTTCGTTTATGGTTTACATGAAAAGCGGTGAAAGATGTTTATTTATAATATAAACCAAGGGAAAATATTTGGAATTTTTTTCTCTTTTCCATTTTCTATTGCATATTTGTTTAGGATTGAGAATTTGTTTTGTAATCCATGCAAATATTCAGTTTTTTCAGTCTAGGTGTAGATATTTGGCAAACAAACTAATTAAATTGATCAAATGGGTTACATTCAGTATGGATATACATATGTATGTGCATAATTTTGTATACTACTGGACAATTACGAATGGATTTGTTTTAAAATCGTTTGGAGTTGGAAGGGTTTTCGAAATTGAAAACAATCCATCTAATTAAAATTACGTTTGAGTCAAAACTATTTTATGATTCTATTAAGTAAAGTATTGTTGCGAGCGTGGCCTTTAGGTTCGTTATTTAAAACACAATATTAAATACTTATTATACAAGTTCTTTATTTCACTCTAATCATACAAAATTCACAAACTTTCTATTAATCAACTCAACTCTAATTATCGCTAATACTGTACTTTCAATTATCGCAATCTAATTACAACACTTTCGCACGTTTATTACTTTCACTTGTTAACACTGCAACGTCAAACAAGACTCTTCCTCTGGCTATGACAACTGTTATATTTATACCCTAGAAACTCTCCAGATTATTCTCGAGTGTTCTATTTTCCAGAAGCTTCTTGACTGTTCTATTCATTCTATTCCTGAACCTTCCTGTAGATACCATAATCAATTCTCCGAACCTAAAGTCGTTTACCATTGCCAGTAGATGTCACCAGTTGTCTCTTTCTATTGCACGTAACACTGCCCCCTTCTTAAATTTGTTCGTCCCGAACAACAGGTGGTCCACGGTCTTGATGCTTGTAATATTGACACAAGCGATCCAGATGAACGATTTTTCGTTTGCCTCTTGTACCACGTTGAATCCTGTATACTACGTGATTTATTCTAGTTACTACTGAATACGGTCCCTCCCAGTGTTGTTGTGAATTTGGAGAACGTCCCTTACGTTGGTTCGAGTTGTACAGCCAAACAAGATCACCTTCGCTAAATCCTGCTGAATTCGCACGTAAGTCATAGCGGGTCCTCATCCGATCAGTATTTGCCGCTAATTTTGTCCTCGTGGCTTCTTGTACATCAGCTCTCCTTTCCAATGTGGCTCTGACATTACACTTATACATTTCCTTTCTGCTGCTATGTGGCGGCCCTTTGTAAGAAGCACATACAGTGCATCTGCGACACCAGTTCTCCACATCCTCCCGCATATGTAGCCAATAAAACTTTTCTCGTATTTTAGAAATTATTTTATTCACTCCCAAATGTTCTCCAGATGTTCCACGATGTATTTTACCTAGAACTTCGTTGACCTTTGATGCCGGCAAGACTATTTGCATTCGGAATGATTTACCGTTAGGTAACCGCATTCAACATGAAAAGAATTCCATTGAGCCCAGTAGCTTTTCAGATTTTCACTCATCACTGAAATATCCTTCCATTTTGGGTTTTCTATATCTGCTTTCCAAGCAAGAATAGGCAATATGTCCGGATCATCTCGTTGCGCTGTTCGCAAGTTCTCGATGTCCCAACCTGTTGATGGTTCCACAGTTACCAACTGTATAGTTGCTGTTCTTTCTTTTTCTTCCACCCGGCCGCAATGTTTGCATTCAAGTTTACATGGACGTTGTACAAAGGCTTCTGCATTTCCATGAATAAGTCCTTTCCTATGTTGCATCTCAAAGCCATAAGGTTGGAGTCTAGTCGCTCCAAGAATAGCTTGCTCTCTAGTTCGCCAACTGGGACATTCTTCTCTTTCTTTCTTTTCTGTTGATTCTCTTCGACGGCGCTTCCTGCAGTCGCTTTGAAGGTGTCCCAATTTATTACAATCCCAGCATCGAAGAACACTACGTGAAGGGTTGCTCAGTGATAACTGCAATCTATTGCAAGTCTGCTGCCCAGCTCGATATCTTTGCAATTCCACTCTCCTCTCTTCATCTAGGGATTCCACTCGTCGGCGTTTTCTGCAGTCCCTTTGTAGGTGTCCCGGTCTATTACAATTCCAGCATTGCAGAATACCACGTGAAGGAGTGCTTTGTGATGGCTGCATTCTATTACAAGTACATTCGTTCACCGAAATTTCTCTCATTCGTACTGCACTCCGTGAAGCTTGTCTGGCGGATTCATACACTAATGCATAGGCTAGTGCTTCTGCTGTTGATTTCTTTCCTGCTAGCCTTAACGCTTGTTGTAAATTTTGATCTGCAATAGCGTTCACAAATGCCTCCGTCGCCACTTCATTGAAAAAATCCGCATTCACGCTGGAGTATGAAAGATGCGCTAATCTTTCCACATCAGCCTGCAATTGTTGTAGCGATTCGCCATGCTTTTGAATCCTGTTGCGCAACTGTAGGCGATATACTTGCTGCATGTGCTCATCTCCGTAACGTAATTCTATCGCCTGTACTAATGAAGTGTAATCACGTTGATTTTCAATCGGTACAGTTTGTAAGAGTTCTGAAGCAGGACCTCGAAGTGCTAACACCAGAGCTATAGCCCTGTCTTCATTATTCCATCCATTTACCTCTGAAGCTGCCTCAAATTGTCTCTTGAAGATATGCCATGAATTTTGTCCATCAAATATTGGAGGTTTCATTCTACCTGCGCCAGATATTTCAACTGCTACGTTTAGAGGCTGACGATGCCTTATTCTTTCCAGATCTGCTTTAACGTTTTCAAGTTGCTCAGTAAATTTTTGTTGTTCCTGCTCGATTTCTTCAATTTTCAAATTTTGTTCATCTAATGAGTTTTTTAGAAGATTTTTCTGTTCCTCCAAACGAGTTTCTAGGCAAATCTCCAAAGAACTCTTTTGTTCGTCCAAGCGGGTTTCCATAGAATTCTTCTGCTCATCAAACCGGGATTCCAAAGAATTCTTTTGTTCCTCAAAAGCATTCTTTTGTTGCTCAAAAGCATACTTTTGCTCGTCCAGACGGGTTCCCATAGATTTCTTTTGCTCATCTAAACGGGATTCCAGAGAATTCTTTTGTTCCTCAAAAGCATTCTTTTGTTCATCTAAACGGGATTCCAGAGAATTCTTTTGTTCCTCATTGGAATTCTTCTGTTCATCAAAACGGGGTTCCATTTTGCTCATTAAAGCACTAAAAAGCTGTTCCATTTTCATTGTAGGCTCTTCTTCAACTTCGGTTTCTTCCAAGTTCTCTTCGAAAACAAATGTTTCAGGATTCTTTCCTTCTTCTATCAAAGCTTGTCTGAGTCGCTCGACCAGCACTTTCTTTGGACCTGTCGTTTGTAAAGACCGGTTCCCTAACTCCACGTTCAAATCCTGCGTTCGAAGCTCCTCGAATTTTCGCCCCATTACTTTAGTAATTCACTTAAAGTTGAATATAAATTATTTTCCAGAACTTTCAAAATTTAACACAATTTCACAAAATTAATCACACTTTGAATTTTTAAGTCAATTGCCACCACTTTATTTCGCGAATTTATTTCACTTCTGACACCAGTTGTTGTGAGCGTGGCCTTTAGGTTCGTTATTTAAAACACAATATTAAATACTTATTATACTTATTATTTCACTCTAATCATACCAAATTCACAAACTTTCTATTAATCAACTCAACTCTAATTATCGCTAATACTGTACTTTCAATTATCGCAATCTAATTACAACACTTTCGCACGTTTATTACTTTCACTTGTTAACACTGCAACGTCTAAGACAAGACTCTTCCTCTGGCTATGACAACTGTTATATTTATACCCTAGAAACTCTCCAGATTATTCTCGAGTGTTCTATTTTCCAGAAGCTTCTTGACTGTTCTATTCATTCTATTCCTGAACCTTCCTGTAGATACCATAATCAATTCTCCGAACCTAAAGTCGTTTACCATTGCCAGTAGATGTCACCAATTGTCTCTTTCTATTGCACGTAACAGTATTTAGTAAGTGTAGCCTTAAGGAAAATAAGAATCTTAGTTTAATTTTAAACTGGCAGACTATTTTCCTAAACTACTATCCATATATATGTATGTATAAAATCAATTCATATCTAAAATCAATGCCTAGTCACTTTACCGAATTCCTAGACAATGAATGCTTCACTATTTTTGGCTTGTTGTCGGCCCGGCCACCAATAGCGTGTCAATTTTCCAATGAAAAAATTTCAAGTAAATTTCTTTTTTCTACGCTTATAAAAAATTGGTAGCGGTGCAGACAAGGTAGGGAAAGGGTAACTTTTTTGAAGTAGTCTTTTTATTTCCAAAAATGTTGAGGCAAGTCTTAAGGCGCCTCCTCTTGAAATTGTGATAAAACCTGATTTTTGAACACGGCTATAACTTACTGCATGCGTCTATATTCTTTAAATTGTAATAATTAAAAAATAATGTTGTCTTGCGGAGGAATTGTTGGAAATAAATTTTGGATATAAGGAATTTATAAAAAGTTATAAGCTTTTTGAAACATGCTGTTCACTAGATTAGCTAAATTTCGGAGATTTTCAAAATGTGATACAGCGTTTGAAAACTAATGAAATTAAATCGAAAGCACATATATCAGTAACGTAGAACGCTGCTGAGAAATAGTTGGAAATGCTTTTTTAATATTCTGCTTTATTTCCTTAAAAAGCACTCTCGACCATAACCCTTTTCTTGAGAAAAAATCGTAATTTTTACAGGCGAATTTCGTTATTTTTAAATACGTTTTCATGCTACCTTTTGTACTATTACAATGATATATTTTATTGTATATTCTGTGCATAAAACTTTAAGTTTTTTATATGTAAAGTGAATTACAAGTAATATTTAAAAACCCGTTCTTTCATACAAATTGCTATTCTGCTTTTTACTAACCAATAGTAGATGGCGCTCAAATTGAACTATAGAAATTCTTTCATTGAGCTTTGATTTGTATGGGAGAAAAGCTCTGTTTACTTGGCTTTCTGACGAGCTGACCTAAATGGTGCGACGATCATTTCTATTTCATATATGTACGTCATTGTGTGTGGAAATGTTCAGATCATACATGTTTTAAAATATAAAAAAAAAAAATTGTGACGGAAAACAATGAGGATAATGTTTTATTATATTTTGATATCTCCAAATTATACCAGAAAGAAGATGTGTAAAATACTAAAATGTCGATAAATTATTCTGTTTTGTAAACAGTTTTTAATAATCCTCCGGTTTGGCTACTTTTACTTCTCCTTTTATCATTCTTCAAAGTGAGCTAAGGTACATAATAAAACCTGGTATAGTATTAGCCATTCCACACAAAACCAATCACCTTGGAACCAGACATCTTCGATGTTGATGAAGCTTTCACAGTTTGTATGGTATGCAGAGTTTCATCGTAAAATCACGAAATTCTTAAACTCCTGGTGGTAGGGTATGGTAGGGAAAAACAAAAAATACGGGTGAGCTATTTTTGCTTTTCATATAAACTATGAAAGTTTCATCTAAATCGGAAATGATTTTTTACAAAATTAGTCCAAAATAACACAAAGGGATTGCTTTTGCGTGGAAGGCTATGTATACGTGGTCACTTTAAAAATTTATATCTCCACAACGAAGCTGAACACCATCGCAAGTTTTTTCTTTTAACTATAAAATGAAAATACAAACAAAACATTTTAAAGGTTCTCAATAGTAAATATTACTATTAAAAAAAAATACTACTATCAATAACAAAAAAATTCGTTCGGCACTGCTGTACTTTTTTGTGAAAAATATAAAGTATTAAGCTTCATTTGGAACTTAAATCAGGAAAATCGGTTCTTCCAATCTCCAGATATGATTTTTTGAAAATGCCGTGTCATCGTAAAATTAAGAAATTTCTAACGTCTTAGAAGGATGTAAGGATGTAAGGATTCCTACATCAGGTCGAGACATCGTTGATTTTATATTGGAACGATGCATTGCTGCCTGCCTTGAATAATGCATAAAATTTCTGAAGAAAAAATTACCAGTAAATTTCCAAGAACAAGTTGAGTGCATCTTTGCTGGCTTACCCTCTGGTTATCTCATTAAACGCAAGTCGTCGATTTTATATTCGAATGAGGCGCTATCGATTTTTGTTACTTGGCCAGTCTTTGTATTGTTTGCCTGATGTTACGGCACGGCTTCACTAATATAGCTTGTTAGTATTCCTCTTTGTTATTCTAAGAATTGGACAGCATAATAACATAAAGTAATAATGAATGAATCATAAGCTTAGTAAAATCTTGTAGCTAAAACTCGCTAGGTGGCACTACATAATGGAACATTTATTTAAGGCAAGGCCTGACAGGGGACATTACTGTCAGGCATCGAGCTTTTATTTTAAGAGGAGGCGCCTTAAGCAGCCGACAATTATAGATTGTCTAATCCAATAATAATAAAGCTAAAATTTATATTTCAGTATATATATGAAAGAACCCAGTGAAGGAAACATCTTCATTGACATGTCTGCACGGTGTCTTCAATGAGACAATTACATAAAATACACATACGAAAGAAAGAGAAACAATTTCTTGCTTGGCGACATCTATTAGTGAAGTAAATAAAAATTGTCCAAAATGTAAAATATTGAAGACGCGTCTTTAGTTGTGTCTTGTTTGCGTGAATTTTCGGTGTTTTAAGGGAAATCACTACAGTCATGTTTTACTTTTATATGAAAAAAGAGTGACTAATCTTGTAGAAGTAATTGCGAAGATACTCAGAGTAATGTGAGAACACAATTTACAGTCTTAGATACTTAGGATTCTCAAAGTAAAATAAATTAAAACTTAAATTATTTAAGGGAATATCTAGAACTCAGGCCCTAAAGTGTAATTACAGTGGACGTTGCACATTCATAGCTGTACGTTTCTTTTGTTATTAACAGAAACCAAAAGAAAAATCTTGGGAACTATGCGTGTGCTAAGTTCCCTGTAATTATAATTTTAAATACACATCTGAAACCTTTTATAAAAACTAAACTCATATGAACACATTTATGAAGACTTGTCTTAAAGACATTTATGAAGACAAATGTTTAGTGAACACTTAGTCAGCGCCATCTAGTTTTGACATAAAACACAATAAAAGACAAAGTTAAGACATGTCTTAAAGACAGAAGCGGACATGCCATATGCATTGTCTTTTGAGTGTGGGCAATTCGTCTTTAATACTGGTCTTTAAAACTTTATTGGTAAGTCTTTGGTAACACCGTCACTGGGAAACTATGAAGGTCCTGATTTCGGTCCAAGGTACAACAAGCTGCTTTACTATGGATAGTGGGGTATTGAACTTTGGACATTTGTAATTTACTAAGTGGAAATGATGGTGTATCAACAGACTTAAATTAAATAATACTCTGTATTCAAATAAGAATTACAATATTCGTAAATCAGGTTACTAAACAAAAAATTGCTATAGCTATACATAATTTAATTTATTATTTATCTATAGGCCGGTCTATGGCTTTTTTTGACATGTCCGTCGTGCAAATGTTTGAAGTGTCCAAAATACATACCCCATGCAAAAGAAACAAATCTGTCTATGAAATTTTTTAAGACGCACAATTTCTCACATGATGCACGATTTATAATAGTACATATAAACAAGTTTTACCTTAACTGGGATCCAAAGATATGGGAAGAATACAACAATTCTTTATCACTGAAAAATATTTACTTTTTTCACAACTTTTATTTAAAGCGTAATAACTGCACATTTGTCCCACAGCATAATACCCAGAATAACTTAAGTGTCATCTGTTGATTAGTAAAAACGGATAAAAGTGCGTTTATGTATCTACAGTTCGTGTAGAAAATGAAATGACCAAGGTACACACATGTCCAAGGTACAGCATCTTCCCTTACTCATATTAAAACTAATAATACAAATTATAAAGAAAAAATTTCTAAGAAAATATGATCCAATTTGTTCGAACTTTTGTGTATATAGTACATAAAGGGATATTATTTAAAGATCCAAAAGCAATAATAACACTACAAAAACAGTTCATGCAATTAAATTGTTTCGGGAAAATAAAGAAGAAAAAATATTTGCCATGTCAATACATCATTGATTATGTACTGCTGATAGAAAAAGTTTTGTACATCGAGTTACTGCTTCTGCGTGTGGCACTAAATCGAAAGCTTTGTACTACATATTTAAATGGAAGCTCGGAATCGAGAGCTTTATTTTCTGCCATTCAGCTTTAATGCATATGTCGAACAAATACAGGTCCCCATTATCTAATCAGCGGGAGTAGTTCGGCTTGGGGCACTCCCAATTAGCTCCGAAGGAAGCGTAGCAGAAGATTTTTATGAAAGTAAGTATACTATATTGCAAAGTATCAAATGCACCAAAATCACTCCCAGTGTATAATTAAAGGAGGTTTAGTATAACGACTACTCAACTATCTTGTAAACTTATTTTGAAAAAGCTTCCATATTCAACTAATTAATACTTTCAGGAGCACTCCTATGGGAACTCAAATGGAGTTCTGACCTCTGCGAATATGCAATGGTAAAAAGTACATGCGTAGCGATAAGCAGCGCTTCCATACGAGCGCTCTTTCAAAGCTTTTGGGTGCTCCATTTTCCGCTAGGCAGTTTCGAAAAGTTTATACGATCATAAATGGGAACTGCATACGTGTCAGTTGGGAAGTATAGTACATATACATATATGTATGTATTTTTATCCAAAATAATTGCAGCGGCATATTTAAGTTGAAACATTTGGGGGAGGCAACATATTAAAAAAGGCGACGCTTCATAAAAATAAAGATATATTTTATTCCAATACACATATATAAAAAAAACATATCAATGCTTTTTATAAAAAATCTGAAATCCATATTGTTTCGTAAGTAATTGATATGGCTGCATCACCAGATTTACATATCTTCATAACTGCTTTAGTTTAAAAATATTAATTAACACGTTAAACACCAGCATATCGTGTCAAGCATTAATTTTACTGATGTCACACACCGCAGAATAATCCATATTGCTTTAGGTCGCGTTAAAGCTTCCCTGTACTACTGGCGAGAAACATTCCAAATGTGGCTTTAGCACAATAGTTACACTTTTATTGTACTTAACATCCAGAGATTATATCTGACTCTTTTGAAATAGTAGATTTGTTTAGCAATTTTGTTACAGATATAATTGAAATAATATTTGAAAATTAGTTTATTGTCAATAAACACTTAATTTTTTTTCATGTAACCAAACGTTCTTAAAGAATTTATTGAAGAAAAGTTAAATAAATCTGTCTACCATTCTACTGTAAGCGGCACAAATAGGATCACCAATAAGATAGTAACCACAATGCCAAAGGAATTTAAATTTCATGCCACTATATCGGGGAAAATAATTGATTTAAAAGATAGGAAATATGATGCAATTATGGGTCAGAATTTCCTAGTACCAAGCTTTCAAAACTAAAATAAACTTAGAAAATAGATATATTGAAATGAATAATTCAAAAATATTATTTAAGTAAACTACTATCTAGTCGTTGTAAATTAAATATACACCCTTGAGGGAATTACAGATGGCTTTCACCACCTTAATACATAAAAAAGAACAAAATAATAAATCTACTTAAACACAACAAAGATTTATTTTTCAAAGAAGGTGACAATTTACCTTCAACCTACGTGGTTAAGCATGTGATTCTTACCACTACAGGTAACCGAATTTATTCTAAAATATATAGATACCCTCAAGTTCATAAAAAGGAGATAGAGCGTCAAATTGACGAGATGCTTGAACAAGGGATTATTAGAGAAAGAATTTCACCTTACAACAGTCCCTTATAAATTGTTCCCAAAAAGACTGACAATTAAAGCCTGAAAAAGTGAACAACTGTCATCGAATACAGGAAACAGAACGAAGTTACCGTGGTCAATAAATTCCCAATCTCTAACAAGAAAAATTTACTGAATAAACTCGGAAGAGTACAATATTTCACGACTATAGTCCTAAAATTTAGCTAAAGGTTTTCATCAGAATGATAATGAAATAATCCAATAGGAAGAAAACAGCATTCTCGATGCTGATCCAAACAATATAAAGCAAAGCACAGAATACATCAATAAACTAAATATACGAACATGATTCATCAAGCCAGAGTTCCGTTCTCACAAATGAAAAAAAGTAATACGATATGCAACTAACCTGAACAGACACAAAGCACCAGAAATTAATAGAACTTACCTGAAAAGTAGCAGAAATTAACTATGAGAACAGTCGGATTAGCATTCTAATTTTAAAATATGTAATTCTTAAAAAGCTAGAAGAAAATATCAGAGTTAAGAGAAGGTCAGTCTTAAGACCGAAATCGAGAAGTAGAGATCCCTCTAAAGAGCGGATGTCGGACAAGCAGATTTATTGCTTTCTATTGTATTTGAATTAGAATCAAAGATCTAAGTGTATTGTAAATTTGGTTCTTTAATGAATTTGTATTAGAACTAAAGTTCTAAGTGTAATCTAAGATTCAGTATTTAATAAAATTGCGTTCGAACCGAAGCTCTAGTGCGTACTTTTATTTTACTTGGTTTTTTTTTCTTAAGAAAGAATAGTAAATGAATAACTCGTACGAGTAAAATGCTCGGATTGGGGATACGAGATCACTTTTAGCACTTTCCAGCATAGGTAAATAGCATAGGATTTCGATTTTGTTTCTGGAGATCGCTTATTTTTCATCTCGAGTTTTGGGGATACGAGATCACTTTGGGGATACGAGATCGCTTTTACCACTCTCCATTATAAAGAAATAGCATAAGTTTTCGATTTTGTTTCTGTAGTTTGCTTATTTTTCATCTCAGACTCGTAGGCTCTAAGTTTACATCAACATTTTTCAACTCGAGTTTTGGGGATACGAGATCACTTTCAGTACTCTCCAGCATAGGGAAATATCATAGGATTTTGATTTTGTTTCTGGAGTTCACTTATTTTTCATCTCGGAGATCGTAGCTCTAAATATTTTTGAAGGGGTGGGAACCTTTATTGGTGGAGGTTACTGGTTAAGTTTAATATGGTCTCGGAGGCTATAATTTAACCTTGAGGTGCCCCCTCCTGTGTCTGGGTACTGGAGGTTGGCTGAGAGTTTTAATGACAGTATCTGATACTATGACTAGGACTGCCTGGGGTGTGTTGGACTGGGCTACGTTACCTGTACCAAGACTTTGGTAGAATGTGTGCGGCTTGTGTGTATTAAGTAAAGATGTGAAATACCCTAAACTGATTTATATCGGGGCTGTAAACTTGTTTTTGGTTGTTTACTTTAATATGAGTGCCAGTGGTATGTTGGGCTGGGCTACTGGGTGGCTGAGGAAACGTTACCTAAGGCGTGGGTGCATGTGTGCAGCTGTGTAGAAATTTGGATAAGAAATGTTGTGAAATTCCCTAAGTGAATTAGCGTAATTCGCATTAGTAATAATTCAAGTTAACCCTAGCATATTTTTCTTTATGCCAATAAATTCTAGAAGATGCCAGTGAGGTCTTAGTTCTAGGGGTGGACACAATTTTCATCAGAAATGCTCAACGAGCTATGGTTTTAGAGATATTAGTGATCTTACTTTTTCAGGTATAATGAATATTAGTAATAATTCAAGTTAACCCTAGGATATTTTCTGTTCATCCCAATAATGTCAGCACTATGCGGGTAATAATTTTATCAGAAATCCTCTGTGGGTTATGGTTCGAGATATTAGCGATCTTAACTTCTCAGATGTAATTAATATTAGTAGCTGAAAACCAAAAATAACGACAACTTTAATAGAAGTTGAGGATTGAAGATTTGATGATCTTGATCTGTATATTCTGTTAACAACATTGCGCCATGTGATGATGTTTCTAAAACTAGATCAGGCGAAGCTCATTGAGGCGAATGTATGTAGATATGTTCACTTAGATAAGTAATGGAAATTAGTAAATCCCTAATTTTGCTCTTCAGGTGGAATGCTTCTAACTTGATTCCTTGCATAAACAAATTCGCATAGTCCAGTAAAATAAACAAACTCACAGTTGATAATGTAAACAAATTCGTACATCAGCCGAGTAAAGTAAACAAATTGAGGTATTTATATTTTTTAATGTAAGTTTCCCAATATTTTAGCTGAAAAAAACAACAACAGCTGATATTAATCTGTAGGATATGATGTCCTCGATGAGTAGTGCAAGTTATAATTGAAAATTTCTTGTGCTGAAAATCTTTTATAAACAAGAGTGATCATGTTATGTTATTCGATGTGTAAAAAAAGATCACGGCTCATTCTGATGGTAAGACACATGAAATCATTAGAAGTAATGGAAATTAAAGCATTACAAAAGGTGGCCAGGCTGCTGGTAATTTGATATCTTGCATAATCAAATACAGCCGGGTAAAGCAGACAAATTGAGCGATATATGTTTCTTGTATCTAGGAAATTGTATTGAAAAGTCTTACATTTTATGCAGAACTCCTTTTTATTTTCAATAAGATTTCTCAATAAGTCACGCTGTTATGAGGTTTGATTGACCCCAATATCATAGTTCACATGAAGCTGATAAGAATGTGACAATTTTATCTTCATACTATTGGGGTGATCACATTATTTTCTTACCATTAGGTTGAGAGTGGGTTTAATTAAATGTTTTGATAAAACAAGGTGGTGTTATAATATCAATGTAGTATGATATCGTGTCTTAGATGCCTAATGGATGTTGTTTGGAAGCTGTGAGTAAGGAATAAAAACCTTATCAACAAGGTCGCTTCATATTTATCTCTGTAAAGTACCATCCAAATACTGTTGTATGAAGGAAGGAAAAATTGATAATTCTTCAAGCCCATAGTGAAGACCGTGGTGGTGGTTGATAATGGGTGCTGTAAGTCGTGGATTAAATTGACAGTTTTGATGGATGGTTTTTGATATTATATTAATCTAGTAGGATATGAAAGCTTCAGTGTAGGGAGTGGAGGAGGTTAGTGTTATTTGTTTACCTTTAGATCTTAAGGTTTAAACATTTTAGACTCCAGCAGGAATGTTTTCTTTAAGTTGACTCTGTGGCAAAATAAAAACCTGTTAATTTCATGTTTATAACATGATCTTGTGGTGAGTATATGAAGGTAGCAGAGTCTTCTATAATCAAGCAGTTACGCTGATATGAGATTTGATTGACGCATATATCTAAAAAATAGTTCAAATGAAGCTGATAAAAATCATACTATTGGGGCAGGTACATTGTTTACTTACCATTAAGTTGAGAGTGGGTGAAATTAAAATCTTTGATAGAAGGACGCTGTGATATAATATTAATGTAGTATGATATGTTGTCTGAGGTGAGTAGTGGAAGTTGTATGAGAGCTATGGATAAGCAGCAAAATCCTAATCAGCAATCTCGCTTGATATTTATCTCCTCTAAAGTATCACCCGAATGGTGGAGTATGAAGAAAGACATAGTTGATATTTCTCCAAGTCCATAATGAAGATCGTGGTGGGGGCAGGCGCGTATCCAGACCTGTAGCCTGGGGGGGGTCACAACTAAAATGTTCGAGTGGGCGGGGAGGGGGGGGGGGGGTTGAAAAAGTAGGAAGAAGTCTCTTTTAAATTTTTTTATTATATATATACGAGTAATCGGCGCAAAAAAAATATAAAAGCATTTCATTCCTTTTTTCAAACAATCAAACAATAAAATAAATATGTATTCCAAA
Organism: Dioctria rufipes; assembly: GCA_963924295.1. Classification (NCBI taxonomy): domain Eukaryota; kingdom Metazoa; phylum Arthropoda; class Insecta; order Diptera; family Asilidae; genus Dioctria; species Dioctria rufipes. The sequence continues at coordinate 144,422,252 of OZ002744.1, read as the reverse complement.
ATTACTTACCATCCTGTGATAGGTACGTTAGATGACTTTTCGTTCGACACTATATAAAATCACAAAAAAATTCAAAAAAAATCGTACGTGTTTCAAATATGAAGAGCTACGAGCGAATGGCTATTAGTGCCACTATTAGTACTCATAAAACTCAAAGAAACACCCCCACCGCAGGCAAAGATTGAATAACTAAATATAGGACATAGAAGATATTTTCGATTATTTTCCATTTAAATGTACACGGCTAGAAAAGGACAGAAAGAAGAAGAAAAAATAACAAAACGAAATCGAACTCTCTTTAAAATTTTTATGAATATGGACATAAAATGTGAAAACGCTGATTACATGCAAATAAACGGAAATGGCAAATGATTCATTTTCATAAATAAATGAGAAGGGGCGGACTTTTCAGGTTTTTCTCTCATAAAATGCTCCCACGTTTTTGTGAAAACCGATTTTTGCTGAAATATTGTGAGAAATATCCAATGTTTTTATAGTATAACCAATGTTTGTTAGTATAATTCCTATGATATTTGAACAGCACGTGCTTCTGTTTACATTCGTTTTGCTCTGATGAAGTGATTAAATGGGAGAAACTAATGCTGGATTCTCTGATATTTTCGGGAAAAATGAAAATTTTATTTGACAGAAATTTTACATCTACTTTCAGCATCTGGGCCAAAGCGCAGTTTATCTTTTTATTAAAAAAGTGAAGTACTGTGACCGGGAGTACATTATTATGAATAATTTGATAGGATTTTGAGGGATTTAATAAGATTTTGTCGTTCGGATAATCCTAGGTTCTCTCGTTTTTATACTCTAAGGGTATACTAAGTTTGTCATTCAATTTGTAACACCACGAAATAATGATGGTAGAACAAAATGGATTGAACACCCACGCATAATATTAAAAGTTATTTCGATTTTTGAATGTCCGTCCGTCCGTCTGTCTGTGCGCACGATAACTCAAGAACACGTATACTCAAAAACTTAAAAAAAAAACTAAAATTAAGTTCGAAAAGAAGACAAATCGGGCAAGTCCTTCGTGGGGTTGAAATACAAAAATTTCGTTTTCCACTATATATTTGGATTGGACACGGTGTTTTCATTGTACTAGCAAATAAAACTTCAAAAATGGACTAAATCGGGCAACCCCTTTTAGGTGTTGCCATAAAAAAAAATTAGAGTTTTTTCGTATACTGTGAAAACGATTAGTCCAAGATATTTTTATTGTACTAAAAACTTCAGAATACGAAATTCTATAAAATTGGTTATAATCATTTTTTCTGTCCGACAAACCGTTCTAGAAATATGTGCGAAAAACCACTTCAAAAATCAAACTTGCCCAGAAGGGGCATCATCTAGGGTAGCAATTCTAACTGTTTTACTTGTTTGTTTTTAACTCGTTGTCTCAGCTCAGTCGCACTACAATAATGCATAGCGAAGCTCTTTCCCCCATTCATGCAAAGACATAAGTAAATAAGTATATGACATTACTTGTTTCCTTCTAGAAAACTCGAAAAATTTCCTATCTTGTTCGCCTCTGTCTTAACTTATCATTAACTAAGCTTTGCCGCAGATTGTCTCTGTGACACAGCAGTGCTAAAGTTATAAATTTAGAGAAGTGCGCTATATCACCAGCATTAAACGCTGGAGTTAGCTAAACATTGTGCCCGTACCATACAAAAATCGCCCTGTGAAACTTTTACAACGTGCTCTACAGTCCAGCGCGATTTGCTTCAATTCACCGCGTAGGTGAGGTGGCACTCTTTGGGGGGGGTCATGACCCCCATGACCCCCCCCCCTGTATACGCGCCTGGGTGGGGGGTTGAGAGTAGGTAAGTTATGCATTAAGTTAAAAGTTTTGATGGATGGTATTTATCTCCTCGAAATGGTGTTATATTAGTATCAGCATAATTCTTCAAGTTCAATAGTGAAGATCACGATGTTGATAGTGGGTATTTGGAATGATATAAATCTAGTAGGATATGGAAGTATTATTTATTCATCTTAAAATTTTACCATGAAAGTATTAGGTTGGGAGTGGATTAAATTAAAAGTTTTGATGAAAGAAGGTGGTGTTATTACATTAATATAGTATAATATGTTGTCTTAGATGAGTACTTGAGAGCTTTGAGTAATATGCGGAGTATGTTGTAAATGAGTAGTGAAAGTTCAAAATGTAAGATTCCCAATTCCTTTACTGAAAAACAACAACAATTGTAATAATATACAGCTAATCAAAAACAAAGAAAAATGTTTTTGTCATTGGATCGAGTTATCCAGGAAATAAAAGTATGGTTTGAGCAACTACATGTCCTTGCAGGGTAGAATTCATGCATAATACCATCTAATCTTTTGAATGAAAATTTTGAATGTCAAGTAAATAACTTTGTTAACATTGACGCGGAACCGTTTCATATTGAAAGGAAAAGGATAGAGAATTTTATGTCTCTAGCTGATGTACAAGAGCAACCGAAAGGTTGGAAAATAGTCACCGAACAGGGAATTAATTTCCTGAGTGAGCTATTCAAGAAGGTTTGCAAACTGCTAAAGGTAAAGAAGTTACAGACTTCTGCAGTCTAAAGGAGTACTAGAGCGTGCCCGTAGACCATTAATCGAATATCTGCGTTCAATCGTAGAAGACAATCCCCAAACACGGGATCATTTGCTGCGCTGCATTCGTGTACAATAACAGTGTGCACGAGGGTACTAAATTGACCCCGATGGATTGCCTTTACGGCTTCACAGCAGATGTCCCAACTAATTTAAAACGGTATCCTGAACCCGTTTATAACCACGAAAGTTATTACCATATGCTCAAATACAGACTACAAAAATTATATACCACGGCTCGTAGAAATCTCTTAGCCAGCAAATAACGCTGAAAGGCATATTACGACAAAACAGGAAGGCCTCTCACTTTCTGCCTAGGAGACAAAGTCCACCTCAACAATGAAAGTCGAAAACACAAACTGTGTCAAATCTGGGTTGGTCCATATCTGGTAACCAATGTACCCAGTCTAACAAACACTACCATAAAAATAGGCAAGCGGCAGGTTGTCGTATACAACAACCGTTTGATGCCATACTATGAGCAGTATACTGGTACATGTATCTTTAGCAAATAAGTTAAGCCCATACTAAGTTCCACAATTAAATTAGGATGTTCTAGTTATAAACACAAGATCATCTAGTATGACTAATTGACTAACGAAGCCTATCCTTCATTTTCTACAGAACATGAAGCACAGATTGGTGTTAGTATTCTGTTTCCATCTGGCAATGGGACAAATACATACGAATTCCTACACAATAAGTCCCCTGAACAATACAGGAATACTGTATGAGCATTTAAGAAGATCACAAGTATACCACAGTACATGGAATATACTAACGGATATAAAGCTAATGGAACTGGACAACCAAACGCTCATGGCGGAACAGGCGGAACACCTAGTGTATAGATTATGCTTGAACCGCTCTCAAACGGATGAACTATGCCTGGCTCAACAAAAACATGTTAATTCTCTCTTGGAAAATATCAAGAAAAGAACAAGTGTCATTCGAGATGTGGTCCCAAAATGAAGATTAACAAGATCTATCTTCGATGGAATAGGGAATCCAATGCACTACCCATTCGGGACCATGGAGAGCACTAATGAACAGGAGGTATACAGTTGACTCGAGGAGCTCGAAAAAAACACCAAAGCACTAGCCGACCAATAAAGACAGCAGATCAGTGTAGTCAAAACTACACTACAGCAAATCCAAAAGCCGTTGACTTCGCTTCAGGAAAGACAATGTCAAGTAAATCTCCAGGTAAATAAAATGCAAAATATAACAGATGATTTACTAATGACACAATTGAGGCAGGAAATAATTTGGAGCCTGACCTTACAAATTGTCGAGATTGAGTACAGGCAGCAAACCTTACTCGACATAATAATCGCCAGTAAAAGTCATCAATTGCATCCGCTAGTTGTGTCTCCCAAGAGTTTATTAGAGATATACCACAAGTTCCACGCTACTAGCCCATATGCACTGTCTGTCGCTATTATACCAGACAGCAGACACAAAGGCTCCACTAGTCCAGGATAAATTAGTCATTCGAATACAACTTCGGATTTTCAATCTGCCACAAATGAAACCGTACAGAGTACGTAGTTTCCCCAACCACGTTAATAAAAACAATCATTGGTACCCGAAATACAGTACTCTCCCGTAGCTCACCAAGTACAGAAACAGGATATTCTATTGTTAAAATCGCGAGATCTAAACGCATTTAAAAAGATCACCCAAAACTTCAAGGAGGACATGTACATCGCGAGGCTAGGCATTCCCGTACCAAAGGCAACAATGTCTAAAGAATGCATAGTGAAACTACTCTTTAACCCATTAAAGGAAGAGTTTCAGTATCAATTCAGAGCACAAATACCTCCCAGAGACCTACTTATTAAACAAAGCAAATCAAATTCTTGGATATTTTCGTTGATAGAATCAACAATTGCACACCGTCAGTGTACCCAACAATTCCTAACTTCAAAAATAGAGGGCCAAGGAATAATTTCTATCAAACATCCCTGTCAATTACAAGTCGGATCGCAAATCCTACACTATGAGGCAGATAATATTCAAAAATTGAGTCTCAGACAACCTAATTATTTCCCAAACACAACCTCACTAGAAAGAATGGTGAACCAATATCTGAATATAACTAACCATGAGTCAAAAATAGAGGATATTAGAGCAGAACTACATTCAGGAGATGATACGAACAATCTCATCCTAAAAGGTACCCAGTTATTAAAAGAGCTGGACGAAAAATGAACAAACATAGCGCCTCACGTACCTCACCACCCGACACATGTGCTAGCAAGAAGTTCAGTTTCCCTAACTGGTGTTGTCATCATATATGTGCTACTGTATCTGGTCTCCAAATAGGTAATACCGATTGTAAAAAAATTTCGCTCGCGCAAGCATGAAAAATCTCAACAGGCGGAGGAACAATCCAAGATAGTCGAATCTACACCTCATAAAAGGACCCGTACCCGACCCACTACAAGGTCGGTGCAAGTTTTATGAATCTACTACTTCAAAAGGTCACCACAGTTGCCGTCACTGACACGGACACTCCTAATATATGTACAGGGTGTTTCGTACGTACCGCATTTCCTTTATACCACGGATTCCTTACTCAATTTCGAGACATAAATTGTTTTGGAGGAGAGCCGGGAAATACACGGCGTGGGCGGTAGGGCGGGTTTTTTGTGATTTTGGGTGCTTTTTATCCTAATACCATGCCACTTTCTGGTTATACACCCTCCGACGGTGATTTGCATCTCAGGTGATAGTAAACCCTCTACGGTTTCCAAAAAATGCCCAACCACCTCTCTACTACCTGTCCGTCGACAGTTATAATATTTCAAAGTTAAAAAATTGGATAATTTTTCAATTTATTTTTCAATTTTAACGATCAATTTTGCCGATCATAACCAGAACCAGCTGAACCAACTTCAATACAAAAACGAATCCTGAAAGTAAGAAAGGGAAAGGTAAACCAAAAAAAAGAGAACACAACAATATCTCATTAGTATCAAAATTTTTTTTTTTATTGTATTAGGAAAAGAGAAGAGGAATAGGAAATATATAAAAAACACAAAATGTGTAAAAAAAATAGAATGTGTAAAAACAAGTAAAAAAGCTAGAAATGGTCTAAGACCAATTCTTATGATACCCTAGATGAATGACCGTATTAAATTTCGTATGGTCACCGATCTATTCAAGTTTGATTTCGAAGTGGTTTTTCGCATATATTTCTAAAACGGTTTGTCGCACAGAAAAAATAATTATAACTAATTTTATAGGATTTCGTATTCTGCAGAAGTTTTTAGTACAATAAAAATGTCTTGGACTTATCGTTTTCAAAGTATACGTAAAAACCTAAATTTTTATATGGCAACACCAAGAAGGAGTTAACCGATTTAGTCGATTTTTGACATTTTATTTGCTAATGTAGTAGAAACATCATGTACGAAATTTCAGCTCTCTACGTCGGTGCGTTCTCAGGCAGTGTCCAAATATATAGCGGAAAACAAGATTTTTATATGGCAACCCCACGAAGGAGTTGCCCGATTTGTCTCATTTTCAAACTTAATTTAACTTTTTTTTTCTAAAGTCCGTGTACAAAATTTCAGCTCTCTAAGTATACGCGTTCTCGAGTTATCGTGCGCACAGACGGACGGACGGACGGACGGACATGCAAAAATCGAAATAACTTTTAATATTATGAATGGGTGTCCAATCCATTTTGCTCTACCATCATTATTTCGAGGTGTTACAAACGGAATGACAAACTTAGTATACCCCTATGATTTCATCTAGGGTATAAAAAGTGACTGCGACTATATTCAGTCATCACAGTGGGCCTCCTCCTTGATGACATCTGCAGAGAGGGGAGGGTTGACCATAAGTGACCGGAAAAGATCCGTAAGGGGGGAAGAAAAGATCTCGTGGCAGCATGCACATAGCCCGTGCTCCGAGGTAATAACTAGGACGCAGCTTAACAACAAACAAAAAACAATAAAAAATGTTTTTTTAAGAAAGGGGATACAAACTCACCTCCCGCAATTAAAGTCTGTCCCCCTTGGGGAAGCAACGGTAGCAAAACACGGTGAAATTGCCCGGCAACAGCATCTGCACCCCAAGTGGTGATCGTGCGGTAACCCTTCGGACGAAGCAGTAGGCCGTTATTTGCAAAACATACACGCCAAATATCATCACGGTAAACCTCGAGGGGCAGCGAAAACCCTCGTGAGTAGCGGCTTCTTCCAATAGCATGGTGAAAACGAGGCACGAAAAAATACACAAAAATTGTTTTCTTCACTCTTTCAAAAGGACCAAAGCCTCGGACCAGAAGAAATCTAATGAGAGGACTTAAATGCTGTAAGGTCTGTATTAAAATCTTGCACCATCGCCTCGCCCCGAGAGTTATTCTTCTTCTAAGAATAACTCTCTTTTTTGTAGGGCGAAGGCATGTTACATATACAAAATATATGTACATATATACCTATAAAGCATCACGATTTGCTTATATCTTGCGCATATGAAGAAAGTTGCATCAGCAATTTCTTCAACTTCTTCCGAATGAACAAAAATCATTTCAAAAGCCAAAGGAAAAAACGACCATAGCAAAAGCCCCACGACAAATCTTACCTTCAGTAAGATTTGTCGTAAATACTATATGTATGTACACATATGCATACATATCGGGCACATGAAATTTTACGTCAGTGAAGACTGAAACGATCAAGTCTTTACCGAAAAAAACCCTTATCAGCAAATTGTCGCGAGCCGCATACATTGTGGGCGCAACAATGTATGCACGATAGCAAGACGATGGTTTGATATTTACGAAAGTGTCAAATTTCATTTCAACCATCGTCCGTCGCGAGCGGCAAACAATTTTCTCAGGATGGAAATGCTAATTAAGCATTTTTCTATTCTGAACAAGAAAAATCAAGTCTCGAGACAGTCGATTTTTTGGCCCATCGTTAGAGAGTTCTCAGTTGATCGCTGGTGATAAAAAGAAATATAGAATAGAAAAATAAAGGAAAATTGTACATAAAGTAATAACAAAAATTGCGGTTCGGTTTATTGAGGGAGGATTGCAAGTCGGTATAGCAAAGTTAAAGTTTAATATTGTAAATAAATTGTGATTTTTAATAAAAAAAAAAAAATTGTGATTGATAAATAAATTGTGCGTGATCAAACCAGTTAAATCGTTTCTTCGATCGTTTTGATTGAGAGTAACCAGAAGAGGATACAACGCAAAATAATACAGGATATTCCGACTATAGTGTTGGTCAATGAGTAGCCCCTTCCTTATTCCGTTATTTGCCTAGATGTGTGATTTGTACCAATGCCAATAAACTATTAAAAGAAGTAAATCGCCTATATTGAAAAACATTTTTGGTTCGTGCCCATGATATATATAGCCGAGATCAGTGGGGACATTTTTTATAATCCAAATTGCTATGTAAAATACACAAATTTTTGGCGCCCCCTTATCTTCAGATAATATTCCTGGTCGTTGCCTATGATAATTTAAGTAACTTGTCAGCAGAATTTTCAAATAAGTGACCAGCCCTCTTGTCATTTCTACCCCCGCTCCGTGGGTTTTGACTGTCATTGAATTGCCCACTCACGTACACTGTATTCGCACGAAACCCCGCTTCCTTATTAGTTATTTATTCAATGGTTCGCTTACGGTAAACCTGAAATTACTTAATTTCGAGCAAAAATTTCGAAATTACGAGAACCTGTTTTCAATACGTTTTTCATAATTTCGTTGGCAGGTCAGTGCGTGTCACATGGTATTTTTCTTGTTCGTACACCAAAGCACGACCAGGGATCATAGCTATAAACCAGTGATCATAGCTATGAGCCCGGTCGGTCATTTTGAAACGAAAAAATGACAATATTCCAGAGACTTGGAATACGTTAGTCACAAAGTACATAATTTCGATGGTAATTTTGTAGAAATTACGTTGAAATGAGCTGAAAAAATTTATGAGAAATCACATAATTTTGAGCTGATTTCGATGATTTCATCGAAATTAAGCAAAATTCGGCCTCGTGTAAACGCCTTGCACAAAAGTTATATCGGCAGCCATGCGACGTTTTCGATGCTCGCTACACACTATCGTCATATTACTTCACGTTCGTCGAACAGCGTTGTCTGAACGATATTCATACAAAGCTGTTCGACGAACGACGTACGGCGTTGTAGCATACACATTAATGACTTTGGAGATTTTTGTATAAAAACCATGAAGCTCGCGCTGCTTTTCGGTATTATAGCTTCTAGTCCAAATCTCTTTTCTTTTGTTCAATATAATCAAATTATTGCGAATAACACAAGCCGCTAATACAAACAGTCTTCTTTTTATTTTATCTTTTCTCGACATAATTAATTAATCCGCCACCACACAAAAATCTAAATATTGAACCGTCAAAAATTGATTGTCAAAACACTGCACTGCTTTATTGTGCTTTACAGTGCAGTGTACTGCTATAACATTGCATTGCAGTGCAGTGCACTGCACTGCATCGTATTGTGTTTCAGGCTTTACTCGTCGTTGAATTCGCGTAGTATAATGAATGAAAATATATTACTGGCAGGTGCGGTGGATCTTTTGCTGCATCAGAAACTGTGATTTTAAATTTTTCCACTAAAACTTCATACGCCTGATTTCTAGCATCGCGATTACTATATTCATTACTTCTAATTTTCCACAAACACGATTTGCTTTTATATAGTTCAATAAACTCTAACAAAAATTCTTTTTAAAAATTTCTTAGGTCAGAATAGAAAAGGACAAGCGCCATCTATTGAAAATAGGTAATGCGCACGTAATGACTAATTAAGTACACACACAAACAACATTCCGAGAATCGTATTACGTTCAATAGAGTAGGACAAGAGACATCTATAAAGTACGGACATAAACAAGTTAAGATTTAGGGAATCGCTGTTTTTAGAATGGAATCTTCGGGAAGGTTCTGGAAAATTTGTATAGTATACCTACAGCAATTGTCACCACCACCAGGGACGCGTTTTGTGTCAAGACAGTTAAGTGAACGTAGTAGACTTTTGAAAGTGTACTTTTTGGATTGCGATAATTTGAAGTACAATACTAGCAATAGGTAAAGTAAAGTTGATTGATAATTGTTTGTCAATTGTATAACAGTATATAGTATAGTGGAATACAAAGAACTTTGAGTTATATCTAAATTATTGTGCTTTGATTGAATATCGAACTAGGCCCACGCTCGTAGCAATAGGAAATATGCCATAAAATTATTGATATATACATACATAAATATTGACTAGTTAGCGTAACTTTGTTTCTTGATCACCAGCGCCGAATTAACCAGGAAGGAGGATGCAAAACTGTTTATCGTTTTATATTGATGCCGGACACTAATCTCACTACTGAATATTTTTAAAAAAAGACAACAGGAAATAAAACATTTGATTTTGGCGAGTGGAGGGCGATATTTTATCCTGGTCATCTACTGTGGCACATGGCATATAAATTCTACTGCTACGATTGTGAAAAATTTAAATCGAATAAATGAGCAAGTCTGAATATCATTTACTTGCTTACATAGATCAAGAATTTAAATTCTCTGAGTAGGCTGTACCAAATATGCAGCAGTCACAGTTAGACAAAAAACGTAGGAACAAGCATAGATGCACTTGTAAATCAGCAGATAATTTTACTGTCGGCAGTCATGGTACCGGTCGTGCAATCGGGGAGGCTTTTGGACCATCCGCTAGCGACACTTCTGAGGCTGTTGACGTATTTACTCGGATTTTCTTACATTGACATTTCCTACACTATCTAAATGTGTTTTTATCTCCAAAATTCATCAGAATACTACTGAGAGGGATATAGTGCGTTATCTTTCAGTGCATATTTTTTCCTCCAGAGAGATTGCAGGCAGAAAAATAAGTTTTTGCACATTCGTGGCGAATATTCCTTCACAGTTTCATTCAAGGGACACGTTGCTAAAAATTGGTTCTCTGCAGTGACAGACAGGGCTTTTTAAGCCACACAAAAAATTTTTTTAACGAATTATCACCGTACAACACCTACGTAACTGGTCTTCCCTTCAACACATCTCGTCTCTTTATTGAATGTGCGGACCCTGGATTTGACCTGGCCTGTTTGTCCGAAAACTAGGGTGTATATGACCCTAGTGGAAAAAACTCGTTTTACGAAGGTCAAAAATCAGCTATCACGTTAAAACGATCAAAGACCAACTATACCACTCGATTACGCTCTCCTCCCTCTTTAATTTGGTACCAAGTATGAGGTAGTTTGGACAACCCCCTATGAGGAGTGGTAGGCCTCCCAACCCCCAAAACAACCTCACCACAAAATTGTTCACCTATATTTTTGTACTCTAAACCCTCAATCCATCAGAAAAAAACCCAATACTCTACAGCCTTCCCACATAGATTTAGACGCCCGTGAATATTGCGACAAAAAATTTACCGCCGAGGCCCCTCAAATCTGCAAATTACCGTTAATCGAAATAAAATATAGCCTATAATACCCATGCATACCTAATTACCAAAGCAAATTCTTATTTTTTTATTGGGGTTACATCTCCTGAGCTTATTTTTTTTAATTTCCGTTCATCAGCTCCCATTTCTACCCCGCAGTCTCCCGGAGTAGTTGTTCTATGCCGGTACCAGATCACCGTTTTAGCTTCTAGGATTTCGCAACAGATGGCGCCACCGTCGCTAGGTGTTTTGAGTCAATACCAAATGCTGGTTTGTGCCTTGGATGTAGGGGATTGTGGCTTGGCTGTTGGGGATACGAGACCACTTTGGGGCTACGAGACCACTTTGGGGCTACGAGACCACTTTTAGCACTCTCCAGCATAGGGAAATAACATAGGACTTCGATTTTGTTTCTGGAGTTCGCTTATTTTTCATCCCAGACTCGTAGCCTCTAAGTTGACATCAACATTTTTCATCTCGAGTTTTGGGGATACGAGATCACTTTCAGTACTCTGCAGCATAGGGAAATAGCATAGGTTTTCGATTTTGTTTCTGGAGTTCACTTATTTTTCTTCTCGCAGATCGTAGCTCTAAACATTTGTGAAGGGGTGGAAAGCTTTATTGGTGCAGGTTGTTGGTTAAGGTTGATCTGATCTTAGAGGCTACAATTTATCCTTGAGATGCCCCCTCCTGTGTCTGGCTACTGGAGGTTTGCTGAGAGCTGTAGTGGCAATATCTGATACTATGACTAGGACCGCCTGGGGTGTGTTGGATTGGGCTAAGTTACCTGTACCAAGGCTTGGGTAGAATGTGTGCAGATTAAGTAATGATGTGAAATACCCTAATCGAATTTATATCGGGGCTGTATACTTGTCAACTTGAGTTTGTTGTTAGTTGTTTGCTTTAGTATGAGTGCCTGTGGTATCTTGGGCTGGGCTACTTGGTGGCTGAGGAAACGTTACCTAAGGCGTGGATGGATGTGTGCAGCTGTGTATTTATGTGGATAACGAAGTGAATTGGCGTAATTAGTATAAGTAGTAATTCAAGTTAGGTTAGTAAGTTAAGTAAGTTAGTAATTTAAGTAAGTTAAGTAATGGAATTTTGCTCTTCACGTGGAATGCTTCTAATTTTATTCCTTGCTTAAACAAATACGCACATTCCAGAAAAGTAAACATATTCGCAGTTGAATAATGTAAACAAATTCGCACAGCAGCCGAGTACAGTAAACAAATTGAGCGATTTATGATTTTTAATGCAAGATTCCCAATTTGTTTAGCTGAAAACAACAACAACTGATATTAATCTGTAGGATATGATGTCTTAGATGAGTAGTGGAAGTTATAATTGAAAATTTCTTTTGCTGAAAAAACAACAACAACAAGTATAACGTAAGTTGTGGTCTGCAGGTGTCGCTTATAAACAAGAGTGATCATGTTATGATATTCGATGTGTAAAAATTGATCACGGCTACTTGGGATGGTAAGACAAATGAAATCATTAGAAGTAATGGAAACTAAAGCATTAGAAAATGTGGTCAGGTGGATGGTAATTTAACATCTTGCATAAACAGATATAGCCGAGTAAAGCAGACAAATTGAGCGATTAATGTTTTTTTTTTTTATATCTAGGAGATTGTATTGAAAAGTTTTACATTTTATGAAGAATTGTTTTTTATTTTCAATAAATTTCTCAATCAGTCACACTGTTGTGAGATTTCATTGATCGCCGATTTCATAGTTCACATGAAGCTGATAAGAATATGATAATTTTATCTTCATACTATTGGGGTGATCACATTATTTTCTTACCATTAGTTTGAGAGTGGGTTCAATTAATTGTTTTGATGAAAGAAGGTGGTGTTATGATATCAATGTAGTATGATATCTTGTCTTAGATGAGTAATGGAAGTTGTTTGGGAGCTGTGATTAAGGAATAAAAACCTCTTCAGCAAGGTTTCTTCATATTTATCTCCCTAAATTATTATCCCAATGGTGTTGTATGAAGGAAGAAAAAATTGATAATAGTGAAGATCGTCATGGAAGTTGAGAGTGGTTGCTGTAAGTTGTGGATTAAATTGAAAGTTTTCATGGATCTTAACGTTTAAACTTTATATACTCCAGCAGGAATGTTTTCTTTAAGTTAACTCGCTGGCTATATAAGAACATGTTAATTTCATGTTCATACTTTCATCTTGTGGTGACCATATGGAGGTAGCAGAGTTTTTTTATAAATCAAGCAGTTACGCTGTTATGAGATTTGATTGACTCCTATATCTAAAAAATAGTTCACATGAAGCTGATAAGAATATGATAATTTTATCTTCACACTATTGGGGCAGGTACATTGTTTACTTAACATTAAATTGAGAGTGGGATAAATCAAAAGGTGTGATAGAAGAATGCTGTGTTATGATATTAGTGTGGTATAATATGTTGTCTTATTTGAATAGTGGAAGTTGTATGGGAGCTATGAATAAGCAGTAAAATAATAATCAGCAATCCACTGAATACATAGCTCCTCTAAAGCGTTACCCGAATGGTGGAGTATGAAAGAAGAAATAGTTGATAATTCTTCACAAGTCCATAGAGAAGATCGTGGTGGGGGGGTTGCGAGTAGGTACTGTAAGATATGTATTAAGTTAAAAGTTTTGATGAATGGTATTTGATATTTATCTCCTCGAAATGGTGTTGTATGAGTATCAGGAAAGTCGAAAAAAAAAGTAAAAAAGTTGATAATGCTTCAAGTTCAATAGTGAAGACCGTGATATTGAGAGTGGGTATTTGGAATGATATAAGTCTAGTAGGATATGGAAGTAATATTTATTCATCTTTAAATCTTACCATGAAAGTATTAGGTTGGAAGTGGATTAAATTAAAGGTTTTGGCTAAAGAGAATGGCGTTATTATATTAATACAGTATAATATGTTGTCTTAGATGAGTACTAACGAGCTGTGCGTAATATGTCGAATATGTTGTAGATGAGCAGTGAAAGTTGAAAAAGTAAGATTCACAATTCCTTTACTGAAAACCAATAACATCTGTAAATAATATATAGCAAATCAATTTCTTCACACAATATATATTTGCTTATGCTTACCTGTTATCAGAGTTGTTTGAAAACCTGTTAAGCTGTTATCAGAGCTGTTTAAAAAGCTGTTAAGCTGTTATCAGAGCTGTTATCAGAGCTGTTTAGCTGTTATTAGAGCTGTTTGAAAAGCTGTTTATCTGTTATCAAATTTGGTTTTAAAAGCTGTATATAGTCCCCTGTGACGTAGTTGATTAAGATTGTCGCCGCCAAGGTACACACTTCTGGAACAAGGTCAAGGACAAAATACCCTTCCGGTTTCAAAGGTGTTGCCAGAGGCCAAGGTCAAGCCCACGTGTCAACGTGTTTTCTCATGCTCAACCTAGCATTCTGGGTAAAAGGTTCAACCGTCCGATTAAAAGCCCTCTGTAGTAGGCACTTATTATTAAAGAACACTTTCAGGGGCTCTGGACTTCGTAAGGAAATTGAATAAAAAGAATGACATATTCAAAATATCATTACCGATTTATATTAAATTAAAAAAATATTAACAATTAATTCTTAGTGTATCAGTCTATTGTTGCGCTTCCATTTTTCAATATGTCTATAACTATAATATATTCCTTATTCTCCAATAATGTATATCTTAGAATATAATACATTTAAAACATATTACTTCAATAAATGTAACTATAACTATATGTAATACATTTTTTTTTTACAATACAATAGACTTAGGTCATATATTTACTGCGGCTGCCTCTTATTGCTCTGATGGAATTCAGTAATGTTTCCCAATGGTAGAGTATCCGTTGTGCTACTAACATGTAATTCTACGGTTGGGCTTCTTAATTCAATATAATTTTTTTTGTTTCTCACATTCAGGAATATGTGATGCTAATGCTTTAGCAGAATTAAAATTGAACAAACATCAATCGCATATATACAATATAGCTTTATGTTTTGAAGTTTGTTTCCATGCAAGCCGTGAAAGATATTTAATCAAGCAGAAATGAAACCTGGTACCTTCATCATCTCATTATCATCATCATCAGCAGCAGCATCATCATGATCATCATCCTGCTCTTCATCATCTCATTATCATCATCATCAGCAGCAGCATCATCATGATCATCATCCTGCTCATAGTTATTTTGTTTCATTAATAGATTCACATGTGGCTTCATATTGTGTTTCGTTGGTCTAGCTAGAACAGTTCTGAAGGAACGCTCTTTCTTTATGATGAATACGTTCAATGATATATCTTTCTGGTCTTCAAATTGTTTAATTTGCTTAAGTGTTATAGGAAATGTTATTCCAGTTAAATTTAGCATTGTAGAATAATGTGGATATGATGAGGTCCTATCGGGGTGAACATTTGCAAGATATAGCGCTGATGTTACGGCCCAAGCGAAGCATGCTTCATCACTATTTTTTACAGTGATTCAAGCTTACTTTAAAGCAATCTCTATCGGTAGAAGTATATACGAAGATCCTCCGTGCTGTTCAAATTTGTTGATATGTACTGCTAAATACATAATGGAGTCCAATGTCCAGCCACTATCTTTTTCTCGAAACTCATCCAGCTGAGTGAATATCGAATCCGAAATGTCAACGTTATACCAATCATTTAAATTATCGTTCACATTGATTGGACCAGTTATTGCTTGTAAATATTTAATATCGTTTATAACCTCATTGTCACCGATATCCTTAACAAAATCAGCACACAACTTTGTATTAACTTTAATATTGAGATGGCGTTTTAAAGTATTCTTAATACGGCGTATAAATAAATCACCAGCATCCTGTATAAATAGCTTAGGATCTGTATGGTTTATACTTACAATAATTTCAGTTCTAATTCTGTCTGTGAATACTGATTTTATTTCCTCCCACTTTCCAAAATCACTTTTTCTTAAACGCTGAGTAATTTCTCCACCTCGACTGATGGCTTTCAGTAACACTCTCGGCGATTCCCCATGTGCCGTTTTGTACCACTCTTTTTACTAGAAAAACTTTCATTTATTAGCGCGGTTGACATTTTTTATTTGACCTATCGCTGATGTTCACCAAAATTGACTGATGCCTGCTATAATCTTTATAATCTTACATTAATATCTACTACCACCTTCTTTCACCAAAACCTTAAATTGAAGCCATTGTCAACCTAATACTTTCATGATTTTTATACCACCCCAATAACCTTCATGTCGTCTATTTTTAGATATCGAAATTCATAACATGCTGTAATGATCACGATTTCCTCTGTTCATACTCAAAACAAGTATTAACATGTTCTTGACATCGGATCAACGTTTTTCTAAATATATTTAAGGCTTGGTAAAAGAGCCATGAAACTATTTTGCTTCAATCAATTAAGCAGATATACCACCAATCTAGTGCATAACATACATCGATTCAATCTCCATATCACCCATGAAAGTTTTTCTTTTACAATACACAACATTACATTAATTCATCTCAGTGTTGCATACAACCATATCCACAGCTGGCAAGTATATGACCAAGTCCCGAGTGAGATGGTTTCAAACTATGGTCACAGTATATATCATACAGTAGAATAGCTTAGAACTAACTACTGAAAAGTGAATTTTAGAATTTCAATTAAAAAAACATAACCTTAAAATTTCTCCCACAAGAGGGAACTATTAAGTATGATACGGACATAAATGGGCGAACAGTAGCTAGCTGCACGACCGTTGACGGAAGTATTAGTTTTATATATGTACACATATCGGCAATCGGCGACAAATGTATTGTTCCATTACTAAACAGCTGTTTGACGGTAAAGTGGTGTCATTTTGCCTCTTTCCCTCTAGTAAAAGTTTAAGAATGCCATCAGTTCTCTTTCTTCCACTTTAGATTTACATAGGAATCCATGTATTAAAAATTGACTAGTGTGTTAGTTAAAACTGTTGAAAGAGAAAGTATAGTCTCTTTATAGAAGCATCCTACTCACTTGACAGTTTTGACAGAGCTGGGCTACTGTATGATATATACTGTGCTATGGTGTTCACTAAAGCTTCCTAATGTGTTAGAGCAAGACAGATGATAAGAAATAACATGGGATTTTGCTGCCGAACTCTCATAGCCTAACACAGAAAAGGATCATGGGAGATATTTCCTATGGATCGCTTTGTGGATGTGAAACACAGAGAAAAAAGTTTATAACTTAAGATATAAAAATAAATAATGAATTTTATGTGAATAAATATTGTGTGAAAAAATTGATTTGCTATATATTATTTACAGCTGTTATTGTTTTTCAGTAAAGGAATTCTGAATGTTACATTTTCAACTTTCACTTCTCATCTACAACATATTCCACATATTATTCACAGCTCCCAAGTACTCATCTAAGACAACATATTATACTGTATTAATATTATAACTCCATCTTCTTTCGTCAAAACCTTTAATTTAATCCATTCCCAACCTAATACTTCTATGGTAAGATTTAAAGATGAATAGATATTACTTCCATATCCTACTAGACTTAGATCACTCCAAATACCCACTCTCAACATCGCGGTCTTCACTATTGAACTTGAAGCATTATCAACTTTTTAACTTTTTTTTTTCGACCTTCCTGATACTCATACAAGACCATTTCGAGGAGATAAATATCAAACACCATCCATCAAAACTTTTAACTTAATACATATCTTAGAGTACCTACTCTCAACCCCCCCCCCCCCCCCTCCCACGATCTTCACTATAGACTTGTGGAGAATTATCACCTATTCCTTCTTTCTTACTCCACCATTCGGGTGACACTTTAGAGAAGATAAATATTCAGCGAGATTGCTGATTATTATTTTACTGCTTACTCATATCTCCGATACAACTTCCACTACTCAACTTAGACAACATATCATACCACATTAATATCATAACACAGCGTTCTTCTATTAAAGCTTTTGATTTAACCCACTCTCAACATAATGGTAAGTAAATAATGTACCTGGCCTTATAGTATGAAGATAAAATTACTTTATTCTTTTCAGCTTCATATGAACTATTTTTTAGATGTAAGAGTCAATCAAATCTCATAACAGCGTAACTGCTTGATTTATAAAAAAACTCTGCTACATTCATATGCTCACCACAAGATGAAAGTATGAACATGAAATTAACACGTTCTTATCTAGCCAGCGAGTCAACTTAAAGAAAATATTCCTGCTGGAGTCTATAAAGTTTAAACGTTAAGATCCACGAAAACTTTCAATTTAATCCACAACTTACAGAACCCACTCTCAACTTCCATGACGATCTTCACTATTATCAATTTTTTTTTCCTTCATACAACACCATTGGGATAATAATTTAGGGAGATAAATATGAAGAAACCTTGCTGAAGAGGGTTTTATTCCTTAATCACAGCTCCCAAACATCTTCCATTACTCATCTAAGACAAGATATCATACTACATTGATATCATATCACCACCTTCTTTCATCAAAACATTTAATTAAACCCACTCTCAAACTAATGGTAAGAAAATAATGTGATCACCCCAATAGTATGAAGATAAAATTATCATATTCTTATCAGCTTCATGTGAACTATGAAATCGGCGATCAATCAAATCTCATAACAGTGTGACTGATTGAGGAATTTATTGAAAATAAAAAACAATTCTTCATAAAATGTAAGACTTTTCAATACAAACTCCTAGATACGAAAAAGAAACATTAATCGCTCAATTTGTCTGCTTTACTCGGCTATATTTGTTTACGCAAGATATCAAATTTCCATCCACCTGGCCTCCTTTTCTAATGCTTTAATTTCCATTACTTCTAATGATTTCATGTGTCTTACCATCCCAAGCAGCCGTGATCTATTTTTACACATCGAATATCATAACATGATCACTCTTGTTTATAAGAGATACCGACAGACCACAACTTTCGTTATAGTTGTTGTTGTTGTTTTTTTCAGCAAAAGAAATTTTCAATTATAACTTCCATACTCATCTAAGACATCATATCCTAGAGATTAATATCAGTTGTGCTTGTTTTCAGCTAAAGAAATTTTGAATCTTGCATTAAAAAACATAAATCGCTCAATTTGTTTACTTTACTCGGCTGCTGTGCGAGTTTGTTTACATTATTCAATTGCGAATTTGTTTACTTTACTGGACTGTGCGAATTTGTTTATGCAAGGAATAAAATTAGAAGCATTCCACGTGAAGAGCAAAATTCCATTATTTAATTACTTAACTTACTAACTTACTTAACTTACTAACTTACTTAACTTACTAACTTAACTTGAATTATTACTTACACTAATTACGCCAATTCACTTCCTTATCCACATAAATACACAGCTGCACACATTACCTCGCCGTGTCGTTGACTGCAGCTGGTTGCCCCTAAATAAATATTTGTGTTGTTGTGTGTCGCTCTTTCTTCTGCTTTTTTTTGTTTTGCTTTTGAACATGCAGAATTTAATTTTAGAATTTTGCAACATTCGCGGATTGGGGGCAAATCGTTTTTCGGTGTACTGCCACCTTCAATCGAAAAATCCGGAAATTCTTGCGCTAGGTGAAACCGAGGTCGTTTCTGATGCTGATTCTAATCAATATCACGTCCCTGGTTATAACTTGGTGCCTCATTTTTCTCCACATAGGGGGATCGCAATATGTATTCGGAATGATGTGGCCTTTACCATTCTAAAAGATTTTCCACCTTCTGCCAATCCTGAGTTTAATTACATCTGGATTAGGTTCAAACTTCACAGGCAGATCACCTACTTTTGCTTCCTTTATCGCAGCCCAAATATGTCTGATGTCGACACAGTATCCGCATTTGACAATATCTCCAACAATATTGATCATCTGCTTTCTGTGTCCCCCTCTTCCGAAATCATCCTGGCAGGCGATTTTAATGTCCATAACATGCCATGGCTCAGACATTCTTCTACCACAAGTCCTTCGGGCCGATTCATTGAACTATTTTGTGAATCTTTCAATTTGCATCAGCTAGTGGATGCACCGACGAGAATCCCTGATGCAGCTGGAGGTAGGGCCAATTTACTAAATTTGTTTCTGTCATCTCACCCTGACAAATATTCTATCTCAGTCGGCTCCCCTCTTGGTAATTCAGACCACTGTCTAATCACGGCTTAATTTATCACCTCAACTCTGCGCCGCCCCACTTCTCCACCTACAAGTAGTCTGGCACTATAAGAACGCTGATTGGGAAAGTCTCAATCAGTATCTTAAAAATATAGATTGGTCGGTCTGTTTTGCTTCGAGGGATGCTGATGAATGCACATTAGAACTTAGTAACATACTAAGTCTAGGAATGCGTGAATATATTTCGTATTCTTACAGCAGATCTCAACACCCTTGCGGATTCCAGAGGGAACGCCGCATGTGTTAAACGAGACTGCATGATTAGATCATTGAATAACGATCGTAACAATATTCTCGCTTGGGGCAAAGTGAATCGCGTCGAATTCAATGCATCTAAGACCCAAAGCTGTCTCATCTCATTAAAACAAGACCATCACTTAACCACTCCCGTTTCGTTTGATGGTGCATTAATTTCTGAATCACTGTCACTAAGAATTCTTGGCATTAATATTTCCAGTAAGTTAAGCTGGACAGATCACATCTTCTCGGTTGCCAAAGAAGCATCAAAATGTCTTGGTTTTTTGAAAAGGTGTAAGAAATATTTCAGCCCATCAAATATACGCTCCTCTACAAGTCCTACATCAGACCTAGAATGGAATACAATTCCCCTATATGGGCCGGGGCTTGTCGCACAGCCTTAGCTTCATTGGATATTGTCCAAAAGAGAGCCTGCAAGCTCATTGGCGATGTGACAATTACTCGTCATATCGACTCGCTCCAGCACCGTCGCAATGTTGGATGCCTTTCGCTTCTTTATAGCTATATGCATGGCCAATGTTCTGATGAAATATCTAGTCTGATCCCTTGCAGAATAGTTCCTGCACGCAATACCCGCTCTGCATCCCGCGCTCATCATTTTACCCTTCAAATTACTTTCGGCCGTACACTAAAATTCCGTGATGCTTTCTTATCCCGAACTGTGCGAATGTGGAACAGTCTACCATCTTCTGTCTTTCCTCCGGCATACAACCTGCAAAAGTTTAAGGGCGACATACAACGGCACCTCCGCCGCTCTCCTCATATCCCTTAATTCTTTCCCTATCTCCTTCCTGCCACGCTGTGCCTTGCATCATAGGGTATCCCCTGAGCTTGGCTTAATAATATATAAAAAAAAAAAAAATAATCCATACACGCCTTAGGTTACGTTTCCTCAGCCACCAAGTAGCCTACCCCAACATACCACAGGCACTCATACTAAAGTAAACAACTAACAATAAACTCAAGTTGACAAGTATACAGCCCCGATGTAAATTCGCTTAGTGCATTTCACATCATTACTTAAGCCGCACACATTCTACCCAAGCCTTGGTACAGGTAACGTAGCCCAATCCAACACACCCCAGGCAGTCCTAGTCATAGTATCGGATATTGCCACTAAAGCTTTCAGCAAACCTCTAGTAGCCAGACACAGGAGGGGTCATCTCAAGGACAAATTGTAGCCTCCAAGACCAGATCAAACTTAACCACCAACCTCCACCAATAAAGCTTTCCACCCCTACACAAATGTTTAGAGCTACGATCTCCGAGAAGAAAAATAAGTGTACTCTAGAAACAGAATCGAAAACCTATGCTATTTCCCTATGCTGCAGAGTACTGAAAGTGATGTCGTATCCCCAAAACTCGAGATGAAAAATGTTGATGTCAACTTAGAGGCTACGAGTCTGAGATGAAAAATAAGCGAACTCCAGAAACAAAATCGAAATCCTATGATATTTCCCTATGCTGGAGAATGCTAAAAGTGGTCTCTTATCCCCGAAAGTGGTCTCGTATCCCCAGCATCCAAGCCATAAACCAGTACATCCAAGGCACAAGCCCACATTTAGTATGAACTCAAGCCACCGAGCGACGGTTGCATCATCTGTGGCGAAATCCTGGAAGCTAAAACGGTGATCTGGTACTGGTATAGAACAACTACTTCCCCGCCGCATTTCCTCCACCTGTCTTTTTCGCCCTGAGCTCCTATTTTTATTTTACACCACATACATTCTCCTTCTCTCCATTCTCTCGTTATCCAGGAAAAACTCGAGAACACTCGCCCTCGTACATCCCTCAAAAAATAAATTTCAATTTATTTCGACAGTGAAAGTTAGTAGGCGGTTGTACCTCAAATATGAAAAAAAGTCCAACCCTCTACAACAAAAAGTGAAAAGTAGTAGGCAGATGTATCTGAAATATGAAAAAAAGGCCAAACCTCTACAACAAATAGTGATACCCTTGATCGTCGCAGGCGAATCACACTTTTCCACCTTTCTTACGTTTTCCCTAATTCTCCAACCATGGTAGTGAATTGGGAATGGAGAATTAGGGAATTAGGAACGCTATTAAAACGAAATTCTCATCTCCCAAGTTCCCAAATTTTCCATTTTACAGAATGCGGTCCCTGGCCGTGTTCTCAGTCCTATTCTTCTTGAATTGCATGCTCTGTTACCAATATTGCTGACTTCATGGACTTGAAAAAATTTACATATACTATATTGTATTGGTCTATATACCTCCCGGGTCATCATCGACTATCTAAGAGTTATTAGTTTCACAGATCGGAAACTCGTTGATGAGATGCTTCCATGACCATCTTCTGGTTCTCGGCGACTCCAATCATCGCTTCCGTTGTTCAAGAACAACATTGGTAATCTTTGCACATAGTATTTTCGAACTGATTGTAGTGCTACCGTGGTAAAGAGATATCTAGTTCTTTGGTTTCGGATAACTGTCATCATGTAATGTAATGCGCCTCCACGTAGGGTAACCTCGTAAGGCTGAAAAGAATCACAAGTCTAAATTTGTCATTAGCCAATACACTTGTATTCTACAAGATCCCTCATATTAGTAATAAGCACGGAATAAATAAAAATTTACAAATTACAAGGAAACAGAACTAAATAATAAATAACAATAATTAACAATAAAAGAAATCAACAATTTAAATGTTACCCTACACGCGTGACCTTGAAGAAATATTCTCAACAAGCTCGAATAAACTCACAAAATAATCTACTAAGCGAAGAAAATTTAACCAAGTTTATATGAACCACCACAAAACCCTATTTAAAACCAAACAAATGCTGAACAGCGAAAATATTGGGGATTTGGAGAGATGTAAACACGAAGACCGGAAGATCAGAGTTTGCCACAAGTTCACGGTCTGTGATCACGTGGTTAGCGAAGAGAACGGGATTCGTCCACCGACTTCGGAGCAACTGGTTGAAATTGAGAAATGTCTCCGTAATTTTGATAGCCTAGAGCGGCCGGAATTAGGAAGAACTGGGTTAATTAATCACGACCTTGACAAGGGCGATGCTCAACCCATAGTTCAAAGATGTTATTCTGTTGCCCCCGCTGTTCAGGTTATGTTGGGGAAAGAGTTTGTCAGAATGAAACGATTAGGAGTAATAGAGCCATCAATAAGTCCTAGGTGTTCTCCAGCAGTCCTAGTAATAAAATCGAATGGGAAAGACCGTCTCTGTATTGACAGCCGTAAGCTAAACGCAGTTACCAAAAAATGTGGTTATCCTCTTCCCAGGATTTCCGAAATTCTTAGTCGCCTTAATAGAGCTAAATACTTATCTTCCATGGATCTGAAAAACGCCTTCTGACAAATCCCTTGACTGAGTCTTCTAAAGAAAAAACTGCCTTTTCAGTACCTGGACATGGCTATCAATAAAGAAAAATGTCAGTTTTTCCGGACAACTTTAAGATATTTGGGATTTATTGTCGATTGTAAAGGTCTGCGCACTGATCCGGGTAAGGTGCAAGTTATGCACGATTTCCCTCTTCCAGAAAATTACACAGAACTAAAACGATTTATAGGGTTAGTCTCGTGGTATAGTAGGTTCATACCAAACTTCGCCCAAATAGCCTCATCACTCCACGACCTAACAAAAGGAGGCAAAAACGCCAACCACTGAGAAAGACTCAGGAGTCCGAAAGGGCCTTCCTGAACTTAAAATTAGAACTAGTAAAAGCGCCGGTGCTAACCACCCCGCACTTTATAAAACCATTCTACATACAATGCGATGCCTCCAGTCAAGCCGTAGGCGGTGTCCTTTTCCAAAAGTACGATAATGATGCGGAACCTCCAATAGCTTATATCAACCGCAAACTGAGAGGGGCAGAGCTGAATTATACGGTAACTGAAAAGGAGTACCTCTGCATCATATTTACGTTCGAGAAACTTCGGGGTTTCCTGGAGGGATACAAATTTTTTTATTTTAACTGACCACTCCCCCTGACGTGGCTATTTCGACAGCAGAATATGACCGGAAGCTTGGCACGCTGGATCCTACGATTAGAGCAATTCGAGTTTGAATTGAAGCATGTGAAAAGCAAAAACTATATTGTGCCGGACGCCCTTTCTAGAATCCCTGAAATTAACTTAATAGAGTGCGTACCCACAGAATAAGACCAATGGTATCTACAGATGAAGGAAAGGGTGAAAAGCAATCCCCAGCATATGGAAAACTGGAAAATCCAAAATGGAAATTTGTATACTAAGTCCAAACATGACATAAGAGGAATGAATGAGAAGAAATGGAAACTAGTCGTACCTGAATCGAAAAGACTAGAAGTATTACAAGAATGCCAAGATTCACCTTTTCCGCTTACTTGGGCATCCACAAGACCCTACAAAGTATCCTCCAAGGCTATTATTGGCCCCAAATATCCGAGAATGTCGCAGAATACGTAAAAAACTGTGAAACTTGTCTGCGATCCAAACCAACCACCAAACCGCTCTTTGGTCCCTTAGGGAAATTTACAAAAGCTACTCGACCTTGGCAGCTGATAGCGCTTGAGCTATTAGGACCATTACTCAGGTCGACAAAAGGTAACACTTTCCTTTTGGTCGTTTGCGACTGGTTAACAAAATTCCCATGTTTATTCTCTATTCGAGAAGCAACTTCAAAAAGGTTTCGGAAATCTTGGAGAATCGTATTTTTTTGGAATATGGAGTTCCTGAAATTGTCATAACTGTCAACTGTCGTCAATTCGACTCAAAGGAATTCATGAGGCTACTCCAAGACTACGATATACGGAAGTTCTGGTTACACTGCAGATACCAACCCCGGAACAATTTATCTGAGCTGTGGAATAAAGTGACTGGCTCTGCACTTAGATGTTACGTTAGCGACAGTCATAGAACATGGGATCGTCAAGTACGTCCAATTACAGTCGCACTCCGTACAGCAGTAAATAGTGTTACGGGCTATTCTCCGTTTTATCTAAATTTCGGTAGAGAATTTCTTCTTTCAGGATCAGACTATGCACTCTATGATCGCATAGAAGAGTCAGCAGTGACACACCGAACAAATTTTCTTAAAAGATTAGAAGCACTATATGACGACATACATAAAAGAATTATTATTAAGGCATATGAGACTAATAAAAAATATTTCGACGAGGACAAGATTGCATTCAAATTCAATATCGGAGATGTCGTCTACAAACGAAACTACGTTTTGTCAGATGCAGCTAAACAAATTCTACCCTACACGAGCGACCTTGAAGAAATATTCTCAACAAGCTCGAATAAACTCACAAAATAATCAACTAAGCGAAGAAAATGTAACCAAGTCTATGTGAACCACCACAAAACCCTATTTAAAACATAACAAATGCTGTACAGCGAAAATATTGGTGATTTGGAGAGTTTTTTTTGTGCGCTTGGTTGGACCGGCTGGAAGTTAAAACGTGAACAAGAGAAGCTGCTCGGCTAAAAGGTTTTATATAATTTTGCGCAAGCGATTCGGCCTCAAAATTTTTATTACAAACTGTAACTGTTTGGACATCCTACGGTTCTCATCAAGGCATCCACAAAGGAATAAAATTTAAAGGGACCTTAAGAAGCGATACGCTTGGTTGTTCCTGGAAATTCTCATGGCAAAAAAGGAAAATCGTGAAATAGTTTTGATCAAGTAATTCATCTAGCTTATTGCACCAATGACACTAACATAATTCAACACATATAATAAATTATAATAAAATTTCTAACCTAACTAACCATACCTATTAGCTAAAATTGTTATTGAGCACGGCCGTAGGGAATGACAGATGGATAAAATTGTCAGAGAGATTTTGAAGAAGGAATAAATGAATTGGTAGATCTTGAATTTCAAAACCCAGTGTGATTATTTGTTCAGTTCACAACCTGCACTACACAATGCTTTTTTTTTCGTAACTGACATTCATTTAGAATGATATTTATGTCGTTTATTTCAACTTTAAAAAAGCTGGTTAAGCTTAAAATTATTTCTTATACTACGATTGAACAAATATTATGAAATTATGAAATATTATGAGATCTTTGATTATACTGCTATTTATATTTCAATTTCCAAGTTAAGAAACTTGCATTTTTGCCAGCCTTGTTTTGATAATTTTATTAAACACATTAAGAATCCAAAATTTAGGGCTGGAAAAGATTCCGTTCCTCACTTACTTACTCAAATCTCTATAATCATTATATAACATCGATGTTACTTACCTTGATTATGTTAATAAAATTAAGGTTTCTCTTCGTTCGGAGCTTTGTGAGCTCAAAGCGCTGTTAGTTTATGTGGACAGCTACGATTCTATGAAGTATGCCAATCTTTTTGGTGATTTCGGCGGTACTACCTTCTCTGATCCTAACTGTGATATTAGTTTGGGTAATTTTAATAACTTGACAGAACTTCTGCCTACCTCTCTTGAGATCAAGGAATTAGTATTTAATGTGAAATCTATTTTGTCGCGCATTCGGACGTGTCTAAAACAATGTATCCTGTATGTTGTCCGTTGTCTGTTACTTATTTCATTAATCTATAAATTGTGATATTTTTCTCAAATTATGTACACTATCTCTCATTACACCTGTGCATAAAAATGGTAAATAGAACGATACTTCCAATTCTCGGCCGGTTGCCAACTTAATTTGTATTTCCCAGCTATTTGAAGGACAGATTTGATGCTGTACTAAAATTTCGCTGTTAAATCTGTTTGGTCCCTTTCAACATAAATCCATTATAACGAATTTAGTAGAATTTTCCAATTATTGCATTTCGGCTATTTAAAGTGGTAACCACGTTGATTGTATTTATACTGATCTTAGCAAAGTTTCAAAAGAAGAAATCTTCGAATACTAATTCGCAAGCTTACAATACTTGGATTTTCGTTCCTCTATTGTGGCTTAATTTTTACTTGTCTGGTCATAGTCGACTCAACAAGTACTTCTTCAACGAAAATTCGGGGGTACCGCATGGTAGCCATATTGATCTGTTATTATTCATCATTTACATCAATAATATTGGTACAATTTTGCTGAATCGAATACCCTCTCTTATCCAGATGAACATAACATTTTCGAATAATCACCGATGATGGCAATAATTGGGGCCTTACAAATCATTTACCTTTGAACGTTAGCAGTTGTACCACTATCTTTTTCTCAAAACAGACGCCCCTTGCTCTGTGATTACACTCTCAGATGTTTTTATTGTACTGATGAAAAGTTTTCATAAGGGTACGTAAAAGCTCGCTCGCGAGCGGCACTCGAAATAGCGCTCCAGAAAAGCTCTTTGTAAAATAGCTCCTGCTCGCGAGCCGGACCCCAAAAATTTTTACTTAAAAGCTCTCGCTCATGAGTTAGAGTCAACAAAATTTTCCTACAGGCTCTCGCTCGTGAGCCCGAATCGTTAAATAGCTCGGGCTCGCGAGCGAGTCATTGTACCGCTCCTGCTCTTCATCAATGTATATACAAGTTTTGGGTTTTTTCACTGTGTTACTCAATCGGTGTAATTTTAGAGTTAGGGGTATATGAAAAAAAAAAAGAAATAACTTTTACGAAAGATGCCCAAATCAAATTTATGACATGTTTTAATTAGGTACGCGTAGGTGCGTATCCATCAAAAGTTTTGTCTACGCACTGTCCCCACACGCTATCTGCCGAAGTGTCTCCACTAAAATTAATGTGCGGAGATAAGAAATGTCTTGTCTCCGCATTCTGCGGAGATTACACACGCACACCGATATTCCAGTGGATACAAAACGTATCCATTAGAAAATCTCTTGCGTCAGTGCGAAGAACTTCTGCGGGAACTGTGCGCGGATAAGTGAAGCCAGTGGATACACGTAAAATGACCTTGAAAAGTCTTGAAATAGCTTGTTGGGGCAGATCTTTTGTTTTCCAGTTAATATGGAAAACACAAAACATACTTAGTGCAGACAATTAAAGATATGGTATTTTTCGAGAGAGAGACTATTCAAACGCGATTAATTTGAAACGTAGATTACCCCAAGTGAAGAACTTTTTTCTTCGAGAGCATAAATAAGAACTTCTCAAACTTGAGGTACAATTCTAGATATCAGTTGTTTTGAAACCTTGAATAAATGTGATAGACTCATATATGAATCTCCGCAGGCTAAGAACCTCAGGGTGATATCTAACCGCTCCTCAACAGAAACGCATTGGCGGAAATTCTTGTTTTATTTCTTTTTTCACTTTAAGGCCAATAGCACACAAATTCTTGCGAGATTCCGAAATTCACTAAGCGAATCTATTTTTAAATTGTTTATTAAATTTATTCCAACTTGCTCACGCCTAATTTTTAAATATGGTCTCACCCAACACCGCGGTAGCCTTCGCTTTTTTTTTCACTCGGTAGAATAATAAATACTGCTGGTCAAATTGCTATATTTTCGTCGACAAAATTCATTTTTCTATTTTTTTTAACTACAAAATAGTAACTGAGACATGTTTAGATTAAAATAGGAAAACATAAAATATTGTGCGCACACTTAAGGTCTCTGTAAAGTGCGCGTACAGTCTTTCAGAATACAGTTTGATACTTTTCAATTGTTTTCTGAAAGATTTCAGTGGATACGCAAAAGAAAACTTTGACTCTGCATAGTTTAAGATTTTTTATTTTTTGCTCTATTTCTGTTAATTTTATGTGCGCGCACTGTCTGAACACCGCAGTGGAAACGGGCCTTAAGTAACACAAACATTTTCTTTAATTCTTGCTAAATTATATATATTAGTATTTTTTTTTTGTCATTTAATTATTACATGTAACTATAGTTTAAAAAACTAAATATAACATAGTGAATTCTTATTCCATAAATGAGGAGTCGGAGCTGTATAATTAATGGCTCGTGTTCGCAAGCCGGAGCATTTAAAAAAAAAATTTTGCTCCGGCTCGCGAGCGAGGAGCTGGGAGCGCATCAGGAGCCGCTCGTGGGCGAGCATTTACGTACCCTGGTTTTCATAATATAAAATCATGTGAGAAGGAATATAATCATTTCTATGACAGTTTTGGAAATATGTGCGAAAAATCACTTCAACAATGAAACTTGCTTTAATTTAAATGTGAACAGCTAGAAAAGGAAAGAAATAAGAGGAAAAAATAACAAAAAGATCAAAATCTCTTTGAAAATTATACGAATAAAGGCAAAGAAATATGAGGTATCATGCAACGAAATAGTGGGAAATGAATCATTTTAAATAATAAATCAGAAACGGTGGAATTTTTAGATTTTATTCTCATATATAATGTTTCCGCGGTTTTTCGAAAGCACGTCTTTACTGAAATATTGAGAGATGTAACATGAACCCGAAACTGTATCTCATATTGTTGCTGTTATCCTATGAAATTTGAATAGCATCTGCTTCTCTTTACCTTCTGTGTAACCAGATAAGGTGGCTGTTTGCTACGTATGCTGGATTCTCTAGTGGTTGTAGGAGAAATGGGAATATTATTTGACAGACATATAACATCTCCTTTCAGGACGTTGGTTAAAGCGAAACCTGTGTTTGCAAAAGAAAAATTTTCTGGTTTAAAGATATATATATTTGGGTTTTTATTTAAAGAAAAAAGTTCGAACGTAACCCCTCGGTTTGTATGAGAGATCAGTTTCGCATAATGCCACTTACTTAAAGCACAACTTTTGTGTAATGTAATCTCCTTTTTACATTATCTCTTTTTACATAATAGGTATAATGTATTTTAACAGTAAAGAAAAGATGATTAAATTATACTGATTTTGGGTCTCTGGACACGACGGAGTGGAAGGAAAAAAGGGGCTATCTCTGGTAACCCTTTCTTGGTCTTGCTATATAACAAATTAGGTTTTTTTACGTATACTGTGAAAACGATCAGTCCTAGAACTTTTATTGAACTGAAAAGTTCTGCAGAATATGAAATCTTCTGAAATTGGTTATAATCACTTTTACTATACGACGAAAAGGCTGTAGAAATAGATGCGAGAACCAAGTCAACAATCAAACTTGCATAGAGGAGTGGCTATCCCAATGGCCAGTTTTGTTCATATATACATATATCGGAGATCGTCTACAACTTGCGGCTTAAGGTGTCATAAGTGAGATTATTATCTCACGTAACTCCCAGGGAATTTCCTCTAAAATCATATATCAATAAACTGGAAGATTCAATGCCATCCCTCTAAAATAATATGTAGTGTTGATATTCCAATAATAATTCGTATAATATACTTATGTCGTAGTCTCATATTGACAGTCAGAGCTTATATATATAAGACTTCATTTATTCTCTGTTGTAGAATTTTTTGATATGACGTTGTTGTAAAATTTCCTAAATGTAAACCAATTAAAAAATCCTTGTATAGAAATTAAATGTATCCCTATTTGAAAACTTATTTAGGAACAAATCAAGAGCCTATATAAGAAAACTGGCCCTAGTGTTGTATCATTAAATGACAATAGGTCCTAGTTGAATATACAAAATTAATGTTCATTTCGGCTTATTATACATGCGCGACTTAGAGTCCTATAGAAAATTTTCCCTTAATACAACAGATGGTATCATCAAATATGATCAGATATAACATATTAGCTCTGTTTTTTTTTCATCTGGTTCACGACCATGGTCTGTTCATGGATATGAGTTTACAACAAAATCAACTTAATCCTCATATTCATCAGGTTTATGTATACAGATCTGAAATATAGTAACAAAATATATAGCAGGCTATTATAGTTTTTCGTATAGTGAGATATATCAATTACTCTAATATATGCAAGTCCACCTTTCAGTTTATTTTGCACCTCCTCAGTTATTTATATCTGAATTTAAATGATTTGCCCCGCACAGCACTTTTCAAACAAATAAAAATCTGTTAACTGATATACCGAGGATCGATCGCTATAGTTATTTATTATATCTGTAATAGATATAGACGTACCCGAAGAGAAAAATAAATGTATGTAGTCGTACTTGCTCAATTAAAAAAAAAAAGACTCTTTAGACTCTGGTATGAACCATATTGAAACATTTCAAGTTTTTAATTCAAAATATACAGCTGAAGAAGAGTCATACCTATACTACTTTAGGTATCCATATTCTGTATGCATTTTTTCTCTTGTTATCACTAACAAAATTTCGTAATAATTCAATTTGTACCACTTCTTTAAAAAAAACAAAAATTTCAATTTTATTTTGACATTTCAATAGCAGGTGTGCCAACTCTTCAAACCAAACAGATCGTTGACCAACTTCGTTATAAATATATAAATAAATAGAAAGTTTAAGTTACTATTAGACACATGTTCACTTGGCTCTCCAAATAAATGGAACTAATACGTATTTATCTACATATAACATATATCAATATGTCATTAATTTCATATCTGTAAGCTAATTTATACCTAATTGTTTAACACTAACTAAATACGTCTTTTTTAAGGTTCCGTATCCAAAGGGTGCCAACGGGACCTGAGCCTCCACTGTGCGTCCGTCCACCCGTCCGTCTGTCTGTCAGCGGGCTGTATCTCGTTAACCGTAGTAGGTTGACAGTTGAAATTTTTACAGAGTGTGTACTTCTATTGCAGCTATAACAACAGAAGAAGTTTTTGGTACAATAAAAATGTCTTGGACTGATCGTTTTCAAATATTTTGATATTTTATGAAATCTATGATTTTTTCTTAATCACGCTGTAACGCCGAAACGGTAGGCATCGCCACTTGCCTTACAATGTTTTATTTGTTTAGGTGAATACTATCACCTCGTGCCCGAAACCTTCGAGAAGTACTTCGCAAGCAATGAAAGAGAGTCCCGCACTACTTCAAGAGAGCTTAACATAGTCCTAACATTCTATAATATTTATTTGCAGTGCTCTTATGTAAATTGACAAAAATTTGATTTGAATAGCTCCTGAGCACTAAACTACTATTCATACAGAACAATTGTCTTCCGGTAATCTTAAGCTTACTTTCTTATCTGGCCAACTGTTTTCAAACTTGTATATCTTTTCTAACAAAATTATTTAAAAATGTCTTAAATAAATGACTACGATTCCCCAACTAAAAACTCTCAACGGAGTAACAATTGCATATGTGAATGTGCCGTGGTCCGATGAACTGGAATCAAATTTGAGTCCACCATTGGATAAGATTATAAAATTTAATCAATCTGCCTACAGATTCGTGCTACGGCTACACATACCCTATTGCAACTATTACTCAGCTGAGAGTTATTGAGCGTAAAATGGTAAGGTTA
Source organism: Dioctria rufipes (assembly GCA_963924295.1). Lineage (NCBI taxonomy): Eukaryota > Metazoa > Arthropoda > Insecta > Diptera > Asilidae > Dioctria > Dioctria rufipes. The sequence goes on along the minus strand of OZ002744.1, from coordinate 144,389,483 downwards.
CATTTTATTCAAAGCTGTTTTATTTTGTTTTTAAGATACACAGTAAGTGTAGCCTTTGAGAAGGTAAGGAGCCACGCTTAAAATTACTGGAAGATTCTTTTTCTGTATGGATAGTAGTTTAGGCTTTATGGTATATATAAAATCAATGTGTGGTCACTTTTCCATAAGAATCAAATATAAAGCATTTTAGAGAAGTGGACTGGCACGCACACATATAGATTTCTGCTTAATGGCTTCTGAAGTATTTCCCTAGGTTCTGTCCTACCCTATAGACCTCCTTGACGAAAACACGCTGCATGGGTAACAAATTCCTAATAAAGATGTAAATTGCTATGTGGAGGAGTATAGATACTTCGCTATAACATTTGTATATGGTCTTAGAGGCCCGACAGGAAATCTATACCTTCATATAAATATACTGTTATCTTGCAAGTATCTACAACTTCAAGTTCACGCAGTTCAAGTTATAATCGAGAAACTTACCCCTGTGAGCATTTTACAGGAGAAATTTTAGATGGTGCGAGGTATGGCTTTGTAATTAAAACAGGGTTCGAATGCCTCAGGTGCAATTATTAGAAGCACGAATAATAGCATTATGTATTAAACAGGGTACGAATGTTACAGATGCAATTCTTGGAAGTCCGAGTGACAGACATTGTTCTAATCTAACAGGGTGCAGAACATATACATACAATTTTAGGAAATGCTAGCGCTAACCATATACCTAAAACAGGGTGTGAATATTACAGTTACAACTTTTGGAAGTTCTAGGTGCAATTTTGGTAGCGATGGGCTATACATGCAATTTCTGATAGCCAGGCAGAGAACCTTGATCTTTAAATAGGATGCGAATGTTACATGTACAATTTTTAGAAGTTCGAATGATAATCTTCTACTTCAAATAGGTTCAAACCCTATTTAAAATACAAAATTATCTCTTGCACTGACAAAAATTTCGTATATGAGATTCGCAGGCCGTTTGCAGTAGAAGATATTATCAATCGAATCTTCAGGGTTATACTTGTAATATTCGGATCATGCAAAGTAGAAGACTATAACTCGAACTGCCAAAAATTGTACCTGCAATATTGATACCCTGTTTAAAGTAGAAGACTTTCATTGAAGTTTCCAAAAATTATACTATACTTGTAATGTTCGGACTCTTTTTACAGTAGAATGCTATCACTTGAACTTTCAAACAATGTACCTGTAACATTCGCGCCCTATTTAAGGTACAAGGTTATATCCAGGACTGCCAAAAATTGTACCTGTAAAATTCGCGCTCTGCTTAAAGTAGAAGCCTATCACTAGAACTTCCAAAAATTGCACCTGTAACATTCCTACCCTATTTAAAATACAAGAATATCTCTCTGAGTGCAAAAAATTGCATGTATGCGATTCGAATCCTGTTTTAAGTAGAGAAGTTTCACTCGAACTTTTAAAAATTGCAGATGTAACACGTGCACCCTATTTAAACTACAAGATTATTTCTTTGACTTCCAAAAATTGCACCCTGTATAATTTATAATGCCCTTATTCGTACTTCCAATAATTTCACCTGTGGCATTCGCAACCTGTTTAAATTTAAAGCCATATCTCGCACCATCTAAAATTTCTCCTATATAATGCTCACACAGGTAAGTCTCTCGATTATAACTTGAACTGAACTTGAACTTGAAATTCTAGCTACCTTCAAGATAGAATTCTGTTTATATGAACGTTCCTTAAGATAGATTTCCTGTCGGGCCTCTAAAACCATTTTGCAATATTACCTTCAGCCAAGTTATAAATTTGCAATTTTTTCCCCCAATAAGGGGAAATTCACACCACCATTTTTCTAATTTTTAATACTATATGTGCATTACAAGTTAACCCTAATTGGACCATGATGTGACTTTGAGCAACATTTGAACTTTGAACATAAATTTTTTGATCATTTCATATTGTAGTTCCAAAAATGTTTTTGGATTTTTACTTTAAATTAACAATTAACACTAAAAAATAAGTGTTTGTAAAATTGGAGTTGTCATTATAAATTACCCCTATTCGAAAAATGTGTATTATTTTACGATGTAACCCCCACGCACACAGTACATTATTACGTTACGCTGTGGAATAAGCACATTATAAATCAACCTTTATGTAAATTAGACTTGTTGAGATATGTTCTAACTTGCATCCAATCATGTGGGAATTATTATAGTATTTGCCACTGCACGTGCACCACAAGAAGTGGTATTATATTGTTTTATACAGGTGCTGCGAATTGGGAGATGTATGTGTGTGAGCACACAAAAACAAAAGATATACGCTTACTTCAACACGTGAGAAGTTTACGTTCAGTTGATATTCTTTGAGATAGTAAATTGCATCTTTATCTCTCGATTTATTTAGTTTTCCGCGTTTATTGTGCCTTATAAGAAAATTAACCTGCGTTATAAGCCCCTTTTATAGAAATGGCTAAACGAAAGAATATTTATTTAGTTGAGGAAGAAATTCGTCGTTCTATGGATAATCTTAGTGACACTGATGATAATGAGGCTGATTTGGAAAACAATGAAAGTGATTGCTCAAAAAACAGAGTAAATGAAGCGGAAAACAATTCCGATGTTGATGATGTGCTTTCTTTGAGTAGGAGTGATGAATATGATGAAGAAGAAAATGAGAGTCCCACAACTTATCTTGGAAAAGATGACACAGAATGGGAAAGCACACCGTATACTCAGGAACATTCCGTCCATCATATTAGAGGAGGTATTCATACGGTAAAATTACCAGAGCAAGCAAATTGAGTCAACATATCTCGGACAGCAAGGACCCAATCGAGGACAAAATTTGGGACAGAGATGCGTTGAGGAACTCTGTATACCATTTCAGAGCAGTAACCGGAGTATCGCATTTGAAAATTTTTTTGCGAACTATGAACTGGCCCAAAGTTTATTGAAAATGAGGTTGAAGTCCGTTGGAACTCTACGAAAAAATAAGAAATGCATTCCACCTGCACTTTTACCGCACAGAAAACGTGAAGTGGAAAGCAACATATTTGGCTTCAGAAAAATATTACGTTAGTAACCTGTGTACAAAAAAAAAAAAAAAATAAGATTGTCATTATTATCAACATTGCACCACGATGGAGAAATTGATTTGAATAACAAAAATAAATCTAAAATCAACACATTTTATACAAACAAAGGAGAAGTTGATGCTTTGGATCAAATGGCGCATTCATTTTCTGTAAGACGTAAAACCAATAGGCGGCCAATTGTCCTATTATATAATTTAGTTGACGTATGTGCAATAGCAGCGAAAGTTTGAGTCCTTCCTGACGGATCGGTAGAACATCGGTACGACATTGACTCGGTAAACGTGCAGCATGCCGAGCCACTGTTGCCACCGTGTATTTGAATCAGTACCCACACACCGGTCTGCACTGCGCAGTTGAGATGCAACATGTTTTCAGTATGCAGGTGGCGACAGTAAAGATGCGAAATTTACCGAGTTGAGAAGTGAATTTTGTCGTGAAATTACCAAAATGTTTGCTGATTTAGCATGTAGGACCGTAAAGAAGCTCCATGTGATACGACATCGATGGGATAAATGTCGTACCGATACTATGTCGCTACCGTATCGACCCGTCAGAGAAGAGCCTTATTTGGCTAAATACCTATCTGAATTGGAATCGTTCGAAATCAAAACTGCGACGAAAGTTGTTCCAAAAACGTTTGGTTCAGGACATGCTAGTATCACATATACAGCGCCATAGCACTCGATATTTGAATAAGTGTACTGTTTCAAGTATAAATGAAGTCCTTGACCATGCATCCACCAGGATGGAAGTTGAACCCCAGGTAGATGATACATCTATTACGAGAGACATTCGTCGTCGCTGTCATATGACCACACCAAAAAAAGCAGGGTGTTAAAGCAGTCTTGCGGCTTATGAAAAAAAATATACGCACCAAACACTCATCTTTGTCGAGTGTTCGGTGCGTATATATTTTTTTTATCATATACAGAGCTTGCATCAACAAATAACTTTTTTTCTTATCTTTTAATTTTCTTTTTATATTATAAACAAAAAAAAAATATATGGCCTGTATATAATATTTTCTGTTTACATGAATTTCAATTTATTTTTTTTTAATTATTCCCATGATTCTCACAAGTGACTGAGTGCCACTTCGTGATATTATTCGTTATAAAAACACGTGGTACGATTAGGGTTAAATAAATGATGGTGCGAATTTGCCCCACATGCTATAAGTCCTATATGAAGAGTTTACTAGTTAAATATTATTGCTTTAAACGCGAGTATATATGTAGAACTATAATCCTTAGAGAATCGTAATCCTATATAATATTCCGATATCAGTATTGGGGAAATTAAATAAGGAAGTACAGCTCTTGGGAAATATGTTCGTATATGAGCCTTATATCAAAAATCAATCTCATAAGACTACCGGGAAAAGTAAATTCAATAAGAAATCATTCTCACCATCGACACTCATAAAAGAAATCATTGTTTAATGAACTTTTATATAAAATCATGGATAAGATACGATTTTTGTGAAAATGGATATAGTTGTTTATTATTAGTGCTTCCTCTTTCCAATGATCTATTTTTCGTCAAAAGGTGTCCAGCACCTGGAGGAAAACTATACTAGAAACACCATATCTAAGTATTAAAATGAAAGTTTTCTATTTATTTTTGCGTTAATGCGAGAACTCCGCGAATTTTTCATGATTATGTTTGCGTCTTTTTGATGATAATGCCAAAGCCCAGAGGATACTCTCTGATGCCGTAGTACAGTCTACGCAGGAAGGGAAGAAGGGGTATATCAAAGTAGCAAATTTACGGAACCTGCCCCATTTTTGTTATGGCTCAATTTCCTCTCCTTAAGTGAAATTAAAATTTTTACTATTTTTCTTACTATAACAAGTAAAAAAGCTAGAATTGGTCTAAGACCAACACTTACGATACCCTAGATGAATGCTCGTATGAAATTTCATATTGCCACCCTTCTGTGCAAGTTGGATTTTTAAGTGGTTTTTCGCATATATTTCTAGAACGGTTTGTCGGACAGGAAAAATGATAATAACCAATTTTATACGATTTCGTATTCTGAAGAAGTTTTTACTACAATAAAAATGTCTTGGACTGATCGTTTTCACAGTACACGTAAAAAACCTAATTTTTTATATGGCAACACCAAGAAGGAGTTGCCCAATTTAGTCCATTTCTGAAATTTTATATTTGCTACTACAATGAAAACACCATGTACCAAATTTCAGCACTCAACAGGCAGTGTCCAAATATATAGTGGAAAACGAGAGTTATCGTGGGCATAGACGGACGGACGGACATGCAAAAATCAAAACAACTTTTAGTATTATGCGTGGGTGTCCAATCCATTTTGCTCTACCATCATTATTTCGAGGTGTTACAAACGCAATGATACCCTATAGATTTCATCTAGGGTATAAAAATGACATACCTATATGCTAAGAGCTTATTTGGTTATTGATTCGTATGAGCATATTATCGCTCTTTGCGGTTGTCTTCACTTTTGTAAATCTAAAGTTGGTATCATGTTGGTAAGTTTTTGCCAATAAATAAGTTTCTTCTTTTGAATGAAATTCATTTTTTGTCAAATCTGTTAAAAAGTGGAAAAATATGGTCGCACTAAATATTCCATAATTCTTACTATGGGAGCCTCAATAAATCAATAAAAAGAAGAAGATAACTGTAGGCTACAGTTATCCGTAAAATTTGCTAACAATATTCAAGTAGTTTGTAGAAAAATATTTTACGAATGTCGTTTTTTTATTTTGCTTTTGTAATAAATAATTGAATGGATTTGAATTTTTTAAAAAATGTGACACTGGCTCCTACTGAAAATAAAAGGTAATATATTAGAGGATATTTGTGTTTATATTTATAATCTACTCACTTTTGAGTGGGAAACGACTGCAAAAAGTTTAATATACATTAAAATTTTTATTTTTTTTTAATATACGAATTTGTCATGCTAATATTAAATTAGTATTAAGCATGAATCAGTGCCCAATAATTGTAAATATGTATTACGTTAGCAATAATTTAGTATTTAAGTCATACGCAGAGTGTTTTATTACTTCAGACTCAAATTAAGTTTGAGTTACCTACAGATCCACAGATCCATTACATGGTCCTTTGAGTGGTAATTTGAGAAACAGCAAGAATTCAAGAAATTTTGGGCTATTTTCTAAATTACAATCTGAAAAGTTACTTTCGACAACCTCATGTTTAATTCAAGAATCATTGAATTATTTTTGGAAGGAATCAGCAGCAATACAACTGGTTAATTCAATACTCTTTGGATTACCATTAGAAAAAATAAGGCATTACTAGTTTCGCAAGAAACATTTCAAGCGACATTGAATTGTCGCTACGAATTAGCAAGCGCTTGAGATTATAATTCAAGATCTTTGAATTATTTGCTCACTTCTCATCATCAACCTGTCTTAAGAAGATCCAGATACCCACAACGTTGTCTAAAAAAGAGATTCAAGTTATGTTTGAATTCTTTTAACATCAAAGTCAAAATGCCTGCAGAAAATTAATTAAAGGCCCAGAAGCAAATAGCTGCGGATATTGAAATATTTAAGACCAACCTCAGTAAAGACCCAATCACACGAAGGACCGCAGAAAAGTTGGCAAACAAATGACTACAATTAGAAGAATACTGGGAAAGCTTTAATGAACTGTGCAGAGATATAGTGACCTCCATTAGTGAAGACGCTATCTAGCTCATCGACAAATTAGTAGCAATGATATTCAGACATCGCTTTGGCATGGATAGCAACAAACCCAAACAATTGGCACACCTTTCTGGCAAACACAGTAAGCCAAATACAGAGCATGTTTAACACAAGTATATGAAGATATACATACGTGTCCCAAAAGCAATCGAATCGATAGAAAGCATTAATTAAAACAGAAATGATTGAAAACGCTTGAATCACTTTAAAATACACAAATCTAGATTCATTTTAAATAACTGACTTATCTCACAATATTTATACATACATACCGATATGTATGGCACCGCACTCTTAACTTGTAAGCTAACTTGGAAAAAAACGCGACTCTGAACAGAACGGCTAGAATACTACGGCAGTCGACAGACCAGTCATTGGTCTTTTATGAAACTATACTCGGAAGTAAGCTTTCTTTGCGCACAACGCGGATGTAAACAAACGACAACAACCTTGTCCTTTGTTCTACCGGTTGCAGCATCTGAGTCGCTTAGTAGTAAACAATCGCCATGCGAGGGTATTGTTTAGTAATTGCTGATTATTTCGCTGTGATGTCTTTGGCTGCTGGAAGAATCAGGCATGGCCTTCAAACAAACTAAACATATGAAGAAGCAAAAAAAGAAGTAACAGTCTTGCAAGCAATGATTTCGTCCCAAGATGTCTTCATCTGCTTAACATACACCCGGCAAGTAAGAATAATTGCCTATTGTCTGAGACTTATCACAACTGTAGATCAATAACTACACAAAGGAAATTTGACCACCTAGCATACCAAGAGTTAGAGGCATGAAGAAAATATATAACAAAAATTACCAAACTTGAACAATTTTATAAAGAAACAACCACCATAAGAAAATATTGACAGCTGAAGAAAACCAGCAAGCTACTTCCCTGCAGCCCTTCCTGGACAAGAACGGTATGTTACAGGTTGGAGGAAGACTAAAAAACTCTGATCTTTCGACAGACACTAAGCATCAAATATTACTTCCTCAAAAACACCACATCACCTACTTTATCATTGATTACGCTCACCAACAAACCTTAAATGGAGGCAAGCAGCTTACGCTAAGCTACATAAGGATGAAATTTTTAGATCATTGATGGTAAACGGGTCATACGAGGAAGAATTCACAAGTGTATAAAATACACAAGACATCGTCAACTTAGTATACAACCTGTGATGGGCAACCTACCAGCAGTAAGAATAGTCACATCTCCACCATTTTAACACTGTAGGGTCGATTATGCTGGGCCATTTATAGATAAAATGTCTAAAGGAAGGGCAACCAAAACCATAAAGGGTTATATAGCTCTTTTTATTTGTATGGCAATAAAGGCCTTACATTTGGAGCTGGTCAGTGATCTCACAACAGATGGCTTCCTAGTTGCATACAGGAGATTCACTGCCCGCCGAGGAAACTGTAATTGATATTTAGTGAAAGTAGAACCAACTCTGTCGGAGCTAGGATCAAAATGGAGAAAGACTTGGAGCTTATCATAAATAATTGCATCAAACAAACAGCAGAAATTTTGGTCAATGACGGAACCGAATTCATTTCCATTTCCAGCCCACATTTTGGCGGTATTTGTTAGTTAGTTAGTTAGTTTTATTCCTTTATACTCAAATTAAGTTTGAGTTACCTAAAGATCCACATATACATTACATGGTCCTTTGAGTGGTAATTTGAGAAACAGCAAGAATTCAAGAAATTTTGGACTACTTTCTAAATTACAATCTGAAAAGTTACCTTCAGCAACCTCATGTTTAATTCAAGAATCTTTGAATTATTTTTGGAAGGAATCAACAGCAATACAACTGCGTGGTTAATTCAAGAGTCTTTGAATCACCATTAGAAAGCAATAAGCCATTACTAGCCTCGCAAGAAATATTTCAAGCGACATTGAATTGTCGCTACGAATTAGCAAGCGTTTGAGATTATAATTCAAGATCTTTGAATTATTTGCTCACTTTTCATCATCAACCTGTCTAGAAAAGCACAAGCAAAATTCTTAGTTATTTGGTTACCTCACAACCACTTTATGACAAGAGCAGACCTCTTCCTTACTTGCTTGTGACTGATGAGTTTCGTGTGGGTTCATTCGCCAATAAAGTGGTCTATGAAACCGCTAACGTAACCCCTATACAAGACTACCTGTTTAACCAAGTCTTTAAACAATTAGAGAAAATCCCAGATTACTCCACCCCATTCATTTATAATCTGCCAGATTTACTCATACCTGAAGGTTTTCGATACCTCTCACTGCTACTTGTAACTAGGGCTTATATATTTATTTCCAAGTTAGAAAATAATGTTATACCACGACAAAAGCAACTACTACCTAGGGTAATAGCAAAGAACATCTAACAGAAAAGAATACGCATCTCGTATACATTGGCGTAGCCATCGTCTTGTTGTGGGGTGCGCAGTAGGGGGCAGACTGACACAATATTGAAGAAGAATATTCTTCAAGCAAGCATTATTTTTCAAAAATGTATATAACTTTCTAAAACGTTAATCAGTGTTAAAACCAAGTTTCCTTACCTGAAGCAAACTATTTCATTGATTACCGCTGTTTTTTTCAACCAATGTATGTTAAAATTAAACAACAATAAGAATATTTCCTAAAAACAAGAATAAAATAAGAATAATTTACTAATATATATTTATATGGTTTTCTAAAAAGAAGTTATTTCAAATTCATGGTTTTAATAAATTGTGAATGTATCCCAATAATAGCCATGAAATTAGAGAATGTGATTTTTGAAGTAGTTTTTCGCATATATTTCTAAAACGGTTCGTCGTACAGTAAAAATTATTTTAACCCATTTCACAGGATTTCATAGTCTGAAGAACTTTTCAGTACAATAAAAACATATCGGAATGACCGTCTTCACAGTACCTGTACATAAGAATCCTAAATTTGTATATGGCAACATCAAGAAGGGGTTGCGGGATTTATCCTATGAAATTATACTCATCATTTTTATGAAAATGCCGGGTACCAAATTTCAGCTCTCCCCCTCGACTCGTTCTCAAGCGGTGTCTAAATATATACTGGAAAACCAAAGTTTTGTATGGCAAGGCAATTCAACTCAACGAAGGAGTTGCCTGATTTATTCCATTTACGAACTTAAATTTTCTTTTTTCTCGAAAAGCTCGTGTGCAAAATTTCAGCTTTCTAAGTAAATCCGTTCTGGAGCTATCGTGAGGACGGACAGACATGCAAAAATTAAAATAACTTTTAATATTATGCTTGGGTGTCCAATCCATTTAGCTATACCTTCAATTTTTCTATGTGTTACAAATGGAATGACAAACTCAGTTTACACAATAGATTTCATTTAGGGTATAATATTCAGTAAACAGTCCAGAATAAAGCGATGCGAAGTACACTGTTGTGTGCAAGATATTCGTCTGTTAAGCGGTTGTTAGATACGCTTAAGTGTATGAAGATACAGCAACGAATTGATTTAAATGTACTTTTATTCATTTTAAAAAGAAAGAAGAAATATTACTAGAGATACATATTTACATTCCATTTTCTTTATATAAATGACGTACAAAAAAAAAAAACTTTAAACAGATTTAAATTATTCTTGCAGAATCTATCGCTGTTCAAATATATTCAACAATTCTTCGATAAGTTAATAGTGCTAACTTCAAAGTTCAATTCCTTAAATTCATACAAAATTCGCAAATAATTATTATTCCCAGTGAGATAGACGAGATTTAAGCAGATCTGTATTAAATCATTAAACGCCATATCTATCGAAATATTTATTCGATTTGATTAATGAAACATATCCATTGCCAGTTATCACCCCATTAAAATTAGTGGGGCACCTTTCTAGGTTGCAGTTCTGCTGAATCAGAACTTTATCTTCAGATTTGCAAGGAATGGTATAATTTTCTTGATATTCGGCATTCTAGGGCTATTATTCTTGGATCTCCCAATTGAAAATACATGCACGTAGCACTCTATCGGTTCAATTTATTTTCCATTTCTAAATTTTCAACCATAACTGCATTAAAATCTAATTCGGCACTGAAATCTTCTTGCACTTCAGCAGAGCTTCCTACTCGTCCTCCAACTCCAATATGGTAAACAGGGCCTCCCATTTTTGCTAACAGCATACCTAAATAGAATAATTATAATATCTAAAGTTCTCATAAGATATCTAAGTTTCAGTAGGGTAAAATCACCAATTGTCGGACAAGATAGATGAAGGAGCCACGCTGATTATCCTCAGCTAATCTTAAAATGTGTGCATACAATGGATTGACTTCTTTCTTCTTATGGGATCAAATGGCTTGTAAAGATATTCCGTTACATTAAAAATACACTTTTGTATAATTCTACGTTATTTTTCTACGTACAAATTTGCGGAAAAATTTAAAGGTTTTGCAAATTATAGTTACTGTACTATAGAAATAGAATGACTTATATTCAGAAAAAAAAGGATCGCATAAAATTCATATATATCCATCCATTAATGAACTTAATACCATTTTATGGGCCAACCAATGATACAAAGATTAACAAGTTATGGCCGAATTAGCTGTCAATTGGTTGCTTGCCTGCTTTGGCAACAATTGTCACAAATTTGTTCGTCTCAATTTCAATCTAAAAATTTCTATTTGGAAATTTCTTTGCTTTCTCACTAGCACATAATTAATTACTTTTCCCGAAGTGAATTAAACGAAGAAACTAATGGTTAGATAAATATTATAATATATTCAAAACGTATTTCAGTCAATAAAATACGAAAAACTCAAAATTCGCTGGAAATGACATTGTCACCTCATGACGTAGAAACACAAAAACATCCTTTCGAATCGGCCATAGCTTGTTATCTCTGTGCCATGGGCCAACCTACACATATTAATCACGATCATTCTGCTACACTTATGCCCAGATGCATGTCATCAGAAAAATTTTGATCAACTTACAGTTATTGATATAAATCATAATTGTATCACAAATTCGTCGCATATAATGAGAATTGAATAATTATATTATCATATCGGTTAAGTCTACAATCGAGTTCTGGCAAAATAAAATTTTACGCGCTCTCCAAATACATATTTCACATTAAAATTGCTGGTACAATTTTGTCATATCTAAGAGCCAGATTTTGCGTGATCGTGATGAATTTCTGGTTGTGTTGGTAGTCCATTTTTACATGTGTTTACCCGCCATCCCTATTCTAAGCAAATTGTCAATTTGCAAAAAGTAAACAAAGGTTTTGTGCGGAGCATCTGTGGTAAAAAATGTTCTTTTTCTACTTTATTTTGAAATAATTCACATAATTAATTTATATAAATCTCTGCTTCTATTAACAAAAAAGATAATTTAGATAGTGTAGTTGCCTTAAACAGGATTTCCCTAGTTTATAATCCAATTTATATTTGCAAGCACTGACCGAACACTTCATTTCTGTTTTTTTAATTGATATGAAGATTTTAACAGGCACTAGTGGCACTATAAAACTTTGCACCAAATAAAGTTCAAAGATAAATAGTTTTGAAAAGAATTGATTCGGTACTTGTGTTAAATTTCGCAAAAGAATTTTAAGTTGACTAAACCTGCTCACAAAACAAAATCACATTTGACAATTTTGCACCCAGCTTTGACAAATCTTTCCTGCAGCATCTCACTTACTCTTATATATAATCTCCTGCTCTTGACAAATTACGCTCATGTATACGAATTTTACACGATTCAACCATTCCTGTTTGCTCTATATTCTAAGATCTGGCTTATCACCATTCCTGTTTGCTATATATTCTAAGGAGTGAGCTATTACTGCACGGCTGTAGCCGGCAAGTTAAGGCCTTTTAATTTTAGTTTTTATGATGTCGCCTTCTGGTTTGACGAATAAAGACATAAAATGTGATATCGCAAATTTACATGCAACGAAACATAGCGGCAAATTGATTAGTTTTCATAAACAAATGATAATGACAAGTGGCGGAATTTTCAGATTTACTCTCATGTAATACCGTGCTTTTGTGAAAGGACTTTGTTTTGAGATATTGAAAGATGTCACCAAAGTTTGTTCCAAAGTTGTTGCTGTATAATCCTATGTTATTTGAACAGAACATGCTTCTGTTTACACGCTTTGCTCTAAAGGGGGTGGGTGTTATCAGTATTGGGAGATCGTGGGAATTCCATATTCTGGCAATTTCTGCCATTAAGGTATTGAAAAGTAGTAAATTAATACGTAGTAGCACTGATTACTTTTCGCCTAGTTGCTAATGTACTTTTATAGATATCTCTCCTATATCAATAAAAATTAATTAGTTTTTGGTGTATTTCTTATGCTTTTGGTACCTAGGATAAAAATGGTCGAATTCGCATAATATAATAATTTGTGGGAAAAGTCGCCATTAATTCCCATTTTTGAGAGAATTTTACCCGCAACAATCTCCCAACGCTACTGTAACTCATTCTCTGATGGGCTTGGGAAAAATGAGAATTTTATTTGACTGATAGGCATTTAAAATCTCCTTTCAGCACATTGGCCAAAATGACATTTGTCTTCTTCTTAAAAAATTGAGGTAGAGTAGATATACGAAAAATTCATTATTATGAATAATTTGAAAGGATTTTGAAGTTATTCAAAATTTTGCAAATAATTGAATAAAATCAATTATGCTTGTATGTATATCTTACTACATGAAAGAAGAATGAATGAAAGAAAAAATTGCAAAATATTAGTAATAATTGGTTCGTATTTCTGTGGGGGGCACAGAGCCTATACGTGCTTCTCTAGCGGGTGCATTGCCCACCCGTGCCCCTACCTCACTACGCGCATGCTCGTATATTGAAAAATTTCATATGGCGTGTCGTTCCATTACGACCCGCTCTCAGAAATTGTACGAAAGCTCTCTTTTTGTTAACAATCCGCCACTCACTGGTGGTGATGTTATGACCCGCTTTCACAAAATTTTACGAAAACCCTTCTTTGAATGACGGCCCACCGCTAGTCACCAGTGGTGAGTGGCGGCTGGTGGGTCGTCATCGTTAAAGCAGCAGCAGAGCACCAGAGCCAGGGCCAGAGCCTGCCCTCCGCATCATGCCCATGCATTGCATTGCGTGTTCTCTTTGGTTCTTTTACCTCTTATATAAGAAGCCGGTTTCATCAAGAATACTTTGTTTGGGAGAATTTTCATTTACATTGCATTGTAGCAGAACAGAGGGAGAATAGTAATTAAATTAACTGTAACTAACGAAAATACTTCTCAGGTCTGGGATGAAATCCAAAAAAAAAAAAATTATTGCGTCATCAAAAGTCCCAACCTCAATATATTGACAAATAAAAACGTACAGTGAAAAATTCCGAGGCACCTCTTGGTGCCACCCACCCCGCCCGCCATGCACCACACGTTCTATGTACGCCGGTCTATTTGTGCATTGTAGAATCTCCTATATAATCGGGGTTATAGTTTGCAGGCTTTTTACTTGTCGGGATTTGTGAAATTCGGAATATTTCACTGTACGTTTTTATATGGCAATATATTAAAGTTGGGATTTTTGATGACGCAATATTTTATTTTGAGATTTCATCACAGACCTGAGAAGTATTTTTGTTATTTACAATTAATTTAAACAATCGAAATTATTCAACGGTTATTTGCAGTGAGCAGATCGGAATTTTAAAGATGTAAACAAAATAATGTCTCCAAAGATACGCACCTTAAGAAGAAAAAGTGTGTATAGCTAATTGTACAGTAAAAAGAGTTATACATGTTATATATCAAATTGAAGGTTAGGAATTAGACTTTCTCATATGTATACCTTAATAAGGGGTTTTTTGAAAAGACCGTCTTTCCCACAAAAATGTAGGAAAATTTTCAAAAAACCGTTATATCTCGAAATTTACCACTTAAATTGGAATGTATTATAGCTCCTTTAAAAGGTAATAACATTACCTTTACAATGATACCCATCTTGTTGGAATATGTCCTGTAATTCTTGAGATATTGTAAAGGGATTTTCAAATTTTGGAGGTCCTTTCTGTCCTTAAATAGCACTTTCGCATATAATGACCTACATATATAGTTGTTGTGGAATTACTTATAGTATCATCCTATAATAGTGGTTATTTAATTGGGACGGTGTACAGATACCAGTTGATTTTTTAGTGAATTCGAAAATATCTTCTCAAGAAAAGCGGATTTGCTTGCGAGATGATGATGAAATATGGAAAAAAAGATAAAAGAGTTTTTAAGGCTCATATTGTGCTCTACTAAAAGTTCAAAAAGTTTCACCACAAATTCAGCTGGGTCCCAGTCATGGTGATGGGACCCCAGGCGATAATTTGTGGAGTGGGCTGCCTCAAAATTCGGAGTAGATTTGAAAAAAAATGTAATAGAATCAAAAATAACACTTTTCAACGAATAATTTTGTTAAGTAAATACCCACAAATACAAAAAAAAATCATTCAAAAAGCAATTCATTCAAATTGCAAGTTAATAGAACATGAACAATATTTCTTCGAATATTACAAACATAAATGCAATCATTACTTATTTTTTACCTCCAAGCACAACCATTTACTTAATCAGAGTCGAAAAACGTAATCACTGCAATTCACAGAGTTTAGATAAAACAAAAAATTCCAGTGTGTAACGTAAAGTACAGTTACTTTTAATTACTTTTCATACTGCCTGCATACATAGCACCACATCACTATTCTTCTTGGCTCTCTTGTGGTTCTCTAGCTATTTGCCTGGAGTTGAAATGTGCCCCTTCTGTCTGCTGCCATGCAATTGCATTCAGGTTATTCTGGCAATATCTTCGTACTGTATTTCAACGGAAAATATTCACCGATCATAGTGTCGTATATAATTTATATAGATGATGAAACAGAGTTGACGTGTTGAAGCATTTGTGCAGATTATGAAAATGGAGTAGAATTCGTTAAGTGCGTACACAATGTTATCAGTGTTGGAAGTGAAGTAGATCTACTCCGATTGTAGTAGATGCCAAATTACTGAAGTTTGACAGTAATTTTGATCCAGTTCATAATCCTTTTGTAGTTATTTATGACCTGTTTGTACTTAGCACTGGTAATACGTGAAATAGTTTGAAGGCACTGATGCTATCCAATGAAGATGTTATTACGGAGACAGATTTGGGGTTTCGATATTGAGACCTTTACTTATAATTATGTCATATTGACGAATTTTAGAGACATAATTGCGGTTTACGAGACTTAGGAATTAATTAGAGAATTTACATTAGATTTGTCATTTGACTTGAGAAAGTTTGTCGTACGTACAAAATGCGCGCAAAATTGTGAGATTACAATGCATTTGTGTATTTATTTGTCACTTCAACTTGACATGTGTGACATTAAATGTCAGGAAAATTTTCATCCAACTTTGCAATATAAAATTCGACTCTAAAAGTATCGTGTATTAAATGATTGATGGTTTACAACTAGGTTCATATTGAGATAAACTCTGTACAGCACGAAATTTTTCGCAGTTTTAATAATGAGTTCCAATGCTCTATATACTGAGTGTATACCGACGTTTTTTCAATATACAGAGACATACCTGCGGCTTAATACAAACTGTAATATTGAAGGCGCAAGTCTGTCTTCGCTACTACACATATGTCTATATTGCCAAAGTACAGTTGATTGGTTTGCCAGTCAGTTTTTAAGAAGACAGCGTAGTTATAGGCATTGCCCTCGATGAAATCTATAGGGTATACTAACTTTGTCATTCCGTTTGTCACGCATTGAAATAATTTGGTAGAGCAAAATACATTGTACACGCACGCATAATATAAAAGCTTATTTTAATTTTAGCATGTCCGTCTATCTGTCTGTGCGTACAATAACTCCAGATCGCGTGTATTGAACTGAAATTTTTTACACAGTCTTTTTAAAAACCAATAAAGTTTAAGTTCGAAAATGGGACAAATCGGGTAACTTCTTCAAGGGGTTGCCATATAAAAATATCGTTTTTCCTGAGATCGTGTTAACGTAGAGAGCTGAAATTTGATACACAGTGCTTTCATAGCAATAGTTAATACATTCTTATTGTACTAAAAACTTCTTCGGAATACGGAATCTTATAAAAAGGGTTATAATAACTATATCTGTCCGAGAAATCGTTCGTAAAATTATGCAAAAAACCATTTCGAAAACCAAAATAGACGGGTGAAGTAGATAAGCTATGCCGGTTCTGGAACACTTTTTCCATACAAAAAGTGTCCGGAAATTTCAAACTATTTTGGTGGCTCTGGACTGGGTTCTGGGCCACTGAGGGGGATTCCGTCTAGTGGTATACGTCACAGGGTATGCCTGGAGAATTCCTTTCCTGCCGTCTGGCTGACCAGGAGATGGCATTAACTTTTTAGTAATAATTCAAGTTTTTTTTTTTTACCCATGGTGTGCTGCGCTTAAATGTAGGCTTTTTTATTGTGATTTTGCTGTTTTCAAGTGTTGCGCCTAAATGCGGGCTTTCGGTTTTGAACTAATATTAGTAATAATTAAAATTAACGCTATGCTATTCTTCTTCATACCAATAGATTCTAGGACGTGCCAGTGGATAGGGTGTTGGTACTATTGGGGGACAAAATTTTCATCAGAAATCCTCTACGGGCTATGGTTCTCGAGATATTAGCGATTTTATCTTTTTAGATATTGTTAATATTAGTAATAATTCAAGTTAACCCTATGCTATTCTTTTTCATACCAATAGATTCTAGGAGGTGCCAGTGGATAGGGTATTGGTACTGTTGGGGGACAAAATTTTCACCAGAAATCCTCTACGGGCTATGGTTCTCGAGATATTAGCGATTTTACCTTTTTAGATATAGTTAATATCAGTAATAATTCAAGTTAACCCTATGCTATTCTTTTTCATACCAATAGATTCTAGGAGGTGCCAGTGGATAGGGTATTGGTACTGTTGGGGGACAAAATTTTCATCAGAAATCCTCTACGGGCTATGGTTCTCGAGATATTAGCGATTTTATCTTTTTAGATATTGTTAATATTAGTAATAATTCAAGTTAACCCTATGCTATTCTTTTTCATACCAATAGATTCTAGGAGGTGCCAGTGGATAGGGTATTGGTACTGTTGGGGGACAAAATTTTCACCAGAAATCCTCTACGGGCTATGGTTCTCGAGATATTAGCGATTTTACCTTTTTAGATATAGTTAATATTAGTAATAATTCAAGTTAACCCTATGCTATTCTTTTTCATACCAATAGATTCTAGGAGGTGCCAGTGGATAGGGTATTGGTACTGTTGGGGGACAAAATTTTCGTCAGAAATCCTCTCCAGGCTATGGTTCTCGAGATATTAGCGATTTTACCTTTTAGATATAGTTAATATTAGTAATAATTCAAGTTAACCCTATGCTATTCTCTTTCATATCAATAGATTCTAGGAGGTGCCAGTGGATAGGGTATTGGTACTGTTGGGGGACAAAATTTTCATCAGACTGTGGTTTTCGAGATATTAGCGATCTTGCCTGTCAATATTACTAAAAATTCAAGTTACCCTGGGGAGCTGTAGATATCAGCATAATGTCGCCTTGGATTTGCTGTTTTCTTACTTGAATATTTCTTAGTGAGGAATTTGTAGATATCAAAAGTTCCGGATGACTTTCTATAGGCGTTCTGGGCATCAAATATGAAATGTTTACTAAACATTAGGCATGCTTCCCCTATTTATGATGTAATTTGATATCACCGCTGTAAACAAATTCGCATTTAAGCTGAATGAGTCATGCACACCTGTATAAACTTCCTGTTTAAAAAATTCGCATTTTAGCTGAATGAGTCATGCACATCTGTGTAAATAAATTTAAGCAATATCAGCACATTTATTTTTTCACGTAATTTGATATCACACTTCCTGTAGGCAGCCAAAAATTTTATTTTATTGTTCCAAGAATTTTACCGATCGAAACGTTTCATTGGAATTCGCATAAAGTAAACAAATTTTCACATTTTCTTTTTATCTTGAAATTCATTCATGTAAACAAAGTAATCAAATTAATTTGAATGATTTATGTTTTTTTTTGTTTATCGTGTAATTCGATATCATCTCAGCCTGTAAGCAAATTCGTTGGAATTCATCTTGTGCAATGATTATTTTAGCAGCAGTATCATTCATGTTCACAAACCGTTCCTATAAAAGCACAAGCAAATCGCTAGGAGCCATCATTCAGTTTCAGTAAGTCTCAGTGTTAGTTTAAAATATAAAAAAATTAAAAATGTCTTCGGTGTTAGTAAATAAAAGTTTTTCAATAATTGAAAATTTGCGAAAAGATGTGATGGAGTGTTTAAAAAATTCAGTGAATAAAGACTATATTGTTAAAAAGTGCAATAGAAACATGCATAAATTTCAAGTTGCATTTCGGAAGTGCAATAAGAGTGCTAGGAAACGACATTTCGAGAGCTGTCTCGAGCAAATGAAAGCATTAAGAGCACTATTGAGAACTCCCCGTCGAGGTGGAGGAATTACTCGCGTAAGAAGAAGTGATTTTGTAAAGTGGGAGGAAATAAAGACAGCGTTCGCAGACAGAATTCGACAAGGTGTTATTGCAAATTTAAAGCATATCGATCCGAAGCTATTTATGCAAGACGCTGCCAAATTATTTATGCGCCGCATTAAGAATACATTAAAACATTATTTTAATATTAAAGTTTCTACAACGTTTTGCGGTGAATTTGTTAAGGAAACTGGTGACAATGAAATTATAAAAGACATTAAATATTTCCAAGCGAGAACTGCTGCAATTAGTGCAGATGATAATTTAGAGGAGTGGTTTAAATCAAACATTTTGGATCCAATAAACACTCAGCTGGAAGAATTCCAGGAAAAAGACAGTGGCTGGGCACTGCACTCTATAATACATCTAGCAGTACACATCAACAAGTTTGAACAACTCCGAGGATCTTCGTATATGCCCTTACCAAAGGAAATTGCATCAAAGAAAGCATGCATTAATGTGAAAAATAATGATGAAGCATGCTTCGCGTGGGCAGTAACATCAGCGCTATATCCTGCAGCAGCAAATGTTTGCTCTGATAGGACCTCATCGTATCCACATTACTCTACAGTACTAAATTTAACTGGGATAACATTTCCCATAACACTTAAGCAAATTACCCAATTTGAAGACCAGAACAATTTATCAGTAAACGTGTTCATCCTGGAGAAAGAGCATTTCCTCACCACAGTTCCAGTTAGACTTACGAAACACAGAATGGAGCGACATGTAAATCTCTTAATGCTACAAGATGACTATGACCAGGCTGATGATCATATGGATGATGATGATGATGCCGACAGATATCATTTCTGCTGGATTAAAGATCTTTCGCGCCTCATATCGAAGCAAACTTCGAAACATATTCATAGAGTGCATATATGTGAGAGATGTTTGCTCTACTTTTACTCTGAAGAAAAATTAGCATCACACACTCCCGAATGCGAGAATCAAAACGACTGCAGAATTATGTTTCCCTCAGAGGAAAAGAAATGGTTGGAATATAAGAATTATAACCATAAGAATCCAGTCCCGTTTTGTGTGTATGCCGATCTTGAATCAATATTGAAGCCGATTCAGGGAAACAATCAAAATACACAGCGAATCCAGGAACATGAAGTTCACAGCATAGGGTTCTACTTCCACTGCAAACATGATGCTAAGCTCTCATATTACCGAGCATATCGAGGAAAGAATTGTCAACAATGGTTTGCATTAGAATTGCAAAAAATTGCCTCCATAGCTGTACAGGAAAAGCTGAACATCAGGCCAATGCAACCCTTGACTAAAGAGGAACGGCGTTCACATATGGAAAATACTTGCTGTCATATATGTGAAAAAACGTTTGCAGCCGATGAGGAACGAGTCCGGGACCATTGCCATTTAACAGGTAAATACTGAGAAGCATAATTCAATTCATTACTTTTCATAAATTCTTTTAACAGGAAAATACCGAGGGCCAGCGCACAATGCATGCAATCTGATGTATCAAGATTGCTCCATAGTTCCAGTAATTTTTCATAATTTATCCGGATATGATGCCCACTTCATAATTAAGGATATAGCTACATCTTTCCCAGGAAAAGTTGATCTCTTGCCAATAAACAAGGAAAGATATATCTCGTTCACCAAACACATGGACGGCGGCCACATAAAATTCAGATTCATCGATTCCTTCCGTTTTATGGCCGAATCTTTAGATAAGCTTTCATCATTGCTGCCAATGGATAAATTGAACACTACAAGATCAGTATGGCAAGGATTGAATGATGACACTATCAAACTTCTTACACGCAAAGGTGTCTTCCCATATGATTTTATTGATGACTGGGATAAATTGGATTTCCGGAACTTGCCAACACAAGAAGCGTTCTACAATAAACTGACTGACAGTGCTATATCTCCTGAGGACTACAATCATGCTGAAAAGGTCTGGCAAAAATTTGAAATACAAACACTTGGTGAATATTCAGATCTATACCTTAAGACTGATGTTCTACTATTGGCCGATGTGTTTGAGAACTTTCGAGAAGTGTGCATGAAGACATACAATTTAGATCCAGCACATTATTACACCATGCCAGGCTTAACATGGGATGCTATGCTGAAATACACTAATGTCAAATTAGAGCTGATAACCGACGTAGATATACTGCTATTCATAGAGAGAGGCATTCGAGGTGGTATAAGTCAATGTTCGAACAGATATAGTAAAGCAAATAACAAATATATGGATGATTTTAAGCCTGAGGAGAAAGAGAAATACCTGATGTATTATGATGTGAATAACCTTTATGGATGGGCCATGTCACAGCATTTACCAACCGGAGGATTCAAATGGGTTGATGTTCCCAATATTGTCGTTTCCGAAATTCCTGATGATTCTCCAACTGGATACATATTCGAAGTCGACTTGGATTATCCTCAACATCTACATGATAAACATAAGGACTTACCGTTTTGCTCTGAGCATGCAGCACCACCTGGAGCAAAATTAGAAAAGCTTCTGACAACATTACATTCAAAAATTAAATATGTTATACACTACCGAAACTTGAAGCAATGCTTATCACATGGACTCATCCTGAAAAAAGTGCACCGGGTACTTCAATTCAACCAATCAGCTTGGCTTAAACCATATATTGACTTAAATACCACCAAACGGAAGGAGGCTACTAGTGATCATGAGAAGGACAGCTATAAGAAGATGAATAATGCAGCTTTTGGTAAGACCATGGAAAATGTTCGCAAGTATAGCGATATAAAGCTTTGCAAGTGGGAAGGTCGCTATGGTGCAAAAGCTCGGATTGCGGCACCCAACTTCCACAGTGCAACGATATTTGATGAGAATTTAGTTGCTGTGGAATTAAGGCGACTCAAAATCTTATTCAATAAGCCCCTCTATATTGGAATGGCAGTTTTGGAAATTTCAAAGATATGCCTCTATGATTTCCACTACAGTTTTATGCAGCGCGAATTTGGAGATAAATGTAAAGTCATGTATACAGATACAGATTCTCTAATATATGAACTTGAAGAGAAAAATGCATATGAGTTTATGGCTGAAAATATAAACAAATTTGATACAAGTGATTACCCAGAAGATAATCAATTCAATTTACCGCTCATGAATAAAAAGATTCCTGGTCTAATGAAGGATGAACTGAATGGGAAAATCATGAGCGAATTTGCAGGCTTGCGCTCGAAAATGTACAGTCTACGTATAAACGATGGTAAAACTGTAAAGAAAGCAAAAGGAGTAAAGACTAATGTAGTCCAGAGGCATATCAATTTCGAAGACTACGTCGAATGTTTGAATAACAAGCGAGTATTAACTGCTAATCAGAGCTCCATACGATCGCATAACCATAATGTCTACACGATCAGCCAAAAGAAAATTGCATTGAATCCATATGATAACAAGCGGTATATTATGAGTGGGACAACGGATACTCTACCATGGGGACATTACTCTATTCAATCAGAACAGCAAGGAGCAGACGCAGAAAAACATATAATCTAAGGCTAGTCTAAGATATGTATTGTAAATAAAAATTGTATTATAGCTAAAACACCATTTAATGAAATAGTTTGTTTTAATTGTATTATAGTCTAAGGTGATGTACACTATTGTAAAATAAAGGAAAATATTATAATTATAGGGTAACCGATTTAAGGAAGCCTAATATAGAATGATACATTAAGAATTAAATGTTAATCTAGAATGATACCTTAAGAATTAAATGTTAATATTTTTCAATTTATAATAAATCAATAATAATATTTTATATATGGTATTCTTTTATTCAATTTCCCTACTATGTCCAGAGCTCATAATATTTGCCCACTACCGTGAGCTCCTAATCGGGCGGTTGAGCGTTTTACCCAGAATGTTAGGATGACTTAAGAAAAAAACATTTACACGTGGACTCGACCTTGACTTCGGCATCACCTTTGAAACCGGAAGGGAGTCTGATCTTTGACCTTCATCCGGAAGTGTATTATATATATATATATATATATAAGTGTATAATCAAGCATTTCATGGGGACTCCATATTGCTTTTCAAAACAGGTTAGATAACAGCTTAACAGCTTTTTAAACAGGTCTGATAACAGCTTAACAGCTTTTTAAACAGGTCCGATAACAGCTTAACAGCTTTTCAAACAGGTCTAATAACAGCTTAACAGCTTTTAAACAGGTCTGATAACAGCTTAACAGCTTTTTAAACAGGTCTGATAACAGCTTATAAAACAGGTCTGATAACAGCTTAACAGCTTCTTAAACAGGTCTGATAACAGCTTAACAGCTTTTTAAATAGGTCTGATAACAGCTTAACAGCTTTTTAAACAGGTCCGATAACAGCTTAACAGCTTTTCAAACAGGTCTGATAACAGCTTAACAGCTTCTGAGAACAGCTTAACAGCTTATAAAACAGGTCTGATAACAGCTTAACAGCTTTTAAACAGGTCTGATAACAGCATAACAGCTTTTTAAACAGGTCTGATTTAAAAGCTGTTAAGCTGTTATCAGAGCTGTTTGAAAAGCTGTTAAGCTGTTATCAGAGCTGTTTTAAAAGCTGTTAAGCTGTTATCAGAGCTGTTTAAAAGCTGTTAAGCTGTTATCAGAGCTGTTTTAAAAGCTGTTAAGCTGTTATCAGAAGCTGTTAAGCTGTTATCAGAGCTGTTTAAAAAGCTGTTAAGCTGTTATCAGACCTGTTTAAAAAGCTGTTAAGCTGTTATCAGACCTGTTTAAGAAGCTGTTAAGCTGTTATCAGACCTGTTTAAAAAGCTGTTAAGCTGTTATCAGACCTATTTAAAAAGCTGTTAAGCTGTTATCAGACCTGTTTAAAAGCTGTTAAGCTGTTATCAGACCTGTTTTATAAGCTGTTAAGCTGTTCTCAGAAGCTGTTAAGCTGTTATCAGACCTGTTTGAAAAGCTGTTAAGCTGTTATCGGACCTGTTTAAAAAGCTGTTAAGCTATTATCAGAGCTGTTTGAAAAGCTGTTAAGCTGTTATCAGAGCTGTTTGAAAAGCTGTTAAGCTGTTATCAGACCTGTTTAAAAGCTGTTAAGCTGTTATTAGACCTGTTTGAAAAGCTGTTAAGCTGTTATCGGACCTGTTTAAAAAGCTGTTAAGCTGTTATCAGACCTGTTTAAAAAGCTGTTTAGCTGTTATCTAACCTGTTTTGAAAAGCAATATGGAGTCCCCATGAAATGCTTGATTATACACTTATATATATATATATATATATAATACACTTCCAGATGAAGGTCAAAGGTCAAAGATCAGACTCCCTTCCGGTTTCAAAGGTGATGCCGGAGTCAAGGTCGAGTCCACGTGTAAATGTTTTTTTCTTAAGTCATCCTAACATTCTGGGTAAAACGCTCAACCGCCCGATTAGGAGCTCACGGTAGTGGGCAAATATTATTCGGGAGCTCTGGACATAGTAGGGAAATTGAATAAAAGAATACCATATATAAAATATTATTATTGATTTATTATAAATTGAAAAATATTAACATTTAATTCTTAAGGTATCGTTCTAGATTAACATTTAGTTCTTAAGGTATCATTCTATATTAGGCTTCCTTAAATCGGTTACCCTATAATTATAATATTTTCCTTTATTTTACAATAGTGTACATCATCTTAGACTATAATACAATTAAAACAAACTATTTCATTAAATGGTGTTTTAGCTATAATACAATTTTTATTTACAATACATATCTTAGACTAGCCTTAGATTATATGTTTTTCTGCGTCTGCTCCTTGCTGTTCTGATTGAATAGAGTAATGTCCTCATGGTAGAGTATCCGTTGTCCCACTCATAATATACCGCTTGTTATCATATGGATTCAATGCAATTTTCTTTTGGCTGATCGTGTAGACATTATGGTTATGCGATCGTATGGAGCTCTGATTAGCAGTTAATACTCGCTTGTTATTCAAACATTCGACGTAGTCTTCGAAATTGATATGCCTCTGGACTACATTAGTCTTTACTCCTTTTGCTTTCTTTACAGTTTTACCATCGTTTATACGTAGACTGTACATTTTCGAGCGCAAGCCTGCAAATTCGCTCATGATTTTCCCATTCAGTTCATCCTTCATTAGACCAGGAATCTTTTTATTCATGAGCGGTAAATTGAATTGATTATCTTCTGGGTAATCACTTGTATCAAATTTGTTTATATTTTCAGCCATAAACTCATATGCATTTTTCTCTTCAAGTTCATATATTAGAGAATCTGTATCTGTATACATGACTTTACATTTATCTCCAAATTCACGCTGCATAAAACTGTAGTGGAAATCATAGAGGCATATCTTTGAAATTTCCAAAACTGCCATTCCAATATAGAGGGGCTTATTGAATAAGATTTTGAGTCGCCTTAATTCCACAGCAACTAAATTCTCATCAAATATCGTTGCACTGTGGAAGTTGGGTGCCGCAATCCGAGCTTTTGCACCATAGCGACCTTCCCACTTTACGCAAAGCTTTATATCGCTATACTTGCGAACATTTTCCATGGTCTTACCAAAAGCTGCATTATTCATCTTCTTATAGCTGTCCTTCTCATGATCACTAGTAGCCTCCTTCCGTTTGGTGGTATTTAAGTCAATATATGGTTTAAGCCAAGCTGATTGGTTGAATTGAAGTACCCGGTGCACTTTTTTCAGGATGAGTCCATGTGATAAGCATTGCTTCAAGTTTCGGTAGTGTATAACATATTTAATTTTTGAATGTAATGTTGTCAGAAGCTTTTCAAATTTTGCTCCAGGTGGTGCTGCATGCTCAGAGCAAAACGGTAAGTCCTTATGTTTATCATGTAGATGTTGAGGATAATCCAAGTCGACTTCGAATATGTATCCAGTTGGAGAATCATCAGGAATTTCGGAAACGACAATATTGGGAACATCAACCCATTTGAATCCTCCGGTTGGTAAATGCTGTGACATGGCCCATCCATAAAGGTTATTCACATCATAATACATCAGGTATTTCTCTTTCTCCTCAGGCTTAAAATCATCCATATATTTGTTATTTGCTTTACTATATCTGTTCGAACATTGACTTATACCACCTCGAATGCCTCTCTCTATGAATAGCAGTATATCTACGTCGGTTATCAGCTCTAATTTGACATTAGTGTATTTCAGCATAGCATCCCATGTTAAGCCTGGCATGGTGTAATAATGTGCTGGATCTAAATTGTATGTCTTCATGCACACTTCTCGAAAGTTCTCAAACACATCGGCCAATAGTAGAACATCAGTCTTAAGGTATAGATCTGAATATTCACCAAGTGTTTGTATTTCAAATTTTTGCCAGACCTTTTCAGCATGATTGTAGTCCTCAGGAGATATAGCACTGTCAGTCAGTTTATTGTAGAACGCTTCTTGTGTTGGCAAGTTCCGGAAATCCAATTTATCCCAGTCATCAATAAAATCATATGGGAAGACACCTTTGCGTGTAAGAAGTTTGATAGTGTCATCATTCAATCCTTGCCATACTGATCTTGTAGTGTTCAATTTATCCATTGGCAGCAATGATGAAAGCTTATCTAAAGATTCGGCCATAAAACGGAAGGAATCGATGAATCTGAATTTTATGTGGCCGCCGTCCATGTGTTTGGTGAACGAGATATATCTTTCCTTGTTTATTGGCAAGAGATCAACTTTTCCTGGGAAAGATGTAGCTATATCCTTAATTATGAAGTGGGCATCATATCCGGATAAATTATGAAAAATTACTGGAACTATGGAGCAATCTTGATACATCAGATTGCATGCATTGTGCGCTGGCCCTCGGTATTTTCCTGTTAAAAGAATTTATGAAAAGTAATGAATTGAATTATGCTTCTCAGTATTTACCTGTTAAATGGCAATGGTCCCGGACTCGTTCCTCATCGGCTGCAAACGTTTTTTCACATATATGACAGCAAGTATTTTCCATATGTGAACGCCGTTCCTCTTTAGTCAAGGGTTGCATTGGCCTGATGTTCAGCTTTTCCTGTACAGCTATGGAGGCAATTTTTTGCAATTCTAATGCAAACCATTGTTGACAATTCTTTCCTCGATATGCTCGGTAATATGAGAGCTTAGCATCATGTTTGCAGTGGAAGTAGAACCCTATGCTGTGAACTTCATGTTCCTGGATTCGCTGTGTATTTTGATTGTTTCCCTGAATCGGCTTCAATATTGATTCAAGATCGGCATACACACAAAACGGGACTGGATTCTTATGGTTATAATTCTTATATTCCAACCATTTCTTTTCCTCTGAGGGAAACATAATTCTGCAGTCGTTTTGATTCTCGCATTCGGGAGTGTGTGATGCTAATTTTTCTTCAGAGTAAAAGTAGAGCAAACATCTCTCACATATATGCACTCTATGAATATGTTTCGAAGTTTGCTTCGATATGAGGCGCGAAAGATCTTTAATCCAGCAGAAATGATATCTGTCGGCATCATCATCATCATCCATATGATCATCAGCCTGGTCATAGTCATCTTGTAGCATTAAGAGATTTACATGTCGCTCCATCCTGTGTTTCG
The DNA here is from genome assembly GCA_963924295.1 of Dioctria rufipes. Taxonomy (NCBI): domain Eukaryota; kingdom Metazoa; phylum Arthropoda; class Insecta; order Diptera; family Asilidae; genus Dioctria; species Dioctria rufipes. The sequence goes on along the minus strand of OZ002744.1, from coordinate 144,361,589 downwards.
TAAGTCTAACTGGAACAGTTGTGAAGGAACGTTCGTTCTCCAGGATGAATACGTTTATTGACAAATTGTTCTGGTCTTCAAATTGTTTAATCTGGTTAAGCGTCATGGGAAATGTTATTCCAGTTAAATTTAGCACAGTAGAATAATGTGGATATGATGAGGTCCTATTGGTGTTAATATTTACAGGATATAGCGCTGATGTTATTGCCCACGCGAAGCATGCTTCATCATTATTTTTCACATTGATGCAAGCTTGCTTTAAAGCAATCTCCTTCGGTAGAGGTATATACGAAGATCCTCGGAGTTGTTCAAACTTGTTGATGTGTACTGCTAGATGTATTATAGAGTGCAGTGCCCAGCCACTATCTTTTTCCTGGAATTCTTCCAGCTGAGTGTTTACTGGATCCAAAATATTTGATTTAAACCACTCCTCTAAATTGTCATCTGCACTAATTGCAGCAGTTCTCGCTTGGAAATATTTAGTGTCTTTTATCATTTCATTGTCACCAGTTTCCTTAACAAATTCACCGCAAAACGTTGTAGAAACTTTAATATTAAAATAATGTTTTAATGTATTCTTAATGCGGCGCATAAATAATTTAGCAGCGTCTTGCATAAATAGCTTCGGATCGATATGCTTTAAATTTGCAATAACACCTTGTCGAATTCTGTCTGCGAACGCTGTCTTTATTTCCTCCCACTTTACAAAATCACTTCTTCTTACACGAGTAATTCCTCCACCTCGACGGGGAGTTCTCAATAGTGCTCTTAATGCTTTAATTTGCTCAAGACAGCTCTCGAAATGTCGTTTCCTAGCACTCTTATTGCACTTCCGAAATGCAACTTGAAATTTATGCAGGTTTCTATTGCACTTTTTAACAATATAGTCTTTATTCACTGAATTTTTTAAACACTCCATCACATCTTTTCGCAAATTTTCAATTATTGAAAAACTTTTATTTACTAACATCGAAGACATTTTTAATTTTTTTATAAGTTTTTAAACTATCACTGAGGCTCACTAAAACTGACTGATGCTCCCCAAGAGTTTGCTTGGGCTTTTATAGCAACAGTTTGTGAACATGAATGATCCTGCTGCTACAATAATCATTGCACAAGATGAATTCCAACGAATTTGCTTACAGGCTGAGATGATATCGAATTACACGATAAATTAAAAAAAAAATATATATAAATCATTCAAATTAATTTGATTACTTTATTCTGCTGGTTGAAATTCCAAATATCAAATGAGATTGTTTACATGAATGCATTTCAAGATAAAAAGAAAATGTAAAAATTTGTTTACTTTATGCGAATTCCAATGAAACGTTTCGATCGGTAAAATTCTTGGAACAATAAAATTGTTGGGTGCCTACAGGAAGTGTGGTATCAAATTACGTGAAAAGAATAAATGTGCTGATATTGCTTAAATTTGTTTACACAGGTGTGCATGACTCATTCAGCTACAATGCGAATTTTTTTAACAGGAAGTTTACACAGGTGTGTTTGAACCATTCAGCTTAAATGCGGTGATATCAAATTACATCATAAACAGGGGAAGCATGCCTAATGTTTAGTAAACATTTAATATTTGATGCCCAGAACCCCACTGCCCCAGAACGCCTATAGAAAGTCATCCGGAACATTTGATATCTACAAATCCCTCACTAAGAAATATTCAAGTAAGAAAACAGCAAATCCAAGGTGACATTATGCTGATATCTACAACTCCCCAGGGTAACTTGAATTATTAGTAATATTGAAAGGCAAGATCGAAAATATCTCGAAAACCACAGTCCGTAGAGGATTTCTGATGAAAATGTTGTCCCCCAACAATACCAATACCCTATCCACTGGTACCTCCTAGAATCTATTGGTATGAAAAAGAATAGCATAGGGTTAACTTGAATTATTACTAATATTAACTATATCTAAAGAGTTAATATCGCCAATATCTCGAGAACCATAGCCCGTAGAGGATTTCTGATGAAAATTTTGTCCCCCAACAGTACTAATACCCTATCCACTGGCACCTTCTAGAATCTATTGGTATGAAAAAGAATAGCATAGCGTTAACTTTAATTATTACTAATATTAACTATATCTAAAAAGGTAATATCGCTAATATCTCGAGAACCATAGCTCGTAGAGGATTTCTGATGAAAATTTTGTCCCCCAACAGTACTAATACCCTATCCACTGGCACCTTCTAGAATCTATTGGTATGAAAAAGAATAGCATAGCGTTAATTTTAATTATTACTAATATTAACTATATCTAAAAAGGTAATATCGCTAATATCTCGAGAACCATAGCCCGTAGGGGATTTCTGATGAAAATTTTGTCCCCCAACAGTACTAATACCCTATCCACTGGCACCTTCTAGAATCTATTGGTATGAAAAAGAATAGCATAGCGTTAACTTTAATTATTACTAATATTAACTATATCTAAAAAGGTAATATCGCTAATATCTCGAGAACCATAGCCCGTAGAGGATTTCTGATGAAAATTTTATCCCCCAACAGTACTAATACCCTATCCACTGGCACCTTCTAGAATCTATTGGTATGAAAAGTAATAACATAGCGTTAACTTTAATTATTACTAATATTAACTATATCTAAAAAGGTAATATCGCTAATATCTCGAGAACCATAGCCCGTAGGGGATTTCTGATGACAATTTTGTCCCCCAACAGTACTAATACCCTATCCACTGGCACCTTCTAGAATCTATTGGTATGAAAAAGAATAGCATAGCGTTAACTTTAATTATTACTAATATTAACTATATCTAAAAAGGTAATATCGCTAATATCTCGAGAACCATAGCCCGTAGAGGATTTCTGATGAAAATTTTGTCCCCCAACAGTACTAATACCCTATCCACTGGCACCTTCTAGAATCTATTGGTATGAAAAAGAATAGCATAGCGTTAACTTTAATTATTACTAATATTAACTATATCTAAAAAGGTAATATCGCTAATATCTCGAGAACCATAGCCCGTAGAGGATTTCTGATGAAAATTTTGTCCCCCAACAGTACTAATACCCTATCCACTGGCACCTTCTAGAATCTATTGGTATGAAAAGTAATAGCATAGCGTTAACTTTAATTATTACTAATATTAACTATATCTAAAAAGGTAATATCGCTAATATCTCGAGAACCATAGCCCGTAGGGGATTTCTGATGAAAATTTTGTCCCCCAACAGTACTAATACCCTATCCACTGGCACCTTCTAGAATCTATTGGTATGAAAAAGAATAGCATAGCGTTAACTTTAATTATTACTAATATTAACTATATCTAAAAAGGTAATATCGCTAATATCTCGAGAACCATAGCCCGTAGAGGATTTCTGATGAAAATTTTGTCCCCCAACAGTACTAATACCCTATCCACTGGCACCTTCTAGAATCTATTGGTATGAAAAAGAATAGCATAGCGTTAACTTTAATTATTACTACTATTAGTTCAAAACCAAAAGCCCACATTTAGGCGCAACACTTGAAAACGGCAAAATCATAATAAAAAAGCCTACATTTAGGCGCAGCACACTATGGGCACAAAAAAAAAAAAACTTGAATTATTACTAAAAAAGTTAATGTCATCTCCTGGTCAGCCAGACGGTAGGCAAGGAATTCTCCAGGCAGGCTTTGTGACGTAGACCACTAGACAGAATCCCCCTCAGTGACCCAGAGTCCGGCCCAGAACCACTAAAATAGTTGGAATTTTCCGGACACTTTTTGTATGGAAAAAGTGATCTCGTATCGGCATAGCGTAACTACTGGGTGACCCTACGACAACATACGGGCATTCATCTAGGATATTATAAGAATTGGTCTAGATTTTTTATTTGTTTTATAATAACATTCAGTTCACAGCAGTAGGAACTATAAACAACCCATATAATGGTCATCGATATGAATATGTATATCATAACGTGCAATAGAAAAGGACAAGCGAAATCTATTGGTTACGACATATACAACTTGAGGACAAGTGACATCTATTGGTTCGGACAGTAAACAACATTAGGTTCGGAGAATCGATATTTCTGGAATGGAATCTTCGGGAAGTTTCTGGGCAAATTGTAGAGTATAAAGACGGAATTTTTTATGCCACCGCCAGTAGTCGAGCCTTATCTTCGACAGTGAAGTGAACGTAGTACAGTATTTGGATTGCGATAATTGAAGTAGAGTCGTTTGTGATTGTTATATAATTTGTAAAAGTAAACAGTATAGTTAAAAAAAAAAGATAAACTTGTGAGTTATATATGAAATATTGTGTTTTAAGTAGCGAACTAAGGCCACACTTATAACAATATTTTTATATGTGTTTTTGTGTCCTTTCCACTAACTCACTTAAGTTCACCTTTATGGCATAAGAAGTGTCCGGTCGTCCTTAATATTCATATGCTCGCAGCTCTCATCTTTTCATATCATTGTGACATCTTTGAATACACCGTGTGAGATTAAATATCGTGTGAGGTCTTATATATTTAACACTCACTCATTCATACTGAAGAAAGTAAGTAACAGTCACATTAAAATCTATTACAATAAAAGCCTTGCCAAAATAATAGTACTTATCGTTCTGAAGTTTTACCCCGAAGACATTGGCTGAAACTACCCCGCCTGATTCCGAAAATGAAAATTTGCAAGTTTTGCGAAACGTTAGACCTCAAGAATTTCTGAGTTAATAGTTTCAAGATCTAGCTGAACTAAAAGGTGCACCGTCCTAGTGGCAACCGATCATCCTAGATTCCTAATAGTAAAATCACAACGGATTTCCAATTACAAGTAGTAACAACGCATTAACAATATTGGACGAGCCGACTTGTAAGACAGTGAGCAGCAGAAGAGGGTCATTTGATCACAAGCTCAAAGGATTCCGTATAAGCTCTGTTATTAAATTTGTACCGAATCCTCAAATTCGTATTAAAGTTATTTTACATAGTCGCATTGCTCACTGCATACATCTTAGACCCTCGTATTGTGACCTGTTTTCGGTTTTCGGTCTTTCTGGAATAAGTGACACTTTCTATAGTAATTCTATATATGTCTACTACACAAATCTATACTTTTCATAAGAGCGCTTTTTTGAGAAAAAAAAAAAAAAAATTACCGACTGCCGCGAACGTATTGACCCTTTTCATGATTTCACGATTAAACGCAATTTTCAAAAACTAATACTTCGATAACGTAGTAACCGATTTTGTAGTATTCAAATACCAAGTGATTTTGTATTGAAGATTTATAATAAAAACATACAGTTACCGAACGAAAATTTTCGTTAGTTAATAATAGCATTTAAAAAAAAAAATTTATTTTTTGCTATTGAGGTTTTCTAGAATTTTGTTTTTTTTTATATTTATTTTGAAGCCAGAAGCATTATCTATTTATGTACAATAAACTGCGATGTTGTTCGGCTTCGTTTTTGAGATATGAGTTTTTAAAGTCAGCGGATGCCCAAGATAACCTGTATGGGAGCACTACACTGAGGTGAATATATGTATTCTAAATACATTTTAATGTAGCGTTAGTTTTTATACGCTAGATGAAATCTATAGGGTATACTAAGTTTGTCATTCCGTTTGTAATACATAGAAATATTGATGGTAGAGCAAAATGGATTGGACTCTCATGCATAATACAAAAAGTTATTTTAATTTTTGCATGTCCTCGTCCGTCCGTCTGTCCTTCTATCCAACTGTACTTCCCTCCGCCTGTCCTTCCGTCCGTTTGGCCGACCGTCCGCACGATAGCTCAAGAGCGCGTTCACTGAGAGGGCGGAAATTTTGCACACGGGCTTTTTAAGTTTGAAAATGGGCTGAATACAAAAACTTCTTCACTATACACGGAGAGAAAAAATTTTTAGAAGCAACAGTTGGTGGGTGTCGAATCTAAAATTTCCGACTCTGATTCTCAGCCAACAAACAAATTTTGAAAGCTACAAAAATTTGTAATTTTTGTATCTAAAATTAGTTTGTTATTTTTACGTTCGCGTATTTATTAGATTGAAAAATTAATGTTTGTAGATTTTAAAATCGTAATCCTTTAAATTTACTATTAGTTTTTAGAAGTTAATTACAAATTGTTGTAGCTTTAACCAATCAAACGTTGTAAATTTTATAATTCGTTCTGGTAAATTCTACCCTCAAAATGTAATTTGTTGTAAATTTTACTGATCAAACTTGTAAATTTTACAATTCGTTCTTGTAAATTCTACACCCAAAATGTAATTTCTGGTAAATGTTACGAATCAAACGTTGTAAATTTTACAACCCTTTCTTGTAAATTCTACTCTCAAAATGTAATTTGTTGTAAATTTTACGGATCATGTTAAAAACTTTACAACAGCAGCCCGTTGCCAAATTTACGATAGTAAATTTAATCCCTTTTGCCTATTTCATTGTGAATAGTGCAAATATGCTAAGAGGAATTGAACTCAAAACTTTTCTCATAAAAAGTGGAAGAACGGTAACATTCTGTTTTTACAAAAAAACAAATCTATATAAAATATGTATATATTATTTTGCTGGATATATAATATAGAATCTTAAGATTTTTAATCTTGTCCACCAATAGAAACTATTCTTTAGGGAAAAGAAAGAAATATTAAAATGCGTACAAGTAAATATAAAATAATGACTTTTATTTTCAGAAAACTCTTATTATACAGCTTTGCATAGGTTTGTACATTGGTTATTTAACATATCAAAAGGAAAAGGCTTAGGAACCCCAATTTATTAGTACGAAAAAAATTAAATTTTCTTTTAACAACTAGAGCTAATATAGAATAAATGAGAAATTAAAAGTGGGATATTCTAAAATATGTTTTGTTATCCAACATTTTATGCAAATTTATTGGAGGATACCGAAAATCCTCTACACAAGCAACATTTAATTCTGATAACTCTGTTTCTTCCTTACCAACTACTTTATGTGACTATTATATCCAACAACTTCATTTATTGAACAAATTAGCATCATTTTCTCTTTATAAATATATAGCCTGAATTTTCAAAATTTTTTTAATGTCAGTATTTTCAATCAAATAATATCCATTTCTGTACCTTCGTCCTTTATAACGGACAGTCCTAACAACTAGAGAATGGCCTATATTTTCTCCAAAATTATTAAGTTTACTCACTACTTTATTGTAGAAGGGAAGGTCACAAATATGTGACTTAAGTAATTCTACTTCAGAATTAGGATCGAATATGTTTTGATCCGTAAAAAGAATGCTCGAAAATTTAAGACCAAATTTAATGGCTATAGAATATGGCAAATTTACTCTTGAAGTAATATTTTTGGCGTAAGCTTTAAGTTCTTGATGCTTACTCTCAAACCTAAAACACCAGAGGTATTTAAGTGGCCCTGATTGTTTTATAATACGTGAGTAATGAACTGTTAAATGAAACTTTGGTTTTAAACTTTCACCAAACAGTTGCATAAAAAGAGTGTTATATTTTATTATTAATTCATCAAGGTGCTTTCGTAAGTCTTCTGTAAATACGGGAGAAAGAAGTATATCTAGCAACTGAGAAAGTGTGAGGAATAGATTCCACACTTCATCTTCTTCTGGTATCAGATGTCCTATCATTAATGGTAGAAAGTGCACAAAGCACCAAATTTCACGAGAAGACATTTTTAAATTATTATTTTTTAAATGCTCCTGTTTAATTGGTAGTGAAATATTCCCGGATTATATTTCTCCGTAATCAAAATTTTGTTTACGATCATTAAGAAAATCTAATGAAAACAATTTCGAAGTTGAAGTGTAAAAGAGAATAATTTGACATAAATCGTATTCGCAATTCCCAAGAAAAATATCGTGCATTATGTCGACGGAAAAATTTTCAACCGAGTGATAATTTTCAAGATTATTTAAAAGACAGTCTTCAGTTATACCAGTTTCACTGAATTCATTTTTTTATAAATTGCGTGCATAATTTTCTTTGTTTCTTAGAAAGTCGATATTTTCTTTCGGATTACATGCAGCTTCCTTTTTGGACATTTTGTAAAAGCGGCAGAAATAATTAGCACTAAAGGATTTTGAAAATCCTAGTAGAGAATTCAAACCAAGATTGTCACCAATAACTAGGCCCAAGATAAAATATACTCTAATATCACCAGCCTTTGTCGATATTATAAGTCCATCGGTTTCAAGTTTCTTAAATATTTTTACAAGCTCACTAATGCACGAATCATTTCCAAAACATTTAACATGTTTCGATTTTATAATCGTTGCTAGGAAAATTCTGTTTAAGTTTGAAAGACAGTAATCAGGAAGAGTAGGGAAACTATAGTAAAACCCCGATAAAGAGTTATTACCTGCATGTGACCCCAAAGGATCATCAACATGGAAATCATCATTGTAAAGGAAAAAAGGTGTAACAACTTTATCTCCATATTTTTCTGAAATGTGCCTCCAGCTTTCACTTAAAAAGTTACAATATTCTTCTCTAGATTATTGAAACTTCATGTTTCTTATTACTGTTTCAAGCACAAAAGGAAGTTCGAAGAATTTTTTTATTTGAAATTCAAAAGGCATCAACAGTCCTTTTGATATTATGGGATCTATTACAGTAATACCATTTTTAACAATCGGACCGATTTCATTATTAATAACGAAAGAAGTGGGATGCTTAAATAATTTTTTTTGTACCAGAAATTTTAAAAGTTTATATTCAGTATTGACCTTTTGTAGAAAAATACTTACATGGCTCGCGGTCTCAGATTGTTCTGGAGGAATAATCTGAAGAAATAGTTTTTCTAATAAGTTAATAATTTCCATTACTTGAAACCTTGAGAGATTAGCTTTCGATTCCAATGTAAACATAAATTTTAAAATTGCGTTCTCTTGTGCAGCATATTTTTTATTAATATGTTCATATGACTCGACATAACTGTCACAATTTTCCCTAGAAAATGTTTCTAAGCCGGAAATACTAGTTCCGTCATCATCTAGATCAGGTTCAAAAGAATTCAATTCAAGTACTAAAGGATATTCTCTAGAAGAATTTGCTTCAATAGTATTAAGGGTACTATGTTCTCTTATTGTATGTCTTTTAAAGAAATACACTGACTGAAAATTTTGGAAACAATCCTCTACCCCACATTTATATGAATTAAATGGAACTTTTGATGCATGAAATGCATCAATATGAAGACAAAGTACAGATATATTATCGAACTCAATTTTGCAAAAGTAGCATGGTAATATTTTACTCATGTAATTTTAGAAATTAATCAAATATGCAGATCTAAATTATATAGAAATTGTTATGGTCGTAGCGTATTGCATATAGCAATATGCTACATGAAGACTGAAGCGTGTAAGCCGGCTGCTGTCAGCATAAAACTTGAACGCACCCCGACCGAGAGAAGTGCGTTTCCTCTTGCTCGAGGTGACATGTTGACGGCAGAAAAGACAAGTAAGAAGAAGGCAATCAAAAGGTAATAATCTCGATAAATCTTGGTAGTGTCTCATCCAATATATAAAAACCCTTAGAAATTTCCAGAAAGTACCGGATAAATAAGAAGGAAAACAGAAAAAGAAGAAACTGTAGTGGTTCTACTTCATAACGAGAACAGGACAAATAACTTGGTTCTTAATTAGAATTCCATTACTATCAGGTATCTTATGAAGTGATAATTTTATAAAATATTTCGTGCACAAGGAAATGAGTGTACTGCTTCGCAAAAGCAATGAGAAAAATTTGACTGAGAAATGTACTTTAAGTAGAGAAACTGAGGGCAGTGTAGAAGGAAAAAGGGGTCCCTTGGGACTCTGATTTGTACTATTGTGACATTCTTTGAGCCAGAGCATTGTGAATACCAAAAAAGGACCGTGGACTCGTTTTGTCCACCTGTACAAGAGAAGGCTCCAGAAGACTCGGAGAAATCGATGTTCTACACACGTTCTCAAATTACAAAACAACGGAAAAGGGTTTAGCCGACAAATTTCTTTATATATGTCTCTGCGATAACTGTAACGCGAAACTTTACTCCTATGAAACGTAATGTTTTCGCATTGATCTCGGTAGGTCGAATCAAACAAATAAACTATTTTAGGAATTATCCTTGGGTTGATAACAATCAGCGTTCGTAAAATAACAAGGTTGTGTTGGCGTACTTAGGTAATTTATATACCGTCGCGGAAATCAACTATAATTCGAGCTATGTTTGCTTAGACCCCCAGCGTGGAAATAACAGAAGCAACAAAACTGTAATTCCTAAAAAGGAAAACACCAATTTAGAATGACACCTGAAGTTAACGATTCTGTTCAGGGCAATAATAAGGACTCAAGCTGTCAGTTTCCTGGCGATAAGTCGCAAAGCAAATTCATTTCCAAGTAAACTATTGATGAGTGGATGTAAGCTGGAGCTCTAGCGTTAACTAAACACAAAGGAAATATTGTATCTAGTTAGATATTTTCAAATTAGGGCTGGAATAATTTCGAAAAGATACGAATACGTGACCTGAACAAAAAAAAAAAAAAAAACACCTACTGACGTAGAAGGAGTGCAGGTGAATCACTTTAACCCTATTGCTGATCGTTGTGATGAGTAGTAAAGGCCTTTATCTTACTATTAATTAATTTAACCAGGGTCAATTTGAATACCGAGGATACGTTTTTTTTATATAATAATTTGTGTAACAAGTGACATCAACAACCAACAGAAAGTGTTCTTGTGATAGAGCATGCAAGTCGAATTATCCAATTCCAGTTTAACTTTTATGCAGGAGGCGATGCTGAAGCGCTTCATCATGCCGAGGATTGTTAAATGTGAGTAATTTTAATATATGGCACTTTTCTTTTTGACGTATATACATACACTTTGGCTTCTGCAGAGACTAGCACTGCAGAACCTTTTCGTATTGATAATTTTTTTTACATGTTTATATATTTTAAATTTAAAACTATAATTGCATATATATATGTATATTTTCATAAGTACACTTATCTACCTATTTAGTTTGGAGTCCTGATCTTATTTTTCTAGTTAGATTTAAGCGCATAGCTTTGAACTGGAAGATATGCATATACATAGTAGGTATGAAGTATGAGTGAACTAACAATCTTCAATCGCTAAATTATTTCAAAGTAAAGTTTTCAAAGGAAATTATTTAGAGATAAAATTTGCAAAGGAAATTATTTAGAGATAAAGTTTTCATAGGAAATTATTTAGAGATTAAATGTAAAATAATATGGTTTTGTTAGATATAAGCTTCTATCTTATTTATTCAAATCCTTCAACTTTCGTAAGACTTTGAAAATGCGCGGTTACATAGAGGTGTCATTCCCAGTTACTCCTTTAAACTTATCTTTTAAAGAATTTTATATATATATAACTAAGTGTTAAGATTTCTTTATTTAAAATCCTATTTTCAATCCTCTGTCATGACTTGAATACATTTGTCTACAGTAAGTAGACATGCGGGAAATCAATGCAAAATAGGCGATGACTTATAATTATGAAATGAATGAAGCAGTTGTTTAAGATAGAACGTATTAACTTGGTGATATTACGATATGTTACTTAGATTTTTCCTTTTTATATTTTCCTATTAAGGGTTTTGGTCGCAAAGCTCATAGTTTTATTAATATTGTCTACTCCTAAAGTAATGGTATTTAAGTTATCGTGTTTTCTCTTGTAATAATCCGAAATTATAACGTAAAAATGAAAAGCTGAACGTTTTAATTCTTACTTCACATACCTGAGCCCTCGCACATGAAATGAAGATCGTCTAGGCTCACCTAGTCTCTCTCTTTCTCTCTCCTTTCAGGTCAACTAGGGACACTGTAAACTATCTGCCCTCAGTGTTAAATGGGTGGTGTACAGGTAAGTGGTAATGGGTGGTGTACAGGTAAGTGACGTAAGGGTCCCTTCAGGACCGAATGTGTGCCGGCTTTTTGTGTTAGGTAGGCACGAGTTTTTTTTATTATGGCTGACGGCAACGGCAGGTCTTTTGTGGAACCCCCCCACACTCTCCGCCAATAGTTGAGGTGAACTGGCGTGCCGCCCTGCAGTCAACGCTGTCCGTCGAGTGATCTGTCAGCTCATGCTGGCAGTCGGGATTTTACGTCCAATGTTCATCACTCACTACAGTTACATAACAAAAATGGCGCCCAACGTGGGGCCACCTCAGTTGGACTTCAGTGGTCTAATTGTGATTTTTGCTGGGGTCTGAGACTTGTTGTGAGATGGTCATTTGGCACTTTGCTAATTGGCTGACCTCAGGTCTCATATCCAGTAGAGGTTACTAGCGGACCTGAGTCTAACTGGTTTTGTTATTTGAATCAATCTTTTTGGTAAAGTAAAGTTAGAGTTTTTGAAAGTCTGAAAGTAAAGTAAAGTTTTGGAAGTTTTTGCTATCTTGTTTCTCGATTTTGTATTAAAGTAACGTAATGTTTGAAAGTTTTTGGAATTTTTTTGAAGTTAAAGTACGGCTTTAGGTTTGACCTTGGTCAAGCCTCAAGCCTGAAAAATTAGTTGATTTTTTTTTAATTGTTGGAAGTTTTTAATTTTTTGAAATTGATCTTTCCCGCTGGATTTCTGTCACCGAAATGGTAGGTGGCCTCACAAATTTTTTTGTGTGAGCTCTCACGGAGACATGTCTCTGTTAGCCAACTGGCTGGACAGAGTTATGAATCTGTGAGATGACTTTTTGGCTTCCAGCTAACTAGCTGACCAGATTCATGACTCTGCCCGGTTGGAAGGTTAGCTGGACATGACAATCAGGTGAGAAGGAAGGAAGGAGTTGTTGGAGCATGGAAGTGATGCTGGAGACATTCAGTAATCAGGAGTTCTCATACTGCTAACTGCCTGGCTGAAGAATCTCTAGTACCGTTTTCAGTCTCTAGCTTCTCCAACCCGACTCTTCCCAGATTTCTGTGGGAACTCCATATTTTTTTTTTCAATGCACACATTTACGTCGCTTGCCTGTATAAATTTTCTGACCTGTGAGGAGGGAGAGCGACCTGAAGACCTTTTATGGTGAGAGTTAGCTCCTGGGGGAGTGAAGGAGAAATTGCATGAGTTGAAAATTTTTTTTTTGGAAACTTATCAAGCGAACTTTGGAACGAAAATTGTTGCTCGATCAATATTTCTCGTAGCTTGATTACTAACATCCTGCTAATGTCTTCGAATATATGATTTTTTGTTTAAAATTTTTGATGATCTTTCCGTTGATCTGTCGGTTGATAAGACGAACTTTCGATAATAAAAAAATTTTTTGCTGAAATTTTAGTATCCAGTCTTAATATTCGAACGTTTGGGAATATTTTTTTTGGAATTGTAGTATATGTATCTTCTCGACCTCCGACTTTGGCATAGTATTCCTTTGGGGTATAAATTCTTTTCTCTCGACTTGACTTACGACTAAATTCAGTATGGCTACAGTACGGACACCACCTCCTGTGCCGAACGGTGTGACTATGTTGCCTGAACAATGCACTATCTGTGCAGATACGAGCTGGTCAGCCGAACAGAAACCTATCATGATCATGTGTCGACATGTCTTTCATGAGGCATGTATTCAGACCCGGATAGGTGAACATTCTAGTTGCCCTAACTGTAGACGTCGTCTCACGCCACAGGACCTCACTGGATACACTGGTGCCTTTCCAAAAAGACCGAAGAAGGCTAAGCCCGCAAAGTCGGCTAGTCGCGATTCATTGCCGACCTTTGACTTGCCTACCTTCAATTTAACACCACCGAATCGACGATCTTTATCACCAGGAATGCCCGATTTGCACTCAACGACTTTTGTAAACCCGAGTCCTCGACGAGACAGTTCAGTGCGTACAGCTCAAGACCACACCTCAGCCGCTACGGATGCGCTGATGGCAGGCCTACGCCTACAAATGCAAAACCTATTACGAGAAGGTCTCGAACAGAGCCTCAATGGTTTACGGACTGAATTAGCGAATAGTATCCGACAACAAGTAGCAGCAGCAATGCCGCCAATGGACTTTGCATGACCTCCTTCGTCCGGGGGTAATCCAAGACCATCGAACGATTTCCCCAATCTGAGGAGACAATCGTTTCAGAGACCACCATCACCTTTTGGTCAGCCTTTTGGTCAACATTTGGCCTGCCTTTTGGTTAGCCTACTGGTCAGCCCAGACCGAACTTTGTCCCACGTCAACCACCTTCACATATTCGTCACCCTGCAAATATAGGACAGCGATGATCAGGCAGTCCTATCAGAAGATGGAACCTGACGTATAACGGCAACAACTCAGAGCTCTCTGTGGATGAATTCATTTTTAGAGTCGAAGCGCTCACGCACTCCGCTCAAGAAGGGGATTTTGATCTCCTAGTTAGAAACATGGTTACGTTATTAACAGGACCAGCGAAGGACTGGTGCTGGTCGATCTTACGGCATAACTCTTTTCCAACTTGGGAATTTATCAAAACGGGATTGTCCATCGAATGGGGAGTGCCTAAGGACGATCGAAAAATACGATTACAGCTGATGTCTCGAAAGCAAAAGCCTGGTGAACTATTCGCTATGTATCACCATCATTTAGGGTTGCTGCGTGATCAGCTACAGAACGCTATGCCAGACCAAGAATTTCTGGAGATTGTCAAATCGAACTTGTTGCCTGAGATTCAGGAAAAAATATGCCTGCATGCCTCCGATACGATAGGACAGCTGAGATCGCTTGTTGCTCGTGTCCAAGCTACGCAGATACGTATTGCGACCGCTGGTAGTAAGAAGCCTTACCGGAACCAACGGGTGCACGAAGTTGACAACTTTCAGACCTTGGACCCTGAACTGGCAGTAATTTCTGCACAAAGAAATTATACAGTCACAGAGCAGGAATGCCTAGCTGCAATCTTGAGCATACGGATGTTCCGGCCCTTCATTGAACTTATGCCGTTTAAGATAGTGACTGATCATGCGAGCTTGAAATGGCTGATGTCTCAAAAGGACCTCAGTGGTAGACTTGCTCGGTAGTGTTAGAAGCTTTAGGGCTTCGACTTCACTATTGAGCACCGAAAAGGAAGCCTGAACGTCGTCCCTGATGCGCTGTCACGCATTCATTGTGACAGCCTGACCACAAATGAAGATACTGGCCCGGAAATTGACCTTAGTTCGCCATATGTCAACTCGTTTGAATATGAGGAACTGAGGCATAATGTTAAAACGACTTCTGGCAAACTACCAGATCTTTGTGTCAGGGATGGCTTCGTTTACATTCGGACTGTTCCGAGAACAGGCGATCTTATTCAGGAAGAAGAAGCTTGGAAGCTTTGGATTCCACGAGGGCTTGTCACCGACGTCATTTCAAGGGCTCATGATCCGCCACTAGCTGCACACGGAGGTATAGGGAAAACACTGGAACGTCTGCGAAGACATCAGTACTGGCCACGAATGACAGTTGATGTCAGAAACTACGCAGGCACCTGTGACGTGAAATTTTAGTATCCAGTCTTAATATTCGAACGTTTGGGAAGATTTTTTTTTGGAATTGTAGTATATCATCCCGACCTCCGACTTTGGCATAGTATTCCTTTGGGGTATAAAATTTTTTCTCTCGACTTGACTTACGACTAAATTCAGTATGGCCACAGTACTGACACCATCTCCTGTGCCGAACGGTGTGACTATGTTGCCTGAACCATGCACTATGTGTACAGATACGAGCTGGTCAGCCGAACAGAAGCCCGTCATGACCATGTGTCGACATGTCTTTCATGAGGCATGTATACAAACCTGGATAGGTGAACATTTTAGTTACCCTAACTGTAGACGTCGCCTCACGCCACAGGACCTCACTGGTTACACTGGTGCCTTTCCAAAAAGACCGAAGAAGGCTAAGCCCGCGAAGTCGGCTAGTCGCGATTCATTGCCGACCTTTGACTTGCCTACCTTCAATTTAACACCACCGAATCGACGATCTTTATCACCAGGAATGGCAGATTTGCACTCAAGGACTTTTGTAAACACGAGTCCTCGACGAAATGGTTCAGTGCGTACAGCTCAAGACCACACCACAGCCGCTACGGATGCGCTGATGGCAGGCCTACGCCTACAAATGCAAAACCTAATACGGGAAGGTCTCGAACAGAGCCTCAATGGTTTGCGGACTAAATTAACGAATAGTATATATATATATAATGGACTTTGCACGACCTCCTTCGTCCAGGGGTAATCCAAGACCATCGAACGATTTCCCCAATCTGAGGAGACAATCGTTTCAGAGACCACCATCACCTTTTGGTCAGTCTTTTGGTCAACATTTGGCCAGCCTTTTGGTTAACCTACTGGTCAGCCCAGACCGAACTTTTTCCCACGTCAACCACCTTCACATATTCGTCACCCTGCAAGTATAGGACAGCGATGATCAGGCAGTCCTATCAGAAGATGGAACCTGACGTATAACGGCAACAACTCAGAGCTCTCTGTGGATGAATTCATTGTTAGAGTCGAAGGGGATTTTGATCTCCTAGTTAGAACCATGCTTACGTTATTAACAGGACCAGCGAAGGACTGGTACTTTTCGATCTTACGGCATAACCCTTTTCCAACTTGGGAATTTATCAAAACGGGATTGTCCATCGAATGGGGAGTGCCTAATGACGATCGAAAAATACGATTACAGCTGATGTCTCGAAAGCAAAAGCCTGGTGAACTATTCGCTATGTATCACCGTCATTTAGGGTTGCTGCGTGATCAGCTACAGAACGCCATGCCAGACCAAGAATTTCTGGAGATTGTCAAATCGAACTTGTTGCCTGAGATTCAGGAAAAAATATGCCTGCATCCCACCGATACGATAGGACAGCTGAGGTCGCTTGTTGCTCGTGTCCAAGCTACGCAGATACGTATTGCGACAGCTGGTAGTTGGAACCCTAACCGGAACCAACGGGTGCACGAAGTTGATAACTTTCAGACCTTGGATCCTGAACTGGCAGTAGCAACAGGCAGTGGCAACAGCCTAGGTAACGTGTCCAGCATTTTGGCCAAACACACTATTGTATGCTGGAATTGTGACCAGTCCGGTCATTTTTATCAAGACTGCAGGCAAGAGAGACAAGTTGTGTTCTGCTATGGATGCGGACGCAAAAATGTTTTCAAGCCTGATTGCCCCTATTATAGACAAAAAAACGAGAGACGGGGCGGGAATCCCAACACCTCTTCTCGACCAGCGTCAACGTCCCGATCACCAGTCGTAACGAACACTCCAGTTCAAGCATTGAACGGGGAGGAAAGTCCGCTCCAGTAGCAGACCTTGATGAACCCCTGAATTGTCCGCTGATATCATTCAATGAATCTGATGATATCAGCAAATCACCTGCAAGTATGACTACTTCATTGATAGAGGCGGAGAACTTAATAGACTTCTCCGCAGATCTTCAAGCTCCCATTTCCACTTCTGGGGAGCCCATGACATTATTAGACACTTCTTTGGAAGAGTCTTCAATTTTCGATGTCCCGATAACAGCTACAGCACCTTTAGCTGACAAAGTTACTGAGCAGGAGATTGGGCTTCCTGTCCTTTCCGTTTTAAAACGGTCACCAAGCTATATTATGACCAGTGGGCGTGAGCCAGTTTTACATCCGCTGTCGCCGTATCATACGCGTCTGCAGAAATACAACGCAGCAAGAGACCGAATCTTCTCCTCAGTAGCGGAGTTAGCCGAAATAATGTTTCCTGACTTGGATACGAGACCGAAAAAGAAAAGATCTACCGTTCGTCGGCGGGAATACTGCCGACGGATGAGACTAGAGAGAAAAAACTTGGCACAGATTTCCGTGTCGATGCCAGCCGACATTCGACCGTACGCCGAAGTAAAGTTGCCCGGGCGAACTGAGCCTGGACTACTCGATAGTGGTGCCACTCTCAGAATTCTAGGTCAGGGAGCTCTAGAGAAGCTTGCAGAAGCAGATGGCGAATGGAAGAAGCATCGGACACAGGTCCAAGTAGCAAATGGTGCCATGACGAGTGTGCATGGTCATGTGAACTTGGATGTCACTTTCCGTGATAAGACCCAAAACGTACGTTTTTACGTGGTTCCTGGGCTCACACAGGCACTATATCTGGGAATAGACTTCTGGCGTCTATTTGGGTGGGCTCCAGATGTCCTGGGTATAGTAGCAGAAGTGAATCCAAGTGTAATAGCTACCTCTGACACCGACTGCCATATTCTTTCTAGTCACGATCAACAACGCTTAGAAGCCACCAAAATGCTTTTCCCCTCTTTCGCCTCTCTAGGCCTGGGAAAAACATCATTGGTCACTCACAAGATTGAAACAAATGACGCAGCTCCGATAAAACAGCGCTTTTATCCGATATCGCCGGCAGTACAAAGTTTGATGGATGCTGAATTAGAACGAATGCTATCGCTGGGTGTGATAGAGGAGAGCCAGAGTCCTTGGAGCTCTCCAGTTGTTCTGGTAAGGAAGCCTAGAAAGGTCCGGCTTTGTTTTGACGCCAGGAAGGTCAACTCTGTTACGGAGAAGGATGCCTATCCGCTTCCGCAGATAGACGCACTTCTGAGTCGACTTCCTCCGGCAAACTACATAACGAGCCTGGACCTGAAAGACGCATTCTGGCTGGTACCAGAACAAATGAAAGTCGGTCACTCTCTACACTCACGAGCAGTAAATTATCAGAATCGACCTCCAATGCGACAATGTAGTGCCAAGAGACCTCCATCATATCAGACTCACCAAAATAATAAATTTCAACGAATTTACCATACGGATCAATTCCAAGCCGACGAGCAAAATGATATAAGCGATTATGATAAAAACTTAAATTACGAAGACGAGCATATTGACCAAACTCTCGTTGACTACATTGATTCTGATGATAATCCAAGCTTAGGACAACCGGAAGAATTATATGACATTTATATTTTAGGCTAAGGAGCTCTTCGCTTCCCTACTTTGAGCACGTATCGAAGGTCGTCGAAATTTCAAAAATTTTAGTGGACGCAGGTTCAAACAAAAATTATATTCAACCCCGCCATATAAAAAATCCTATTCCAAATGAAAAAGCCTTGTATACCAATTCTGTATGAGGCAACAATAAAATAAAAAACTGAAATTCTTCATCTTACCCAATCTCATTTCTTTTGATGGTATCATCGGCAATGATAGTTTAAAAAGCTAGGAGCTGTAATTCATACAAACAGAAATTACATGACCATTCAAACCGATATTCCAATTTACTTGAAACAGCATATTTCCGATTCAGTAAACACCATTAAAATCACAACATCCCACATGAATGCTGAATGGAAAAACGAATTAAATAATGTTATCAAGAAATGTCGTAACTTATTTTCCGACCTGGACGAGAAATTCACCCACTAGTGATGCTATTTACTCCAAGTCCTATCCATAACCTGTGGCTCTTAAAAGTGAAGTCGATAGCCAAATAAAAAAGTTGCTAGAGGATGGAATCATCAGACAATAGTAATCACCATACAAACCTCCTGTGTGGATTTATCCTAAAAAAAGCTGATGAATCCGGAGAGAAAAAGTATAGAATGTTTACCGAATACCAAAAATTAAGTACAGTTACCACACCCGGCCGATATCCCATTCCCGAAATCAATGAAGTTCTAGCAAATCTAGAAAGAAAGAAATG
The DNA here is from genome assembly GCA_963924295.1 of Dioctria rufipes. NCBI lineage: Eukaryota > Metazoa > Arthropoda > Insecta > Diptera > Asilidae > Dioctria > Dioctria rufipes. Next base: position 144,341,953 of record OZ002744.1, on the reverse strand, counting down.
GTTCACAATTGCCGACTTAAAAAGCAGATTTCATCAAATTCCAATTCCAGGAATCTGATGTCGAGAAAATCGCATTTTCCGTGACACACCCTTACCATTTGGGCTCAAGAACTCCCCCTCCATATTCCAAAGGACTATAGATGATATTCTTAGAGACCATATTGGAATAAGATGTTACATCTATATAGATGATGTCATCTTCTTTGGTAAGGATGTAAGCGAACATTTCAGAAACCTCGAAATAATATTTAAAACCCTAGAGCAAATATGAAAATTCAACTGGATAAGTGCGAGTTTTTACAAAACGAAGTTGAATTTCCAGGCTTCATTGTTTCACGAAAGGGAATTAAAACCAATCCCAAAAAGGTACAAGCAATTGTTGACTTCGCAATTCCTAAAATATTGAAAGTCCTTCGGTCATTTCTTGGCATATCGGGCTACTATAGTCGCTTTATAAAAGATTACTCGAAACTAGCGACAGCTCTTTTAAGAGGGGAAGATGGACGTGTGTCCAAAAATATAGCTAAATCCAAAACCATTGGCCTAAATGACGAAGCAATCGATGCATTTAATAAAATTAAGAGCTAATTAATTTACAAAGAAGTAATACTCTCACATCCAAATTTTGAAAAAGACTGAACTTACAACTGATGCAAAATAACAGACCAATAAGATTTCTATCCAGAACCTTAACCAAAACGGAAGAGTGTTATGCCACAAATGAGATGGAAATGCTTCTCATTATTTGGTCGTTAAATTCTCTAAGAAACTTCATATATGGATAGAGAAAAAAATTAAGATATTCACTGACCATCAATCTTTAACATATGGAAGGCCATACTTGAAGGGTATAACTACCGGCTTAAATCTAAGCCGGGGAAAACAAACGTTATCGCCGATGCTCTATCGCGACCTACCTAAACAACTTTGGTAAATTTAATGACTACGACCCAGCATAGCGACGAAAGCGCTTCGCATAATTTAATACCTTCAGTAGAAAAATCCAACCCCAATATACAGAACGTGATCAAATTAATACATTTAGAAGATAAATCAATTCAAATAACTATAATCGGCTTAATGACAAAAGAAGCAATAATGCGTCAAATTTAAGAAATATATCCCATTCATTTCAAAAATTATAAGACTGGATTTTCACAAACACTAAAAAAAGACGTGACTGAAGAAACACAGCAGGAAGAAATAATATTTACTATCCATCGCAGAGGCCATCGTAACCCACAGGAAAACAAACAAAAAGTCTTAGAGAAAATCTACTTTCTCAGTATGAGCAAGAGAATTAATCATTTAGTGAAGCGTTGCACAGTCTATAAAGAAAACAAATATGAAAGGCAACCAATTCATTAATCCTACTCCAATCCCAAATTATCCAGGCTGTACCCTTCATGTCGACATCTAATTAACAGAAAATAAATTAGTATTAACGGCTATAGACAAATTAACCAAACTTACACAAGCCAAGGTAATAAAATCTAGATAGATTAAAGACATTAGATGACCCCTAAGGGACCTGTTGTTTTTCTTTGGCATACCTGAATTTGTAGTTACCGATAATGAAAAAGCGTTAAAGTCTGCATCAATAACTTCCTTGTTGGAAGATGAATTGAGTATCACAATTTTTAAGACACCACCATACAAGAACTTAGAATTAACGTTCAAATGGAGCGTTTTCATTCCACCCTATCGGAAATCATGCGATACCTGAAGACAGAAGGAAAGCCTCGTAATTTCAAAGAACTATTAGAACGTTCCATAAACGAATATAATTTTACTACCCACTCCAGTACATGAAAATAACATGTCAAATTATTTTTCGGAAGAAATCCAAACGTTAGTTCTGAACAATTTGAAAGAACGCGCTTAAGTAATATAGAGAAATTGAAACAGAAACAGCAGAAAGATATTAAATACCATAATAAGAAAAAATAAACCAAACAATAAAAAATGTCAAGCCAGGGCAAACCATTTATGTCAAGCATAATAAACTAAGAGGATCTAAACTTTCAGTTAGGTATAAAGAAGAAATAATCCAAGAAATAAGAATACAGTAGTTATAACAGAATCAGGGAAAACCATAAACAAAAGTAACATTTGGAATTGAACGAGTCTTTTATTTCAGATGTGCTATTCCTATTCTTGAATTCCTCCAACTCCCAGATAGTTGCCATTAATGTTGGAAAAGCAAAGATACAAAACCGAAATTTTAAATTAATCCATGTCCTTGGGCTCGATAGATACCAGAAACTAGCAACCTAGATAAATCCAATCTTTGAGAATGAAATCACTAAATCACATCCATTATTCCCTTACGTTAATTGTGAGTTACTTCAACTTCTGGACTTATTAGACAACTTAAAGGTACATAAAATCAAAAGATCCATCAATTTGATAAGTACAGCGTGAAAATGGATAGGTGGAAATCCAGACCACGAAGATTTTCAGATAAAAAAAGATAAAATGAATAACGTACTAAAAAATAACAATAAGCAGTTAATAATTAACCAATTTCATAATGAGAGTTTAAACAATATTACTAAAATAACAAATAAGATCCTAAGTGCAATCGGAAAAGAAAATATGCTCAATAATCTGCTAGCTCTCAATCTTCAGTATTCAGCCATTCATTGCTCTAGGTTAGGTATTATAAATTCACAGATGTTATATAAGACAGATATTCAACTAGCTACTAGTACTTTAGATAAAGAAAACCTCCCATACAGTACACCGGAAGAGGCTCCATATTTCACATCCACTAAAATCATTACAAATAGCACTTGTCTACTTTATATTGTAAATATTAAAATGACAACAGAAAATTTATATGAAGAATTTTTAATTTAACTGTTAAAAGGATTCATATAGTCAACGAAATCTCTTTTAATAGAATCTTAAAAGTTAATGAAAATTTTGTTGTAATCACAAGAGTCTGTAAAACATTCAACCATTTGTCAATATATAATCAAAATAGTGTTGTAAATATTAGGAGTTCTACCTGTCTTCCGAACCTCCTGACGAGTTTAAAGTCGACATCAATGATCAGTACGTACCCACCACAGATGAAATAGTACCAGGAATAATTCTTCTTAATCAATTTAATGGAAGTATTCATGTTGAAGATACCTTACACAGCCTTAACGGAACATTCATAATACAGTTCAACAACATATCCATTGACATCAATGGCTGATCATTTACATCAAGAGAAGCCTCTAGTCTTTAAGCCCTATACCAGCCAATTTACACCCAACTCCGCACGAAAAAGAATTCCGAGAAGTCCTGTCGGTAGGAGCGATGAAAGATATTCAAATTAACAACGCCAATAGAATGGACGTGCTACAAACTGAGAAGAAAATTAATCAATGGACCAGTTGTGGATTAGCCATGGTAATCTGCATCATATTAGCCATCATATGGTCATATGGATACTTAAAGCGATGCCAAAATTAGAAAATGTTAAAATCACCATTCAACAAAAGCTGGAAAGACCAAAAGAAGAAGCGACTGTCAGTCAATCAAATGAATCTGGGGCACATGTACATGAAAAGTTAACCGAAGAAACATCCCATGGAAAAGCCACTGCTACCGAGATGAAATCAGCCAAAATGCCTTTAGCAATATTTATTCCACCTCAGGCAACATGCAGACGAAAATTTTACGATCTTTGAAAAGGACGAATGAGGACATTCGATCGTAAGAGCGAAAGAGTTAACACCATAAGCAACATTCGCCGTAATTTGATGCGACAACAACGTCGCCGTCAACCTGGAAAATACACGTAGGTTATTTTCCTTGAGAGGATGGATTAGGCGGTGTATTCCGTAGCAAAAGTGTTTTGCTAATTTAAATAAACTTTATTTATTGTACTCCAATTATAATTATTTCTCGTAGTAGATACTGCAGGCAGGCGACATACACCAGTTCGCGGTCAGAGTAAAAGAGAGCTTTTTTTCTTCTCCAAGTCGTCTTCGTCTTTCTGTCATCTATATGTTGGCTATCTTTCGTTCGAACAGGGTAACCCCTGAGGTAAATGCTGAATGGTGGGTGCGTTTAGAAACTATAGCCCCTATAATCGGCCATCCCGGTTGTTTACCGTCTCGGTGAACTCCTTTATATAGTAGTCCTATAGGCATTGTGAATTGGCATGTCTCAAGCGAGGCCTCGATGTCGGTCCATAACCATATCAGGTTCGATATTAAGGCTTCCCCTATGCAAAGGGAGGAAACAAGAGTTCCAAGACTCACTGATTGGAATTCCTACAGCGAGTACATCAACGGCCAAATAAAGACCCGTACGGATCTAAACCGTAACTCCTCCCAGTTGCACAGACTGATAATCTGTTGCTATGAACAAAGTTGTCCTGCTAAACAAAGGGAAATAACGCGAGCTGTACCCTGGTGGAACAGGGAACTAGATAGATTAAGAGCCAAGTCCAGAAGGCTCTTCAACAAGGCAAAAACAACTGGTGCTTGGGATGAATACAAGCGCGCCTTGACTGAGTATAATAAAGAGCTTAGGAAATCCAAAAGAAGAACTTGGAGAAATCTGTGCGAGGGTATAGATGATCTACCCACAAGTGCAAGACTTCAAAAGGTTCTCTCTAAGGATCACTCCAATAGTATCGGCCTTCTACAGAAAGTCGATGGTATCTACACGAGTAGCCGGGAAGAAACAGTAAGTTTGCTATTACAAACTCATTTTCCTGATTCAAGAGTTATGCAAGATGACGACGGAACCCCTGAAGAGCTGAGACCTGAATGCAGGCCTTCCAACAGGATTAAAAGTCTCTCTGGCAGAATTTTCACTCAAAAGAAAGTTAAATGGGCCATCAACTCCTTTAAGCCATTCGAATCGCCTGGAGCTGATGGCATCTTTCCGACCCTACTTCAACAAGGGCTAGAGGAGATACTGCCAAATCTCATTAAGACCTTTAGAGCAAGCTATGCTCTAGGGTATATACCCAGGACGTGGAGGGAAGTTAAGGTATCATTTATACCTAAAGGGGGAGGGCGTTCACCTGCACTACCCAAATCCTACCGTCCGATCAGCCTAACGTCATTTCTCCTCAAAACAATGGAGAAAGTGTTAGACATTTATATTAGGAGCGGTGCACCCAAACCAACATGCTTACCAAGCAGGGAAGTCTACTACAACTGCCCTACATAGTCTTGTTCTAAGACTAGAACAGGCGGTAGAGGATAAAGAGACAGCCCTATGTGCATTCCTAGACATCGAAGGAGCATTTGATAATACCTTCTTTGAAGCCATTGAGAACGCAGCTACCAATAAAGGAATCGAACCTTCCTTGATAAAATGGATAAAAGCTATGCTTGAAAGCCGGAGAATCACAGCTAACCTGGGGGAGGACTCTATAACAGTAGTGGCTGCTAAGGGATGTCCCCAAGGTGGGGTTTTGTCCCCTCTACTATGGTCACTGGTTATAGATGATCTTCTACAGAAGCTAACCAACTCCGGCTTTGAAAATCAGGGATATGCAGATGACCTGGTTATTACAATTAGGGGCAAATATGATCAGATAATCCCTGAACTATTGCAGAATGCCCTAAACATAGTCCGCAACTGGTGCCAAACAATGGGACTTCGAGCCAACCCTGGCAAGACAATAGTTGTTCCATTCACAAGAAAAAGGAAGCTTCGTTTGAAAGCACCATCTCTTGAGGGAACAACAGTGGAATTCTCAAAGGAGGTCAAATATCTGGGTATTACCTTAGATAATAGACTAACCTGGAACTGTCACTTAAAAATACTAGATAAAGCTACAGTGGAAACATGGACATGCCGCAGGCTTTTTGGCAAAAATTGGGGTCTAAAACCAAAAATGACTCTGTGGTCATATACATCTATTATAAGACCCATGGTCACATACGCTTCACTCGTTTGGTGGCCAAAAACAGAACAAAAGACGGCTCAAGCTTGTTTGCAAAAACTACAACGGCTTGCATGTCTAGGAGTAACAGGTGCCATTCGTATCTGCCCAACCACAGCCTTAGAGGCTATGTTGGACCTGCTACCCTTACATTTGCATGTGAGAGGGCAGGCCATACTTAGTGCAATAAGACTGCAAAGGGCAAACACCCAAACCACAAACAATTTGGTTGGCCACCTGAGAGTCCTCCAGGAATTCGTAGAGTACCCGATGACTAACCCAATTTCAGATGTTATGCAAAAACGGCATAACTTTGAAACGCCATTTAAGGTGATGTTGGGAGACCGTGAACAGTGGCACACTGGGGACCTACCCTTTGAAAAAGGTTCTCTTAAATGGTACACGGATGGGTCCAAAATGGAAGGTAAAGCAGGCGTGGGCATATATGGGCCAAGGTGCCATCTCGCAAAGGCACTGGGGGCCTCACCAACCATTTTTCAGGCAGAAATACACGCAATAGAACTCTGCGCTCGCGAGATAATCCATAAGAATATGCGTGGAGCAAAAATATACATAATATCAGATAGCCAAGCAACACTTAAAGCGTTAAACTCGTTTACGTTTGAGTCTAAGCTGGTTTGGGACTGTCTTGAAGCAACTGGCTGAGACAAATAGGGTGACACTAATATGGGTAACCAGGACATGAAGGCATTAAGGGGAACGAGATTGCGGACCGCCTTGCAAAGGAAGGAGCCAAATCTCCGTTTATTGGCCCGGAGACTGTCTTTGGACACCCAAAGAGTCACCTCTTGGCTCAGATCAGGCTTTGGGAGGACAAAACTAAAAAGGAATACTGGGAAAACACCCCGGGGCTGAGGCAAGCGAAAAAATTTATAGAGGACAAAAGAACTCCTCACACTCAGCATAAAGGAATTAAGGCTCATAACGGGCCTACTTACTGGGCATTGCCCACTTAGATACCATCTCAAGAAGATGGGTAAGGTCGATGATGAGACCTGTCGATTCTGTATGGAAGACGATGAAACTGCTGAGCATATCCTATGTGATTGTGAAGCCCTATGCCGCATAAGGCTAAAACATCTAGGAAAGGCATTTCCACTGCCAGAGGATGTTGGTAAAATGGCCCCCAAGGACATTATAGATTTCATTAAAGACCTTAAGTTCGCGGTGGCAGGATGAGAGACGGGAGTCCTGTCTGCATCCCCCAGAATAATAATAATAATAAATAGTAGTCCTATAACTTTGTCGTCTTGTTTGTGTAATGGTCTTGATTAGTGGTGCCTCCTTCGTCTTCTGGATATCGAGTTCAGCTTCTTTGACTACGTCTTCTTTGTGGGAGCCAGTTCGTCTTCTTGGAAATAGGTTCATTTGGGTGTAATTTTTCTTATTTGGGGATATTTTCGTCTTTGCTGATGTCATCATCTCAGTCGTGATCTGATTCGTTTTCTTTTTTGCGCTTTTTGGTCATCTTGGCTGTGTTCTTCTTCTTCTTCGGAGATCGAGTCGTAGGCTAACCATGGTTTCGTATTGCCTGCGCTAGATGTCGAAATACGTGGGCCTTCATGCTCGCCTGTCTTCTACACTTCATATCGATCATTCTGTCCAACCTTGGTAACTTTGTACGGACCTAGAAATTTTGGAAATATTTTGAGTACCGGTCCGAACTGCGTTCGTTTATCTCGTCTCTTGAAGCCATGAAATGGCTTCCTGCACTATGGCTTCCGAAATATGACTGTCTTTTCTGTTACTCATCCTTATGCCAAACAGTAACTCAAATGCAGTCTTATTAATGCTCCGTTGCCAGGTGCAATTCAGGCATCTTTGCACGTCGAACGAAAATTTATACCATTTCCCCGCATTTTCATTACTAAGTATAGTTATGACGGGGATGATTATCCGATGCACTTCCTCGACCTGGCCATTTCCACTGCGGACGACTATAGTGGTCAAGAGGTGTTTGATGTCTTGTTGCTCGCAGTACTCCCTAAACGTGGTCAACGTAAATGCAGCGCATCTGTCTGTGTTTACTTTCTTTGGGTTTCCAAACATTGCCTTCAATGTCTGTGCTTTTGAATTACTTCGGAAGTGGTGTCAATTTTACCGGATAAATCAATAAAAACTTGAATGCGTCAACAATAGTCAAAATGTACCTATAATCCTGCTTTGTACTGGTAAGTGGACCTAAGTGATCTATGTGTTATGTCGAAAGGACAAATGATCCTTATGGATGGGGTTTAGAAAGCCTCCCTGTTTCCCTGTTTGTCTTTCAGATGAAATACTCTGGATGCAGTTTCTTCGACATGCTTCGAGCTTTCCTTTTATTTGAGGTATGGAATATTCCCTTTCCAGTAGGTCTAGCATCTTCTTTCCTTCGAAGTGCTTGCATTCCCTTGGGTACACAAAAACGCTTGTTACTCTGGCTGTCTGTCTCGTATATTATACCTCTTACCTCAGTAAAATATTCATAGGAGCCAACCTCCACCAATTTAGCTATTAGCCTCAGCCTTTCATCGTGTATTTTCGCCGCTCTTATCCTGTGAATTATATCAATTAACATTATCACCGGGTTACGACTAAGGGCATCAACGTGCTTGAGCATATTTCCTGATCGATGTTCGAGACTATATTGGAAATCCTGGAGCATGAGAGCCCATCCTGCTATACGTGGTGAAATGAGAACTCTATTCCTAATAGGTATACCTCTAGTTTCTTCAAGGCAGCGACAATAGCTAAAACCTCCAGTTCGTAGCTAATATAGTTCTTTTCTGCCGCGGAGGTGTTCTTACTATCATAAAATACTGGATGCAGTATTTGATCTTCATTGTCTCTCTGGATATTTTGGCATAATTAGGGATAAACTTTCTGAAATAGTTTGTGAGGCCTAGGAAGCTTTGGAGTGTTTTTATTGATCGTGGCTGCTGAAATTTCTTCACTGTCCGTATTTTACCTTCTGATGGCCTTACCTTTCCTGCTGATGTTTGGTACCCAAGATATTCTATGTTTCGACACAAAAATTGGCACTTTTTTCACTTCATTCGAAGTGCGTGGATTTCCACCCGGAGCCGTTCTATGCAGTCTTCTTCGTTGTCTGGTAGTATGACAATATCATCAACGTAAATTAAAACAAATCCCTTTTGTAACAGATCTTTGAATATGTGGTTAAAATATTTTTGGAATACGGCGGGCGAGGTACGGAGGCTGAAAGGAACTCTTAAGAATTCGAACTGACCTGTTGGAGTAACAAATGCGGTGTACTTTCTAGAATTATTGGATACCCGCACATGGAAAAATCCATTTTCTAGATCTAGAGTTGTGAAGAGGAGGGCAGTAATGTCACTACCTATGTCCATTAGAGCTAATAATTTGTGATCATTCAATTTTATTATCTTCATAAAACTACAGATTTTCTTTAGTGGATTTGTAGCGTACGCGATCATCTTTTGCGGACAATCAACAGCTTTATGCCCGAACTGTAAACATTTAAAACATTTGGGGCTTTTAGACTTACTTGTAACAATGAATCGTCCTATCTTTAGTACTCGTAGGATTAATACGTAGAGCTTGTCCCCGCTCTTAAAATTGATTGTAGGCTTCAATTTTGTTTTTAAACTCCTTCATGCTAGACGCAACTTATAATAAAACCTCGGTCTGGTGTGAGTCTCAAATTCTGTCAGTCACGTAACTTAGAATTGCCGCGTCATCAATTTTAGTTCTTGTCGCAATCTCCCTCATCTTAAGTAAATACTCCTGAACGCTTTCCCCTCTTTCCTGCTTCCTATACATTAGCTTTTTGTGTACATCGGCAGCACATATTTTCTCAGTAAGCTCTTCTACTAAAAATGCCTTTAACTTTTCCTAAGAATTCATATCTGTATTTGCGCGTATTGCTAATTTGGCTGAGCCTTTCAGTAATCGTCTAGCATAGATCAATTTCTCTAACTTCGACCATTTCATCAGTTGCGCTGCACCCTGTATTTCTTCAATTCGTATACCTATTGCATAATCGTCATCACCACAAAATTCTGGTAATACGTTTTGGATATCATTGACAGTTAAGGATTCGTTCCTTAATGACTTTAACTACTCATTTTCTGTCTTTAATCTCTCTACTTCTTGCGTTATAGCACTAAGATCTTTTTTCCAGGCCTCATCCATTGCCTTTTTCCTGAATACTAACTTACTCTCCTGACAAGCTAGTTCAGCCTCCCTATCCTTAAGTCCTTGCCCCATATCTTTCATAAAATTCGAGAACCCACTATCATCGGTATTACTTTTCTTGTCGCCGGTCAGCATAATTTTTTCTATTTTTGATTTGTAACTTCAAAGTTATCTCGTAAGATTAAAAATAAAGCACTTATATTTAATTAATAATATAGACAAGCAGTTAATTGTAATTGACTGTAAGTTTATTTATCATAAAAGAGTTCAAATTCGCCTCGCTTTAACCTTATTTAAATTCTTATAGATATTAATGGATATGATTTTTCCTTTTCCTTGTTAAAAGGGTATTGTTTACCTAATATCGTGGGATTTATGCTGTCTCTTCGAAGTAATAAAAAGTACGCACGTTTAAATATCCGCTGTTAGTGAATTCATTTTTGCCCACAAATAATTTTTATTTGTTCATACACAAAATTAACCGTCAAAGCCTTTAACCTTATTCTGATATGACATTGATTAATCATCCAGAAATCTCTAATTCTAATTGATTTGCTTACAAATAATTTTCATTTGTGCGTACATAAATTTAAAAATTTAAAAAAGTTCACAGACAATTTTCTCCTGGACTGTAGCGAGCTTTTACTCCCATCACTATTTTTGGCTACGTCACCGGTGCAAGATCAACTTGTGGTGCCGCTCGCTTCCATGTTGTAATTTTATGCGAGCTTTCGTTATCCGTATTACGCAAGATGGATAGCCATAAAATGGAAAATTATTACCTGTGATATCACAAACTTTTATCTTCCCGTTCTTTTGCAAATCGCAGGCTAACGATGAGATGACTACTTGAATAGCAACTATGGTGCTTGAACTATACTTTCTTGTTAGATCTTCTGTTTGGTGGTTTTTAAGGTTTGCGTCCGCTTTTACGGTATAAACGTAGAACGTTAACAAGCCTTGAGGAATGAATATCACAGCACAACGATAAATATCGTGCCTCCAGAAGATTTTTATTCTCATGCTGATGTTTAACGGACCATCATAGGTAAAATTGTTCTATATTGGGTCTAGATCCAGAAGAGATTCAGGTTCCTAAAAAACACCTTCCCGATGGACGTCAGAAATTGCTAAGGCATACCAGGTATTTCTAGTACTGGAGAAGCTTAAATTGGTTGAATTCTGCCGAGAGAACTTAAAGGTTTAAACGTTTTTTTGTTTTGTTAAATGTATGCACTTTGAAATTTTATTAAGGCATATATACTTATATACATATATACTTATATACATATATACTTATATACATAGGACTAAGTTCTCCCTTGATAAAATAACAATATTTGCAAACAAACAGGCAGAAACTCATGAATATTTTATACAAGCTGTACTAGTTTTGTAATTTGTGATTTTTCAGTTAACATATCAGTTTTGCACAACAAAAATTCCTTCAGAGTAACTTCAAATAGAACTCAATCTGCCACGTTCAAACGAATAAGCATTATAAGTTGCACCGAACTGATCTGGAGTCTTAATTAAGTAACCTTTAGGCGAACGCGTCAACGTAGAGAGCTGAAATTTGGTACATCGTGTTTTTATAGAAATAGTTAATAAAACTTTAAAAGCTATGTAAATCGGGCAATTTCTTCTTGGTGTTGATATATAAAAATTTTAGATTTTTAAATCTACTATGAAAACGATCAGTCCGAGAAAACGATTACTCATACTTGCACAGAGAGGTGACCATATATAGTAAAATTATAGACGGGCATTGATCTAGGGTATCATAACAATTATTCTTAGACCAATTCTAGCTTTCTTACTTGTTAATTTGACTTACACAAATGTATATGTGGTGTATATGTAGCTGCAAGTATTTAAATAAATAGTCGCAGATAAAACATCTAGAAATATTTAAACAACATTTTGCTATTGACTATTATATATACTATATCAACTACTTCACCCGGTGCATAATATTATTGGTCTTAATTAATAACAATTATAACTTCCTTCATTGTTTTGTCCTACTTAATGTAAACTTTTATTGCTGTATCTTATCAGGAGCTTCATTTATTTTTACCTTATACACCATATAAAATACAGACTGTTGTCAAAGACTTTTTTCCTATGCCATAAAAAAGATTGCTGTTACTTACAATTAATAATTTGACTAATTCTAACTTTATTTTAGGGAGGAGCTGGCGATGAAAATTGGACTAACAGAAGCGAGGATACAGGTAGTTTTCACTTTTATTTCTATAGTAAAATCAGACAACATATATTTAATAAAAATTATTTTGGAATTAAATAGCATTTAATGGATATTCCTTTACTGTATACAACTACTTTCGTCGCTCTCATAGATTTTTTGATATGTTTATACCTAACAAAACGAAATCACTTTAAACCTCAAAAGTGGTGTTCACAATATTCAACGGCAATGGTAACCCATTTAGCAACGTGAATGTAGAATCGGTGTCTAGTTTGCCATTTCTTTCTCGAAAAATTTCTCTTTGGAACCTTATTTTCGAAGCAAAGATCAGTATTGACATTGCAACAGGTTGAGCTTTTAGATTTTTTAATTAAAAATAGCTCGCTTTAAATACAAAAGATTACAATACTATTTAACGCTATAAACCAAGGTATATAGAATACAAGGTATTCCAATTACGAACAACGTTCCACCATTACGTGACAAAATATCTGTCATTCTTATAAAAATATATATGTATACAATTATCATAGAATTACCTCACAGGCTATCAGCTGCAACGTATCAAAATTTTAATGGGAATAGCTTATCTTCTATATACCTTGGCTAAAAACTAATTTTAAATTTTCCGTTATCCTAAGAATAAAGCAACCTGATTATTTTTTTGGAATTTCTTGAAATTTCATTTACAGAGTCAAATACCGTTTTGACCACACAACTTACCCAGTCCATTAGAATAGCCTTGAGTGTCACTCCAAAAGTGCAAAAGATATCTAATTTCTTCATATCGTTTCATTTCGAAACTAAAATATTGGAGAATATTCACTAAACCACGCCATTTTTTTAATAAAGCACAAATCGATACAAACATTTTTTGAATTCGACATACAGCTGCTTTCGAAATTACACGTTTCCGTTCAAATGGAATGTGAAGGGAGAGCTATAACTTTTCTCTATGCCGTTGCCATTTTCGTTGAATTGTGAACGCCGCATTCCACTCTAAGCGCTTATAATTATTAGTTTAGGCAACCTAGGACTGAGTAGAAATTACTTTTGTTACTCACACCATTACAAACATACAAGCGCTTTAACTGTATTACATTTCGAGGATTCTAGTGACAATACCAGCTGTCCCGTAAATCTTCATCAATGGATTTATTTTACGATGTTTCCAAAGCTCAGGAGATACCGTATGATGCCGTACCATAGCCTTGGTTAGAAAGGAAGATAGGGTAGGGAATTGAATGTTACTGGTTTAGTGCGGAGGTAACTGTGCGCAATACGCTTGAATGTTTGCGGCTATAGCTGATGGGTAAAACAGAGGATGGCAAAATGTTCCATATTCGTATTGTCCTGCTTAAGAGGGGTTCGCGGGAAATTCAACGCTACAGCCGAATCTGACTTCAACGGTGTGAGGGTGAGCTTAGGTTCTGGCTCGTGTGGTGCGCATAGAACGAATTCTACATGGGATCAGATATTTCGTCAGAGAAATAGCCAAAGATGTAGCGATAAAAAAGAGTTAGACCTCCGACATTACGCCAGCGTTCTAGAGAATCAATAGTTGCTATAAATATGTCATCGCTAATTAGCCGGAACGCCTTCTTTTGGACCTTGTCTAACGCGGGCAATGCAGTGCAGAACTGAAAGTGAGAGCTAGCAGATCATTAAAAAATAATGAGGGCGACAGTAGGATAGAGAACAGAAGCTTGCAGCATACGTGCATGGACTCTAAAACGTTCAGAAGTAGTATAACTTGAATTGAACGGCGGGAGTGACAAAATTTAATCTATTTGAAGAATAGAGAGTCTAGACCTAATCTGAAGTTTAGCTAAAAGAGGAAGATACTTTACTCTATCGAAGCGATTCGATATGTCTAATGCGATTATTTCAAATTCAACAAAGTTATGGAGACATTGATTCCAATGCTCAGTAAGGAATGTTAGCAAGTCTCCAATAGAGCGACCAGGACGAAAGCCGCCTATCGTTAAAAAGGTGATTGGTTTGTAGATATTTCATCAATTGGTTATTGATGAGTATTTCGAAAACCATCGAAGTAAGGGTAATTGATCTATAACTTGAGGGATCGTTTTCCTCCCCTTTTTTGGATATTGGTTGAGCATGTGCAAGTTTCCATGCCGAAGGAAAGACTCCTGTCGAATAGGACAGGTGAAGTAGTTTGCGTACAAGTTTATCTCAAAGAAAGGGGGCAGCATTTGCTCAAATGTGATCAGTGATTTTTTGTAGTAGGAAAACAAATAGGTGGCCAATAGCGATGTTTTATGATATGCTAGTATGGCGTTTGTAAATTCATATATTAGTTATTATCATAACATGTGACTAAAAATGAAAAACCATTGAACAGACGAGAGTTCATAAAAATATTTAACACTAATTTGGGTTTACCTAGGATGGAAAAAAGAATTCAGACTACAACACTGAAGCGATCTTTACGGACAAATATAACAATTTTGCTTCTCAAAGCCTATAAAACTTCAGAAGAAACGAATGAGAGCGAACCAGAAGCCAGAAAACGATGATAATGTGTCTATTGTTATTATAAAAAGAGAAGGGTGACAAAATCAAACTGTCATGTGTGTGAATATGAAGTTGATGTTTGTAAAACTTGCATATAATGGAGATTTTATAAATAACATTTATAACTTATTATTTTATGCAGATTATAAGAATCATAGAGTCAATTATTGGGTTAATTTTTATTTTTATTATATTATGAAGGTTTTTTTTATGGTTTAAGAAAAAGTTATAATTTTTTTATGTTAATAAACAAATTCCCATTATTGTTTTTATTAATAGAATTAAGTATAAACTTACTAGAAAATATAGAAAATGTATATCCAATTATTAAGAAATAAGATAATCACAAATATTAACGTATTCGTCGAATGAACGTATAATTAGGCTTTACGTGAGTACAAAAATGATTAGGCTTCTAGAGATAAGCGAAGATGACAGGTCCTAGAATGTTCGGAAATGAAATCAAAGTAAAATCTGCTTCTGGAGTTGTCGTTATTTCTTTTCCCCAATTCGTATATCTTCCTTATTATTTCAACATTGAAGGAAGGAAGTAGTCCCATATGGCTCGTATCTTCTTACTTTGTATATATCGATATGAACTATTATTCTACTTAAATCCAATGTCGTTAGGCATCAAACAGTACATCGTGTGACCTGCATGTGTGCACACTGCAATCTGCTTAAAAGTAATATATTTAGAAATCAGCTTTCAAGTTCAAACTCGATACGCAGAAGCGTAGAATTAAGCTCAAGCCCAATGAAATTATTCAATAAACACGGAGAGAAAGAAATCGTTGTAATTACCGAAAAAGCCTGTCAATTCAACAATTTCCGGCTTCGATTTTCAGCTAAAAGCATAAACTGTTGATTTTACAATTTTATTGAAATATTAAATCAACGGAATTAGTCGTTGAAGCTACTTTTCTGATTCAACAGTAATGGAAGTTGCTTTAACACATAAATTTGTAAAAAATACCGTTTACCTTTAACATCTTATGGATGTTGAATTTACATATACATATAACATGTTATGGATGTTGAATTTACACATACATGTGTTGATTTTACAATTCAAAAATAATTTTCGCTGTAAAAAAACTTAAAAAAAAAAACACAACAATTGTTGCTTCTGAAAATATTGTTGCTGATCTTACCGCTTTGAGGTCACGCGCTCCTATCAAAATCCTAAAGAAACAATCTTAGCATTAGGAGATCACACATTTAGGTAATAATTGCTTTCTTTGGCGCCCATCAATGATATATTATTTTTTCAGAGATAAAATGTACATCTGGGATTGTATAGCCAATTCTTGATAGCAATAATTTTCCGGAAAATCTCCTTATAATACTGAAGTATTTGTTTTTTCATAAAATTAAGGGACATTATAGTATTAATTTTTACATATAATAAAATAATCTGTAAATAATAGGTATCATTTAATTATCAAAGTTGTTCAAGTTAAAATTTAAAAGTAAAACACGTCAATACAAAAACAATATATTTATGTAGTAGGACTTAAAAATATCAAATTCTAAAATAGTTCATACCATTAACCAGCTTGTAGACATTAAAAGGAGGATTTATTATCTTTTTTACAGGAAAATTTTTTATGTGTTTCGTGAATTCTGATCCTACGAGATATGATTGTAAATGGTCGTTGAAACGTATCACTTTACTAACTGAACAAATAACAAATATGTCTTCTTTAACCATATATAATTCTTCAATTCCATGTATTTCTTCTAAGCTGATTGTATCAAATTGGTAATAATTTTGTGAATAGTAAGTTCCTTTATAATACAAGAACTTTACTGATTTACAATTTTCAGTTGAAATGTTATAACTGTTACAACAAAGTAAGTCATTTCTCACAGAACTATAAAACTTGGAGTCGGTTTTTTTTAAAGATACTTTATTTCTTTTGTTTTAATAAATACATCTTTTTTATCAAGAAGTTGAGAGTTAAACTGAAACTGAAACTTGACAGCAAGAGAGTAGGCGATATTAATACGTGTTCTGATTGCTTTGGCATACGATTTAAGTTCTTGGTGTTTACTTTGGAATCTAAATGACCACAAATACTTGAGTGGACCTGAGTGCTTCGCTATTTTTGAATAATGCAGCATTAAATGGTGCTTTGGTTTTAGTGTTTCTTTAAACAAATTTTTGAAAAGAAGATTATGCTCTTCTACTACTTCATTTAAGTGGAAAAGTAAACTATCAGACATTTCAGATCAAGTATAATGTCAATAAATTTGAGAAGAGAAAGGACATATTTCCACACGTCATCTCCCTCAGGTACGAGATATCCAATCATAAGTAGTAAAAGCCATACGAAGCACCACACTTCACTGAGATATTCCTTACTTCTATTTCGCTATAGTCAAACTTCTGCTTTCTATAGTTTAGTAAATCTAAGCTAAAAAGTTTAGCAGATGTAATGTAGAAATGTAATACTTTACAAATCCCATATTTACATACGCCTAAAAAGACATCGTGTATTACATCACAATGAAGTTATTAGTTAAATGAAAGTTTTTTAATGTATTGAGAAGACAGTCAGTATAAATACCAGTTGTTTGGGGATTATCTAAAATAAGATCTCCATTATAATTTACTTCATTTCTTAAAATATTGACATCATACCTTGTAGCACTCTGAGTATCTTTTTTATGCATTGTGCAAAATCAACAGAAGAAATTTGAACCGAACGGTTGACTAAAACCTAATATTGAATTTAGTCCTAAATTATCTTCTAATACTAAACCTAATACAATAGTTATATCCTTACTCTCTAGTTTCTTTACAACTTTAACCAGAGGATGTAATACCAAATGCATTCAAAATTTCTTTACGTATTTTGATTTGACAAGCATAGCGAAAAAATATTTTAATGCGATGAAAGGCAATAACCAGGTAATGAAGGGAAGCCATAATAAAAGCTGATAATGAGTTTTTTCTGCGTGCGATCCTAAAGCAACATCAATATGCAAATCGTCATTATATAAAAATAGGTAGTAGAATTTGTCCAGAATAATTTGCTTTAATTTTATTCCATTTTTCTTTATTAATAAAATAAGATAACTTTTAATGTATTGAAATTTCTCCCATATTCTTTATTATTTCATCCAAAATGTTTGGAAGCTCCAAGAAATTTTCATTTGCATTATAGGAAGGATTTCCGTTTCTTAAAACTAGGACCATTTCATTATTTAAAGAATATGATATGGGATCTTCTAAATAACAAAAATCTTTCAATCATTTAGTAAACTTGTATTCCATATTAATTTAGTGAAAGTTGTCGATATAATTTTGAAACTGTCTTTCCACAATAGCAAAAAATGAAATTGATTCTTGACCCACATTGGCACACTGAAAGAAAATCTTCAAGAAAGTTTAAAATTCGTTCTACGAAGTTTGAAAATTCTGTAACTTGGTTTCTAGGTAACGAAGGCTTTCCATATAAAGTGAAAACTTTTTCAACGCCAAAGAATTTAAATCATTGCCATCCAATGTGCTCGTTTCTTCAGCTACTGTTTGATTATCATTGGCGCTAGTATTTGGAGTAATGAAATCAGTGTAAATATGTGATTGCGAAATAGTATTTCTTTCGCTAATATTATTGGATATTTGAACATCATTGTTGCGCTGAGTTTGGTGTTTATTTAATAAATGCACATTTGTAAACTTTTTCACTTGGATTTTTTGGTGTGCGAAATGACTTAATGTGAACACAAGTAAAAAAGTTAGAATTGGTCTAAGACAAATTATTATGATACCCTAGATGAATGCCCGTATGAAATTTCGTATTGACACCCTTCTGTGCAGGTTTGATTTTTGAAGTGGTTTTTCGCATACATTTTTAGAACGGTTTGTCGGACAGAAAAAATGATTATAACCAATTTTATAGAATTTCGTATTCTGAAGAAGTTTTTAGTACAATAAAAATGTCTTGGACTGATCGTTTTCACAGTATACGTAAAAATCCTAAATTTTTATATGGCAACACCAAGAAGGAGTTACCTGATTTAGTCCATATTTGAAATTTTATTTGCTAGTAAAATGAAATCACCATGTGCCAAATTTCAGCTATCTATATCGATGCATTCTCAGGCAGTGTTCAAATAGTGTATGGCAACCCCATGAAGGAGCCGCGCGATTTGTCTCATTTTCGAACTTAATTTTACTTTTTTTTATAAGTCCGTGTACAAAATTTCAGCCCTCTAAGTATACGCGCTCTCGAGTTATCGTGCGCACAGACAGGCGCGGATCTAGCATCGATATTAGGGGGGGGGGGGTGTCATCTCTTACCAAAATCGAGCAAAAAAAAAATACATCCAACGACGTAAGTCGGTTCGCATAGCCACCGCAGTACTGCGGTATTTGGAACTAGGAAATCAGAGTTAAGGGGTGTGGATGATGTGTCATTTTTTAGTATACTTTTTTTGTACAAAAACTAATTTTTAATGGAATAGGTTGCAAACTGCAGGAGTCATTCAAGCCAAACTTTTCTCAGTTTTACACACTGGCATATATAATATGAACTGCTCGATATGCTATTTCATGCGGGTATAATTTTTTGTGTCAAAAATAGTTCATACGTCGGTGCCAACATTGAAAAATCCATTGGCGGGAAGTTGAAAAGTGAAACCTCTCGAAATTCTATTAACCCAAATAATTAAATTAAAAACATTTATTTCGACAAACCCACTTATTTATTTATTGTTTACAGCCCTTTCTCAGTTCGTACGTTACATAGAAAAGTGACCCAACTCAAAAAATGCAACTTTTCAGGAGAGCTAAAAAACGAAAAGCTGTACTTACAATTAATTCTAGCTTAACGTAGTAATTGTTTGCTAAAAATAGTCTGAACTCTAAAATTTGTTAGTAAATTTATTTCTGAAGATTTATATAAAAGAAATTTTAAGTTTTTGTTACCGCAGTTGGCGAGGTTAGCTGTTAATCCCGCATCCTCTTAAGTTGTGTCGCTTTTCTTTGTTGCGAAATAAATATTTTTACAAGCTTTTTTTAAGTGGCACAACTCAAAATACGATTTTTAAGAATTAAATTCCGTACTTTGAACTTTGTGGAAAAATGTCATAACTCATAATAAAATTTGTAAGAAATAAATGCTGTTTTGTGGAAAAGTGACACAATTTAAAATAATGCTGTTAAAATGTCGAAAACATATTTACGTTTTTTATGAAAATCGTTACAACTCAAAAAGTGACACTGACACACTGTTCTTAAGTAACAGAAAAGTGACACTATCGCTATCTAGCGGCAAAAACAATCAGATATAAATATGCCATTTTCATGGTGTAATTAACTCAAAAACGACAAATTTTGAGTTATGTGACATTTCTATGTGACGTGCGAATTAGTAGTTGGTGGACCGAAAGAGAACGGTTTATAGAAATGAGCCCACTTTCTGCAGTATATTTCTATGGACGTAGTCAGTCCATATTTTAAATGTCAGTGGCTTTACATAAGAACGCTGCAAATATTTTAGAATGTTAGGAGTGTTACGTGCCAAAATTACCTGAAAAGGGGCTTATCTCTCTTGAAGGCGAAGAAATCGCCATCAGCAATTGATTCAAATTCCTCAGTTAAAAACAAAAAGTATTTCCCATAGAACGACTTGGGATAAATAAAAGTTTTAAATTTCAACCCAAGTCGTTTCAATAGAAAAAAGCCCCACGACAAATCTTGATTTGTCGAAAATAAAAATACGATATGTATGTACATAAAATTTACTCGGTGAACATTTAAACGATCAAATATTCACCAAAAGCCTCCTTTCAGCAAATTGTCGCGAGCGGCATACATTGTGGGTGCATCAATGTATGCGCGATAGCAAGACGATGGTTTGATAAAGAAAATAGAAGTTGCGATAAAACAAAAAAATAAACGTTTTGTGAAAATAACCATAAGAGGAAGTTTGTGAAAGAAAAAGTTTGTGAACAAAGCAAAAGTAAAAAAATATATATATAAATAAAATAAAAGTGTGCGAGTTGTCTTAATCATAGCTTCCTGAAACGGCGTAGAGTGATTGCCTTCGGCTAAGGTAAGCCCCGAAATATAACAGGAGTTAGGACTAAGTTAAGTTAGAGCTCTGATGTGGTAGTGAGGGAGTCTGTTTCGTGGCTTGGGAAGTATTTCTCTTGGATCACCCAAAGCTGAGGTCCGAAACCCAAATTCCGAGAAAAACTTATACACATACATCACATGCATTTAGGGGGGAGAGTCATGCCCGTACGACACCCCCTAGATCCGCCACTGCGCACAGACGGACAAACGGACAGACAGACGGACGGACATGCAAAAATCAAAATAACTTTTAATATTATGCGTGGGTGTCCAATCCATTTTGCTCTACCATCATTATTTCGAGGTGTTACAAACGGAGTGACAAACTTTGTATACCCTATGGATTTCATCTAGGGTATAACAAAGTGTTGAAACATCTTGAAATTTATCACTACAAGAATAGCAAGTCAAACTTTTTTAAAATTTTTAACACTTGTGGATTTATTGAAGCTATTAGATTTGAAACAGATGAAACTGGCTTTTCATATTTAGTTTTTATATTAAAACAGAATTGTTGAATGAAATATCATACATTATAACATTCTCTGAATCTAAAGCTCTGAGAAATTGAGTGATGTTTGTACAAGACTTCGTCTAAATTGCTAACGCATGCCTTCACCAAATAGTTTTCTAAAACAATTATAATCATTCTAATCAACGGTTGAAGTGTTGTACCTTTGCTTTTACATTCCTCACTTAGTCAGTATAATTTTTCCTTAATTTCGGTTTCAGTCGAGACAATCAAAAACATTGCATTGATGGAATCTGGAAGGGAATGTTTATGTACAGATAAGCCAGATCCTACTTTAACTCTGTATCTTTTTCTAGTCCAAGTTTTTTAAATCTAAAGAAGAGGAATTATTTGATTAGCAATTAAATGCCATGAATTTCTGTATTTATTTTTACCTTCATTCTGACTAAAGCTTGGAAGGTTATATTTTTTTGTTTTATTGACCGCGTGAACAATTTTTTGACTATTATTTATCCACTACGTATAAAATGTGCAGTCTCTGTCATTATTTTCACAGAGAAAATCTATTTCAATCTGAAAATTTATAAATGTATATATGACTCAATTAAGTTTAATCACTGGGAGAGATCTAAAATGATCAATTTTTAACTTAATGAATCCCTTAAAATCTATAAAAACTAAAGAAATATTTTTAATTTACAAAAATATATCGTTAAGCCTAGCGGTTTTTAAATTATTTTATCACAAAAAGGCGGAAAATTCAAGATAACTTAGATATTTAAAAAAAAATAAAAATAAAATAAAACCGACTAAAAACTCTAAACTCCTAAAAAGTATTAAATAATTTCAGTTAAAAATCTTGTCCTACTACTTTCAACATTGAATGCTAAGATTTTACTTGATGTTTGATGTCGGTATGAAAACGTGACTGATTTTAATCCAATATTAAATATTCAAGACAAGATGAATGTATGCATTGAATATTAAAGTAAATAAATTATTAAGTTATTAAAACAAAATTTGTAAAAAAAGCAATTTTTGACCTCTCACATTGGTGTTTTCATTTAATATAAAACTTACAAGCCTCTGTCCGTAAGAATGTTTAAACAAATGTTGAGAATTTGTGACACGTTCACTTCTGAAGATTTCGTTACTTCTTATTTTCTCTAGCTATATGTTGCTTTCAATTTTTCCCCAACAGTTGGCCATGGTTCGTTGTTGTATAATAGCCAAAGTTTTTCCGATTCATCTGTCCTTTCTGGAAAAATTATTTCTTAATACTTGATTAAGATTAAGAAACACACTTTCAGTTCTGTACCTTGTTCCAAGTTGGTATTTTCTTCACAGATTCTGTTGTAACTTTTATTTTTTCTTGAAAGTAATCCTTTCTCCAGCAATTTTCTCACAGCGTTTTTATACTTGTTATACAAAGCTCCTCTTGGATGAGTATTTTCAGCTCGTTCTATAAAATATCATGCCTCATTTTCATTTGGAAATATTTCGTGAATTTTTTATGAAATATTTCAAAAATCTCCACTATTGCATCGAACGTTCTTTTGTGTTAGATGATCAACCACAGATGTTATACTATCCTTTCTGTGCTCGTTTTCTAGGTGATTATGCTGTTCATAATAATTAAATGCGCATTTAGCTAGATAATTCTCTTTTAAAACTCCTTTTATGTCCCTCAAAATATATATATCATATACATATATATAACTACAATTCCTATCAGAGATAAATGAAGAAATTACCAGTTCACAAGAAATTGATTGTCCAGGCGATTGGGGTGGATTAGGACGAGGACTTGAAATTGACTCTTCCGAGCTAGAAATTTGCTTTTCTAGCCAATCCGAACCGCTTGAGCTCATTGGCAATGTATTTGTGATTGGGGAATTACTAAAACCCTGTAAAAAAAGTTGAGAATAAGTTTTACCGTAAAATATTCCTTTTTTTACTCCTAGCATGCTGACTTTCCATCATGACAAAAAGGGTTTTAATTTTGGAAAAATTATATACAGATATGTGTACTCATATTTATGTATATTTATGTGTATTTGTATAATTAATTTTATTCTTCCTTTAAAACCTTAAGTTTAGCCAAGAGTAAAGTAGGAACATTTTGCTGTATTAATGAAAAACTAATTTACATTTGCAACCCACCATTCTGCCAAATTTTTCTTGAATTTTGTTCGGACTCCAATTAAAGTAACAAGGTCGTTGATATCACCTTCAGATATATGGATTATTGTCCCGACATCTACTTTATGGTTTATATATATAATGTAAGTAAGGACTTAACAAATTTTTCCATTATTAATGGCATAATTATACTTCGAAATATATCTGAAAGTTCTTCGAAAAGGCCCCACTGTGTTAATAGCACTTCTAATGGGCTTTTATTAGGAAGAACAGAATATTGGATAGGTATTCCGTACATTACATTACGTTTGTTAACTCCTTGCAGATTGGTGAAGTCGGAGCTATTTTATAAATGTACAGTAAATAAAATAAACATAATTTACTAGTTATTTTTCAATCAGCGGCGGACTAATTTTTGAAATAACAAGAAAAAAAGCTAGAATTGTTCCAAGACAATTCTTATGATATGTTGATTGTTAAAGTGGTTTTTTGCATTTATTTCTAGAACAGCTCGCGGGCAGAAAAATGATTAACCAATTCCATATGATTTCATAGTCTGAAGAACTTATCGGTGCAATTGTTCCTTTTCCGAAATGAAATTTACTTTTTAAAAAAAAAAATCTCTTGTGTAAAATGTCTGGTCACTTAGTATACGGGTTCTTGAGTTATCGTTCGGCCGAACAGACGGACGGGCGGACATACGGATGGAGGGACATGTAAACATCAAAATAACTTTTAATATTATGTGTGGGTGTCCCATCCACTTTACTCTACCATCATTATATCTATGCGTTACAAACGGAATGACAAACTTATTGTATACCCTATGATTTCATCTAGGGTATAAAAACAAAAATGCTACGTGCAACTGTCCAGTTTATTTTACTATATTTTATTTTAGTATGAAAATTAATTATTGTACTTGTTATAATACTTACATGATATTTTAGTGTCTACTTCTTGAGTGCTGAACATTTTCACAAATATGTACTTGCACTATTATTACTCGAACTAATAATTACTTGCACTTACTCCAATGCACACTTGCACTCTACTTGAAATTTGTCTCGCAACTAGCTGAAAAAATGCGTGCCAACTCTTAAGCATTACCAAATTATTGTTTGGTAGGAAAATTGAAATCGGTAAAAACAACTGCTTTACTGCAAATTCTATAAACACTCGGATGGGTACAAGTGCAGTAAACTCAACAAATTTTTCGTTGAATGAGCAGATCATTATTATTAAAACATGATTGCCAATTCTACCCAATAATCGTTTGAATTTACCGAAAATCAACGATTCCAACTATGTTAAGCTATGGACACAAATTTTTCGAATTAAATTCTTACCATTTTGCCATCAACAGCTTAAAGTTGTTGAATTTACGATTTTTTTTCCCTCCGTGAATTGAAATAAGGCTATTTTTAAAAAGATATACATTAATTTTTTCTGTAAGTCCCTGCATCAACCGCTGTATTTTGAACAACAAGCATAGTAAAATAACTGCAAATCTTTGAAGTGGCTATCTCAAAAGCAGGACTTCTGCAGGCTTTCAGCCTCTGTCGTGACACACACTATGTTCAACCACTGCAAATTAATTGCTTTTAGCCATTACTCAAGTGATTCCTTGTTTGTGGTGTTTATTACTGTTATATTTAGTCAGATTTACTTCTCGTAAAAGACCTGTACGTTTTGCTCAAAAACGCATGAATGTACATACATCTACATTACATAGTTGTACAAACGTTTACATGTATATTTCTTTTAAGTTCAATTATTTGATTCCAATCATAACATGTGAACTAATTTGTGCCGCCTTTGTAATTTTCTATAAGCTAATTCTTACTTCCGGTACCTCAATGAAAGGTGTATGTCAGCAATTGAAGTAAAATTAGAAAAGAGAAAATATGTCACGAATTTGTTTGTGTGTCCCATGTAATTGGTGCGATAACAGGCACGACAGTACATTGCGATGAAAACAAAAGTTTAATCAACAGAGTTGGGGGTGATTTCATCGAGTCATTCAGTTTATATTCCGCCATTATTCAAAAAATAATTACTAAAAGATCTCTGTCATGTAATTTTGCAGCACATTAGCACTGGTTGTAGGCGTATCAAAACGCTAAAAGTACAATGACTATTTATATTATAGTTCCCTACATCCTTAATTAAATAATTTTCTAGCAGAATATATGCAGAATATTAACAATAAGATTATAATTTTTGTGCAAAATGTTCATAATTACGTTATGGAGTACACTCTATGTACAAACAAAGAAAAACGAAGGTTTCTTAACTTAACTAAGTAATTTCAACCTAACGCACAGACAAGTAAAGCCCAGATATCAAAGTGATGTATGAGAAGAGCTCGTAGCAAACCTCGATAACCCACTGATCTCAGCTAAATATATCACGAATATGAACCAAAATTTTGTCGATGTAGGCAGGAATCCATTTTTATAGTCTATTATGACGAAATCATACTGTATACTGAGCTTGTCATTCCGTTTATAATAATACGCAGCAATAATATAAAATGTTATTCTGATTTTTGCATGTGCGTTCGTCCATCCAACCATCTGTCCGTCCGTCCGTCTGTCTGTCCGTCCTCACGAGAACTCGAGAAGGCGTTCACTTATGGTACTGAAATATGGCACACGGGCTTTTATAACGTGCTTATTAAAACGAAAATTATTTTCACTTATAAAATCGCCACGACATCAAATCGGTTCTGAGCCCGCAGGTAATCTGAATCTCTCGTCAAGCTACTCTTCTTAATTAATCCTCACTACATGCTCTAACGTTCACCGCGCCATGCAAATTACCTAGTCTTTCCTAACTGTATCTCTTACACATAATTATATTCATCTATGTACGTGTACTCCTTGTGCTGTTTCTAAGCACTTCCCTTGAAAGAGTCTCTATCCAGAACTAATAAATATCTTCCCCGCTCGGAGCCGAGAACAATGAGCACAGTCTTAACATCAAGGAAGCCGAACGGGATTTTATCGGCTCTAACATTACACTTTTTAGATAAAAAAGCATATTTATATTCGAAAATGGGACTCATAGGGCAACTTATTCGTTCAGGATAAAAAATTAACAAAATGTATACTTCAACAAATACATAGAAGAAAAATATTTCTCACAAAATTATCTGTGCCTCCAATTTTCCTCACAAAATTATTTGTGCATACATAAAGAACTATTTACACAGCTTTGTAAGTATGTTGCAATTTACAGGGTGTTCATATGTGGTGTTACAACTGATAGCAAAAAATGTATGAGTGGGGACGGATACCCGATTGGTTTACGAGATAACGGGACCTTAAGATATGTGGGGATTTTTTTTTTAGATAACCCCCGTTACATGCTATTATGAGGATTTAGAATTTGGAATATTGATAACCGTTGAACCTTTCCAATGGCCTAAATGGACTGCTCGTTGAACCAAAAATGCATGAAAGGAAATGGCACCACTTTCAAATTCTTGCCTCTTTGTAAGTACTTCCCTTGAAAGAATCTCTATCCAGAACTAATAAATACTTTCCCTTTTGCATAGTCCCTATCATAAACATATAAAATCTAAACCTCTTCGTATTACCCTCGGAACCGAGAAGAATGTCCACATTGTTAACACCAAGGAAATTCACCGGGATTTCATCGGCTGTATCATTAAAGTTCGGCCAACCTACTTCGTAATGTCCTCATAGCGAACATAGAACCAGTGTGGGCATTTTCTCTATATATCTTCCTCTTTTCTTTATTGATTATGTTTTATACTTGCAATTCTCTTTAAATGTCAGCTTCTCTACTGCTGCCTATCCAGCACGGAAGCTCTCTTTCAACTTCATTATATCCGCCACTGACTTAAAAGTTCTGAAATTCTCTTTCAAAGCTTAGCTTCTCTGTACCATTACCCTTTTAGGTATAATTTATTTATATATTCCGTCTACCGATATACAATCTTACAGACTATTTATATTACGCGCAAAAAAAAAAAAAAATATATATATATATATATATATGTATGTATATACAAAAGCAAAAACACATGCATTACGTGAAAAGTGAATCAAAGAAAAAATAATAATAATAAAATAAAACTTTAGTATATAGGATTAGCATAAATTAAGGGAGATCCAAAACAAAAATGAAATAAAATACTAAAAAAAGTTACAGATAAATACTAAAAATGTGAATGATAGTAAGACCAAAAAGGACAATTAAAATACATTAAAGAATAGAACAAAGTATTTAAAATAGGCATAGTGCAATGTATTAACTAAAGCTAAGTACAAAATTATTTACTTGATATACTACGTACAATAGAATAAAAAAAAAAAAAAAATTGAACAAGATCAACAAGCTCTGAAGTTCTCTTCAAACTTCAGCTTCTGTTACACAACACGCATACTTAACTTACCTCGAAACTCTGGAGCCAATTTACACTTGCTGGATTGTCCCACTTTTTTTTTGTTTTTGGCGCTAAGCCCGGACCCCGGCTTTATGAGTTCATATAATTCGCAAAACTCTGTCATCTCAAATTTCACATTTAATTCTTCCTGTAAAAAAAACTCAACTATGTTTCTTGTAAGTGCTAATTTATTTTGTCAGTTTTTTCCTTCTTCACATATGTTTATCACTAGGTTATATTATAAATCAACCTCCATCACATCGTTATTATTTTCCTCTTCATCTGTAATTACATCAAAGGAAAGAGCAATTAGATTACACTATTTCTCCATTGGATCTATTGAGTGAACTGATTAATAGGGCTTCTGAGTGATTTGTATATTTGGTGCATCTGCCGCATCTATCATTCGGAAGTATCGCTTTTACCTGATATGGGCTCTTATATCACGTATGAACTTTCTTGGGTTAACACCAGTTCTCTTTCCGTATAAATTTTGGGTGACTTCTAGCCTTAATTAGACTTCTTCACCTTCATACATTGTTTTTCTGCCATTCGTTGTTGAACATTTTCCTGTAACTTTGAAAGCGGAGTACTTTCATCTTCTTCTTTCTCCATCCACTCTTGTAGGGCTAGCATTAACTTATTTCTTAATATTCTGTGAGATTTGAATCCCATCATCAATTGTTGACGTGAAGCTCGGCTAATTGAATGCTTCATGCTGTTAAAGGCCCACTGAATGCTAGCGATATTTCATCCTAATCGCCACCCATTCCCCCTTTTATCGACAAAAAAAAAGCAGTTTTTAACGTTTGAAAATATCCGTCCACTTGTCCATTGGCTCGGGGTGTCTCCATGGCATTTAAGATGTGCTTTATGGCATTCTGTGCGCAATATTTTCCGAATTCAGTAAAGGCACTTCCTCTATCACTTCTAATTCTTGTAGGCATCCCGAAATATAGGGAGACTCATCTAGCATTTTCAAGATGCTTTTTGGATTTGTAGTCCGAACAGCCATGAAAAACGTAAACAATTCCCTATTATGCTCTAGGGAATGATCCTAAGTGGTCATCATAATAAGTGTGAAATGGTACTGCCAGTTTCTCTGTGGAGTGTAGTAAATAATTTGTTTTATCTCGTCCACGTTTATTTTATAGGCATTCAATACAATAGTTCACATACTTTGTACCTACCGGCCTCATATTGGTAAACCAAAACATCTTATTAAGTTTTCATAAATTTTTGGTGATGCCACAATGACCCATGTCGTCGTCAGCTGACTTGATGACCCGTCACCTAACTCCCTTAGGTAAAACAAATTTATTACCAGTGGAACAGTTGAACAGTTGGTTATCCTTACGTAATTTCCTCGAATTCCATGTTCATCTTTGTGTTGCTTATCTGTTCCGTCCAATATCTTAGTTATTGTTGCTGTGGCGTAACAAGTCAATCCTCTAATGGTACTCCTTCGAGCAGTATTTTGCTACTTATGTTTTGTTCCTTGCTCATATGGGCTACGGCTTATGGTATGAGCATGCTCCACTTTATTGTCTGCTCGAAATATTCTGGTGCCCCCTGAGCAATCAGTCAATAAAAGTCACGAGTTAAATAAATAACACAATAAAACCTTCAATATAAAAAAAAACACGAAGTACATTAGGACAACTTGTTTATTTGGAGCACTGGCCTGCCTTACTTTACACTAAGCTACCTAGCGCTTAGGTATTCTGAACCGACTCGAACAAGAGAATGCGAGACTGCGCTTAGGTAATCTGAACCGACTCGAACAAGAGAATGCGAGACTAATAGCTGCGCGGCAAAGAATCACTAACGGGCACTCGCCAGAGTAGTCATTTTTCTTTTATGCCCCCATACTCGGAAGTAATCTTTCTTTACTCACAACGCGGATGTAAATAAACGACAACGACCTTGTCGTTTGTTCTACCGGTTGCAGCTCATGAATCGCTTCGTTGTAATTATTATCGTAATTGTCGATAGCTCCATTAAGCGTTCATCGCAGCTGTTGAGCTAATCAGCAAAATAACCGATGGCTGCGGAGCAATACCGTGTGAGGTTATTTCGCTTGAACGCGCCCTTGGCTGCTGGAAGAATTTTCCGTATGCTGGGCCCCACAACATCCTTCTCCCCTTGGAAAAACTGGTTTCCGCAGGGAACTAAATCTGCGAAGTGCACTGTCTTAAAAAATTTAAAATATTCTGATCTCCGTTCGGCTCCGAATCCCATTCATATTTTCGTTACATATTGCAATTTTTCTTATTCTTTTGATTTTAAATTTTTGCTTTTACATTAGCTTTCTTATTTCTTCTGACATTTAATTTCTTTTTCGTTGTTTCCGAAAATATTTTTATATCTTATATAATCTTTCCATTTGTTTACCTTTTTGTTTTTTTAGTAGCTATATGACAATCTTCAATAATAATGCATACTCGCTTTTTATTCTCCTGTTATATTTTATTACAAAAACAAAAACTTCTATTCTGATTTCTTTAACTTTTATAATTACATATGCACGTGCTTTTCTTGTCTTTCCCTTTTGATTATACATATTTATTTTTATGAATATTTTTTATAAATTGCTTCCTCGGGACAGTTTTCTCTTTTAGTTTTTTACAATATATCCTTATTTTTTTCCATACCTATCTGTTTTTTTTTTTACTTACTGCATAATATTACAATAAACTATCTTACTTATTGTCTATGTAATTCTAAAAAATATCAAAAATTCAGTTCTTTTTACTATCAATTACATTAACTAGAATACGAAAATACTTATAATTATACTTCCTACGGGCGCCCAAAACAGTATTATAGGTACTCTATTATTCTAATTGTTCCAGGTGTTTCTCGACGACGGTAGGTAAATTTGAGGTTGGCAGATTTGCTCTTGTTGGGATGTCCACTTCTATACTGGATTCTGCTTGCTTGGATAGCCTCGATTGGATTGGCCCCGTCAATAGTTTGCTGACTATCGTTCGAGTTTGTTCACTTTTTTACGTTTTAAAAAGCACACTACTGTGCTAGTACTGCTAAGGTGAAGATGTATAAACACCCGGTAGCTGATACAGCTGCTAAGTGGACATGATGTAGAATAAATTGTCTGTCAGTCTCTTCGTTTTTGATGGTCTCTTGCACCCGCTTTAGATCAGCCTAATTTTCTTTCCATGCTTAGTTGAAGTTATTGGCTGTCGACAGTTTTATCCCACTCTTTTTCCTTTCTATAACTTTCGCTTTCTGCTTATCTGATTTAGCTATGTCTACGTTATTCCAGACTTGCAACTCCAAACGATTCGGCTGCTAATTTGAGATATTTTTCTGGCTGTCGTCTTCTGCGGCTCTTCGTAGGTCTCCAATTTGCAGATGCCAGTGTTCTTCAATTGGTAACACCCCTAAAGATGATAGTTCTCCAATTGTAATTGATGAATTTTGGGAGTTCACCTCTAATTTTCGTTTTTTCGGATACCATAAATAGCCAATGATTCCTCGTTATCATTCGAACTAGACTGTTCCATTTCGGTATAGCTCAATCTTTAATTGCTCTCGAGTTCAAATTGAAGCTTCGGAAAAGGTTTAGTACGCAATTTTCTCCAATGGCTGTGAAGGTCAGTGCCAACTGTGGATAAAGGAATTGTGGTGTATCGGCTGTGGTCGAAAGCTGCTGGCGCTCCTGATACTGCTGGTAACTCGGTAGGACATACTACCGTTTATGATCCAGATCATATATATTAAACCTGATGTCATGTACTATTACAAGAATAGTGTATATTTTATGAATTTCGAACGCAACTCTTTACGGCTGTGGAATTTCATTCCGTATCAGGATCCCTTGATTTACTTGACGGATCTTACTTTTACAATCTGTGTCAAAAACTGGAAGTTTTGGAATTTCCAATTGACGAATTATTTCGCGCATTTCACGAGTGTGAACTATCAAGGGATGTAGCTTTCCGACACTCAGAGGGACCAAATGATAATATTTTCCTAAATTTCATTTATCTTTCGTACATAAAGAGTCATCAGTGTAATTACTTCCCTCATTTCTAATCTGAGCTTCAACGATGACAATTCTCGATATTGATCCTGTTGTATTTTTACTATTGCTGACATGTTGTTCCCTAGTTGCCGCTTATACTCTAGTCGCGTTGAATACGTCGAACGTAGACTTGATGGCCGTTATTTGGTCCTTTAACAGAGTGAAAGTTTTGTTCTTTCTTCCGCTAAGATCATTTAGAGCTGCATGGATCTCTTCTGCGTCTGCGTGATCCATGGTTCCGAAAAGGTGTTTGAATGCTGATCCTAATCCATCAAAAAATTAACGTCTACTTCGTCGCGGTGATTCAATATGGGTGTGGTGCAATATTTCCTCGTTTTGCCTCTTATTTTAGAGACCCACCTTCTTGTCCGCTTTGGTACACCTGGATATTATTCCGTCGTGTGTCACCTCCAAACATAACCGCGTAATTAGACTAGTGCAATTATTTACAAATTCCATATCCTCTGTTAAATGCGGTATTTCCACCTTGGACAGGATAGTCTAGCGCTTGGTGTAGAAATTTACTTTTCCAAGGTGCTTGAACAACATTCCAATATGGGGTATCGGTTGGATATTATAGCCTGTTTTCTCTGCCTCCAGCAAGGTGAAGAGTGCACATATTACCATTATAACCGCTTTCATCTTGATCACTAAACTAATCAATGGCAACCCTTATTCTAATTTTTTTATACTATAAACTTTAAATCTTTCTCTTTTATTCTTGGTTCTTTGACTTCCCTTTTAAATATCTCATTTCTTTTTCAAATTTCTTCTTTAAATCTCCTATTACTTTTTCAAATTTTTTATTTAAATTGTCTCTTTTTTTATATTACTTCTTTTTAATTTTAATTCATTCCCGATATATCTTATATTTTTCCCCCCTATACTTACCATTCCTTTAGAATGACTGCCTTGTCTTCTCGCTATTTGTAGCGTAATCTTCCGTATGAATCCCAAAGCCTAATGATTCACTATGATTAGGTTTCCGTCATTCTGTAATGATCCAATTCTGTACTGAAACAATTCATTATATTTCCTCAGTCGATACGTATGAATTCTTTTGAGCTTTTTTCCTTGAAGGATAATAACGTTCTCAGGACTGTGAACGTAAATTACTTCGTAAGGTCATTTGAAAATTGAAGCTAACTTCATCACTCGAGCTAAATCTTTCACCAGAACTTTATCCCCCACATGTGTGGCTTCTGGCCTGGCTGTCTTATCATGATACCTTTTCGCAGATAGCTTGCTTTTGAGTAAGTTTTCCCTGGCCAGTTCAAATGCTTTTTGTAACTTGAACCGCAACACCGAATGATACTTATCTGTGTTGTACACCGGTTCAGGTTTATGCTGTAAGTTGCTAGGAATTTCTGATAGAATTCCGAAAAGAGTTTCCATGGGTGTTAGCTTTGTACCAGCATGTACGGTGTTATTGTAAGCATGAGCCGCTGTCCTCAAAAAGTTATCCCAACTCTGGGGTTCCCGGTCTACAAAAGTAGTTAGCTAACGTAAAATGTTGTCGCTCTACCGCATTGGACTGTGGGTGATAGGCGGTGGTTTGCAGGTTATTTCCTTATCTTAAGTATTTTGCAAAGAGCCTTTAAAGCTTCGCCTGAAAGTTAGCTCCCTAATAATGAACAATGGGTAATGAGTAACGGATAAGAATTTGCTCGAATAAAACCTGCGCTAATTTGTTCGCTTCACTTTAACAAAGATTGAAAGAATGACGGTGCCGTTTTTAATCGTAATGGTAATCTCTTAAAGTGGAAGGCGCTGAAGATTGTGCTTAAAGCTGTCTTTTCACGATCTGTCGGATCCACCAACACCTGGTGTAATCATTTCCAAGTTCTAAGATAGTAAAATATCTAAAATGACCTAATCTATCCAGAATAACTTCAATCAGTCGGTATTTTACTGAGTATCACTAGCAAACGTTTAAAAGCATATTCCGTTTCATGTGTGCATTCAAAAGTCCCATTCTTCTTTAACAGTTTATTAAAGGGCAGTCCTATTTTAGAGAAGCTTCTAACGAATAATAGGAATTGACGCACTTCTTTGATGGTTTCGGATTGCTTTAAATTCTACACAACTGCTACTTTATGTGTTCCAGGGTTTATACCGTCCCATGAGGTTTCAGAGCCCAAGAAATGTAATTGTGAATAAAGAAAGGAACATTTCCTAATATTTAGAGTTAATTCCGCTTTTCTTATCTAACGAAGGGAGTCCCAAAGAATGTCTAAAGTTTTTTCGATGGTTTCCGATGGTATCAAGATAGCATTCGTATATACAATTACTGTATTTGCATGCTGTTTGATTTGTTGCGTTACCTTCTTCAATAATTTCATAAAAACTGCAGGCGATATCATCATGCCAAAAGGTACACGCTTGAATTCACAGTATCCAGTAGGAGTCACGAAAGCCGTGAATCTTCTAGATTCATCTGCTGTCGGTAATTGATAATATCCTCTCAGTAATTCGAGTGAGGTAAAAATTTGTTTCTTCGCTAACAAATTCCGGGTATTTTTAATGTTTGGTACCGGAAACGATTCCCGTTGTGTGATGGAGTTGAATTACTGATAATCTAAACACATACGCCACTCATCACTTTTTTTAGGAACTAACAAAACGGGACTGGCAATTTCTGAAGACGATTCTTGAATAATGTCTGAGTCTAAAAGTTCATCGATGTTTCGTTGTAAAATATTACATAGTACGTATGCAATTTTATAGGGCTGAAACTTAATAATTTCATCTTGTTTAAGATTAATGTTTATTTCGACTAGATTAGTTTTGCCAATCTCTTTAGTGGTTTGAGCAAGTAATCTCTGAAGTCCATTATCAATTTAATTAGGCGTTTTAAGTAATTAACCTTTACGTTTTCTGTGATTGGAATATTTTCTTCTTGTTTCGGCTTTACATATCGCAGTCGTAACTTTTTGCATTGTTTTTAGCAGTCCCTTTCAGGATGATGTTCAGAGATTTCCAACTCTTAATCAATTTGATGTCAGGTCTATATAAAACGTTTTTGCCAATGTTCATAGGTACATCTTGCACCGCGTCGTCTGCTATCAGTATTCCTACTTCTAAGTTTATGTCCTACTACACTGTATTTAAGCATAGAACACTCATTACCTAACTCTATAAATCCCAATATATGTTCTTCTACTGTATGAATAATTTTATGATATTCATCCTTTGGCGATTTGTGAGCCGGCTGATTAATGGATCAAACATTTTTATATTTACATTTGCGCATAAAATGTGCTGTTAATTGCATTGAAAACAATTTTTGATCCTGGGCTTTGAGTAATGATGAGTGAGATGGCCTTCACTATTACATCTATAACACACCTGGAGTCTTAGTCGTTTACCTTTATCATGAAGAGAAGCATTAGACCGTTGGCTTCTAGTTTCATTCTCTCCCCGCTGAAATGGATGATACCTTTTTTTGATATAACGGTTTTCTATTGTCTACGTTCAATTTCATGCTTTCTAATTTCTTCATAACGTTTCATTTCTTTCATTAATTCGGGTCAAGTCGCACACTTCGAAGCTTCAAGCATATTAATAAAATCCTTGTCGCGTAAACCCGAAATTACTTATTCGATTATACTTCCGTCTAATAACTCAATTTGCTTTCCTAATGATATTTGTATTTTTTTATTAAGCCAAGCTCAGAGTATACCCTATGATGCAAAGCACAGCATGGCAGGAAGGATACTGGAAAGGGATTAGGGGATAGAGGAGAGTGGCGGAAGTGCCGATGTATGTCGCCCTTAAATTTCCACAGATAGTATGCTGGAGAAAGAACAGCAGAAAGTAAACTGTTCTACATTCGCACTGTTCTGGATAAAAAAGCATGACGGAATTTTGCTGTACGGCCGAAAGTAATTTGAAGGGTAAAAAGATGTGCGTGTTTGGCAGCGAGAGAATTGCGTGCAGGATATTATTAGATAATAATAATCTTCAATTGACTCACATTTTATTCGATCCTTTGAAATAATCTGTAACAAAATAGACGAGCTATCTCTCGTATTAGGAAAATGTTCCGATAACTCCTTTTTGAACTGTTTTCAAGATGTTACTATACCGCTCTTACTGTCCAGCCAGTGTCTTGCTGATTCACCCAACCGAACTGAAGCATAAAATAATGTGGATTCGTCGTCGCGATTTTTTCCGGAAATTTTCTGGAATTGAATTCTGGCACTAGCTTATTTAGCTCATCTAGTTCTGCAACACACACTCTTATATTACTATCACTCACACGCATTTCATCTTGCTTTGATATAAATTCACGCTCCCTTTTGAGTAGCTCCTTTTCCAAGCGTAACAACTGGAGTTGCTTTTGGATACTATAATCTGATCACTTCCAATAATCGCATCACTGTTCTGATATGTAGAAGTTCCTGAATTAGTGTTACGTATGACCATAGCACTATCTCCATTATGAATTTCACCATTTTTACTTTCCAATTTTAGATAGTCTCTCCCTCTCTTTTTAAAATATACGGCAATTCATTTTTATATATTCAATTTTCACACTATTTAAATGGAGTCTTGCATTGCTTTCCCTAGAAATCACTGTTCAATCTTCAACTGACATACACATACATATCTGTAAATTTTAACGGATATTATAATGTTTCCCAAGAAATAGAAAAAAAAAACTGATCCATGTTTGTAAAGCTTGTATTTACATGGTTCAGGACAAAAAATTAACAAAATGTATACTTCAACAAATAAATAGAACACAAATATTTCTCACAAAATTATCTATGCCTCCAATTTTCTTCACAAAATTATTTCTGCATACATAAAGAGGTATTTACACAGCTTTGTATGTATGTTGCAATTTACAGGGCGCTCATATGTGGTGTTACAACTAATAGCAAACAAGTAAAAAAGCTGGAATTGGTCTAAGACCTATCTAAGACCAATTCTTATGATACCGTAGATGAATGCCCTTATTAAATTTCGTATGTTCACCGATCTATTCAAGTTTGATTTTGAAATTGGTTTTCGCATATATTTCTAGAACGGTTTGTCGCACAGAAAAAATGATCATAACCAATTTTATAGGATTTCGGATTCCGAAGAAGTTTTTAGTACAATAAAAATGTCTTGGACGTAAAAATGTAAATTTTTATATAGCATCACCAAGAAGGATTTGCCCGATTTAGTCCATTTTTGACATTTTATTTGCTAATGTAGTAAGAACATCATGTTCGAAATTTCAGCTTACTACGTCGACGCGTTCTCAAGCAGTGTCCAAATATATAGATGAAAACGAAATTTTTATATTGCAACCCCACGAAGGAGTTGCCCGATTTGTCTCATTTTCGAACTAAGTTTTACTTTTTATACCCTAGATGAAATCTGCAGGGTATTTTAAGTTTGTCATTCTGTTTGTACCACCTCGAAATAATGATGGTAGAGCAAAATGGATTGAACACCTATTCATAATATTAAAAGTTATTTTGATTTTTGCATGTCGGTCCGTCCGTCCGTGCGCACGATAACTGGAGAACGCGTATATGTAGAGAGTTGAAATTTTCTACACGGACTCAAAAAAAAAAAAAGTAAAGTTAAGTTCGAAAATGAGACAAATCGGGCAACTGCTTCGTGCGGTTGTCATATAAAAATTTCGTTTTCCGCTATATATTTGGACACTGCCTGAGAACGCGTCGACGTAGAGAGCTTACTACATTAGCAAATAAAATGTCAAAAATGGAGTAAATCGGGCAACTCATTCTTGGTGTTGCCATATAGAAATTTAGGTTTTTTACGTATACTTTGAAAACGATCAGTCCAAGACATTCTTATTGTACTAAAGACTTCTGCAGAATCCGCAATCCTATAAAACTGGTTATAATCATTTTTCTGTGCGTTCTAGAAATATGTGCGAAAAACAACTTCAAAATCAAACTTGAATAGATCGGTAACCGTACGAAATTTAATACGGGCATTCATCTAGGGTATCATAAGAATTGGTCTTAGACCAATTCTAGCTTTTTTACTTGTTTTTTTTTTTTTTTTTAAAGTCCGTACACATTCAAAATAACTTTTAATATTATGAATGGGTGTCCAATCCATTTTGCTCTACCATAATTATTTTAAGGTGTTACAAATGGAATGACAAACTTAGTATACCCCTATGATTTTATCTAGGGTATAAAAATGTATGAGTGGGGACAGATATCCGAACGGTTTACACGGGACCTTATAATATGTGGGGATGTATTTTTTAGATAACCCTGTAACTTCTTAACGTTACACCCCATTCCCCATTATCATTATTTAAAATTTGGTATATTGAAAGCGTTGGATCTTTCCAATGGCCTATGATTTTTTCCTTTACTCCATTTTGAAGTTATGGCTCAACAAAGTTGAAATTTTGGAATGTTAATTCGGCTTTATATTAATTAACTACTTTTATTATCAAAAAACCCGTCATTAAGCCCAATTTTTCTCATTGAATTTGAGAAGCCTATAAGTGTGGCTACTCTGCACCGCTGACATGTATATAAATGGACTGCTCGTTGAACCAAAAATGCGTCAAAGTAAATGGCACCACTTTCATATTCTTGTCTCTTTTCGTGAGAGCATACTTCCCCTCTGAACTGTAACTATTGGGAACTAGAAATTGCTTGAAGTTCAGCGGTATTTCCAGAACGGGCAACTTGGTAACCAAAACTTTTCTACCAAAACAGCCTTGTGGAGAACTCTTTCTTCGGCTCTTAATTAAAATTTAACAACACAAGTAGTCCTAAATACTTTTGTGGTAAATTCGGTAAATCCCACTAATATGCAAATAGCTAGATACCCAAATAATTTAAATATAGCGCCAGTTTACGACAGTTGGTAGCATTGACAGTGAGAGCATACTGTCTGAAATAAAAACTGGTGCCACCTAAAACAGGAGATCAGTCAATCCATTTATATATATGTCAGTGCTCTGTACTCAAAATGCAG
The DNA here is from genome assembly GCA_963924295.1 of Dioctria rufipes. Classification (NCBI taxonomy): domain Eukaryota; kingdom Metazoa; phylum Arthropoda; class Insecta; order Diptera; family Asilidae; genus Dioctria; species Dioctria rufipes. The sequence goes on along the minus strand of OZ002744.1, from coordinate 144,302,983 downwards.
CCCTTTCTGCGCTCTTTGGACTTTTTCTTGAACATTTACAAAAAAAAAAAAAATGATTTATAAAGCTCATTGCCAAAAGATAATTGCCAAATTTGTCTAAGTCCAATAATATTATACCCTAGTAATAAAAGTTAAATAAAGTGCAAAACCAAAGTTTTGTATGACAACAACAAGACTTACTCCATTTTTATACCCTAGATGAAATGTATAGGGTAAATTAGGTTTGCATTCCGTTTGTAACGCACAGCAATAATTATGGTAGAGCAAAATGAATTGGACACTCACGAATAATATTAAAAGTTATTTTGATTTTTGCATGGCCGTCTGTCCGTCCGTCCGCACGATAACTCGAGAGCGCGTGCAGTTAGGGAGCTGAAATTTTCTATGCGGACTTACAAGAAAAGTTGTATCAAGTTCGAAAATGAAACAAATCGGGCAACTTCTTCGTGGGGTTGCCATACAAAAATTTCGTTTACCACTATATATTTGGATACTGCCTAAGAAGGCGTTGGCACAGAGAGCTGAAATTTGGTGCAAGGTGTATTAAGGGTAATAGAAAATGAAATTCCAAAAATGGAAAAAATCGGGCAAACCATTCTTGGTGTTGCCATATAAAAATGTAGGTTTTTACGTTTACTGTAAAAATGATCAGTCCTAAACATTTTTATTGTACTAAAAACTGTTTCAGAATATGAAATCTTATGGAATTGGTTATGCTAATTTTTTTCTGTCCGCGGAACCATTCTAGAAATATTTACGAAAAACCACTGCAATAATCAAAATTGCTCAAATGAGTAACCATACGAAATTACGTACGGCCATTCATCTGGTCTTAGACCAATTCTAGGTTTTTTACTCGTTGAAATTGAATTTACTATTTTTATGAAAACGCAATATATTTTATATATAAATAGATGTGCCCATGGAATAAAATGTTGGACGGCTTTCTTGTTTGGCGGCGCTACCGCCGTAAATAGTTGTTGTAGCCACAAATAGCAGCACTTATAGCCGCAAACCTGAAGTGATTGCATTGTGCGTATACATTTTCTGATTGGAATTGAATTAGAATAATATTTGAGGGACTCACTGTACTCACAGAATACAAAATTTCGCGCAAATAAAGATAAAACGCTATGATTGTGTACACATGCGTAAAATGTGTGTATTTTCTGTTTGGATAACTTTATGCAGTCGTATTCGTATATCCATCGTTGGAAATTTTTGGGTACGAATACTACATGTTTGAGACAATCTTTTTTGTTTTTGGTTCCGCTATGCCCACTACGCGGTTACTCATATTTATGTTCTGATAAAATTTAAGGGAACACTTTTGTCGTGGCACTCCATAGGCGATAAACATTCCTTTATTTGGTTATTTTATATTATATTATAGATTATTTTCTACTCAAAGGGAATTAATTTTTCGCATTGTTTAGTTGACTTTCATTTGAATTTTTATATTTAATTGAATTAATTAAGTAATTATTTGATCTTTTACCTAAGTTTTGGTTAAATTACATTGGTTGAGGTTTTCATTTTACGCCATTTTTAATTTCTAATTAATTGAATTATTTATTCTAGTCTTTATTCTTATACATATATCTATTTTGTGCGTATAATTAATTATTTAAAATATTCTGGTGATATATACATGCAAATTGAAAATATACCCTACCGAAGCATAATAAGAAGAGAATGAAGGTAGAACTGATCATTTTTGCCAATAAAAGTTCTAGACTACAAACTATTAAAAAGCCTTTAAGAAATACGGTCAAAGGCCCGCATACATGTAAATCTCAGGAAGTTAATACCAATATAAATTTTACTGATGTCTCTCTAAGTGATTCTGATCAATCTGTAGATGAACAAGTAGTTACGAAGAAGATCACACTTATTTACAAGATTATATGATCCTAAAACACCTGAAATGGATAAAATACATATGCAGTAGTTTCCTTCACCCGAAAGGAAAGTATAATGGAAAAGAAAATTTTAAGAGCCGAGGGCACCGTCACATATATTTAAATCTACGAAGAAAGTCAAATTGTATAAGCCCGAGGAGAATAATAGTCTTGAGGAATTACTTAACGGAAAAAGTGAAGACGTCGTGGTTTTTGTAAAGTGTCACTTTTTACACAAAAAATTAGGAAAGAAAGGAGAGAAAAGGAAATTTCCATTAAAGTATTACTACAAATCGCCCGCTTTATACTGAGAAATGTTAAAGTCAGGATTTTCCATATCTACCGCAAGAACAATATAAAAGTGACGTTATTACGACTTAATGCAGGAATTTCACACACATGTCGGATATTTTAATCAAGAAACCTTCTGAAATGCAAAGAAAACACAATTTTCTTTTCAATGAAATGTCAGTAAAACAAGAGTTAGATTACAATATGAAAGATGATATTATATATAGGTTCACTGGTCATTCATTTCTTGGGAGGAAAGGCAAAGTATACTTTTATTGATGTTGCCTATGATCAGTGGCTTGAACCAAAACTGGAAACAAGCTATTGTGTTATGTAACTGCGGAGTGATTGGATTTGGATGTTAAGTCTCAATTGCCAGCATGAGCTAACAGATCAGTCCGTAGACAGCGTTAAAGTGCAGGGTGGCACGCTAGCTCGCCTCGGCAATGGCGGAGAGGGGGGGGGGGTTCCACGAAAACCGGTCACTGCTACCTGCCGCTTCTGTCTGCCATATAGAAAAAGATATCGTGACTGCTCACCCAAAAGAGACGAAGCACACATCCGCTCCTGGCAAGGTCGCCAAATTTGTCGTGTCCCTAATAAAACACTTGCGTAGATAATCCGCATATAAAACGTTATTTAATTAAACTACTTTGAATAATAACACAATTTGAGCTTCTTACCGATATTTCCAACTCACAACTAATAATCGCCAAAAACACAACTGAGAAACCAGATCCACACGCAAAGCTGGGTCACCTGTTAGAATCTTTGCAGGCGGAAGCGACTCTGACCTAGTGACCAGTGAAATACCTTCCAATTAATCGCAAAGCATTACATCAGTCACTGCCGTCACACCTGGAGACCCCAATACTGTTAGTAAACAAACAGTAAGCCTAACTGAGCAGTCCACTATGCGAAGTGAATTACTTAACCTCGGCTTAATGCTTAATTACAACAGAAGTGGATGCGAGAGTCTTTTAATAAACAATTGGCAATCGCCAAGCATTTAACTGTGCGAAGTAAAATGCTTAGATACTGCAAGCTGCTTAATTAATCGTACACCTGCTGGTAGCTAAGGTCATGATGCACAACCACACCGAATTGAATATTGGGCCACGACATTCTTCCGTCCAGTGAAAGACTTATTCCCAGGGGGCTTAGTTTCAACTACATTTTAAATTTTATCATATATGTACTGTACATATAGTATACAATTTTGTTTTTTTTTTGAACATCTTCCAACTTTTATCTTAACAATATCCACTTCTCTCGATTCAGTTATAATTTAACACGTATTTTTTTTTCTTGTGATCTAATTTATTTCTTCAAACAATCTTTTTCTTCGATTATAATTTTATTATTTCCTTAGCTCTAATTTTGATATTCCGAAAAATACTTCTACCATACTAACAAAAAAACTGTACAGTTACTTCTAGGATTATGTTTACTTATACAAAATTTGAATCTAGGTTTCATTAACTAGATATATTTGTTTTATCTAATCATATGATATAACTAGATTATTCACATTCGTTTAAAAATTTTTTTTTGTACCTAGTTCCAATTTTTTGTTTTTTTTTTTAATGAGCACATGATTTTTTTTTCTAACAATTCTTAAATTAAGTTTATAACCTGAAGACAATATTTCTATAGGTTTAATTACTCAGAGTAATTCCATATATGTAAAAGTTGCCACTGTCGTATCCAATATAACATTTAGTATAAAAAAAATATCTAACCCTACAAAAGTTGCTACTACGCTAGCTGTACTAGCTGTTTTCCGACTATCATAGGCAGGTTTGCTGTGCCCAATGTTACTGCAGTAGGCATGATTACTGGGAGGCCATCGTTGGTTTCCTTGTCTTCGGTAGGCTGTCCTGTTATTGCAGCGGGTTTTATTGAACTCCGGGTGATGGGCAATATCGACAATCTCCTTGATTTAGCCGGTACTTGTTTTTGCTTCTGACATCTCCTGCGGATCAGGACTTTTGCTACTATCATAAAACTGGCAAGTCTTAACAGCCCTGTTATTGAGGTGGCGGCTATGTAGATGGTGTGGAGCTGACTTTGTTGTCTTTTCGTGTGATGGCCTGATTCATTTTTTTGTATCTTGGCTGCATGATCTCTCCGGGCTTGGTTGGCATAGCCGGCAGTTAACAGCCGTACCTTACGATTTTGATCGCAATCAACCATAGGCTTTATAGATATATGTATGGTTCCCATGCTCTGCCATGATGGTAATTCCGAAAATGAGGGTTGTCAGAGAGTAATATTTCGCTGATGTGATCAATAGGTCGCCGATCTGAAGGTGGCAGTGCTCTTCGATTGATAACACTCCCGTTGACAATAGCACTCCAGTCGCTGTAGGCGCATCGAGGCAGTTTACCTCTAATCTCATCTTTTCGGCCATCATGAACAACCAGTGATTTCGGGTAATCATGCGGACTAGACTATTAAATTTTGGGGGAATCTTTTCCTTGCATGCCAGCGGATTGACATTGATACTTCGAAAAGGGCTGCGTACATAGCTATCACCAAAGGCTGTGACGATTGGTTCCAACTACGGGTTGTTAGTTGTTGCCATTTCTCATATTGCTGGTAGTCTAGCAGGACATACTGGCGATCGTGATTATTTGCTGCTATAAATTTGGCTTCCAACTCATAGACATGGTTGCCGCCTTTATCAGCTACTGCGGGAATGGTGTATGCTTTGTGCAGTTCAAAAGCCACTCTTTCCGGTTAAGGAATGTCGGTTCTAACCATAATGTGCTGCGGACCCTGCATTGCGCTCACCTTAGCAATTTGAGTGAACAATTGGAAGTCAGGAGATTACTTGGCTAAATCCATTTGTGTTTTAGCGTTCGTCATAATTTCTGTTAGCTGCCGGGCGTGAATAATCATGGGGTGAAGTCTCCCAATGCTCAATGTTCGCATAACATTCTTGGACATTGCTGATTTCTCGCATTTGGAGGGTGATTAGCGTCAGTATTTCATTTGTCTCCAGCCTCCATGTTAACGTTGTTGTCTCCAGGTCTTGACTTTGCTGAGCGGCGGTGATGGCATTGATTTTATTCCCAAGTTCCTCACGCTCCGCTCCTGCCTGTATGCGTGACGCATTGAACAGATTGAACGTCGATGTCATCAATGTAGTCTGCTCTTGAAGCAAGGTGAAGGTGCGGTTTTCTTTTCAACCTAGATCCCTCAAAGCCGAGTAGATATTTTCCGAATCTGAATGATTCATAGTTCCGAAAAATGTCTTTGATAGGGATCCTATACCATGAAAGAGAGACCGCTTCCTACGACGAGCCGGTTCCGCATGGGTGTGGTGCTTCAACTCATCATCTTGTATCCTAATCTTCGCCATCCAGCTTCCTATTTCCTTAGTGGCTTGCTCACATATGTTTCCGAGGTCAGTGTGGTAGATTTTCGTGCAAAGCTGTATAACAAGATTGCTGCAATTATTTGCGACCACCAGGTTCGGCTCTTCCCCTTTTGATAAAATAGTCTAAGGCCTAGTGTAAAAGTTGGCTTTCCCAAGTGCTCGAACAATACCCCGGACTGCATTATCAGTCTTATATTATAGCCAACCTGCCCAGCGTATGACAAACCGATGGACGTCAACAAGATTAGGACGACTGCTTCCATATTTAGGTTCTTAACTTATCCACACTAACTATATGGCAACCTTTTTAATTTTACCCTACCTGGTATACCAAAATAAAAGAAAACACTCTGTATATAATTTATTTAGTACGATTTTTATTATTATTTAGTAAAATAAAATAAATCACTGTCTAGATTTAGTTTATTCTTCTATCCATCCACTACCTCCTTCTCTCTCTCTGTCTACACCGCATTTGCCCTTTTTTATCTTTTTTTTTAATAAGTGTTCTTTTCTTTTTTACACTTTTCTTTCCACTTACTTTTTCTTCTTCTTTTTCTTAACTTTTGTTTTTGTTTCCCAATATTTTTTCCAATGAGTATGTTTTTTTTTACTTTCGCTACTTTAATATTTATTTTACTCTCTTTACTTTAGTTTTCTTTTTAATTCTCTCTGTTAACTCTTTTTTTTACTCCCTTTAATTTAATTTTTTTGAATTCTTTCTTTTTTAACCTTTTTTTTTACTCTTTTTACTTAAAATTTTTTACTTCTCGTTTTTTAACCTTTTTTTTTTTAATAAGTGTTCCTTTCTTTCCCATTATGTATTTTTTCCTACAAATGCATATGTAAATGCCGGCTCTTCTGTTCTTGTTTTAGCGTCCATCTCCTGAACGGATTCCAAATCGGGCCACTAGGTCTCTTCTTTCGTCCGCTCTTGTTAACTTCTACTACTTTACCTGTAAGGTGAAACGAAAACATAAATAACTAAATAACAATATTCTGATTACTCAGAGTCATTCAATTTTTTTTAAACAATTCACGTGACCCCATTTGCGCTTTCTTCCCATAAAGATTGTTATATTCTCTGGACTCTGAACGTAAATTATTAATAGGGACCCTTGAAGATTGACAACAGTTTTCCCGCCCGAGCCGAGTCTCTAACCAGAACCTTTTCACCGACTTGCACCTCTATCGCCGAATATACGTCGCGATATCCCTTTTCATCCCTTTCCACTGATAGAATCGCTTTACTCGTTTTAAGGTCTTATCTCTTCCGAGATGTCCTCCAAATCGAGAGTCATGGAAGTCCTTCAGGATCAGCTCAACTTCATCTCGATCTGTCATATGCCGTGTGTTCGGATAACACATTACTTTTCCTGCTATTACGTCTGCCTCGTCGATTTCACCCCATTCCTCTTCGGATTAGATCGGAGATGTGTCATTTACTTCGCAATCTTTTCTTCGAGCTTGTGCACGAGTGATAGCCAAACATGTATGCTTTTCGCTTTACTCGATTTTGGCTTCTGTTATTCTCTGGGGTATTCTGCTTTCTCTTCATTTTTTATGTAGAATCTCGAAATCGTACTCTGACAATTTCTGATGAAATCGCACCATGCGTGACGTCGTATCTTTAACCTAGAAAACACCCCGAAGAGGTTGGCGATCAGTAATTACTTTGAAGCGCCTGCCCAACAGATAATATTTAAAGTTACTTACGGCCCATACAATGGCTAGTACATCACGTTCAGTTGTAGAGTAGTTCCTCTTAGCCAAATTGAGTGTTCGACTGGCGTAACAGATGGGCCTTCCTTCCTGCTCGAGAACTGCCCCTAGGGATTCACCACTGACATCCGTCAGTAACGTGAGCTCCTTCGTGAAATCCGGATAAGCAAATAATGGAGGCGTAGTGAGAGCCTCTTTTATCAGAGTGAATGATTTATCACATTTGGGTCCCCAATCAAATCTTATCTTTTTATTTAATATGATTAGTAAATTAGGGACGAATTTCCGATAGTAGTTATCTAGCCCCAGGAAAGACTGTAACTGTCACATCGCCTTTGGCCTTGGAAATGTCTTTACGATTTCCACTAAACGTTGATCTGGCTTTACTCCTTGTTGCGAGCATACTTGACCATGATTCACCACTTCTTTTTTCAGAACCTGACGTTTAAAAGGTTGTAGTTTCAAGTTATGATCCCGAAAACGTTGAAATACCTGCCTTAACTTATCGTTGTGTTCGTCTAAGTATTTTTGCAAATATCATGACATCATCAACCCTGTTCATATGCCGTTTAACAGCGATTGAAAAAATGGAGGCGCTATCTTTAGCCAAATGGTAATATTTTATAATGATAATGATTGAAATTGATACTAAAAGCCGTTTTCTCTCTGTCTGCTGGATCTATTTGTACTTGATGATATCCGTTTGCGAAATCTAACGATTGGGATTTCCGTCCAGTGAGGTATACTTGAGTAGATTTACTCCTAAAGCCAGCTTTAAATTTCGCTATTGCATCTAGCCCTTGTTCTGCTATCAATCCTGTATCTCCTCCAGTGCCGGGCTTAGCTTTTTTAGCGCCCTGTTCAACTGGTAAAGAGGTGCGTTTATTTTTCATTGTACTTACTATGCATGTGATGTCTACCATTCGTTTCAAAGAATTTGTGTTTCTAAATTTATTAATCTGGGAAAATTGTGTTAGTGCTCTTATATTTTCATTGATACAAGAGAGTTAGTACTACATTTAAGCCATTTCCAGATCACCTTTGAGGATGACTTATAAAGACGAACATCAGAAACCTTCATCAGAAAAAAATCCATCAAATGTCGATACCTAAATTTGATATTCCATTTTAAAAAAAATCACAAGAGACGTAATAGATTTACATTTGTTGTTTTCCATAAAAACAGCTTAAAACTGTGTTTTTAAATTAATTAATCATGCCTCCTGTTGAACACACCTGAAATAAACAATAAAACATTAGAAGAAATCTATTAAGTAATTCTTACTTCTCTCAGATTTTCCTGATTCCTCCAGTTACAGCTGCAGGTACATCCACCACCACAGGAACGCATCTGAAATGAAAAAGTATAAACAGATATTAGTTTAAAGCAACTAATATAACAAAGTAGCATATAAAAACTGTCGAAATAAGCAAATTACATGCAGACTGCCAAGAAACATATTTTTTGGCAGTACAACAACAAAAACGTGCAAAATGCAAATAGTGCAATTTCTGTGCAAAATTCATATGCTCTACATAATAAACATATGCAAAACATGCAAATATGTTTAAATATGCAAAACATAAAAAAATGTAACACGCACATACATTATAATTAACGAAATGCAACAATTTATGTCATTGTTGACATTTCAAAATTCACCTTTCCAACATGAATAATTATGAGAATTTACATATTTCCTGCAAATTATTCATGCTGGAACTTACACACAATTAACAATTAACACTTAAATAGTGATAAAAGACACTTACCTGGATAATTAATAAATGAGTTGCTATAAAAAATACACAAAACGACACGGCACTTTCACACAAAATTATCGCGTTCGCGACTGTCAACTTGACACGGTGAAAAGCTGATTTTATGAAGTTGACGGCGCGCTACCTGTTGTTAATACTTAAAAACCGCGAAAGTTACCAGGTAAACAAATATTCGCGAAAAAAGGTAAAATTAATTCCCATAATAAGTGGGAAAGAGATGCAAGAAAAATGAGAAATATTTGTGTTCCACAGTGGAAATTGTCATAATATGGCAGGGAGCCGCCATCTTGATAAATTTCAGAAAAATTAAGATATCTCAATAAATGAAATACGAAAATTTATGTATAATTTATAATAAATTAGTTGAAGGAAATTGGCACATTTTGACTTAAGTATACAAGTCAAGCAAAGTCGAAAAATAAGCTTAATTTGCATTTTTCTTGTGGAACGTATGTCAAAATGGCCGCTTAGAGCCTATAAAAAAGGGGCAATTCCTAAGATCTCCCTCAGTTTTTCGACAGCGATCACACATGCCTAAGCATAAGATCCAAGAGTTTAATTCAAAATCAAGTTTTTTTCAGTTCCAGCAAAAAAGCATACGATAAAAAGTGCCATATTTAAGGTACATTATTACACATGCTTAAAATTTGTGTGCAGTTGGTGTTGGCAAAAAACAAGAAGTTTTGGTTGGAATTTCTTAAGATAAGTATTGTGTGGATATCAATTAATTTTATTAAGGTTCCTTGCATAAAAATTAATATCAGCTTTCGGTATTTTAATAATACATGCAACGAAACAAAATAGTTAAGTAGTTAAGTTAACATAAGTTTAAAGTGAATTAAAAATAAGTGCATAAAGCGTGAAAACTTTAGAAAAGGCTATAAATTGCATTTAGTTGAATATATGCCAAAAATACGGCATAATAACTACACATGCAATCAAGCACTTAATGAACAGAATTAAATTGTAGTGAATTTATGAATTTGAGTGTTTCGCAAAAGAATTATTCAATAAATGCAGCATTAAACACAAGCACATATCTATTTTTTCATACCGCTACACTGTCCACCTAAATGCCGTAATCTAGCTGTAGTTATCAATTGCAGGTACATTACAAAACATCTCCTGTAAACTAAGGGTTTTTAAATAAGAGGTGTTATTTTGATATTTAAAGAAAAATGCCATTTTTTGATAAATGATCGGATCTTTATTTCATTATAAAGAGGAAGGTATGCCGTCAATAATGGAAAATAACATCTGCCAAATGACCACCACAACCACGCCTACAGGACCATATCCTTTTCATGAAGTTTTCCATAACCAAATCGCAAAGTGGCTGACCTATGTCCTCGATAGTCTCACGAATTCCATCTTTGAGGTCTTGAATCGACGCTGGGCTGTTTCACGTGGCCCCAAAGGAAGAAGTCGCAAGGTGTTAAGTCACAAGATCTCGGTGGCCAATTGTGATCACCTCTTCGAGAGATAACACGGTCCGGAAACTTTTTTTTTTATAGAGGTTTCCCCAATTAGCCTATTCCTCGAAAATTAAAATCAAAATAAAATTCTTATCATAATCAACAAAAAAATATTTATCTGATTTTTTAATTTAATTATTGGAAATGCCAGTTGAATAAACAAGAAATGAGAAGTAATGTACATCCCCAATGCGTTTTTTTTATAGAGGTTTCCCCAATTAGCCTATTCCTCGAAAAATAAAAACAAAACAAAATTCTTTTCATAATCAACAAAATAAATAGCAATTTAATAACATAAACATATGAAAAAATTCAAAATTACAAAATCATATATATATAAATAATTTGTTCTTAAATTAAATTCTGAACGAATTATTTTATTTCACTCTTGGTTCCAAATCATTGGAACTGAACACGCCTTGCTTAAATCTCGCGAATTCTCCTATCAGATCGTCGTACTGTAAAGTTCCCACTAAATCTTTTTCTATTGATAAAGTATCTAATCCAACAAATATATCTTGAGTCATTTTCATCTAAAATAATTCTTAATTAATTTAAATTTGGAAAAACTACGTTCGGCAGTTGCTACAGTTACTGGTAAAGTATTTAAAATTTTAAGGCATATTACAACATTTGGATAAATCTAAATAATACTCAAAAATAAAATTAAGTATATCTAATCCAGACATCTGCTTGTTTACGAGAGAAGAAAGCGTTAATAACTATTGATAAAGTTCCTCTGCATTTATATTCTTACTGCTATTGTTGTTTAACATATCTAATTTAGGAGCCTTATGTATGTTATATATATAAAAAGGAAAACAAGTTATTGTGATCACGCATCTTCTCGAAACGTTCATTGATTGAAGTTATTGCTTGATCTAATATTTTAAAGTAGAAATTAACTATAAGAGCTTGTTTAGGATCTAATATGGGATCATCTTGAGCTTTCTCTCGGACATAGTTTTTCTTTTTCTAGACCGGAATGTAAATTTATCTCGAAATTGACAAGGGATTTCTAAATTTGTAGCAATGAGTTCTGCCTTTCTAACAAAGTCATTAAATTTCTCATCAGATCTAATTTCTATCAAAGTTTCTCTAGAGTTTTTAAGAATTTCTACGACTGCAGCTATATTAATTTGCTTATTTTGTAAATATTTACTGGCTACATTAATATTTTCTAATATATAGCACCAAACTAATAATGAACATATAAATTTAAATTCTATTATTAATTACTGTATCACCTGATTCAGAAATTTCTATAAGAGCTTCAGATATATCACCTGAATTATTCTTTAACGGTCTTATTGCTTCTATTCTACTTTCCCACCTAGTTTGACGAAGAGGTTTCAAAGTTAAACTCAGAACATTCTTTTTATAAATATCCCACCTATTTGTAGAGCCAGAGATAAAAACATATAAACCTTGGACAATATCAAAAAAATAAACTGCATCTAAACTACATTAATAACTGAATTTAACGAATGAGTGGAGCATGGGACATAAAATGCTCTGGGTTCTATTTCCCTAATTCTTGTTTGCATTCCTGGATTTTTTCCTTTCATATTTGAACCGTTATCATACCCCTGACCTCTGCAATTCGAAATTGATAATCCTAAACTATTAATCATTTCTAGTACTATTTCTGTTAGCCCCAAGCCCCTTTTGTCTGTACATTTTAGAAAACCTAACAAGCATTCTAATATTATAAATTCATTGTCCACTTTATGCGAAAACCTAGTTATTATTGTAACTTGCTCCTAATAGGATTCCTCATATACCTATTGAGTTACTCCTAAGATGTAGAGTGTCTCATAAGGATATTCCTGGGAACGTCTCAGTCGCTGATTGGTCTGCATAGATTTCTATACAATAGTCCGGCTTGGAGTAGCTTGGATAAGCTTAGCTCCCTTGTACAGGGTGGGCCAACTTGGACTTACATTGGCATTTTCTGTCGCAAGCAAAATCAATCTATTGGCATATTGTAGCCATTGTGGTGCATCCCTCGGCAAAAATTCTTGGGCCAATTGAATTTTATAGGGAAACATCCTCAGATCAACTTTTGGAATACGTCGTAGCGATGTTCTGGAGATGCTGAACTGAGTAGCACGTCGACGAGTAGACACAGTTGGATCCGTGTTAACACTTTCTCGTACAGTATCTACAGCTTGTTCAGTGCGAACCTACTGAACCCGAATTCTCAAAACGGGTCATTAAGCTTATTATCATGTTAACAGTGGACGCCGCCACAGTATTAAAATACTGACGGTATTTTCTTTGTGCTGTAACAATTGATCGTCCGGAAGCATAATAAAATTCAATAATTTTTACACGTTCTTGCACTGTGTATGATGACATTATAAAAATAAATAAAATAAAAAGTCTTTCAAAATAAAATAATTATAAGCATTTAAAATCAGTCAGTCCAAGTATGTACATTATAATAGCACATCTGTGCAATGTTTATGGAGGATATGTGTGTAACCTGTTTATGGAGGATGATATGTATGTAACACTCCTCCCGACTTATATCTGGAGTGGAATCAACTATTATCGAAAAGTATTTTGCCTCTTTAGTCATCTGCAATATTTTATTCTGAGCTGCATTAGATATCAGTTTGATTAACTCATTTTTAATATTCTTGCTCATATAACTCTATTGAGTCTCCTGACTGCTAATTCTTCTAAGATGCTCCGCTAGGACAAGGCCAAACTTTGCTACCGTTTTAACTAAATTTTAAAAGTTTCCACTATCTAACTCATTTACACTATTAGATGTTCCCCTAAACGCCAAAGATTCAGTTCCTAAAAACTGTGCAAATGCTACCATTCTACGAAGGACCTGATTCCAGAGCCGGACTGGCAGTACGGGCGATCGGGCGGTAGCCCGATGGGCCGGTGGTAGTTGGGCCGGTGGTCTCCATGTTAACGCGACCACACGTATTTACCATTTACTCTGGACGAATGTTGCTGCTGCGGTGGGAAGCGAGCTATGAAAGTGAATTAAAATTGAAACAGTACTTTATTGCGTAACCTAAAAGCCTAGTACAATAAAGCTAATTTTCCCACGGAAACGAGGCTATCTGGGCAAAGGAGAGTTTTGAGTTAAAAATACCCCAACAATGTCCCACAACTTATAAACACTGATAGGATCATATCATCATATCATTTTTATTATTTCCAAAAACGCATGGAAATGTGTCTTTTATCAGGAAGATTCAACTAAGCTTTCAAAAATTTGGTATACCTACATACCCAGTAAAAAATAATTCCCTAAAGTGAGTGGCAACAATTTGTGCCACACAAGCTAGGAATTTGTCGATTAGATTAGGGAAAGCTCCCCGTGGTTTTTCTCCCTCAAATATAGGGAAGTTTTGCCCCCCCTCCCTCCCTAAAATTTAGAGAATGTTCCCTTAAATGCAGGGAATAGGTGATTTCACCACACTCTACCATAGGTGATAGAATATCACCTCCTTTAAAAACATAAGAATGAGCTGAATAGCTCATTTCATATGGCCCATACATATATAAACAAAAATATATTTCCATAAAAAATGTAGCATAATACCTAGTAATTCGTTGAACGTTCTCTTTCTTATATCTAAGAGAGCCTAACATTTCGGGAATTTTACGTACCTTATAGGTTTTCTGGTGACAAATACCTAAATTCATTGAATATTTCATTGATTTAGGGAAATTTAATTGATTTTCTTTTTATATCAGAGAAAATTGCATTAATTTTTAGTGAAAAACTTGTCTTAAATTTAGGTAATATTTCTGTTATGTGTATGTGAACAATTAAAACAAATTGAAGAACAAATATAAAAACAGTTTCTTAATTTTGTTTTTATTTTCTATTCATTAATCTCTATCTTTATTAAAAAAAAAGTAATTTTATTTGATATAAATCAATTTTGAAGTAGAGTAGATACATGTATAGCACATGGTCATGGTATATTACATTCACCTTTTACTTCAATGACAAATTTTCAGTGTTAAAAGTACCCAAATATTAGAAATTTTCCACATTTGGTGAAGCATTGGCATTCTTTTTGTTACTATATTGGGCGATATAAGTAAGTGAAGAAGCGATTGAATGTCTAACCGGTTACAAAATGATTCCAAAAACAAAGAGTAGATGTAGAAGAATGGTTAAGAGTTCACCTCTATCCTCAGAACCGCAGAACCATAACAACTCGTTTTGGCGCCTGAACCAAACGTATAACATAACATAACCTTATTCAACTTTAACTAATCTCAAAGCAAATCCAAGAACGGTTTTTTTTTCAGACTATCGGCGTCCATTTTGCTAAGAAAATCGTCAGAAAGGAATCGATAATCTTCTGACACTTGTTCCAACATTTCGTATCTCCTCGCCCGTTAGAATAAAAGAACATCAATCGATTCAAAACTTGGTGTACGAAGCTTTTATTTTGTGGCAATATTGAGATCACTTATTATTTTGTGATTCAGAAAGCTCGAATCGCTTCTTTTCTCTTGTTTCTTTAATGTTTGCTGGTATAAACATATATATATCTTCAGGAAATTTTGTAGCAGTGGCTAAAATTTCTTCCATGTTAGGATCACGAACCAACCTTAGCCTTGTCAAGCGGATAAATTCACCTTGAGAACAAAAAATTTATTTAGCTGTTCACAATCAACAATAATTTATATTTGTCAAAGACGCCCCTCAGCTCCAACGTCTGCCTCACTGGCTTCACTATTGTTATAGCTGTATAAGTAAAATTATTGGTCTCTCGGATACTGTTTCCACTGAGAAACCGCTCTTACACATATCTGTGCATACATATTTCCTGTATAAAATTGTTCTTTCTTTCTTCTTATTTATCATGGAATTCAATATTCAAAAAATATTCAGTAGGAAATCAGCCTAATAATTTGGGTTGTTTGCCTTTAAAAAAAAAAGTAATTTTTGAAGACCCTTTGAGACTGGTTTGTTATTATAAGCCCGGGCCGATTTTAAGACCCAGTCCGGCCCTGCCTGATTCCAATGGTTAACCTCACTCTTCATTGCATTTTGTAAGCTTGAATCAATAGTTCTATTTTTGTTCAAACCTATTTCTAAAGTTTTTCAAGTCCTAAAACCTTGCATATGAATTCTCATAACTTTTCAGAGTTTGACTAATGTGAATGCAATCAGAAAATCCTGTACTTAATAAAGCTTGACTATTTCTAGTTTTAGTAAACTATTTATAACAAAAACAGAATATTAGATCTTTTGGCACAAAGTACACCAACCAGGAACGAAGAATCCTATCTGCATTCGCAATAATCCTAGTATAAGATGAAATACTAAATTTTCTACAACCTTTTTTAGGAAAATCAAAATTCGTTATTTGAATGGGTCTATTTTCTACCAATAATTGAACTATACTATCTGTCAGAGAGGACCAGTTACCGGGCTCATTAAACTGACATCCGAATGTTCTATTTATGTTAAGCGATGTATTTTGTGATGCTATATTTTCTGAAGCCTTATCTATATAAGTAGGTACTAGGTACCGGGGAATTTTTGGGAGCTACATTTAAAATTTCAATTTCTGATCTGCTTGGGTTAGATAAAAATCTATTTAGCCTACCTGCCTGCGCCCCATCTTTAAGATTTTGAAGCTTACGACGCTTTATATTTGCTGTGACGGAAGGTTTTCCTTTAATACCCGCGCCTAACAGTTAAAACAAAAACAAAACCACAAAATAGCCTAAAGATATATATATGTATATTTTTGAAACAAAACAATAACTATAATTTCAATTGAATTCTAAAAAAAACCACTAAATATTCACTTAAAACGGACTTGTTGACTTGACACCAAAAATGAAATTGCCATATAGAAGTTTTCTTTCACACATGTAAAAGTTTAGGATCTACAAAAAAATCCGCATCCCACGACCCACGCAGGCGCATTTACAATGAGAGAATTGAGTGCAATCGCCAAATTACAAAAGGGCCAAATTGTAAACGCGCCTTAAATTTCTTAGTAAGTACATACATGGAAGCACTCTGATATGAGTATGATTTTGATTTGAACAGTATGTAGAAATAACAAATCTGCACAAAGTTACAAATGATGTGCTTTTCCTTCGCATTGCAACTCACCAAAGTTCAAGTCTTAGGTATAGAGAAATATAGTCACAGCCAAATAACAACAACAATAACAAAAATAGTTGTCCAAGGTATGGTGCAAACAGGAGGATATTCACTAAACTTTTTGTTGATGGTTGATGGCCACATATGTAAAATTTAATAATTTTGTCTAATCTTATCTATTCAAATTTAAATTTTTATTGATAATTTTCAAAGAAGCGGCCAATGTTATAACATATCTTGGAAACTTCCAGGTTAAACATATTTAAAAAGTATTAAAAATAAGAAAATTTCCCTGTGCTTCCATTTCTATCTAATACACTCCTGTGCTGCTCTATTATGTACTTCTCAATACACGATGGTTCAAGTAACCGAGAAGTGGAAGAAAGATACATGCAATGCCATATGAGCATGTTTGTATTTTGAACAGAATTCAAATAATTTTCTTCCTATAAAAAACTTTGTTGGAATATTTTGCTGTTGGTACTAATAATTCGTTCATTAGAAGGAGCAAACATTGATTTTGAACGGAATGCTTTTTGAAATGCGAAGAAAGTTGAAAATTGATTTGTGTATGTACTTGGTTTGTGGAGGAAATTTCTTTTGTGTTTTATTTGATGTAGGTTTGCGGTGAAAGCACATTTTAAAAACTGTTCCGTGAGCTTTTTTTTAATTGTAAAGCTTGTAAGCGTTGTGTGAATTTATAATTTCGGGTGTTTAATTCTTTTTACAATGTGGTATTTTTGGCGTCCTCTGATTACAGCGCCCTTTTCAATTGCGCACTCTGCTCATATGATAGAGCCGGCGCTGATCACCTCCTGTGTATTTCTCCGAGACCGCCGCTTTTATTTGGTCGAGCAATTCCTTCATCCGGTCTGCGAATTCCCTGATATCGTCACCAGGCCACTGCGTGCATGCCAGTATTTCCGTTCGTAATTCGCTAAATGATTTTTTTTTGGCATGTAAGCCAATTTTATTACTTGCTGTGAAGCATAAAATATTTTTGGTTCCTGTGAGCTTACCAAGTAGTACGCATCGTCCGTTAGGCAATACTTTATGCACCTGATAAAATTCTTCTGCTCCTCCTGTGTCAGTCTATCGTGAAGATCCTGAGTGCAGCTCAAAAAGCGATACACTTCCTTCGCCAGTTTGGACGACCTTTCGCCAGATAGTATGGGTATCTACTTGGATACTAGATCCATCACTTTTTCATGCGTGTCTACCATGTTGTCTTGCCCTGTAATGCTTCTTTCTTCTAACCTTATCTGGGTCTGCTCTGTTTTTACTTTTCCACTCGGTGCTACTTCTTGAGTCTTTCTTCTGATTAGCTCCCTTTCGAAATTTTATTCTGACTCTTTATGCTGTTCCCAAAATAACAATTTCCTCGGTTTGGACCCTTCTCTGTAATGATCGATCGAGCCTTAACTCTTCTTCTTCTTCTTCTTCTTCTTCTTCTTCTTCTTCTTCTTCTTCTTCTTCTTCTTCTTCTTCTTCTTCTTCTTCTTCTTCTTCTTCTTCTTCTTCTTCTTCTTCTTCTTCTTCTTTTTCTTCTTCTTCTTCTTCTTCTTCTTCTTCTTCTTCTTCTTCTTCTTCTTCTTCTTCTTCTTCTTCTTCTTCTTCTTCTTCTTCTTCTTCTTCTTCTTCTTCTTCTTCTTCTTCTTCTTCTTCTTCTTCTTTTTCTTCTTCTTCTTCTTCTCCTTCTTCTTTCTTTTCTTTTTCTTCTTCTTCTTCTTCTTCTTCTTCTTCTATTTCTTCTTCTTCTTCTTCTTCTTCTTCTTCTTCTTCTTTTTCTTCTTCTTCTCCTCCTCCTTCTTCTTTTTCTTCTACTTCTTCTTCTTCTTCTTTTTCTTCTTCTTCTTCTAACCCCGCTGTAGTTTCCTCAGCCTCTCCTAACTGTGCCTTTAGTGAATCTGTCTTCTTTATCAGTCCTTTTTCCTTCTTTTGGGTATGTATCAATGCTTGCTCTGCTTCTATTTCACGGCCCTGGATAAGTTCGAATGCTGCTGTTACCAATAGGTCTAAAGCTTCGCCAATTGTACTGTTTTTAGCACTCTCATTCAGTTTCTTTAACAATTCGTTCTCTTTCTCTCTTCTCCACCGTTTCTGTAACCCTGCCGTTATATGTTACCAGATATATTCCCAGTCCTGCTCGTAATTCCGCAATATTTCTTGGTATTCCTTCAGCTCCTGTGCTTTTATCTCCAACTCCCTTTTCTGGGCCTGAGAGCGTGACAATTCCCCCTAGTTAAGATATTGCTTCTTCCTGTTGGCATTTTGGACTATGAGACTATTACACCTCACACACACATTTCAACCATAAACACCACACTTTTCACTTATAACTTAGCACTCTTACCATCGATATTAACAGGTACGCGAAATATACTTCTTACCGCCTCTCATTGATCACACCTATCAGCGCTTTTGTATCTTACTGAATTACCTAAAACGAGGAATATTAGACACAACTGTACGTACATATGCTCCTAAATAAATCTGACAAAGACTTTTAATCCATAAAGATTATTCGCGAGTACTCGAATCATTACTAAATGTATTCCCAATTTAAGTTAAAGCGCATAAAATTTTAAAACATTTTACATTACGTGTTTTGAGAGTATAACTAACTACATTTTGGCACGATGGCCGTACTTTACGGACAACTTAAAAAAAGAATTAATTTTTTAGATCCACTTAGTGGAATCACTGATACAGACACCCCGTTAGAGCTATAGGAATTCACCAAACACCAACGAGACCTCGCAAAACTGGCACGAAACAGAAACACTAATTATTACCATACAATATACAGAAAGGACTTCTTAATGGTTGAAAAGATTTTGAAGCACTTGCTTTAATGTTGTAGAGAATTAACAATGATACATACTCTGTCCAAGATGTCGGGGATTGTAGCAACATATGTAAAAAAAAGGTTACATTCGTTTTTATATAAAATAAAAATCGCTGGATATATGTTCATCCGTCTTTCTACCTATATTTGTTTACAATGCTTTCTAAATATTTTGTTTCAATTTCTTTGCATTAATATGACATTTTGTCGTTTCCTTTATATACGATAGAAATTTACTGCTTGGCACACCAACAAAGAGGAACCAAATCCATCAAAATGAAGTGGAAACGAGAAAAGCACTTTATCCCAATTTATTACCATAAAAAATCAGAGATCCCACTTGACTACAATTGTAATTGATCTATAACACACACTTTGCAAAGATTATATATTCCCACTTAACCAATATTGGCAAACGGTCACTAAATGTTTAAAATTCCAAGAATATTTTGATTCATCACAACTACATGCATACATAAAATTTTCAAACCATTGAATTGCTGTTAACACTAAAATCACCCTAACTCACTTTCTTGGCCAAATAAATACATAAACACATATATTCCCCTACCTTTTGTTATCTATTTCTATATGTAGGTAGGTATATTCTGAGTTTTCCGGTGTAAGCCCTTATATTTATTTTTGCTTTATTGAATTGTGTTTTTTGATAAAAGGAAGGAGAGAGAAAAAATTACATAATATCACAATAAAATTATTGCAATGTTTAAGCAAATAGAAATATCACTATTAAAACAAAACACTAAAATAACATTCACTTCTCAGCATGCACTTTGTGCACCTACATCTATAGATTTAGCGATTAAGCTTGGTTTATTTTTCATAAGAAGCACTCAATAATTATCTTCTGCGGTATTTCATTTTATTGTTTACAAAACTTAATTTAATAAAAAATATCACACCAAATGAATATAATACCTTTCATCAATTTTTTTCAGAAAAAAAAAATATAAGATTCAATTACTATAAAAATTACACGCAGAACTTTAAAAAGCAAAACTCACCTTTACTCACTTTTACCTTTTCTACTCTTTTCCGGCTGCGCTAATTTTTCGTGTCCCCAATAAAACACTCGCGTAGATAGTCCACATAAAAAAAACTTTATTTAATTAAACTACTTCGAATAATAACACAATTCGAGCTTCTTACCGATACTTGTAGCTCACAACTCATAATCGCCAAAAACAGAACTGAGCCATCTGATCCATACGGAAAGCCGGGTCATATGTTAGAATTTTTACAGGCGGAAACGACTCTGTGACCTAGTGACTAGCATTACATCAGTCACTCCCGTCAGCTAGAGCCACAATACTGTTAGTAAACAAACAGTAAGCCCAGCTGAGCATTTCACTATACGAATGCTAATGCTTAATTACAACAGCATTGGATGCGACAGGTTTTTAATAAACAATTCGCAGTCGCCAAACATTTAACTGTATGTCGTGTCCCTAAAGCAATCGAACGATAATCCAACGATTTATTATAATAAAAATAATTGAAAATGACAACACTCGAGTTACTCACATATAAATCTTTATTTTAATCAACATTGATATAACTTAATACATAATTCACGCAATTCTAACCCGAACCGAACGGTAACTTGACACCTTAAAACAAAAGTTAACTCGCGACTGAACAATTAACTACGACGATGACTGAAACTAACAGCACTCGCCAGACCAGTCGTCTTTTATGCCCCGATATTCCGAAGTACTTTTTTTGCTCACAACGCGGATGTAAACAAACGACAACAACCTTGTTGTTTGTTCTACCGGTTGCAGCACCTGAGTCGCTTAGTAGTAAACAATCGCTTTACATAATAATTACCATGCGAGGTTAATTATTATTGTAATCGTCGATTGCTCCACTAAGCGCTCATCGCAGCTAGCTGTTGAGCTAATCAGCAAAATAATCGACAGTTGCAGAACAGTACCATGCGATGTTACTGTTTAGCAATTGCTAATTATTTCACTAAAATGCGCCCTTGGCTGCTGGAAGAATCTTCCTTATATTGGGCCACAACATGTGCGTAGTAATATGCTTAGATACTCTAAACTGCTTAATTAATCGTACACCTGCTGTTAGCTAAAGTCATGATGTCACAACCACACCGAAGTGGATATTGCGCTACGACAGGACCCATTCACCACTTACCATTACTTATGTGAAAGCCCAGATGATATGCCTTCAGTGAAGGAGCGGACCTAATCCACCCTCACTTTGCGGAGGCTCCAGCAGAGTGAGAGAAAAACAAAGTTTAGGTCGGCGACATTGCTCAAATGATGTGTATTTTATTATAAAGAAGCTTCGGCAATAATATTTACAAAAAAAAAAAAAAAATTGTTTTTTTTTTATAATCACCCCCGTAGTTAACTGGACTGGCGAACATCTATTTCATGGCACTCCTATACTACGTATGCTGAGATATCGCTAATATGAGTATATATAAGCTCTGAACAAAAGCGATTTGCGAATAATTCCGTTTGACCTGATTTCAACAATTATCTAACTGCAGCTGGACCTACTTTTAGCACAACCACACTACAATATTCAATCAATGCTTAATTCTTAAACTATATTCCGTAGGGGGCAACCCAAAGGAATTTTTATTATATGCAAAAATATTTACTCATAATATCATTACCCTAGGTCGGCACATCTCCAGAAAACCTCTCTGAAGTGTCAGCATATTATTCCTGAAATGAAAATAAAAATTAAGGCCTGACGCTAGCGATCTTTTGGGTTTGCACGCTTACAGCTGTGAACATAGAAAGCGCACCGTCATATAGATATACACTTCTCATAATGCAAAAGCAAAATACATTTGTCAAAATGTGCTTGAGTGAACTTGGTGGGATTTTAGCTATCAGAGCTCATGTAAATTAAGAGTTGCCTATCCACATGCTGTTCTCAGCCATAAAAAGTAATTAAATCCAAGTTAGCAATACATAAACGAAAAAAAAATTACTAAATCGACAATTTTTATGCATATCCTATCTTTAACTAAATAAAGGTAATTTAATCATATGTGCTTATGCACATCCTATCCTTAACTATATATAAAAAGATAATTTAATCAAAAGTGCTTATGCACATCTTATCCTTAACTATAAAAAGGTAATTTAATCAAAAGTACTTATGCACATCCTTTCATTAACTATAAAAAGGTAATTTAATCAAAAGTGCTTATGCACATTCTATCCTTAACTATAAAACGTTACTTAATAAACAGTGCCTATGCACATCTTCTCCTTAACTATAAAAAGATATTTATAAACCATTGATATGATCTGGAACGTTCGAGTGTAAGTCCAGTGGATTAAAATGTTACATCCACATCTGGGAGCTGCCGATATATATACTTCAGAGCCGATGCAGGTCCCTGGTGTTAAAACTCGCGGATTCACTTTGTTGCGACAGGTATGTATGCACTTTACATGGATATGTCTATGTTATAATAAAGGTCCTACACCAGCAAATGGATATTGAAGTCAAAAGCCAAGTAAGTATATCTGGTGTAGAAATTTTTCAAATTGTAACGTTTAACTCCGCATGCGCCGATTACATAAGAACCTCCAGCGTATGCGTATGCTTCACTTGAATAGGTCATTTTCGTCAATAACGGAACCACCCGATAGCTCTGAGATCCATTCTAGTAGCAGGTATTTTTACTTTTATAGAAAATGACAGCCATGAATAATGCCGGTAGATGCATGTACAGTATGAATGGGAATATAATATTGAGGTGATACGCCAACGGGCTGGAGGTCGCGCACAATTAGGTACATCCAGCGTACGAATCCAAATATTTCATTAATGTAAGACGTCAAAAAGGTGCTTTACTTCGTAGAATTTTTCCAGTACGGATGATAATTTGGCCACTTGGGGATCCAATTAAAGGACATGTACTTACGTGGATATATTTCCCTTCCTACCATTTTCTTTCTTGAATACTTAAAGACCACCCGATGATATTCTTACTGCGTCACTGATTTTATCGATAATTTCCATCGATATAATTTCCTTGGATCAATCCTTTTTTCTTTGGTTCTTCTGTACTTTTTGCTATCTGTGTTCCTTGCACGTTAATTGTACTGGATCATTCGTATTCTTCCTAATCTTTTTTATTCCCTTTTCCCTATTTTGATTTTCACACTTAAGAGACCAAAACAAAAAAAAAAAAAAAACCACACGAGAAGTGACAGGATGCGCTCATCTTACTCCTGATTTTCAATTAGGTGGCGTTCGCTTAGTCAAGTCTCTTTACACCGTTCACATAGGCCGTAGCTTGCGGGTAACGTGCTGCTGCTAGCTGTCATGATGCGCACTGTTGCATGCAGTATACTACGACTAAACAGGACAGGGTCGTCGGGTCCACCTGTGGTCCAGACATCGGTGAAAACTTATCGACTTAGCTAGCCGGTCTTAAAACGTGGGCGTCATCACTGCGGGTCTCCAACGTGTGACTCGACCCACGACCCATGAAAGCATTATTCCAACAGCGAGGGTATGCTGATGAAGAGTATCGTCCATGGCTTGTTCAAACTGGCCCCGGGTGTGATGTTTGGAGGCACATCTCTGAAGTCACGTCAGGCCTTGACCAAAGGTTCACATCAATTTCCGTGTTGAAAACCAGAAGTGCACCTACAGGTTATCAACCCAAAAAACTCAGTCGGCCAGTACCCCTCTGCCTTCCTTCACCGCAATGAGCTGAGGAAGCCTCTAACATCTCCTTCTAATCGCAAACCGCAAACCAACACTCGTTCAAGATTGTGTCTCGAAGGCGTCGTAAAGGTATGGACATAAGGGATATTATAACTTTCAAAAACATTGTGCAAGTGGGATTCCTACGGCGACATAGCCTCCGTAGGTTACCTTGTAGGAGTGGTTTTGACCCATTTGTTAGGCGAGGAGGTTTGGAAAAGTCAATTTATTAACTAGAGGTATTCCGGCCGCTAGACTGGAAGGGTCCTAAGCGGCACATTGGCATGCTGTGGCTTACCAGTTAACCTGGCTGGATGCCTTCTTAGGGCTACCAGGAATGAAAAAGATGCAACATGTAAATATGGCAGGTCATTCAGCCCGTAACAGCAATCAGGGCATAATATCTTTTGCATGGTAAACGCCCATTGCCTTCCCCTGCAGATCCTCAGATTAATATTCGGCGCAAATAAAAAAGGATCTCACTGATCACCAGATTAAAAAAATACGAACATTGAAATAAATACATGTGTGTATCAACAACGCGATTATCTGTACCTATTATCACAGCTGAACAGAAAAGATATTAAAATTGAATGACAGGAAGATCTATATAACAGACATCCTAGGTATACGTATAATGTGCGAAGTCAATCTTGCCAACAAAAGTTTATATAAACTAGATGAGAAAGAATTTCCCACGAACTAATACTCGCATTAAATAGCTTACTAACCCCAGGTAACAATTTTTTTGTAAAAGAAGATGTCTTACCATCAGCAAATAAAATACTGAATGGCAAAAATTCAAGAGAATTTTGTGACCAAAAATCCCCAAGATTTAAAAATTTTTACGCAAAAGTTTGAATACTAACAGAAAAAGCGTCAAAGCGCGAGCGCAGAAAGTTGTGAAAATAAAGAGACCAAAATTCTACTGAAAGACGCGACCATAAAGATTTTTATGAAAACGATCTACAAATGTTCTCGAAACAAATTGAACCAGAAAATTTACCGAAGATGGTTGACCGAACAGATCTACAAATGGGATTTCTCAGAAAAATTGACCGAGTTTAAAAATTTGCGAAAAAGGAGTGTATCGAAAATTGAATGAAAGGAAAATGTATTGATTATATGTACATATGCGAAAACGTATACATGAAATAAAGAATATTGCCGATAAAAAAATCTGCCGAAATATGGTCAAAGTATAATCAAAAATATAACGCAGAAATAAAATCTACATAGCCTATCTAAAACTTAAGTAAAAATAAAGTTAAAAAATGTTGTCATCAAACAAAAAGAATTTTTAAAGTTGCGAAAAATTTCTCGTCTCTCTGTACAAAGCTCTTCTCAAAACGATCTAGCTCAGCTGTGACCCAAGAATTTTACCCCCGTGCACAGCTCCATCCCATGAGACCTCCCCGAGTATTGTATTGGTCACTTCAAGTCTGTTACCAAGCTAAGGAACGGTGAATCGACATTCTCCACTTGGTATGGACCAGCCATACCGCGGGGGCCACCAGCTGAAAGAAATACCGACGCAGCCACCATTCCCCCATCGAATTGACCAAAACAATGCCAGGTCAGCCCTACCTCAAAATCATATCACCGTGCTTGCTCTCTCCACTTTCATGTCCTACAAGGTAAGCTTTAAGTAAGTTATGTGGCTGTGTGCATGAGAAACTACATATTCACGTTTCCCTATGGAAAATCTTTGGAAAACTCAATTGGAGAAATTGGGGGCTGAGAAAGTTGCATGATATCTCTCAGTCAGACAGTTAGCAACATGCCAAAGGAATGTTTATTTGATCCAAATCTAAAAAAATGTACTCACAATGTCATTAGCCTAGGTCGGCACATCTCCAGAAGGCTTCCTGAAGTGTCAGCATATTATCCCTGAAATGAAAGGATAATTTAAGGCTTTACGCCCGCGATCCCTTGGGGTTGCACGCTACCAGCTATGAACAAAGAAAGCGGACCGTCGTGTATATATACACTTCTTATAATGCAAAAGCAAACTCATTTATCAAAATGTGCTTGAGTGAACTTGTTGGGTTTTTAGCTATCAGAGCAATCAGCAATTAAAAGTAATTAAATCCAAGGTACCAATACATTAACGAGAAAAAGTTACTAAATCGACAGTGCTTAAGCACGCACATCCTATCTTTAACTAAAAAAAGTAATTTAATTATAAGTGGTTATGCACATCGTATCCTTAACTATAAAAAGATAATTTAATCAAAAGTCAATTCCTATCCTTAACTATAAAAATGCAATTTAATCAAAAGTGCTAATGTACATCCTATCCTTAGCTTTAAACAGATAATTTAATCAAAAGTGCTTACGCACATCTTATCCGTAACTATAAAAATGGAATTTAATCAAAAGTGCTTATGCACATTCTATCCTTAACAATAAAACGTTACTTAATCAACAGCGCCTATGCACATCAGGTAGGATAATTCTTTAACTATAAAAAGACATTTATAAACCATTGATATGACCTGGATGGTCGAGTATATGCTCAGATGATTAAAATGTTACATCCATATCTGGGTGCTGCGGGTATATATACTTCAGAACCGATGCAGGCTCCTGCCGTCAAAACTCGCGGAATCACTTTAGTGCGACAGGTATGTATGCACTCTACATGGATATGTCTAAGTTATAATAAAAGTACTGCACCAACAAATGGATATTGCAGTCAAAAGCCAAGTAAGTGTATCTGGTGTAGTATTTCTTTAAATTGTAATGTTTAACTCAAATCTCTGGGCCAGTGCCCGCATGCGTAGATTAGATAAGTACCTCCAGCGAATGCATATGCTTCACTTGAATAGGTTATTTCCGTCAATAATGGGGCCACCCGATAGTTCTGAGATCCATTGTAGTAGTAGGTATTCTTATGTTGATAGAAAATGACAGCCATGAGTACTGACAGAGTGAATGGGAATATAATGCTGGTGGTTGGAAGCCGCACACAATTAGGTACATCCAGCGTACGAAAGTAATTATTCTATTAATGTAAGACGTCAAAAAGATGCTTTACTTCGAAGAATTTTTCCAATACGGATGATAATTTGCCCCCACTTGGGGATCTAATTAAAGGACAAGTTTAAAACTTGTGTACTTACATGGGTATATTTCCCTTCCTACCATTTTCTTTCTTGAATACTTAATAGGTCACCCGATGGTGTTCTTACAGCCACTGATTTAACAATAATTTCCTTGTATGTTATTTCCTTGGAGCACTTCTTTTTCCTTTGGTTTTTATTTACTGCTTGCTATCTGTTTTCCTTGCACGTTAATTGTACTGGATCACTCGAATTCTCCCTGAATTTTTCTTTATTCCCATTTTCCAATCTTGCTTTTCACACTTGACAGCAAAAAAAAAAAACACGAGAAGTGACAGGAAGCTCTCTTCTTCCTCCTGCTTATCTTGCCGTCCTGCGCGCTCTCTCCTTTCCGCATAGGCCATAGCTTGCGGGTAGCGTGCTGGTGTTATCTGTAATGTAGCATACTACTGCAAACAGTATACGACAATAACAATTGGTTCGCTTGGGGAATCGTTAGATGGGGAAAACTTGTGCGCGATAGTAATAGAATCTATTAAAATGCTTCGTCAAGTTAGGTACGTTGAATTGGCTATAACGTGTGAACAAGATGCAACAAATAGGTTATGATTCTGAAAAATGGTCAAGAAAGAAGAACAGTATTTTTTCTTGGAGAAAGTATATTTTATGCTTTTCATGATTGCCATCACCTTTTTAAAAGCATTTGCAACACGTTATATCCTAATAACATTAATGTAGAGAACAAAATAGGTCCTTGCAATATTATACACGACGTATGCAATTTTTATAATGGTCATATAAGAGCAATATATTAGCTGTCATATTTGCACATTGAACCAAACAATTTTGATGGAATGTCAGTGAAGCTAGCACGTTTTGAGTAATACAGTGCCAGCAGCTATTTCAGATGCAGTGCATTTAAGTTGTTTTAATGAGATAAGGAAAGACACATCGGTAAATGCTGCATGCTTCCTTTCAAAACTAAATGCACTCTTCAATAATTTAAATAGTGTAATGAGATTTTCCAGAAATCCAAATAGATATGCATTATCAATGTAAATAAAACATTAAGGAATTGCTAATTTAAATGACGCAAAGATTTGGATCGCTACATAGATACACAAGGGACGAATGAAGCGGCCTTATTCTTTTGATGGGTTAATTCAACCAATAAACGCTATACAAACGTTATGGGTTGATTTAAAGCTTACGTAAAAATACCTTATTACCAGCTACTTCAATGAGGATCCCATTGAAAATATGTTAACCATGATAAGGGGATTTAAGTCTACCCATGAAAGAAGTCATATCTTGCTTTAGAGTATATAGGAACTTGAAACACATTATGTTTCATGGTGGCACACCTTCCGAATATTATAGTTATAATGATTCTAGTTCGAGTAATTTAAGTAGTAGAAGTAAAAGTACATATAATTAGTCTCTACTTACAATTTGCAGATTTTAATTATATAGAAAGGTTCAATGCCACAAACTTCTAATTTGTCATCTTATTTAATTTGCTCAATGAGAAGTCATTTGCTCAATAGGAAGTTCATCCATTGCAGCAGTGACAAATATGATGCGTCAGCAAAATTGATCGTTAAATTTACTCTGCATTGTGTAAATTTTATCATTTTGTTTTTATTGGTTGTAAGCAATTTTTATACATAAAAACAGTCAATCGAGAATTATTAGTACAGTTATTTTTGTAACTTGGTAATAAATATTTTTAGTAAAGTAAACTCAGTGTTGCTACTTAAACATTTTTGGTCCTTCGAGCAAAACGTCGCTGCTATAATCATTAAGCTTGTAGAACTTGGATCTTCAGGCAACAGATTATTATAGCAAATACAACCTCTGGAATTAAGGTCAAAAGGCTATAAATATAAAATTTAAAGACTATTATTGAATTTCTGGAACAAAGGGTCCAAAGATTTTTAAATAGTGTCTTCAACAATACACAATACAATTTTTTCCTGCTACTTTGAAAGCATCGTCGGTTGAGGTAAATGCATCATCAATCTACTAATTCGTCATCTTCATCATGGATCAGATACTGAAGGAACAGACAAAATACATAAAGATCATCAAGAAGATCGATGCGCAAATCAGCAAAGATTCTTCGGCTAGGAAGACTAAAGCATACGGTGAGGCATGGCTACAGGCACTCAACACTGCATGGCAAGAGTTCGATAACATCAATACACAACTCGAAGCACTAAGGGAACAAAACTCGGATCACTAATATTTCATCGAGAGCTACTGCAGTCAAGTTGAAACACTATATGATCAGACTAGAGATCTTATAGAAAATCTGATTCGAGACGCAATCGAAAGTAAGAAAAGGTCAGAAGATATCTCAGAACAGTTACACCAAATCAAGAAGCAAGCAGCTATAATTGATACGCTGAAACGCAATATAGCTAACATTCAAGCACATGAAGAAAAGTAGCAATCTCCATTATATTATACACAGAAGATTAAACTATTGACTGACTACTGGGAATCGATTGTGCATACTCATACCAATATAATGGCATCTGGAAAATTCAAAGATGACCAGTTTGATCAAGATGTCTTTGCAGCTATCTGGAAGCGTAAATTCAACTACAGAAAAATTGCAGAGTCTATCTATACCATTAGCAACAATTCAGGCACCTACTCCAAGAATTCTCTACTTACAATTTGCAGATTTTAATGATATACAAAGGGTCAATGCCACAAACATCTAATTTGTCATCATACTTCATTTGCTCAATGCGAAGTGCATTTATTGCTGCAGTGACAAATATTATGCATCAGTAAAATTAATCGTTGAATAAGCTCTGCATTGTGTAAATATTATCATTTTCTTTTTATTGGTTGTAAGCAATTTTTATACATAAAAACAGTCAATCGAGAATTATTAGTACAGTTATTTTTGCAACTTGGTAATAAATGTTTTTAGTAAAGAAAACTCAGTGTTGTTACTTAAACACATTTCATGAAATGCTACAAGCCGTTACGCCGATAGTGTAATACCACCCGAATAACAAAATACTAGGAGAGCGGTACACGTGTCGTAAATTTCCGCTGATAGGTGTGTGAGGTGGTCTGTTCAAAACGAAATCATTTTCCAAATTAGTGCCAGGCTGGAGTGGAGTAAGGGGTAGGTCGCACCCAGGCCAACGACACACACACACACACGCACACGCGCACGCACACACACACACACACACACACACACCCGCACACACACACACACACACACACACACACACACACACACACACACCTGCCGACCAGACTTGTATTATTGCTCAGGACGCAATGAACTGTCTGAGTAAAATTGCTGTATTTATATACTAGCCAGTTTGATCTATGTTTACCACTGACTTATAACAATGGACTGAGCGATTTGCTATTTCATGTGGCACAAAAAATATTGTGTTTCTGTATATCACCGTTAGAGCACCCTTTAAAACGATTACTTAAAAAACATGTAAAACTCAACCAATCAGATGAAATTTTACGCCCGAAAATCGAATTAAATTAAAAAAATGTATTTTCTTGTGTCCAAGTGATATTTTAATCGTTTATAAGGAATTAAACTCATTCCGACTTTAATTTTCAAAATTTATTCTTAACTGAATCCTGCTTATGGGCAAGAGAGACGGAGCATGGTAAACACTATCTTTACCTTATTCCTTCTGAAGTGATTGCATCTGTAGCCAAAATAAAAAATCAAATGGCATAAGCAAATGTTCCCGAATGCAATATTTTGTGTTGGTAGCTCCAACTCTGCCATAGGGCGAAAGAGAGAACTATAAAACTTGTGCCATGCTTTCCTATAGGAAAATGGCAATACGCTCAGTCCATTGTTATAAGTCAGTGATGTTTACTAAGCAATATACGAAAATGAACTAGGCACAATGCTCCTAGTAATACTGGGCATAATACTTCTAGTTTTTTGAGTGTTAAGTATTAAAGTCAGTTCCCTTAATATAATTTACTAGGTTCAGAATTCTCCTCGGTTTGATGATTTCAAGACTTCAATAGGCCTTAGAACTGCCGATCTGTCTCGAATGATGGCTCAGAACGCAATGACTTTCTTGTATTTCCAGCGGTCTATTTATACTATGGAAATGCACAGGGTATATAGGTCTTTAGGAAAAAGTTGAGAATGATTGCTTGAGAGAGCGCTGGCGGTGCTTGGCGCTTTCTATGCAAAGAGCGGAGGCACGTCATCATGACTGAGGATGACAAGTGTGATGATGCGGCTGCTTGGTGCCAGCAAATTTTTACGGTAAGTGCCTTTGATTATTAGTTGCTCTTGATTTGCTGATGATGCCGTTTTTCTTTCTTTTTCAGGTTCGCAATCAACTAATTCTAAATCCAAACAAATAAAATTTTCTATTTTTGAATAGGAGGGATTATGACCTAAATGATCTACCAGTAGTTAAGACCAACGGCATCGTCATAACATATGCTAGGTTGGTTAAAAACCTGGTCGCCGTACTAATTACCAAGTTTACTTTTTGTGATTGTATATCTAATATAGTTGGAGAGGTGTATTCTTGCCTGAGAATGTTAAGGATATCTGCGAATATATTTTCACAATGCACATTATTTTCGGGAGTCTAATATTTCCAAAACAGGATTCTTCCTGTCAGTGAAATTAACGATAGCTTTTAATGACACGATTCAATTTATATTTGGCATTGTTTAGACGTCACGTGACCTGTAATTAGAATAGACTCTGCTGGTGGCGCAGGGTCTTGTATTTTAAATGAGGAGGTATTGCGCTTACCACGGGTGGGGGCGCAAAGTAAGAACTAGAACGTTGCTACTTTAAATCTTTAATCAAGACTGTGCCTTTCTTACATTTACATTGTTTTTATAATAACTAAATTTTACGAACTAAGCAACTTTGTATGAAATGAACTTAATAAAATACACTTAATGAATAATGTCTAGTAAGCAATATTGTCTCGAGTTCAATAATTATTGCGAACAATTATTGCTTATTTGCGTTATGCTGGGTTTTTTGAACTTTTTTAGATATCTACACGCAGATTTATTTAATATGGTTTTATGTCAAATTTTATGTTCGCGTTTCTTTATGTTCACGTTTGAACATTCTGCCGGGGACTCGGTGATGAGTAAAGATTGAACTCTGAAATGACGTCTGTATGGTCTGCTGGTGGTCAGTCATTGGCTGACCTTTTAGTTGTTTTCATAGCCTGCCACCTTTTCCATGTGAACCTTCCTGCGAAGACTAGTCCTATAATTGTACCTATCGCAAGCACGCTTAGACTTGTTCCATCTGCGTGTGTACGTATGTTTCTCCAGTGACTGGTGACTTGGATCTCTTGTCCTTCTTTACGTAACCTGGTGTATATCCGTTCGGATGTTTTTATTACCGGCTCCGCATCTAGTTCTGTGTCCGGGACGATCCGTTTTGTCATGCTGGTTTCGAAGTTTATTTCTACTGGTTTTATGAAGGATGCTCTCACGGGTACGCTTATTGACACTTCTGATTTGAGTATATTTCGTTTGGTTTGGACGGTACAATTTTGTGGTACTTTTAGTATTCCAGTGCCGTTGAGACTTATATGTTCTCTGATGCCTTTGCACTGTAGTGCCGCTGTTACTGGTTTGTTCGAGATGAATAACCATGTATTAGTCATGTATAATTGTTTCCATCTGATTTCGTCTAACTCGAATTCCCTTATTGTACCCCGATGACCTTCCTGTCGTTGACGCAGTTGGGGTTGTTTTCTATACTCCGTACAACCGAGGGTGTGCACATGAAGTTGTGCTTTTTTATTTGCACACAGTGATCGAGCTCGTCTTCCCTTAACATGAAGTAAGTTTGCATATTGCAATTAATTGCTAAGGTTGATGCAGGTAGTTCCATCACAGCGTAATGTCTTTTTTTTAGCCTTTGTGGTATTGCAGTGCATTTTATCAGGGTGTACCTGCTGTGTTCGATGATGTGAAGGTAATCATATTGTTGATCTTGGCTCTTTTGCCTCGATTTTGCTGTGCAGAACTTAGGGTGTTACATCGTAAGTAGTGTTGTGGGTGCAGCGGCTCTTAAACCGGTACACCAGAAAGCTATCGGAGTTACAGTGCATCAAGCAGACTCACTTAAGGTAAAATTAAAAGTCTTGGTTCACTGTATCGTAGCAACTAACTAATTCTTTATTGAAATTCGCTTTTTATAATGTTACAAAAATGCCTAATTAGCTAAATACCAAAATTCACAAATAACTTACCACAGAATGAAAGAATTTCCCTAGCCACAAAGTTCGCACGCGCATTCCTTCAATTATCTCACCGGTGTCGACTTTCGTCTGGCTTTATCATTTCAGTCAGAATAATTTTGCTGATATGCAAAATAAAATGCAAAAAGATATACAAAGTGAAACCATGTGAAGATCTTAGAATATGAGACTAGCGAAATTCTTGCTGTGATAAGTTTGTACATGTATGTATATGCGTACTATCTAACTATTTTTTTAATGTTATGTTAATATAGAAAATGTAATGATGAACATCCTCCCCCGCGTTGAATGATGAATTCAACTGTTGAAATCTATGTTGAAATCGGGAACTTGTTTTTCTTCATCTTGATCTGAGGTGCAATCTGCTTGACTGATGTATCGCCTCGGTTGTGGGGTTGGCTTAGTTGGAATCCGGGAACAAATGCGCGATTTGTAAGTCCAAATTATGAAGATGATAATGGCAAATATCAATG
This sequence comes from Dioctria rufipes, assembly GCA_963924295.1. NCBI lineage: Eukaryota > Metazoa > Arthropoda > Insecta > Diptera > Asilidae > Dioctria > Dioctria rufipes. The sequence goes on along the minus strand of OZ002744.1, from coordinate 144,268,935 downwards.
CCAAACCCGTATAGCCAATAGCAAATTGATGAACATCGTGAGGGTGAATTGTTGGAAGATCGATGTGGAGCTGTTGAATTTGTTTTTGAATGGATTCTAATTCTGTCCCTTGTGGTTTGAAATCAGGTCCGTCTGATATGTTAGGACGTGGTCCCTCCAATTTCACTTGTTGAGTTAGATTTGTGGTAGGTATGTACGACATCCTTGAACTGGTCGGGAAAGCATTGTGGCCGCGTATGGTGATCAGAGGCTGTTTGATGATACATTCCTTTTGAAGTCTTAAAATACCTGATCCTTCGATGGCCATTTGGTTGACTGTGTCTTCACATACGACATTGATCGTGGTTTTTTCTTTCAAAACAAACAGCCATTCATTTGGATTATGAAGTTGAGTCCAGTGTGGGCCATCTCCCGTTTGAACAATTTTGCACGTGGGGGATTGTGGTAGGTGGTTGATGAAATCTATCTCACAAGCCCCGAGGGCAGATCCCTTATGATATATGGGATGATGTTGCTTGCATAAGTGTCGACCTCTGGTGATGGTGCGGCATGCCTGGAGACTATGCTCGGTGAGTGGGTAATATTGGTCTCGATGGAGATTCACCACCAAGTATGGGAATGATGGTTGTATGGCTAAGAACGTGTTGTTGATCAATGTCGGAACTGGAATGATGCTAAACAATTCAAAATCCTCGAGTGTGCATAAAGGGAGTCTGAGTTTAAAGATGATGTGTTCGGCCGTTGGTCTTCCTTCGATTGTCATTAAATTGTAAAATTGCAAGACGTCATCTATTGTTAGTGGCAGCTTTAATGATGAAGGAAGATGACCTTTGATTGTGGTTAATTCCTGACGCATCTGATCTGGCGTGATCAGTTGTGGACTGATTTTTCCGTTATGAGTATCCACTAGTACGTCTAGGATGACGCCTTGGATTCTTTGAAAATTTGAAGCTGTCAACATGGCTTGCATTGCCAACGTGATGAAAACATTTGATAGTTTCTCCTGATAAATGTCTTGGTGTATGCCATTCATGTCTGCAGAAATCTTGTTGAGATGAATCTCCCAATTCCTGAACTGCTTGTCTATCGTCTCTTGGTTCTTCCGCATGATGTTGATGGTCGCATCAATGATTGAAGTTTGATTCTTGATAAGGGCTACTAAGTGATTCTCATTTTGCTTGATTTCGTTGATCGTTTTAGACATGGCTTCTGCATATTCAGAGTCTAACACTCCGAACAGGGTATTCGCGATATTACCTATGAAATTTATGGCACCTCTTTTTGCTCTGCCTTTGTTTTCTGTTGGTAATAATAGCTCATTATTTGCTGAGAGTTCCTTAGTTAGAAATTGGAGGTGCTCCATGATTTGTTCACATGCATTCCTCTCAATTATTTGATCACATACGGTTTTAAGTATGCGACTGGAGTTGACGAGTGCATCGAACTCTTTCCAGAAAGGAAATGTCGTAATATGCCACCAGGTTCCACTCGCTGGATATTATGTTGGTAGAGCCTAGGCCTTCAAAATAAATGCCTGGCTGCGACTTGAAAGGGGTCGTTTCAACAGGTGCACTTCTAGTTGTCGAGAATGTGAGACAGACAAGGAACAATGAAACGAATGCTGATCCGATGGATCGTCGTTGCCTTTTTCTAAGAGCTGTGTCTGTTAGAGAAGTCTCCCTAGTTTGACTCGATGTCGAATTAATGGAAATTGACCTGCGATGCGGGTTACTTTGATCGCTCGCTGGTCGAGCAGTTCCTTGTGCTTCTATATCATCTATGGTGTTTGAACTGGGCGGTTTGATTTCATCTTCTTCTTGATCCTCGTTCATAGGTAAAGGCGCTAGTTTGTGAATAGCGCGTCGTAGTGTCCCATTTGCAGTGCGTACATCAGCGACGCGTACCAAATTGTCGGGTCCTGTGTATGTTTTCACAATTCGTCCAAGCGGCCATTTGAGGGGTGGAAGATTGTCTTCTTTGATAATCACCATTGTGTTAGGTTGGACATTGTGGCAGCGTTGCTTCCATTTGTACCGTTGCTGTAGTTGATTTAGATATTCGCTAGACCATCTTCTCCAGAACTCCTGTTTGAGATGAGAAACGAGTTTCCAACGGGTGATGATGTTTGAGTGTTGCGGGGTTGCAGTTGCGTCCATTGTGCTCGTCAGAGGCTCCCCAATGAGCAAGTGACCTGGGGTCAATGCTGTTAGATCATTGGGATTCGTCGATAGTGGTGTTATCGGACGTGAATTCAAAATTGCCTCGATTTCAATGACGGTGGTTTCTAATTCTTCATAGGTCAGCGAAGCTGACGTTAACGTTCGCTGCAAGAAATGCTTCGCTGATTTTACAGCTGCTTCCCATAGGCCGCCAAAGTGTGGGGCTCGGGGAGGGATTAGATGGAAATCAGTGCCGTTTGTGCTGCAAGTTGTTGCTATTTTTCCATCCATCTCTTCACCTTCGAGCATTTTTCGTACTTCTGTGAGTTGGTTTCTGGCGCCCACGAAGTTCGTGGCGTTGTCACAATAAATCTTGCGGTAATGCCCTCGTCGTCCCGTGAACCTTTTGAGTGCTCCTATGAATCCTAGTGTTGTGAGATCACTTACAACTTCTAGATGGGTGGCCTTGGTCGCGAAGCAGCAGAAAACAGCTATGTAACTCTTTTGTGGTCGTTTTCCTCTTATTTTGAAATGCGTCCAAATGGGTCCGCAGAAATCAACCCCAGAGTTCACGAATGGTTTGGCGGGTTGCACACGGTCGGCGGGCAAGTTTCCCATTAATTGCGATAGCATCTTTGGGTTTGCTCTTGTGCAATGAACGCAATGCTGGACAACAGAGCGAGCCAGGATTTTTCCTTTCAGTGGCCAATATTTTTGTCTTGCCATTGCGAGAAGAGTTTGTGGTCCTACATGATGGTTCTCCTTATGTATGTCATTAAGAAGGAGTTTAGTGAACTGATGTCCGTATGGTAGTAGCATAGGGTGCTTAGAATCGAACCCAAGTGTTGATGCTTGTAATCGTCCACCAACTCTCAGGATGTCTCGGTCATTCAGGAATGGAGTTAGACTGCTCAAAGAGCTGTTTTTGCTCACCTCACCATAGCGTTTTATATTTGCAATGTCCTGCATGAAAGGTTGCTCCTGCATTGTTTTTATAATTAATGCTTGAGCTTCATCTAATTCTTCACTGCTTAACGCTTTCCCGTTAATTTCTCCTTGAAACTTTTTCTTCGTATGAGCTATGAAGCTTAAGATATAGGCCATGACACGTTGTAGCTTTCTGAATGAATTCCCATGGTCGATTGCGCTTATGATACTTGTTGAGCTGGGGGTGACTACTGTTGACAAAGCAGTTCGCTTATGTTCGACTGTGTAATCTGTATCATTGCTTCTGTATGGGTTGGGCCATATTGATTCTGCTCCGTGTAGAAACATGGGACCGAAAAACCATAATGTTGACCCGCTTAATTTCTCTGGAGCTAGGCCTCTTGACAATACATCCGCTGGGTTCTCCTTGGAATTCACATGGCGCCATTGGGTGGAAGTGGTGACATCTTGAATTCTAGCCACTCGATTGGCCACAAATGTGTGAAACGATGAGGACGTGGAGTTTATCCAAGCCAAGACAATTTCGGAATCGCTCCATAAATAGATGTCCTGATTTGCGATGCTCAAATCTGTGCTGATTCTTCGAGACAAGTCAGCTCCCAGTTTTGCTGCGCACAGTTCCAGTCGCGGTAACGTTGTCTGATTTGCAGGGGCTACTCTAGATTTCGCACAGAGTAGTCGAACTGTAATGAGGTCATTCTTATCAACTGATCTCACATATGCAGCAGCTCCATATGCTTTCTCTGATGCATCTACGAATATGTGAATTTGCGTGCACTTCGGAATTCGATGAGAGAAAACATGTCTAGGAAATCTTATGGTATTCAAGGTTTTCAAGCCCTCACGAAACTTGGTCCATGACGTGTATAATTCCTGGGGCAATGCGGCGTCCCAGTCCAGCTTCAAAGTCCATAACTTCTGGAGAAATAGTTTGGCTACTACCACAACTGGAGCCATTATTCCCAACGGGTCATATAAATGGGCTATGTCTGAGTACGCTGTTCTCTTAGTAATCCGTCGGCCATAGATCCAGGACGCCTTTATGCTAAGGTCGTCAGTCTTGGGTAGCCAAATCAGACCAACAGTTTTTATATGCTCCTCCACCTTGTTTGCAAAGTCTAACTGTATTTCTTTATCTTCGTGGGCTATATCACGCATTAAGCGTGGATGGTTTGCGCACCACTTTCGTAACTTAAAGCCGGCTGTGTGCAATGATAATTGTAATTGTCGCTGTGTCTCAATGGCGTCTGAGAGATTGTTTGTTCCCGTGAGAACATCGTCTACATAAAAATCATGTTTCAGCACCTTTGAAGCTAGTGGGTGACTTTCGGCGTGGTCGTCTGCTAATTTCTGTAGACATTTCGTGGCCAGATATGGGGCGCTGATAGTTCCATACGTGACCGTGTTGAGTTGAAAGCATTTGATGCTCTGGCTGGGATCAGCTCTCCACCAAATCAATTGATATTTTCTGTCAGATTGTACCACATTGACTTGCCGGTACATTTTCTCGATGTCGGCGGTGAATACATATCTTGGCAGGCGAAAACGCAATAGGATGGAAAACAGTTCATCTTGTACTATGGGACCCGTGTGTAGGACGTCCTTTAGGGATATGTTGGATGATGTTTTGGCTGAAGCGTCGAATACCACTCGGAGTTTCGTCGTGCTACTCTCAGGCTTAGCGATGCAATGATGTGGAAGGAAGTAGTATGGCTTCTCGATTCTAGTTAAGTCGACTTCCTCCATATGTCCTAGCTTTGCGTATTCTTCCATGAAATTGGAATATGCTGTCTTGAGTTCTGAGTCCTTGGAAAGCTTACGTTCCAATGACAGAAACCGTCTATAGGCGATATCCTTTGATTCCCCCAATGCTGTGGGGCTATCTGCAAAAGGCAAACTGACAGAGAAACGGCCGTATTGGTCTCTATAGGTAGTCTGAATGAAGTGTGCTTCACAATTTCTTTCTGCTGTAGTGAAATTGTTCTTATTGGCTCCTTCGGTGTCTTCCAGGCGCCAAAATTTCTCAATCTGCTGATCAAGAGCTTCATCTGCGGTACATATTCCGTACGCTGCTTTACTCTGTGGGACACCATTAGTTTTGCCTGCTATGGCCCACCCGAAAACTGTATTCTGCATTGTTGGTAGCGTTTCTCCCAATTTGATTTGTCCCACCGACAAGATTGAGTAATAGATCTCTGCACCAATGAGGAGGTCTATTGGGCCCGGCTGGTTAAAGTTCGGGTCCGCTAATCTTATGTTGTGTGGTACTGGCCATGTTGAAGTGTCTATGGATTTTGCTGGTTGTGGTGAAATGATTTTCGGAAGTACATGAGCTTCAATTCTAACAGCAAATCCACTTATTTTCGACTGTAGTAATATGCTAACTCTGCGTTGAGATTGTTGCTTGCGTTGGCCAATGCCTTCAATATATAGTAACTCGGAAACTCCAGATAGATTCAGTTGTTTTGCCATCTTGTCCGTCATGAAGTTAAGCTGGGAGCCGGAATCCAATATGGCTCTGCATTCCACGCATTTGCCCTGGTTATTGACCAGATTTACCATGACTGTGCTAAGAAATATGTAGCCCTTTGGAGCATGAAGGCTTTTCGTTGTCAACGAGATTGATTTAAGTTGGTCGTCGAATGATGTGGATTGATTTGATGCTGATTGTGCCATCGTACCTGTCATGTAGTTATTCCTGCTAGGCTGCTGTGCTGAGATGGTTGATCTTGGAGGAGGTGTCTCTATATGCAGTAATGTGTTGTGTCGTTTAGAGGATTTTGTGCACGTTCTTGATGGACAAGTGTCGGCCCTGTGTCCGGCCTTGAGGCAATTAACGCAAATGTTTAAATCTTTAATTACGCCGAAGCGTTTGCGTGGCGTTAGTTGAATGAATTTCTGGCAGGCAAAGATTCGATGATTGCCTTTGCACAGAATACATGTTGGCCCAGCCGAGACAGATGTGAAAGACCTGGATATGGTTGTCCTTTTATGAGGATCTTCCATTGATCTACCCTTATTTCCTAGAGCTTCCAAAGACTGAAAGCGCATCTCTAAGAAGTTTTGGAAGCCTTTGAGTGATTGCAATGCTCTGGGCTGAGTGAGAGATTGCTCATAGAGCGTGTGTGTTACTCTGTCCAATTTCTTGACCAATATGTGCAACAACAGTGGATCCCAATGGCTTGTGTTGATTCCTAAATTCTCTAGACCAAGGAGGCATTCTTGCGTAATGTCGTGTAACGCCTTAATTGCAGGCGCACTGTCATAAGTTACTGTTGTTTGTGACAGTAATTTGTTCAACAGTGCAGTTACCAGCAATCTAATGTTCTCGTAACGTTCCTTAATGATCTTCCATGCAGCAGTGTAGTTTGCATCTGAGATAGTAAGATGTCGCACAAGTTTTTCGGCTTCTCCCGATAAGCTGCTCTTTAAGTACCACATTTTCTGCGAGTCGACCATTGCTTGTTTGTGTACCACTTCGTTGAAGAGGTCGTAAAATGGTCGCCACTTCAAATAGTCACCATCGAACTTTGGTAAGACTATTTTCGGAAGCTTCATGATTGAGGTTGCGTTCACCATTGGTGCGGATGCGATGGCGTGCTGACTTAAACCAGCATGCAACTCCAGTAAGACCTTCTGTGTATCCTCCTCTAGACTGAAATATTCTTCAAACTCTGATGTGCTGGGATCTTCAACTGATTCCCATATTGAGTAGTGTAACTGTTGAATATCATCCCAGTATCTTTCAACCGTGCGTATTTTAAGTTGATAGAACTGTTGTGCTTGAGGCTGCTGGGTTGCAGCTGTTATCCCAGTGAGCATTCTGCGCAAGGCATTCATTATTGTTTGCTGCCGTTGCTTTATTTTGGAGATATTATTGCTGGCGTCAAAAGATGTGCTTGTCTTGATGTTACTGCGAGGTTCTTCTACTCGTGGATTTTCTCCAGTTGGCTTCTCTTGTGTTTCTTGTTTTTTGTCATCTGAGGTCGGCTTGTTCCTCTTATCCTCGGCTGTACTACTGGGATTTAGCTTCTTCAGCTCTGTAAGCCTGTCCATGATGTCTCGTCTTGTCTTCTCGTATTTTTGTTTTATGCCGTCATAATAAGCCTTTGCGAAATAGGCATGCTCCAATTTTGCCCCATACACATTTCGAATCTCAGTGTCGACTTCATCAAATTGTTTCCAGAGTTCATCAAGCGTCGTCAACCTTACTTCAAGATACGTTTGGTTCTTTCGTGATGAAGTGTCCTTGCCATAATTGCTAGCAATAGCCTTTATGTCTTCTCCTGTGTTGTGCTGCTGAACTGCGAGCTCATCTAGACTCATGACTAGTGTTTGCGGGTGGTGATTATCTCTTCGGAAGAAATCACGTCGGGGTCACCAAATGTTGATCTTAGCTCTTTTGCCTCGATTTTGCTGTGCAGAACTTAGGGTGTTACACCGTAAGTAGTGTTGTGGGTGCAGCGGCTCTTAAACCGGTACACCAGAAAGCTGTCGGAGTTACAGTGGTTCACTGTATCGTAGCAACTAACTAATTCTTTATTGAAATTCGCTTCTTATAATGTTACAAAAATGCCTAATTAGCTAAATACCAAAATTCACAAATAACTTACCACAGAATGAAAGAATTTCCCTAGCCACAAAGTTCGCACGCGCATTCCTTCAATTATCTCACCGGTGTCGACTTTCGTCTGGCTTTATCATTTCAGTCAAAATAATTTTGCTGATATGCAAAATAAAATGCAAAAAGATATACAAAGTGAAACCATGTGAAGATCTTAGAATATGAGACTAGCGAAATTCTTGCTGTGATAAGTTTGTACATGTATGTATATGCGTACTATCTAACTATTTTTTTAATGTTATGTTAATATAGAAAATGTAATGATGAACACATATATCTTAATTTCATCATTATACAGTTTCATCTCTATAGGCGTCTTAAAGAGTTCAGGATGTCTAGGTTTGATGGTAGTTTAGCTTTGGCGTTACCGATGATTTTGAGAAGATCTGCAGGTTGCAGAAAGTCTAACAAATTTCCGCGTTGGGTGTATGCATTCATTAGCTTGTTATATCTTTCTCCAAGCTCCTCGATGTAGTTTGTTGCCGCGTGATATACTGCAAGGAACTGTATGTTTAATTTGTTAGCATCAGGTCCAGCGAACCATTGCTGTTGCATCACCTTAATTGCCTCTAACCCTTTATTTAGTTTGTCGGTAAAGCTATTCAATTTTTTGATAGTTGTCATCTCAGTTTCGTTGACCGTCGCTAGGGTTGTAAACATGATATTGGTTTGGTGGTTAACGGCTTGCTAAAGAAGTTGCTGGTTGTGTTCTAAGTCTTTGATGTCTGCGTAAACTTCGTCATTCACTCCGAACACCGTCTGCAAGATATTACCAAGAACTCCTCTTTTCCTTCTTTGTCTAATTGTTTCAGCCTGCAAAGTCTTGATATGTTTATACAACTCGATGTGGATGCTGTCATGTGATGAATTAATCCATCACAGTGTGTGTCCTTTGATATCTTAAGTGTTTCATCACACAGTATGTTTCCTTGCTTGACCGTTTGATTTAACTGGTTATATCGGTTTTCATTTCGTCAGCAGTGAACTTGAGTTCAACTCTGAATGTTCCTCTTTTGAGTTGGATTTCGCCAATGTCTTCAACGTACAGTCCTGGTTGCGGGCGTGTAATGTTCAGAGAGCATTTGCCTAACTTAAACAGTAGTGATAGTAACAGCACAGTTATGAATTTTGTGTTTAGACCCTTTTTTCGGTTTCTATACTCGTTTAGTGTAGTACGTTTCTTTGCAGCTTGCGTATACTCTGTATATCCCATCCGAGCTCTATATTTTTGTGTTAGGTGCTTTTGCTTTCCTATCGGTATAAGACAATCATATTTTGTAGTGACAGGGTGAATGCGACAACGTTTCGCGTTCAATTGTTTCGCTTCCTATTTTGCTTGTTCGATCCGTCTTCTATACGCTGTGGTTCAATCTTCAACTTCATGACCTGACTCCTTACGCGATCATTTTGATGGTGATGAAGCAACTATTGCACTAGTTTCTTGTTTCAGTTTGTTACTATATTGTCGGGATGGTAATGGAGAATTCTTATGGTGTATTTGAGGTTCTTGCATCTCTGAGTCTGGTCTTGTTATAGCGGCACAGACTATTACGTTTCCAGTTAGCTTTTCTTCATTACTTCCTGTATTACTATTTGCTGTTTCTTGAGGTTCCGGGAGGTTGAGAGGCAGAGGACATATTTTTGACATAGGTCGTTTGAGCTCATTATTTCCCCTATATTGCACAGTTACGACTCGCACTAGTCCATCTTTACCTGGGTGAACCTCTTTAATCTTTGTTAGTGGCCAATTTGTTGGTGACAAGTTTTCATCTCTCAGGAAGTTTATTTGCCCGATTTGCATGTTGCTAGCCCGGTTTCTCCATTTTGGTCCTTGTTGTAAGTAATTTAGGTAGTCTGTGGACCACGCCTTCCAAAAATCTCTATTGATTCTTTGAATGTTTTCCCATCGAGAATGGTAATGATGAGATTCAGTCAGAGCCTGCGGCTCAGGAGGGCCTATTAGAGCTTCACCTATTTAAAAGTGTGCCGGGGTTAGAATGTTAAGATCCGATGGATCTTCTGTCGAGTTTAGACATGCCTCGTAGCGTTGTCATTTCTTCAAACGTAAGGATTGATTCACCTATGACTCTTTTTAAATGGTACTTAACGGATTTTACTCCAGCTTCCCATATTCCTCCAAAGTTCCTTTGCCTGCTAAAGTATTTGCTAGACTGTTGTTGTTTTTTATGGCTTTCTTCAGATCTTGATCAAGAATCTTCTGTGCCCCGACAAACGTTATTGCGTTGTCGCTATATATATGTGTGCACCTCCCTCTTCTGGCGAAGAAACGTCTGAGTGCTGCCAGGAAATCTTCTGTTGTAAGGCTACTTACTAACTCCAAGTGTATTGCTTTGGTGGCGAAACATATGAGGACTGCTATGTAACCTTTGTGCGTTGTATTGCCTCGCATTCTATATGCTTTAGTCTTTATAGGTCCTGCGTAATCAACTCCAGTATGACTAAATGGTTTCGATTGTGTTACTCTTGGTGAAGGGAGATCTCCCATTTGCTGCGTTGGAATTTGTGCTTTGTAACGAATGCATCGAATGCATTTGTTTATTACAATCTTAACCGCACTTCTCGATTTTATGATCCAGAACTTTCGTCGTATAAACGCCAATGTTACTTGGGTGGATCCATGGAGGGTACTTTCGTGAGCTTCACGTACAATTGGTTCTGTTATGTGGTGATTATGTGGCAATATTATTGGATTCTTCTCATCGTACAATACATCTGCGTTCCCAATGCGTCCTCCTAGTCTTAGAAGACCTTCAGGGTCTATAAAAGGATGGAGCGCTCCGATACAGCTTTGGTTGTCTACTGTTCGACCCTTCTGGATTCTCTTAATTTCCAACGAAAATTCTTTTCGTTGAATCATACGTATGATGCTGTTCAAGGCCTGTGTTGTTTCAGTTATTGTCACTTGCGTTTTGGATATACGTTTCTTGGAACAGGCATTGATAAATCTCAGTCAATATGCCCAGACTCGTAGTAACTTGGGAAGTTTGGAATACCGTGTTATTATCTCTTCACAAAGATTACTGTTCGAAACGGTGGCTCCACATATGGTTTCATTACGGTTTATTTCTTCTATCGTGAGTACCTCCCCTTGTATAATAGGCCAATTCTCCTTCTTCTCTTTAAGCCAGCGTGGTCCTGTCCACCACAATTTTGAGTCGCGTAATTTTGAGGGATTAATACCTCTAGATGCCACATCAGCTGGATTGTCTTCTGATCTTACATGACGCCACATGCTGGGTGTAGTTAAGTCTTATATTTCGGATACTTTATTTGAAACAAAACTCTTCCATTTTTCTGGACCACCCCTTATCCAAGCTATTACAATAGTGTAGTCTGTCCATGCGTATGTTGTTACATCAGGGAACTCCAGCGTAACTTTTACCTGATGCAGTAGTTTCGCTAATAATGCTGCACCACATAATTCGAGCCTTGGTAAAGTCTTCTTCATTTTGATTGGTGCTACTTTGGTCTTTGCTGTTAAAAGAGTTGTATGGGTTTTTCCTTCCTTGGTCGTTGTTTTGCTATACACTGCCGCAGCATATGCTTTCTCGGAAGCATCACAAAATCCATCTTGGTATTATTATTTCTTCGATCTGTGGAAGTTCTGTTTTGAAATTGTGCCAATTTTTTGCTAGGTCTTCTCGTATTTGTTCATCCCAAGGGCTTCCTTCAATCCATAGCTCTTGCATCAATGTTTTCGCAGTTATCATTATAGGCGAATGCCACCCAAGCAGATCAAACAGCTTGGCAATATCAGATAAGATGTTTCTTTTTGTTGGCAGTTCTTTGGTGACATTAGTCTTGAAGTGAAAATTATCCGTCGCTGGATTCCAATAGATACCTAATGTCTTAATAGATTCTGTACCATTAATTTCGATTTGACCCTTTTCTCTTAGTTCAGTTGGAATCATACACAGAAGCTTTCTACTGTTACTTGCCCATTTTCTGAGGTTGAATCCGCCACTTCGAAGTAGATTCAATAGTTCCATTTGTAACATTTTGCCTTCCTCCATCGAGTCAGCTCCAGACATTAAGTCATCTACATAAAAGTCTTTCAATGCTATGTCTGCGGCTTTAGGAAATGCGTTTTTCTCATCAATAGCTAGTTGCTTCTACGTTCTAATGGCCAAGTATGGAGCTGCTGCTGTACCATATGTTACTGTTGTAACAGCATATTCCTTTATTTGCTCATTATTTGAGAATCTCCATAGTACTCTTTGTAGGTTTTGGTGTTCATCTGCGACCTTTATCATCCTGTACATCTTTTCTATGTCAGATTTAAATACATATTTATATTCCAGCCATCTTAATAGAATATCTGACAAATTTTCCTGCAAACGCGGTCCTGTGTGCATCATTTCATTCAAACTGTAGCCAGTACTAGATTTCGCAGATGCATCAAAGACCACTCGAAGTTTTGTAGTGGTACTATCATTTTTAATGACAGCTTGATGGGGTAGGTAGTAATGTGGTTTTGGGACTTGGAGTTCTGGCTCTATTCTTCTCATGTGACCCTGTTCTAGATATTCCTTCATAAATTTGCAGTACTCTTTCTTAAGATCGGGATTTACAAGATATAGTTTCTCCAGTTGTAAGAGTCTTGCGGCAGCTATTTTGCGAGTTTCTCCTATTTTGTTTAAACCTTCTTTTAATGGAAGGTGTACTGTATAAATCCCATTCTTGTCTCACCTATATGTGTGTAGTTGTCTTCACATATTTGATCATCTTCAGAGAGTATAGTTTTTGTTGTGACTTCTTCTACTTCCCAGAATTTCTCAAGTTGTTTATTTAACTCGGTTGTTGAAACCATGCTTATTATCTTTGAAGGAATAGCTATATTTATTGACGGTCTTCCGAACTCTGTCTTCTGAGCTGGCAACCCTTCAGTCGGTCGTTTTACACCGTCCATGACGATTAAACTAAAGACATCTGCTCCTATCAAAATATCGATTGGGCCAGGAACATCTAGTGTAGGATCGGCTAGCATCATGTTATCTTGATGTTGGATATCCAGATATGGGATACTCTCGTTGGGTAGGAGCTTTGTTAAACTTGGAAGAATTAACGCTTCCAGTCGTAGTTGGAAATCTGATGGAAATCTGGGCGATAATTGAAGAACTATTTTACTTTTAGATTTCCCCGATTGTACGTTGCCTACTCCGGATATCTTGATATAAGTTTTTGTTCTAGGTAGTCCAATAGATTGAGCTGCTCCCTCGGTTATGAATGATGCCTGAGAGCCCGGGTCGACTAATGCTCGTAGTAGGTGATAATTACCCAAAACTGTTTTACCAGCGCTGTTGCTAAAATCACGTGCCAAGGAGAATTTGCCGGTTGTTCTTTTCTCGTCATCGCGCTATGAGTTGCCACAGGTTTCTGTTTGCTTATTTCCTGCTCAGTCTTGCCTTGACTTAGATGGAGTAGAGTATGATGATAGCCTCGACATACTCCACAGCGCTGCTGACTGTAACATTTTACGTCCTCTTTGTGGTTCAAGCAATTTGGGCATAATTTGCTCTTTTTTACGAATTTATATCGTTCACCAACTGCACTGGACACGAATTTTTTACAGTTATAAATCAAATGTGTACTATTACAATACTTGCACTGTGTCTGTGTGGAATGAAAGCTTTTTGCAGGGAACCTTGTGTTAAGCGATAACATCATTATTCCTTCTCTGTTCTTTCAGATTTTCTAGTGACTGAAACCGTGTTTCCAGCAATTTTAAAAATTCTTTGAGATCTGGAATTTCTCTTGCTTCTTTAACTTCTTGCTCATACCACCTTCGGGTATCTTTGTCCAACTTTTTTATTAATTTGAAGACAATAATCGGTCCCCAGGTGTCTGTCTCAATTCCTAGATTCTGGATGGCATGGATGCATTCACGTGTAATATCATGAATGTTTTTTAACCCTCCAGAGGATTCCAAATTCTGATTCTGTCGATTGAATAATAGATCTAGTTGAGCAAATAACAGTGCTCGTTTGTTGTTTTATCTATCGTTAATCAGATCCCATGCGGCTAAGTAATTGGCGTCTGAAATCTGTATGTGTTTGATAAGCCTTGCTGCTTCACCTCTGAGGTTTGTTTTTAGATATTGTAACTTTTCTGCATTACATAGGCGAATGTTGTTATGAATGCTTTGGTGAATATGTCTGGAAAACCTGTCCAGTCATTATAGTTCCCTTCGAATGTAGGTATTGTTTGCCTAGGTAATCGTGTCCAAGCATCTCCTACTGACTGTTGACTACCTGAGTTCTGTATTTCATGTAGCCACACCATTATTTCTTGAATTTCTGTTTCAAGTTGTCCAAATGCGTCTTGACGAAAATAAGAATCAATGAATTCTTGTTCATGCATAATGATTTCTTCGTGTAATGCGGCTATACTGTTAAAGTGGTCGTTTAAAGTCCATCTTTTGTACTCATAGTACATCGTTGGGTGCGATTGGTCTTTATGTCTTATTATGTCGTTCATGAGCCTAGTAATCGTGCTCATTTTGACCAGTAGTCTCTTCAATCTTAGCTTCTGTTCATCGTTATTCATGTTATTATGAAATGTGAAATCACACTCTTCATGGATACTTGGTTGCTCAGAGTCCGATTTCCTCGTATTTTGGGCAGTACTCGAGTCTGAAGATGTCATATGCTCCACGCCGCTTGTGGTCTCTTTATCAGGTATTTTTCCGCCTCCTTGGATTTATCCATTTCGTTCGTAGTCTGTTGAATAGATATCCCAGCACTTTCCTTCATTGTCTTGCTTGGGTTCGTTAATCTTATCGTCTGCTTGACCAAATCATCCTCCTTTAACCAGTTCTGGTATTTCTCCAATAGCTGCAATGCCTCTTCAAGTGTGGCCTTTACTTGTTCATAAAAGCCTTTCTGAAAATATCCGTTCTCTGTGATATTCAGCTTTTTGATTGAGTGGTCTCGCTCTTCAAATTCTTGCCAGTACTTCAAGAAAGTTTCCCTTTTCTCGTCAATGTACTGCTGCGTTTTTCTGAGGGCCCATCATTCGTCATGTTTTCCAGTATCCTGGCTATCATTTTCCCAAGTTGGAGTTGCTCCTTTGTGAGCTGTTGAATTTCTTCCATTGTGGTCATCTTTTGGTTCAGGTTGTCTCGAAGGACCAATGTTTAGACGTCACGTGACCTGTAATTAGAATAGACTCTGCTGGTGGCGCAGGGTCTTGTATTTTAAATGAGGAGGTATTGCGCTTACCACGGGTGTGGGCGCAAAGTAAGAACTAGAACGTTACTACTTTAAATCTTTAATCAAGACTGTGCCTTTCTTACATTTACATTGTTTTTATAATAACTAAATTTTACGAACTAATCCACTTTGTATGAAATGAACTTAATAAAATACACTTAATGAATAATGTCTAGTAAGCAATATTGTCTCGAGTTCAATAATTATGGCGAACAATTTTTGCTTATTTGCGTTATGCTGGGTTTTTTTACCTTTTTTTAGACATCTACACGCAGATGTATTTAATATGGTTTTATGTCAAATTTTATGTTCGCGTTTCTTTATGTTCACGTTTGAACAGGCATACCCAGATATTCTCATATTTCATCCTATATAGACTCTCAAAACATTACCCATGAACAGAAGGGTGAAATTTTTATACAACCTGATCTATGCGAAAGAGCCAACTTATCGCCAGGATCGTATTCAGTTTCTGAGCTCCACTCGACATTGTCGTCTTCTATTACCAAGCTTACTTACTGAAATAGGTGGCCGATCTTACTACATACAGCTCATTTGTAAATTGAATGGCTTACAAGTCAGCCTTCAGCGGGCTGGCTCCATTGGGACATTCGGGCGGCTCTTGGATTCGACCCTCTTGCCTTAATGCGCACTGACCAATGCTACGCAATGTATTGCGCTGCACCTCTTCGATTTCTCGAGTATACTGCTGTACGCATTATTATTATTTATATTAATTTCTTTTCTCTTTTTCATTGCTTTCTTAAATACAGTTTAATTTTTATTCTTATACTATAATATTATGTTATGTCATATATCAATTTTTCGAAATATTTGTATAACGTTTTTCATTGTTATGATTCTTCCCGCGCTTGAATTTTACACACATACTATTAATATTTAGAATTTTTCCCACATTAATTGTACATTTTTAAGATTTCCAAAATCTTATGTACCTTTGAAAGTAAAACCAAAACTTCAGTGATATTTAAAAAAAATAATTCAATTACGACCGTTGCCATGGCAATACGGCAACCATAAAAAATTTCGGTTTCCAAGTTCCCAAAAATATTAAAATTACAAAATAATTAAAGTAAACGTAAAAAGTAAATAAAAATCAAATTATATTGAAAAAATTTAATTTATTAAAATAAAATAAAACGAGTGTAAACATTCTCTACCACAGTCTAAATGTCCCTCAGATCACGTGGAAGAAAGGAAAAGAGTTTAAATTTTTCTTGTTCCCAGAAAAAATAATAAAAGAGCCCACCGAAAAGGCCATTAGAGGCCCAATTGAAGAGACCAGTAGCAGTAAGCCATTAGAACCATCTTCTTTAAAGAAAACTATTGCGGGGACAGCCGTAGCTATCCAAGAAGAGGCTGGAGAATTGACTCGAAAGACAACAGCTTTGAGTAATGTCCCATCGACGTCTTCCAGGCCAGGACAACATCCTACATTAAAGGAAGTTGGCAACACGGCTATTGCGTCAGCGCCAAAGCCTAGTGGCTTTATAATGAGACCACCGCTTTTTTCAGGCGTCTCCAAAAAGCAGCCAACAGTACCAGCAGGACCAGTAACAGCACCATGATCCCCGACGTTAGTTGCAGGGATTTCCTATGCCCAGCAGGTAAGTGGCAGTTCCAATAATCAGTCATCTATTGAAATTATAGGAAAGGGCATCACTCCTCGTCCAGCCCCATTGGACGCAGGTAAGCCTCGGCCAAAGACCGGTGCGGGTCTACAGGCTTTTTTCGACGGGAGGTGGCAGGATGAGAGCTACGGTATGCAGCTCAAGCACATCAATAGATGTCCTCAGAGCGCATACCCGAAAGCGATCTTTCAGGCTATCTCTCGTGAGGAGCTATTCTCCATGGAAGTAATAGATGGGGGAATAGTTGAGGTGTTTACCACGACCCTCGTGTGTTCACGTATCCCAATGCGAGGCAGTCATGAAGACCTCCTGAATTTCCTAGGGAGATTTGGGAAGATCTATGGCAGAGTTCGCGCTATTCCCATTAAAATTGGTGACGAGGGTCTTAGGCGGGGTATTTTCTGTAGCAGCCGGGAAGCGTCCATCACTCTAAATAAGTGGTGCACGCTTCCAAGAGGCTTCTACTTGAGCATATCCGGCTCAAGGCTCAAGGATTGATGTGAGCACCGAAGCAAAATGCCGTGCTTGCCATTTAGTAGGCCATTTTAGAAGAACCGGAAAAAGGGCTGAACAGAAGGATCCCTCGGAGGAAACGACTGCTACAGTAGTGGCTCCGGAGAAGGAACTTTCTGCCAGCACCCAAACTGCTATTTTGGAGCAGCCAGTGACTAAGGTGCCTGAAGTTGTCCCTAAGGCAGAAGAAATTCCGGCTATAAACGGTGCCTCGTCAGCACGTGAAGGCATGGCTACGACTAGCCTAGTAGGTAAAAAAAGGAGGACGAGGAGGAGGAATAAGGTGGACCGGGCGATGCTGCGTCCTACAGAGCCGGCAAAGCTAGTCGCAACAAAGCGGCTCCACTCGTAGGAGGACGATAGTGGAGCTCGCGGATCGAAGGTTGTTGTGAGAGAGGAGGAAGCATCTCTCGAAAAGCTTTACGGACTGCGAAATGACCGGTTTGGATGAGACTGGTCTCTCGAGTTTCAGTGCCTACGAATCGTGTGGTAGAAGCATTTCGACTGGTAGCCAATTCGAGATTTCGAAGGGGATGGAAACCCTTCCTAGGGAGAAGATCTCGGAAACTCTTACCCAGCTCCAGTACAAGAAGAATTCAGATAAAATCTGGAGAGGCCAGAGTTGTTACTTCCTCAGCTTCAACTCCTACAACAGGAGTACAAGAAGAACAGGAAGTATAACGATGCAGCTCGGTTAGATCGACTTCATCGGAAGGTGGAGGAGTTGATTCAGGAGCATCGCTTGGCCCTTTCTCCTCGTCAGGAGATGTCGTACCATCAACGTTTGAGCTTCTTATCTCTTTGAATGTGTAATATAGCGTCTATTAACACCGGGGGTTTAAGTGCTGATACAAGACTAGACAGTACTATCGAACATGTCAAAATATTCTATACAGACATTACACTTCTGCAGGAGACAAATTTCACCCAACACACTTATACACAATTTGAGCGCTATGCTTATTTACACACTGGCCATGCAATGTTTGCCACACCTGTGCCTTACCGAGGCTCAGGGGTGACAATCGTTTTATCCAACAAATTTACACTATCGTCTCCTGTCTATACAGATATCTTCCCAGGCTTCGCTTCTTCCTTGGACTTCGTCGTTCAAGACAAACTTACCAAGGTAGTAAACGTGTACCAGGATATTACAAGACAAGTTCTTGATAGTGTTCAACCCTGTCTGGTGAATTTTAGCGGCGAAACTATCCTCGGAGGTGATTTCAACTACTCGCTGAATCCCTCAATGGATCAGCATTCCGGAGCTGGGTTCAACTCCGTCAATTCTACCCGATTGAGGAATTTTGTCCGTGTTTTCAGACTCGTGGATATCTATCGTTGGATGCATCCTACGATTATATCATAAACGAGGGCCTCCGAAATATCCATGGAAGTCTCGCAGGCTCCAGAATTGATAGACTTTATGTCACCAGGAATACTAGAACATTTCGTTGGTGTCAATCATGAAGTGTGTTCCGTTAGCGATCATTTTCATGTGGTGGAAACCAACACTCTAATTGAAAGCAAAACTGCATACTGGATATTCAACAACTATTTGTTGAATTCTGAGCAGTGCATCACTGAGTTCATTGAATTCTGGCGCGATTGGCAAGAGAAAAAAAGCTTCTAGCTTGTCGGTCGAAGTATCTCGGATGGCAGCTCTTCTCCCAACTTAGTCGGAGTTGATTCTTTATTTTAACAGAATAAAGGAACGCTTGTCAGCACAAACTTTCAAGCATAGCTTGGAGTTTGTGCTGCGCAGCCAATCACGCTGGCTGAGGGAAGGCGATTCTCCAACCGAGTACTTCTTTCAGGCAACTAGACGACGTACTGCTTCTTGTGAGGTCGAAGAATCGATAGTTGATGAATCTGGACAAGTCCTCAACGGACAACAGCTATCAGAATATATTCGCGACTGCTACAGTAGTCTCTACTCCGAATCAACGTCGACAACGTCCCTGACCACTCATGAATCTCTTGAGAATATTCCCAGTTTTTCTGAAGACAGCAAGGAGCTCCTGGATACAGTAATCACATTGGAGGATATGACCGCTGCGACAAAGGATCTAAGGCGACACACTCCACCTTGATATGATGGCTTGACTCCAGAATTCTTCATACGTTTCAGAGATTTATTAATTCCTGACCTTTTGGGAGTCTTCAATTCGGCGGTTGAGACACATTCAGATTTTCCTCAAAGAAGATCTCAAAGAAGGGAGATTTGCAGAGGATGGGGAACTGGAGGCCAGTAACCCTATGCAATGTGGACTATAAAATCGTCTCCGAAGCATTAGGGACGATACTCCCCTCAGTGATTGCTTCGGTAATACACCCGGAACAGTCCTATTGTGTTCCTGGTCATAGTATCTACGACAACATCGCGGTAGACAAACATTTGTTTGCCTACCATGAGCAAACAGGTACACAAATGGCCATGATTTCACTAGATGGCGTCTCACATGAGTATCTCTTGACTGCTCTCGAGCAATTTTGGTTTCCACCCAGGCGGATCGATATTGTAGAGAAATTGTATAGAGATTTTGTAATTTTGATTAACCATCAAGGGCAAGCTTTGGCTCCTATGTCGTTTCATCGAGGTATCAGACAGGGCTGTCCCTTGTAAGGTATGCTTTATGTTCTTTCGTTGGAGCCGCCACTGGTTAATCTTCGTCGAATGCTCGGAAAATATTCTGTTTATCTACCATACACCAATGTGAGGCCTTTTATGTTGGCATATGCGGATAACCTTTCACTTTTCGTGACATATTGTAGAGCTACATCACTGAATATCGAATGAACTAATACTTGCCTGAAGTATTTAGGTGTGTATATCGGACGCGAGAATAAATTAAATAACAGCATCATTGCTCTAGAGTATAAACTCATAGCATAGTCGACTATTTCCATTATCCTGATTGGGAAGGGTAGTCGTGATAAATTATTTGATTACTTCGTCCATTGCTCATCTGCTTAAGTCTGAGACGTTTGATGAAGGCTTTGTAAGTCGTCTTCAAGCAAACGCGATAGACGCCTTTTGGTGCGGAAGACGATCGGTTGCTGAAAGCACGCTCTGCCTGCCAGTCAAGATAGGTAGATTAGGTCTCAATAACTTGATTGTGAAATCACGGTGTCTCCAGGTGCGTGAATTGCAACGAGTGTTTTGCAAGAGAGACATTTAGATTTCTCAACTGTGGATGCATGTACTGGAAGGGGTCAGCATAGTGGAGTACTACTACCTGCTCTCTGTTCAACCACCCTATCTTCGTGACTGGGCACAGGATCTAATGTCAACGATTCAGACCTGGGGCAGAATCAGACCAGGATTTCACCTTAAGTGGAATGCTCTACAATACACAGAACTCGCGTCGATTCCCATCAGATTTAATCCTGCATCAATAGATTCAGTGTTCAGTAATGCTCGGGGTTTTAAAGTTGACACGCATACACTGACAGTTCTCGGAGATATTATTGATATCTCTGGAAACGGTCGAATAAACATTATTACTTCAAAACTACGCGACGTGGCTGTTTCTGCGCGGGAAGCAGTTCGCAAAATTGGAACCAGTGTCCCTGGCAATTAGTTGGAAGATACTTTCGTTCTGAACAGACCACTTCACACACCTTTCAGCACACTTACAACACGTGTGCTCCACGACGTGCTTATGTCTATAAGACCTCCGGAGTATACAGCAAACAACCGATGGCGAACACACCTCGCGGTGAATATGGCCGTGATGGGAGGGATAATTTGCAGAGTAGTCTACAGTTATCCTTCTAACTATGAAGTTGCTGATATAGCATTCAAATTGCTGCATCACAATCTTATGCATCCCAATCAGTTGTCACGTATTGACCGGCAAGCTCAGAGGATTTGCGAAGTTTGTGCTGGTGAGCTCATCATGTTTCACAGGCTCTTCACTTGTCCAGTTTTACAAAACCTTATGGAACTCGTGCGAAATATGTACCAGTTGATCCACCCGAATTTCGGCATTACTATGACATCTTTTCTACGGGGACCAAAAGCTTGTATTCTGGGCTTTCCTACTATATAACAGTGTGAGGCCTCTCATGTTGGCATATGCGGATGACCTTTCTATTTTCGTGACAAGAGATGAAGTTTTTCTGGTCGGTCGTGCTATTTTCGAACAGTACAAATATATAGTCCGCGCTAAAATCAACCTAAGTAAGTGCAAAGACTTGTGGTGTGGAAGGTGGAAAGAACGTGCAGATATTTCACTGAACATCCAATGGACTAATACATGCCTGAAGTATTTAGGTGTGTATATCCGAACAAGAGCGAATCATATCTTAGCCGCATTGCCCTGGAGTAACTCTCTAGTGTTGTAAACTCATTACCTAGTCGAATATTTCCATTATCCTCACTGGGAAGGTCAGTCATGATAAACTTACTTTGTCTATCGTTCATCTGTTAAAGTCTGAGACGTTTGATAAAGGCTTCCTAAGTCTTCTTCAGGCAAAAACTATAGACGCCTTCTGGTGCGAAAGACGATGGCTTTCTGAAAGCACGCTCTTTGTGCCAGTCAAGATAGGTGGATTATGTCTCACTAACTTGGTTGTTAAATAAAGGTGTCTCCAAGTGCGTGCATTCCAAAGAGTGTTTTGCCAGAGGGACATCTTGATTTCTCAACTGTGGGTGAAGGTACTGCGATTGGCATAGGGGATTATTACTACCTGCTCTCTGTTCGACCACGCTATCCATGTGACTTTTCAGAAGATCTAATCTCAACGATTCAGACCTGGGCGTGAATCAGACCAGCATTTCTCCTTATGTGGAATGCTCTACGGTACACGCAGCTTGCGTCGATTGCAATCAGGTTTAATACTGAATTAATAGACTCAGTGTTCAGTAATGCCAGGGGTTTTGAAGCTGACACACATATACTGACGACGGTTGTCAGAGGAATTTTTTATATCTCTGGAAACTATCGAATTGCCGCTAGCACTCCACGACTACACGACCTGGCCCTCACACACCTCTCAGCACACTTACGACACGTGTGCTCCATGATGTGCTTATGTCAATAAGACCGCCGGAGTATACAGGATACAACAGATTACGAACAGAACTCGAGGTTAATATTGGCGTGATGGGAGGTATAGCTCGCAGAGTTTTCTACAGTTATCCTTTTAGTTACAAAGGTACTCACATAGTGTTCAAATGGCTGCATCACAGTCGTATGCATCCTAATCAATTATCACATCTTGACCGGCGAGTTCAGAGGATTTGCACAGTTTGTGCTAGTGAAGGCACCCTATTTCACAGGTTCTTGACTTGCCGAGTTTTGCAAAATCTTATAGAACTCATGAAAGATATATGCCAGTTGATCCACCCGAATTTCGGCATTACTAGGACATCGTTTTTATGGGGACCAAAGGTCTGTGGTCGGGTGAATTGTTTGATTAGCTTTGTGTTGGCACAGGCCAAATCTACAGTTCACTGGTTATACATGAGAGTCGAAGATGGGAATCAGAACACTGACCCACAACACCGCTCACTACTTAAGCGCCATTTCGTTGACAGATTGAAGAGAGGTTTACCTCTTGAATATCTGGCAATGAACGCAGACACATTCAACGGTACATGGCATCCACTATTGTCGGTGCGGGTCGGAGCTCTTTTCTTTCACTGGTGATAGCAGGCCACAGCACTTGCAACACTAGTCCATGAGGTTTCTCCCCACCTAGGAGTTCTTGAAAGTGGGAAATACAAGCACTGTAAGAGATGCTAAGCTTGAGGGATTATGATGGCAGTTTGTAGAGGTCTATGATATTACAGTCCTCTCTCGCGGGCCTCTATAACCGTATCGCGTAAATTTTTCGTTCGTTCGATTAATCATTCTAAATTTGGTTTCGGTCTCGGTGCTAAACTGCAAAATTTGCTGTTGTTGAAAATTCGTTACTTTAGGTAATCATTTTTATTAGATTATTTTGGAAATGTGGAACTTCTTGGAACTGCCATTTAACCAATTGTCAAAATTTGGGCTTTTAAATGCTTTGAAAAGGATTTACAAGATAGTTAAATCCTTTTCAAAGTTCTTGTATTCGTTTTTTAGTCTTTTTTTAAGATTTTTGTGTCCTTTGTTTTTACATTTTTGTTGTATATGACATATAAGCACTCATTAGAAAGGCCTCGATAAGTACATCACAGAAATAGCAAATATTTACCTCCGCCCTCAAAATTTCGAATATATATGGGACCTACATTTATGCAGATCGGCGACAGCTATCGATACATTTTCAGCTAATGTAAAAATATATTGAAAGTTTATATTATATGTTATTTTCTACAAAGTTGTCGTCATAAAATCGGATATAGCGTCACCATATAGTAGTACTTTCTTGAGAACAAAGCATGGCCATAAAAACGTTATACACATATTAGCCCAACATTGAAAAGGGGATGCAAATCAAATGTCACAAAACATTAATGTTCATTAACATTTAGTTTTGAATGTAATAGCCGCTAAAATTTTTAGCATTAATCAAAATGCAGAGTAATACCATTTCCTAATTGATTGATTGAAAAATTTCGTAAATTTAATAATTAGTCATTTATAAGGGGAATTTTTCATGATTTAATTTTAACGGGACTTATAGCAACTTTTAGGAATTATTGTACAATTTTTTTCATTTTATCTGACACTTATAGTAGCCTTCTTGCAATTCACGACACAAATAACACATCAGCCATCATTTATAAATAGGAAGAGCTGAATAGAAGATAAGGCCAAGCGCAAATATTTTGACGATTTTTTTTTTTACGATATGCCTTCACTTAACTTTTCCTACCTCACCTATTTCTTACCCGTTTTCCTTCATATTTTCCCAGCTATAGCTAATACTAATAGCTAACTACAAAAATTTTTAAAGTGAATAAAATTTACCGCAGACCAGATGTCACGGGCACCAAAACTAGTAAATATAGGGAAAAGTTGACGGGAGTTTGCTCAAACGAGCTGTGGTTTTCCCATACATTTTCTATCAAAAAAAGTATAAGAAAAAAACGTAGAGAAATGGCCTAGGTGGCAAAAATGCCAGTAGTTATTTATATTTTTTCCCCAAAATAAATTTTAACGGAACCAGAACTAAACTGTTTTCTTTGATCAATAGTATTTGATGGTAGAGCTTGGGGAGGGGACGGTGGGAAAAGGTTTTTTCACCAATCTTTGTGGATGGGTTCCTTTTTGTTTGCGCTTTTCAATCCCGCAAGTCAGTTCTTCGCGGGGCGCTCGCATCCGGCTTGGGGAGGGGGCAAATTTTCAATTTCTTTTGAATATAGTTCGTGAAGGACGGGGCGTAGCGGGGTTTGTGGGTGCATTAGGGTGCGACGTTTTTCGATCTGGGGAGCCACGTGGGCAAAACGGGCGATTTAATTCTGGCCGCCGCAAATGATCCCTTTGACCTTGCAGCATAGGCATATGGGTACCCTAACTTCACTAAAAAAGGGCATATTTGAAAATTACCTAGATTACCCATATTTTACTAGAACAAAATTTGGCCGCCTCGTGCGCCTTCTGTAAACTCCTGAATTTTTCTCAGAAAGTTAAAAAAAAATATATTTGCACTCCTCTATCGATCCCCATAATTAGTTTTTGTACTACACTTTTTTCATTTTTTAGGTGCTAGAGTTAATTCACATAAAATTTCTCTAACTAGTTAGAGTTAGGTCCGATCGGAAAACCGATTACATTATTCGCCTGAACAAATTACCAGGTACAATACCTGGAAGATTTTTTTTTAATCAGGGTTCTTTTATGGTGAGGGTTGGAACCCACGGCGGGAGGAACGGTTGGCTCTAATCTTGCATGTTGCATAAAAAATTAAAGGTCTCGCCGAGTACTATCTGATGGTATAATTTTTCCCGATTCTGAAAACTCCGTCGGGGCGTTTTGTTGTTGAAAACCCATTTTCATGCATTTTCATACATTTGGGTCACATGTATCCCAAATACTACATTTCGTATACATTTCCCATTTTTTTTTCACGCATCAGTGCCCTGTTAGGAACATTTTTCTTATGTGGCGTTATTTTCGCCGATCTTAGACTTCTCCGTAAAAGCGAGAGGAAAGAAGGACGCATTTTTTTCGTTTTCAATTATTTCGAAAACTATTTATTGGGTGTAAAAACTAAATAAATGTGTGATTACGGCATAAAATATAGATGCGATTTAATACTAGAAACATGCTTTAAAATTTATATTCAAAAATTCCATACCATATCTCCTATGGCTGAAGACCACCAAATCGAATATTTTTCATGTTATTTCACAACAATTCCAAACTGTCTTCACACTCAAAAATCGATATTTCTCCGTAAGTATTACCTGGATTACCATGATTCTTTTTTTGAAATATGTACAAGATATGCACCAATACGAGGAGTATACACACAAGGGGATACCCCCATCAGGTGGTGAACGGTGGTAAGAACCGCAAAATTTTCGGGTTTTTTACCGAAAGATTAATTTTAAATCAATTTTTTAGTACAAAAATTAACAATAAAAGCAAAGTGGATAGGATATGAACCCTTATTTGTTCTTAAAATAAATATTTTACCAAATCCAGTTTCGATTGTAACTACCAGATTTCAGATGATTTTTATGAAATAATACCAAAAATATTAAATTACAGTATATTCAACACCACCTTGCGGGTCTTTTTTGAGACATTGAGCAACTTTTTTTTTCACTATCACTATCCCTAGTCTGTTGTCTTTTATACAATAAAAAAACGGTAGTCACTAGCTTGCTTAGTTTAGGAACTGCTTACACAATTAGATTGCGAGGTTCGCTAAATTAAATTCAATCTCATTAACTCTATCCATATGTGTGCATACATAAGTATACTTTTTAACTCGGTGAACTTACAACGGATTTTCAATTTTTTTTGTAAATTAATTTTTTTTATGATTTCTGAGACTTGTTAGGTTCATGGAGCCGCGTGTTACAGAGTTATAACCCACCATCCTCTACTAATAATGGGGATATTTCTGTCCGGTTAAGTTCTTAATCAAAGTATTTCTTTTACTCAGATCCTATCATTACAATTTTTCGTTAATTACGGGGTGCCTTTTAGAAAAGGACGTCATAAAATTACATAAATAAGGAACTTTTTCTCAATTTTCTTTGTGATAATTAAATCTACATGAAGTTCGCAATGAATTCTCGGAGAACAACGTGTTTGCAATCAAACAATTGATTTAGAGATATTCTAAAAAATTTCTCATTTCTCGATTTCGGGTGTTCTTAGATGGGCGGGGTAGAGGGGCTCAGCGGGCAAATACTCTATGAGATGGAAACCTGCTGTTGTCCTCTTACTTTCTGTTTAATAAATATTTCTGTTCGATTTCATTTAGTTACCTTAAGTTTACTTTAACCATCACTATTTTTCACAATTATGAGGTGTCTTTGAGAAGAGGGTCTTATAAAATTAAGTAAATAATTAACTGTTTTCAATTTTTTTCCTCACCACTGAATAGACCTTGAAATCCCAAAAAAGGCTACATATACACCACCTTCCATTATTATTAAGTCACCTATTTATATTTAAGAAAGAACAAAAAAATAAAAAAATTAAAAACTAGTTTACGAGCGGTTGGGTTCTTTATTATACAGGGTGTCCCAGACTAATACTGCAACTTTTTTCCAAATGATTCCTCTCGTTCAGACAAGCAAAAAATTGTATGGCAAGGGGGGAGGGGGGGGGGGGCAAAATGTCATCCTACCGACTTACAGGGTGATTAGTAAAATAAGCTCTTTTTTCACTAAACACCCTATACTTAAAAAGTACAGGGTGTACGGTCTATTTGAAGACGGAATTGTAGGCAGAACCTTAGGATCTTTCCTGTGAATGTGAAACCACCCCCACACCCCTCCCCACTCCAGAGTTATGACGCTTCAAAGTCAAAAATTCGGTTTTTTTTTTTTTTTAATTTTTCCGTTATTATTTTAAAAATACCCCCACTAACATACCTTTTTGTTACAAAATTTCGAAAGCCCAGAGCCTCCTCTTTAATTTAACCCATTACACTTGTGTTCTATCTGTAACGGGTAATGAGTTATCAGCGCTTAATCTCGCACCTATTTACCGCCTAAAAACATGGAATTTCTTGCCTTAGTAACTGAAAACAAGTCATTTTAATACACCTTTGCGTAGTTTTGTCCGAGTAGATCATAGCGGATTTGTATACCTGATTACATCAATCAAATCAAATCATTTATAGTACTGAAATTTCAAAGAGGTTTAAATAGGAGTAGTTAATTACAACCCCTATTTATCTTAAAAATAAATCTTTTTCTTAAACCTCGATGTGATTATAATTACCGATTCGCCGATGATTTTTGTAAGATACTAAATTTCATCGGCCATTACACACATTCAGCGCCATCTTGTTTTTATATCCTGCAATAACTTTTCTTTTCTCAAAATTATCTCTTGTCTGTTTGCTTTCATTTAAAAACTAGAAGTCATTATTCCATGTGGTTTAGGGATAACTAACAAAATAAGATTGAGTTTTTCGCTAGATTAAGCCCTAATTAAATTGATGCACACATAGATGCAGGGGCGGATTTCCCTATAGGCCGAGTAGGCCCGGGCCTAGGGCGGCAAATTTAGGGGGCGGCAAAACTTGTGAACCCACACGTCAACGTTTAAAAATTCAAAAATGTGTCCATAGCACCCAGCAAAAAAAATCATCATACTTTTTCGTTTTTTTAAATAAAATAATTCGTTGGAAAGTGTTATTTTTAATTCTACTCCATTTTTTTCAAATCTACTCCGATTTATGAGGCAGCCTACTCCGCTAATTCTAGCCTGGGGTCCCTTCACTGGATATAGATCATTCAATTTTTCGTGTTTTACAGGGAGTAGGTGGCGGCAATCTTCCATAGGCCTAGGGCGGCCAAGTGATCAAATGCGCCCCTGCATAGATGTGCTACTGAAAAACCACTACTGTATAGGCCATTTGTGCTATAGATAACTGAATTCATGTAATCACAATTGCTTTTAGTTTTGTTAATTTTGTATGTAGACCAGTTTTTCATTCAGTTGTTAACAAGTTTTGTTTTTATTAAACTTCCGAAACCAAACTTCTACTTGCTGAAGGTTCAGTAATAATCAAGGCAACTAATCGAATCAAGAACGAGAGACGGGAAAAGAATTTAATTCAACATGCTGGTGCCAAAACCGGGGAAATTTCCTATTTAATGGACATTCTGGTACCGAAACCCGGGAAATTTTCTCTTCAATCATCAGATTAAAAACACATTCATTTGGTGTGTATAATAGTGCAAAACTCAAAGCGCTAACAAATTAGAGGGAAACCAGTGTAGAGGTAGGTATATTTCTTTTAGGATGGGAATTGGTTTTAGAAAGAAAACAACCGAAAAGTTTTTAATTTTATACGTGTATTTATCAGGCTTTTTCACTTATTTTATTAACAAACGACTTTTCTATCTTATCTCAAATTAAATCCTCTCCGTTTAACACTTGCCCGATGTATCTTTTTTCGACCGTCTTCAATCGCCCGTATTCAATGACTCGCCCTCAGTTCTTTCCAAAACCTTTCTTCACGCTTTCGCACTGACCTACTTTCTTTTGTTGCTTCATATTGTAGGATCAGCGGAATTAGCGTATTTTATAAATTTAAAGTTGATCAGCTATAGCGAAAGTAAATAATCGATGCCTTATAGGTCGATACCCTTAAAGAATTCAATTGTCTCGCAATTGCTTTTCTGGGTTATATATTTTGCAATAACTGATCAGCACTTAACAGTAACCACTTTTACATTACATTCCTCCCCCCCTTTGAAGCGAAGGCTGTAAGCCTTCATTAGGGTATGAATTTTGGGGTTGTATTATATGTAGTGGTTCGTTATTATAAGTGACGAAAATATGTAGAAGCCAAAAAGATAAGTGATAGGTTTTGGAAATACCTGAAGACCACATCTTTAACTAAGAAAGAGTTTCTTTTTCTACTGTAACGGAAATAAATTCATAATATACAATTTGCTTTTATATATATATATATATATATATATATATATTATAGATACCTTTTTCCTTTGTTTTTCTTTTACATATAACATATTATTTTATCATATTTTTGTTTTATTTTCATTATGTAGTTGTAACACATGGGTCACCTCACATTTAATATATAATTTCTAATTACTTTTTCTATTTTTCACTTTCTGATATTTTTATTTATATTATGTTCTGCGTTTTCTTTATAATTTTTTTTTTTTTTTTTTTTTTCATATTTTTATAGAAACATTCTGCTATAAAAAAAAAACTATGATCAACGAAACTAATACACTTTTTTTTTTTTTATTACAAATATAAGAAATAAGAAATTACATAATATAATTTGTGTGTAGCTATTATTTATAATCCTTCTCGTAATATGAATTTTATTTTATTCCTGTCGATTTACTTTACTCACATTGATCAGTATAAAGCATACAAAAATAAATGTCTATAAAAAGTTTTAACAATTGATATATATGTTTTTTTTTTTTTTTTGTTACATGGATTAATCTTAACGTTTATAATTCGTATAGTTGTTCTATTAATACTTTATTATTACTTTATAATATACCCCAAATATTTATTTATACTTATTTACGTTTATTATATATTATTACAACACCTTAGAAAAATTTATAAATTCTTAAAAAAAATTCCAATTAATTAATTCAACTTACGCTTTTGCATTTAAAACTTTGAGTAAATAATTAATTCCTTTTGTCGTAAATAACAAAATATCCACTTTTTTTTTTCTTTTTTTTATTATTATTAAATTATTTCAAAGTCACTAATATTAGTCTTTTCTCCCGCACGAAAATATTTCATAGTAGGGGTAGTTAATGGTATCGATGGTGTCTTGATTTCGGGGTTATTAGTTTGTTTGCTGGAAATAGATTGGCAATTTGGGTCAACCGGGGTTTCTTTTGTATTTGTCTTATTTTCAATTTCTGGAGTTATATCGTTTTGCTGTATTTTAAATAAACTATTAGTTTTGAAAATTTTCCTGTTAATACTCGGAAACCTGCTTTGTAAATTGCTATTTGATCTAGCAATCCTTGCTAATTTTATTATTAACACTATTGACAGTATGGCAAGGAGACATATCGAAACTCCGAAGACAATTGAATGACTCCTTTGGTTTTGCCTTTGCGATCGTAAAGTCCGGTCTTTTTCTACTTGTTCTACCTTTAACTGGAAGGTTTTTAGTTTATTTTTTTGTATTTCGAGGTAGTTGGAGTGCGTTTGGTGATTCGTTAACTGCAATTTCATTTCGGCCGTGAAAATTGGATTTTGTTGTTTGAACAGTTCATGTGTCTCTAATTCGAAATCAACTTTCGGTATCAACTCAATCGATTCTATTGAGACATTTCGAACAAAGGTGTTAGTAGTTGTGAGAAGTACATTCCCGATTTTCATAATACATTTCGGTTTTAGATTTAGTATACCTTTACCAACTAACTTTATGACTGTTCTGAAATCTTCACACTCAATAGTCGCAGTAATTTCTTTCACTATTAAATAAAGCCAAGAATTTTGTGTGACCATTTTGATAAGCGAGTCGTGCTCTTGGAGTATATGCGAAATAGTGCATGCTTGGTTAGCCTCTGGCCAACCCTTGTAAAGTAATATAAGACAATGATTATCAGGTGCAGTATAGATGGGGAGCATAAAATGGCAGGCTAAAATTTCTTTGGTAATACCAAGGGTAACCTTCTTACAGTTTTTTACTTGAGATTCGACTAGCATAATAAAGTTATTTGCTCCGTTATCTGTAAGTAAGTAATCCTCTGGTATCTCATAATGCACTGAAACGTTTCCCTTGCTAATTACGGGGAGAGGATACGCTTTCTTAAGAGAAAACCACTCTTTTTGGAGTAGTGGTATTATAATTTTGCATATTAATTTCTGCTGGTCGACAAAGCTTTCGACCGTAGCCAACTGCTGTAACAAGAACGGGTTTTGAAGTGTCTCACTAAGTGGATAAGTTGTGGGCAGATTTTCCATTAGCTCCGCAAGTTGAGCGTAACTAAGCACTAACGGGTGTAACTGCTTGCTGCTCAAACTACTAAGAATGATATAAAGATTTTCAATTTGGCGCTCAATTTCTTACAGGTGAATGATAATATTCATTGTGGTTTCATCCAAGGAAAGTTGCCATTTTATGATTGAATTCTCTGAAAGTATTTTTGCTATTGTTTCATTAAAAAGGTTTAGCATGGTCATAGTTTGGTTTTTAATTTCTTGTAAGTCTCTGTTGAATTTTTCAAGTGTTTCATTATTATCCTCGTAATTTGCTTTTATTAGGCTAATTTGCTCTTTCACTAAATCTAAAGTTTGCTTATTATCCCCTTCTAAATTGTCTAGCCTAGAGTAAATCTCTTTCGCATCTTCTTGATCCATCGTTCCGAAGAGGAAATTAGCAAACGACCCTATACCATCGAATAATGACCGCCG
Organism: Dioctria rufipes; assembly: GCA_963924295.1. Lineage (NCBI taxonomy): Eukaryota > Metazoa > Arthropoda > Insecta > Diptera > Asilidae > Dioctria > Dioctria rufipes. The sequence continues at coordinate 144,237,303 of OZ002744.1, read as the reverse complement.
ATGTTTATTTCCAGGTTTCATTTCTATTTTACTTAGGGCTAATCTTATTTCACCTGATATATATTGTACATTTTTTATATCTCGTTTACAGGTTTGATTTATGTTTAAAACTATATACTGATTGCAAATTGTTACCACAATATTTTCACTCCAATCCAAGTATTCCTCCCACACGGAAACTCGTGACAAATTTACTGCAGTGAGAATGGTCCACTGGTCCTTGTATAGGAGCGCTTTACTAGCTTCTTCAAAAATGATACCTGTATTGTCTACCTGGGTTCGGGTAAATGGAACCTCTGCTCTAACTAAATTGAGCGCTCCCAATGCAAACATAGTAAGTAATTGCATTTTTAGTTAGTACCTGATAAGGAATAAAAATCGTAAATTCAGTAATATAAAAAAAAAATTTGTTTTTTTGTTAATGTACATTGTACATATTCAGGGTGTTTGTGTAGGCTAAGTTAACTTTATTTTTGAAATTTTTTCAATCGATTAGCATGAACAGTTTTCACCTTCCGACCTATCTGAATTTTTAAATTCACTGGAGAGGTTACTTCCTTTACCTCATAAGGTCCGATCCATATCGGTGATAACTTATCCTTTTTAGCTTCATTTTTCAAAAGGACCATATCACCTATTAGGAATGATTCCTCACGGATTGTTCTGTCATAATATTTTTTATTAACCGCTTTACTATTTATGAGATTTTTTCTAGCAATATTATGGGCTTGTTGGATTTTGTTTCGAAGGTTGTAGAAGTAGTTTTCGTGGTCATATATTGGTTCGGGCTTGCGCTTAATATTTGTCGGTAACTCAGCCGTAAACCCAAAAAGACAATCCATTGGCGTTAAACATGTCGAGGAATGCTTAGTGTTGTTGTGTACATGGACAGCCTCTCTTAGCCATTCATCCCAAGTATGAGGGTTCTCGCTAACAAAGTTTCTCAAGTATTCCCCTAATGGCCGATGGGATCTTTCCAAAGCACCATTCGATTGAGGGTGATACGCAGAAGTGTTGAGTTTTTGAATTTTCAGGAATTTACATAAACGCTTAAATAAGTCACTCATAAAATTAGAGCCTTGATCAGTTACTAATTTCTTCGGTATTCTATAGCGTGTTATTATCTCTTCATAAAACGTTTTCGCCACAGTGGCCGCTTCTCCATCGGGTATAGCGTAGCAATCCATAAACCTTGTTAGGTCATCCTCAAATGTAAGTATGTACTTATTTCCTTGGTTTGTCACAGGAAGTGGACCTACTATATCGAGATACACTTTGTCGAAAGGCCTTTTTGCTGTATCCGGCATTACCATTGGCATTCGAATTTGCTTACTATGTTTGTTTTTCTGACATTTAGGACAGGATTTAATGAATTTGACTACATCTTTCAACATATTCTTCCACCTGTATTGTCGTCGAATGCGATGATATGTCCGTGCAATGCCTTGGTGACCCCCCAATGGGTTCATATGAAATGCTTTTAATATTTCGTTGATATCTTTTTCATCAGTAATAATCTGATACTGAGTAGCGTTTTCTCCTGAAATAGATAAATCATCTAGATATTCTGTTCCCAAGCTTAAAACCGAGTCTTCTTCGCTTATCATTCCTTTTTGGTTTAGATTTTCGATGTCTTTCGATGTTTCTGGTTTCTTGTTTTGAGATCTGGTGGTGACTAGTATAGAATTTTCTTCCTGAGGTATGCGGCTTAAGGCGTCCGCGTTGGAGTTTTTTCGACCTGGCTTGTACTTGATTTCGTAGTCGAATTCCGAAAGTTTATGGTGAAATCGTATCAGTCTTGAAGTGGGGTCTTTTATATTGAATACCCCCAACAGTGGCTGATGGTCAGTATAGACCGAAAATTTTCTTCCAAGAAGGTAACATCGAAAATTTTTTACAGCCCAAACTATGGCTAACAACTCCTTTTCTATAGTTGAGTAGCGTCTCTCTGCATTATTGAGGGTGCGACTAGCGTACGCAATGGGACGATCACGACCTGGGAGTCCTTGAGATAGGACCGCACCTAATGCTTCGTTGCTAGCATCAGTTGTAACATTAAAAGCTTTTGTAAAGTCAGGATAAGCCAAAAGAGGAGGTGTGGTTAACGCTTTTTTAATTTCTTGGAAGGCTACTTCACTTCTCGGTGACCAAGCGAATTTTTGTTTTCCGCGCAACATTTTTGTCAAAGGCTCTGCGATGTTAGAGAAATTTGCTATAAACTTTCTGTAGTAATTAGCTAAACCTAAAAAACTTTGCAGTTGTTTAATTGTTCTGGGTATAGGAAATTCTTGAACACATTTGATTTTGTCTGTATCAGGGGCACAACCATCTTGTGTACATTTGTGGCCTAAGTATACTACTTCTTTCCTAAGGAAGTGGCATTTATTAGGTTGAAGTCTTAAATTATATTCCCTGAGTCTATCAAATACTTCCTTTAGTTTTTTCATATGGTCTTCTAGGTTTTTTCCGTAGACGACTATATCATCTAGGTAAACAAAACACTTCAATCCCTGTAAGCCGGTTAGTACATGATTCATTGCGCGTTGGAATGTCGCTGGAGCTGTTTTTAAACCGAAAGGCATGCGAAGGAATTCATAATGACCATATGACGTGCTAAAAGCAGTTTTTTCACGGTCGGAAGGGTCCATTAATATTTGATGGTAACCGCTCGCTAAATCCAAGGTTGAAAAATAACGGGAATTTCCTAGTTGGTCTAAAATATCGTCTATTCTTGGTAAAGGGAATGCATCTCCGATTGTTTGTTGATTAAGTTTTCGGAAATCTATAACGAGTCTCCAACGTTTTTTACCATCTGGGCCAGGTTTCTTTGGGACTACTAATAACGGTGAGTTCCATGGGCTGTTGCTTGGAATAATAATGTTATCTTTCATCATTTTGTCTATTTGTTTATTGATTTCGTTTTTATGAATGTCAGGTAAACGGTAAGGCCTTTGGTTTATTGGTGCTTGGTCGGATTTTACAGGAATAGTGTGACATGCGGCAGTGGAGTAAGGTAACGGGTCACCTTCTAAATAAAATAAATCATTATACTCTTCACATAAATTTTTTATCGCTTCCAGCTCTTCGATATTATGCGTTAGATCAGTATTTATTTCCGTTGATAGTCTATCGAGACGATTTTTTGTGGAAACATTTAACTGGTTTATCTGTGTCTTCTCCAGTTTAAAAGTAGTGAAGTTTTGTAAAGGTTCGAACTTTGGTTCGAAATGTGGTAGTGCAATTTCCCTGTCATGCGTATTTATTACACTTAACCTTATCTTTCCATTTTGTGGCTGTATTAACGAATTGGCTGTGAGAAGGCCGGGTAAAACCTCTTGTGAGAAACAAAACATTTCACCATCACAGTTATCTGCTGGTATTTCTAATACCATTTCTGATCGCGGTGGAATCCGCGTCGCAGTGTCATAAAGAAAATCAGTGTTTATGTTTGTTTCTTTGCTTGAGGTTAAGGAATTGGAAATATTTGATTGTTTTCCTTTACTATGGTTGGTGTAGTGTGTGCTAGTAATTATTGCATTAGGATCAGATGATAGTGAATATTTTGCATTAGGTTTATGCTTATGATCTAATGTTTTCGCTACTGTTTTATTTAAAAAAGGGATTTTTAGGTCGATTGGGTTGTTATCGTTGTACGGGAAGTGTAAAATGCCTTCAGTTGTGAGAATATTTGCATTCCGCCATAGAAAGTTACGGCCTAATATACCATCGAAAGGAACAGAGCTGTTAGCGTTACAAATATTAAACTCACATTTTAGACCTTCCCCTATAAGAAATATTCCTATGCAAGAACCAAGCGTTGTGTCATTACCACCATATAATCCTGAGAGGTGAAGTATTTTTTGAGAATTTATGGCAGTATTGCTGCTCAAGCTGTCTTTTTTTAAAATACTTACTTCAGCTCCCGTATCGACCAAAAGTTTAACGGTGCCTGTTTTTGAAATATTTAATGGTAGTTCGATTACTGCTTCATTCTTAGTTTTTGCATTATTTTGCAAGGGAATGGTAGTAAAGGTGGGAGTATTAGGAATAAGTTGATTTTTCTTAAATTTATTGCACCCATCTGTAGAAGGGTTAGCCATAGGGCGCAGTAGGCTAGCCCCCTTTAGTTTCCCGAATGATTGTGGTTTATTTGGTTCTGCTTTTTTTCCCAAGATTTTTTTGCTCGACACTCTGTTATAGTATGATAGAGCCTTTCACACCAATCACATTTTACTGGTGTGGGGTTTGCATTTACCTGAGTTTTCCTTTCTTTTGTTACTGAGCAATTTTGGAAAATATGACCATAGCTTCGACAAATTGTACAGTATGGAGTGCGTCGTCGGGTCCGGCACTCTTGATAAGTGTGGCCGTCTTTCTCACAGAAACTACATTTCTTGATGTAACTTCTTCTATTGATACGGGGTGCTGACGTTTGGATGATGTGAGCTCCTGGAAAAACACGTGTGTTTTCTTGAGGGGTAGACAGATTTCTCTTAACGTCCATAATTCTTATATCATTGTGTGATTCTGGTCGTACAGGGGTGAGTGTGGAAGGATAAGATGAACACTGACTTTTTGACGGTATAAGTTTCTCTTGGACATTGTGACTGAGCGCAGTATCACGCAAGAGATCTTTAAGTTGTCTGATTTCTATTTCGCTCAATGTATTTGGGGAGGAAATAGGAGAAGTCTGCCAACTAAAACCAATTTGTCGACTCTGAACTTGTCGATCTTCAGTCTTTTCAATTCTTTGGGCAATTTTGATTAGCTCCTCAAGACGTTTATCCGCATTACCTAGCAAGCTTTGTCTTATTATGGGGCTGAGGATGCCTGTCTTAAAAACATAACACGCTTCCTCCTCAATTTCACCTATTAATGCCTGATTATTTTCGGGATACTTGTTATTAATAGCTCTTTTGCATTCCACCAAAAGCATACTCAGTTTAGTTCCGAACGCATTAACAGTTTCTCCCGGCAATTGTATACACCGTCGTATGTCGCTTATTATATCATTAATGGACTTTTCTGGGGTGAATGAATTTAATAAAAGCGACTCAAATTCGGTGATTTTTTTTATTTGTAGGTGTTTTACTAAGTCGTAGGCTTCCCCTCTCAACTTAGTTTTCAATAACGGTATCAGAATGCCTTTCTCCTCATCTGTAGGTAAAGCATCATGTACCTGCTTACAGCAATCTAAAAATATTTGCAGATCATTTGCGAGATTATTTCGTCTGTCACCGTGAAAAATGGGGACGACGTTATTGACGAGTTTACTTATTCGCTCCAGTGCTATCATTGTACTTTTATCAGAATTTCTTGAACCGGGGTGTGCGAATATTGTTGCTTCTTTGACTATGCCACTTACGGGAGTTTTTTCTATGGGATATGAGTTAATATGACCGCGCTTGTAAACGACACCACTTCTTAACTTGCAATCGCTAAATCTAGTTTGGATTGTTTGTTTTGAAACTTGATCGCACGAATTTGGAATTGAGCTTGTTGCTTCTTGAAAGACTGCAATTTCTGAAGCAGGGATTTCAACACTTTCTCTTGTAAGTTCAGGGGAACTTAAATTATCTAAAGAAAGTGAATCTATTCTTTCACAAAGATACTCGTATTCTTTAGTGGGAGTAATATGCTCTAGGGGCAATTGGGGGAGACTTGATCGTCGAGTGCGGCTACCAGAAGTTCGGGCTAGATCTGGGAAAAAATAGGCAAAAGACATTTATGTGTGATCTACAGAACCGTGGTTATCTTGTTTTTTCATATTACGAAATGTAAAAACAAAAAACGTAAGTAGAATTTTTTTTTAACTGATTTTTTTTTTTTTTACACGATAATTATTGTCTGCTCATATTACGAATTAAGTAAGTTGAGTTTTCCTAACACATTTTTTTTTTCACGATAATTACAGAGAGATTCGATTTTATTCAAGCCCTTACGTACATATATATACATATATAGCTAATTTGTGTTTTTTTTTTTTTATATACCTTGTTCTGTGTTATCAATTAAGTACCTACATATATACCTACGAAGTTAACAAAATCTGATTTTTGTTTTTATGTTTAAAATATTATGTGAATGATATAATCGGTACTTATATGTATGTATGTATATATTTACAAAATTGGCTGACTTACAGACGATGGTTAGATCTGGTGTCTTGTTTCTCCACTTTTTTTCACTTTCACGTGCTTTGTTATTGCCGTTGTAGTTTTTTGTTTGTTTTATATTTATATATATATAAGTCGCACTGTATTGTTTTCTTTTGTTTTTTCTTTCTCTTTTTTTTTATATTTTCTTTTCTTTTAAGTTCACTTGGTAAATACACATTTATAAAATATTAATTTTTTCACTTTCCCATCCTACCGGCTGCGCCAATTTGTAGAGGTAGGTATATTTCTTTTAGGATGGGAATTGGTTTTAGAAAGAAAACAACCGAAAAGTTTTTAATTTTATACGTGTATTTATCAGGCTTTTTCACTTATTTTATTAACAAACGACTTTTCTATCTTATCTCAAATTAAATCCTCTCCGTTTAACACTTGCCCGATGTATCTTTTTTCGACCGTCTTCAATCGCCCGTATTCAATGACTCGCCCTCAGTTCTTTCCAAAACCTTTCTTCACGCTTTCGCACTGACCTACTTTCTTTTGTTGCTTCATATTGTAGGATCAGCGGAATTAGCGTATTTTATAAATTTAAAGTTGATCAGCTATTGCGAAAGTAAATAATCGATGCCTTATAGGTCGATACCCTTAAAGAATTCAATTGTCTCGCAATTGCTTTTCTGGGTTATATATTTTGCAATAACTGATCAGCACTTAACAGTAACCACTTTTACATTACACCAGACCATAGACTCATTTAACCTTCTCTATCTGAAACTTCCCTTTTTGATTGGTTTAAGTGCAACATGATGCCCCTAACAACGACTTAAATTCGACCGTCAATCAATCATTGCTAACACAGCAGTCCATGTTTCAAGGCCTGGATCGATCTCAGAACAACTCTCAATGCGCTCTCCTTCCCAAGTTAAATATTCAGTCCTTCGCTGGCGACTACAAGGAATGGCTTTTATTTATGGATCTTTTTGTTTCCATTATTAACGCAAATGATTCACTTAGTGGATCTCAAAGGTTTCGGTACTTGAAAGGACTATTGAGGGACACTCCAGAAGCATTGATACGGCATTTGTCGGTATCTGAAGCAACTTACACTGAGTCATGGAACAAACTCAAGGAACGATTTGAAAAACCATCCCATATAGTCACGTCTTTTATCAAAACATTTCTAGATCAATCCACGGTAGCTACGGTCACTGCAAAATCATTGCGAAACCTTACAGATACGCTTGATGAGGTCATTCGCGGCTAAAGGCCTTTATGTATCAATGCTGAAAAAGTAATGCTTGGCTCATACATATAGCCTTATCGAAACTTGATTTGGAAACCAGAGAACTATGTTCGCCGGAAACATCTGAAAAGAAATTTTCCTTCGTCTGAGGAATTTTTAAAGTTTCTGAACAAGAGATGTGACATCCTGGAAGCAATAATGGTCGGTGGGAAAAATCGTCGCAAACAGTAGAAACACTCCACAGTTCAGTGTCAACAATTCAAGAAACGTGTCTCAAGCGCACAAGATATCATTTAATCTATCAATGCCCTGAGCTTAAGGTTACTAATTTGTAGGACAGGGTAACCACCATTGGTTGCTACACAGCTCAAGTTTCAAATTGTGCCAGAAACCAACGTCAGTCAATTCCACAGTTGCGATTGATTCTTCTGGCAACTTCAATTCTTCCCCCAACATTGATACTGCTATCAGCAACTTTCATCAACCCAATCTCTTCAATCAACTCAAATTCTCCAATCAACGTAGAAAACATCTCATCTTTATAACCTAAAATGATATCCCAGGTCATTCAACGAATCATTAACTGCCTCTGCGTCACCGCCGCAAGATCGTAAGCTTGCATCATTTACGACTTACGCAGACAAGCTGTCAAGTAATTGTAATAACACATCGGCAATTGCTCTTTTTCCCACAGCTGTTTGTTATGTTATACATGCTAAAGAGAATTGTCAAAACTATCGATTACTATTAGATTCTGGTTCCCAAATATCTCTTATTTCCCAGTCATGCGCAGATGGGTTGGGCTTTAGAAAGGGAGGTGGAAGATTATCGCTTAGCGGACTATTCTCGACTAACGTTGGAATTGCTAAGGGAGAGATTCATCTAAATCTCTTCCCACGCTGCCGAAACTCTGGACTAATTGAAGTAATGCCAGTCATAATAAGCAATTTGTCATCCTACATTCCGTCTAAACCAATAGAAATGACTGAATACGTCAATATTAAAGAATTAAAGATCCTAGTTTTCACAACAACAACAATACCAATTTTGGATATGAAGCACCGAGAAAAAGTTTATAATTTAAGATTTAAACATAGTAAAATTGATGTGAAAAAATGTTAATAAAAAACAATTTTTCATAAAACTTATGACTTTTCAATACACACTCCTAGATGCAAAAACCATTGTTTACTTTACTTGGCGGCGCGAAGAGGCGATATCAAATTACCAGCCACCTGGCCACCGAGGCTTTAATTTCCATTACTTCTTACAAGCAGTCGTGATCTATTTTTAGATATCATAATCACTGTTGACTTTTTAATCCGCAGTTGTATTTTTTTTTTCTCAGTAAAAGAAATTTTCAATTATAACTATTCATCTAAGACAACATATCAGTTGTTGTTTTTTTTCAGCTATAGAGAATCTTTCATAAATTTGCTTACTTTACTCGGCTCTGTGAGAATTTTGTTTACATTATTCTACTGCGATTTTGTTTACATTATTCGGCTGTACGAATTGTTTATGCAATGAATAAAATTAGAAGCATTTCATCTGAAGATCAAAATTAGGCTATTTCATATCTTAAGTCAACATATCTACCTACGTTAGTTGTTGTTGTTATTCATTTAATAACATGGTACTAAATATCGCCTGGTAGAAAATATTTTAGTATGACGTAGTGTGTGTGTGTGTGTGTGTGTGTAAATATCGCTCAATTTGTTTACTTTACTCGGCTGCGATTTTGTTTACATTATTCGGAATTTGATTATCGGACATATCCAAGTCAACATACCTACCTACATTGGTTGTTGTTGTTGGCATAAGTATCATCCTAAAAGAAAACTTCTAGATAATGTCAAATTTCAGTACAAAAGCGACTTCAGCCCCCTTCCCCTCCCCTCCCCGTTCTCAGAACCCTCAGTGATCCATCAAAATAGTTGGAATCTACCTTGCACTTTTTGTATGGAAAAAGTGGGCCAGAAACGCCATAGCGTAAGTACTGAAATTTCATACTGGAATTCATCTAGGATATCAAAAGAATTGGTCATAGACTAATTCTAGCTTCTTTACTTGTTGAAATTTTTATGAAAACGCCATTGATTTTATATTTATATATATTTATATCGATTCTAACTTGTTTGTGTGTTAATTCTGAGCTTGGTGTTCCGAACAGCTCTTTCTTTATTCTTCTCAAACGGTCACCGAGGCATCCATATGCACGCATTAAGAACAGTTTGATTTCCTGAAGAATAGTTAACTGCTTGTTTTTTTACCAGAATTGTGAATATATCTGTCTGTTTCTAGGATATTCTTGACTTTGTAACGAACTCAGTTATTTGTTACAAGCAGAAGCGCAACAAAAATATGCTGGCTTTACAAATATACACATATAATAGAAGCATGAATAATGTTTTTGTATACAGTGAACCATTAATTGGTAGTAAACTAGTTCGAACAAGTTATTCTCACTAATTTCCAATACCTGGCGGCCACATAAGGAAATATCATAAATCAAGTGATCTGTACGGTTGGGGCCTTGTAGATCTAACAGTGAGAAAACTTTTCCTGATAATTTTTATTTGGATGAAACATACTCCCAATCATTCGGCTAGCTATTTAGCTATACTCTCAAGTGAATATGAAACCATTTATATCTCCGAGCTGTGTGTACATCCACATCTCCTTAATCGAATAGAAGATTCTCAGTATTTAATTCACCAGGCGAGTGTATCATCCACGGTCACTCTAGAAAACATGAGAATATCAGTATTCATATGCTTTCTCTAAAACAAATATAATGTCGTTAGTCAAAATACAATATTTCAAATATAATGCACAAGTTCTTTTTATTATACTGCACTGTATGTTTTATTAAATTCCCAAACAATCACAAATCAACTCTGCTTTTTAATTTTCGCTAGTACTATACTTCAATTATTCGTAATCCAATTAGAACACGTTTTTTCTGTTTACTACATTCGCTTCGCTGTCTGAAAAATACTACCTCGTGGCAGTGACAAGTGCCGTATTTATACTTTAAAAATTGTCCTAGAACCTTCCCAAAAATTCTATTCTAGGAGCATCGATTCTCCGAACCCAAAGTTGCTTATGTCTGTAGTTTATAGATGTCGCTTGTTCTTTTCTGTAACGCGATTCCCCGATAGCTGTTTATGTTCCTGCTTAATTAGTCCTTTCACCCAAGTATTCATTTCCTATAGATGTCTCTTTTCCTATTCCACGTAACTTGTTCAATATCTTATGATGATAAAAATTCATAATTTTCCACTGCTGCGTAAGTTAATACTAATAATTACACATGGGTGTGGCCAGATGTATGACTAATTTGACAACGTTTTTTCTATAGAAATATTTCATTTACAAGATGTCCTTCCGTGATATATTCAATAAAACTGTATAAAAGCGTTATGTGAATAACAGATATGAATATAATTCATTTGTGTTGTTTTTATGAGGGCCCTATTACGAATACTATGGCTGAGTAGACTTATCCCCATTTCTATACATTTATAATCAGAAGTGATATATGTATTTCGTTCGTGTTCGTGGCTTCGGTGTCATGCATGTGTACCCTTGATTGTGAGCATTCTGATGTTTATTGGTTAGACTTTGCGCCAACTGAGTAGATAAATTTGTTTTGCATAAGTGAAACTGGCTGCGAGGTGAGTTATTGACTTCGCTCAGCAAACAGGATTCCAGGTGTGAAAAACATAAAATACACGAATATTCCTACCAACAAACAAGTGAAAAAACTGGTCTAAGACCAATTCTTATGATAGCCTATGTATGTAATTCCTTATGGTCACCCATCATTTTCAGTACAATAAAAATGTCTAGAATTGATCGTTTTCACAATATGAATAAAAATCCTAAATTTTATATGGCAACAACAATAAGGGGCTGACCGATTTAGCCCAGTTTTGAAATTATGTTTACGATTTTTATGAAAACACTATGTACAAAATTTCAACGGTGTATGCTGACGCGTTCTCCGGTAGTGTCCAAATATATAGTGAAAAACGAAGTTTTTGTATGGCAACACTACGAAGGAGTTACAAGAATTGTCCCATTTTCGAACATAATTTTACTTTTCTTTAGACAGCTCATGCGCAAAATTTCAGCTCTCTAAGTACACGTGTTCTCGAGTTATCATGAGGACGGACAGACAGACAGCCGGACGGACGGACAGACGGACGTGCAAAAATCAAAATAAATTTTAATTTTATGCATGGGTGCCCAATCCGTTTTGACTACCACCACTATTTGTAGGTGTTACAAACGGAATGACAAACTTGGTATACCTTATGATTTTATCATCTGGGGCAGAGGTCACCGGAAAATTCTAGGTGGTCCGTCACATTTCTCTTCAAAATACTTTATGGGGTCTTGAGTCCTTTTGCTGAAGATATAAAAATAAATCATCTTCGGATTACAGATCAATAACTATAACTATATATAATCCTTATTTAAATAAAAGGCTCTTCATATCTGGTGGATGGGTTTGAAAAGCGAGTATCCAGAGTTAGTATGCTTAGTGTCGAGTGCAATCCTAGCCTTTGGTTCCACGTACCTGTGTCAAGTAGCAATAATTTTCTGCATTTTTGCCGTTCATTTCCTGAAAAAAATCACTTTGACACACACACACACACACACACACGCACACACACACACACACACACACACGCACACACACACGCACACACACACTCGTAGGATATATATATAATTAAAGGTTAAAATTTATGATTATTTTCGTCAAAAGGGCAAGTGGTCAAAAAATGTTGGAGGTCACTAATCTAGGGTGTAAAAAGGAGTAGAACTTGAAGAAGCAGAATTAAACACGGAGAAAGCACCAAAGCATCGAGTATGGAAACCGGAGAATACAAAGGAATTGTATGTGCATACTTTGGAATCGGAGTCAATCAGTGTGGTAAACCGCGGCGGTACCAGTATTTAGAGCGACAATATCACTTCAACGTTTTTGAGCAATCAGCCGACTTACTCGTTGTGATGACCAAAGAACATGTATAACTCGTCAAATAATGGATAAAGTTGTTCCAATTCGAGACATATGTCTAATGTCCAACGTCCAATTACCATATAATCTGTGTGTATATCTAAGAGTACCATTATTGTCGCATGTAATCCTTCCTTTGAAGGAAATATTGTATCCAGGGAAAGATGTCGGACTGCGCATAGATATTATGTAGGGGAGCAAGTTTTGCTTGGACTTGCAACCAGATACTCACTGTCTGGAAATCACTAGTTGCCGACAACTTTGCTGCCGAGGTACTCAGAAAAGCTGGACATTCGTTGGGACCATTCGATGGAATAAAAAATGCATACATTAGGAAATATTAGCTAGTCTTATTTGACCTGTAAATTCGACGGAACTCGGTTTCTATAATCATAATACAGCTTTAATTGTGTATGTGCAGAAAATGAAATAGAGTTGTTCTATTGCTCTCGACTATGATACACTATAATACAGGAACCGTTTGCCCAGCAAACAACCCGGAAGCCACTACACATGTATTACAATAAAAACATGGGCGGTGTGGATGTCATGAAACAAATGGTTAATAAATATAATTGTAAAAGAAGTACGCATCGGTGGCCATTTTTACGATATTCTCGACGTGGGAGAGTATCTGGGAACGTAATTCATTCACAGCGCGTTCGAAAGACTTCAACAGATGCTTTCCGTTACCATTTACATTATCTCGTGGAGCGCCTTGTCCAGTCAAGCATTGATAAAAGACTAAATATCGCATCAGTGACGATTCAGCGTTTCAATGCGTAAATAGAAGCAACGAGTGCAATAGCATCAAAATTAATGAATTACCTGAAATATTTTATCTGCCTCTTACCTTTCTTACTTTTATGTTTCAATTAAAATCAATTACAAGACATTTATACTTGGACAGCTATTGCTATTTTATTTCCTAGTTCCCCTCTTTCCTTCATTCCCATAGAAAATATGCGTGTCTCACAGATCTAGAGCTATTGTAATACTGCCTTAAGAAGTGCTCTTCTTCGCTGGCTGCTGTGCATTGCATAAAAATAAAGCGCTTATAAAAAGAATTAAAAATGGAGAATACTCCTCATGATTTTTTATCGGGTAAACTTATATTTGTTCAAGAAGGAATTTATTTGTATTCTCCGGTAGACAGCAAAAGCTAAAAAAATTTTTAATTTGTTATTTCATCACACAACCCATTATATTTACGGTGACAAGTTTCAAGTCTTGGATTTGAATCATCAACAGGTCCCAAATAGCGAAATTGAGTGACTTGAAAAACAAATAAAAAAATAAGACAAAGAAAATAAATGAAAAAATGAAAAAAATCAAAAAATTGAGAAAATAGAAGAAAAAGAAATTTATTAAAAAAATTTAAAAAACCAGATTCATTCGAAACTAATCGAACTTGTATACGCCCGCAGCGGGTTGAAAAAAGGGAAAGGAAGAAGAAGAAGAAGCGTTTGGTGTTAGCAGAAAACCATTTTTTTGGCATATTTTCTCGAATAGCGCAATTTTTTAGCACAATCAAAATAGGAAAATTGCACATTGAAAATTGCAAACTTGAAGATCAAAATATTTAGTTAATTGAGTTATTTGAAAAAAAAAAAATATTTATTATTTTGTATTTTTTTATTTATATTTTTCAACTTCAAAAACAAATTTTATTCCAAAACTTAAAAAAACCAAAATTTATTTAAATGAATATTATTGCGTGCATGTGATGTATGTGTATAACTTCTTCTCAGAATTTCAGTTTGGGACCCCAACTTTGTGTGATCCCTCGAGAAACACTTTCTAAGCCACAAAACAGACTCCCTCACTACCACATCTGAGCCCTAACTTAGTCCTAACTCCTAACATTCTAAAATATTTTCAGCGTCCTTATATAAAACTACTGACATGTATAATGACTAATGTCCATAGAAAGACACTGCAGAAAGTCAATTCACTTCTATATGGCATTCTCTTTAGGTTTATATCAAAAACTGTAACTTAATTGAACGCACACTGAATTAATTTTGGTAATCATATACGGAGCTCCGCGTAGCAAAATTATTGTACTGGTACGTCTCAGTACAAGAGGACGAAAATTCTTCCTTCCCTAAAACTTCTCCTGTGGGTTGGCCCTAAATAAACCGTTCGAGCAGAAATTTCACAATTTCAAAATTTCCGGAACTATTTCCTTTGTATTGATGACATAGACACGTCTAGGCACAAAAGTGTAGCAAAATGCGCGTGCAGTATACTCATAAACTTTAGGTCTGTTCGCGTACTAGCCTCAAATCGTTTTGTAAATACTTACTCGAAGGCGTTCGCGTACTCGAGAACTGAGAGAGAAATTGTTGACATCACTTTTCCCCTCCGTTCAATTTATTACTTGATTTGACTAGACAAAAATCGTCAAGTAAAAACTTCAAAAGTGTCAGATTTGACAGCTCCCATTAGTTTTTACTTATTTTTGATTTTTTAGCTATTTTTCAAGTTTTTAGTTTACTTTAAAAGAAATGGATAAACCAGCTATTCCTCCTCCAGTGGAAGTAGAATGTTCTACAAAAGCATTTTGCGTATTTAATGTGTTAAATTAAATTTGTTTATTGTACTTGTACTATAGAAAGTAATTCTCCAGCATGCATATTTATTTCAAATAGGAGCACAATAACTCAATAATTTAAATAATAAATCAGGTAATCCACTTTAATTATTTGACGTTACACAAGTTTTTACTCGGAGCCTTTCGCGTACTTTGCGAGTGTCAGTCGCAGTTTCTCTCCCTGTCATATAATTTGACGATTTTCATGTTTTCATTTAAAAAAAAAAAAAAATATGCGAACAGACTTATAGTAGTGCAGCCATCGATATCAGGTTATTTGTATTTCTTATCTGTCGATATCAGTGACAGTAATCGAGCACAAATATTCTTGTAATCCTAATATTATTATTTTACGGTCAATGGGAGAAGTTTTTATGGAAGGAAGGGTTTTCCTCCCCTTGTGCTTAGACATACCATCACAATAATTTTGTTGCGCGTAGTTTCATATGTGATTACCAAAATTAATTGTGTGCGTGTTCAATTAAGTTAGAGTTTTTGAAAGAAATTAAAGAGTATTGTACTTGTTTTTACATTTATTTCACAAAAAAAAAATTTCTTCTCGTTATAGATTTACTGACAGCTGTTTTGATCCCTCTCGGATCACCCTCAGACGAGTAAACAAGTGCTGTTTCGATCCCTATCGGATCATGCTCAGAGGAGTAAACAAGTGCTACTCCTCTGAGGATGATCCGATAGAGATCGAAACAGCTGTCAGTAAATTTATAACGAGAAGAAAATTTGTTTGTGAAATAAATGTAAAAACAAGTAGAATACTCTTTAATTTCTTTTAATAATGTTTCACAAATCGGTCACGAAAGATTCCATTTCTCACCCGTAAAAACTGCCTATAATCACCGGCGTGTTGGCCCTGGCTTACATCCGATTTGAGGTGATAATATAATAAAATTCTCATTATGTGCTGTGAATATGTGATACACTTATTATTTATATCAAAAATTGTTACTTGTTTGAACGTTTACACGGTTAACCTGGTAATTATTATTATTTATATTAATGATGTGGTTAAGCTATTTTCTTTCGCTAAATGTCTTTTGTACGCTGATGACCTAAAAATTTTCTTGCCAATTAGAAATCTAGCAGATTGTCTACATCTTCAAAATGACCTAGATAAACTTCTAGTTTGGTGCTCGTTAAATGGTTTGGAGCTCAATCCTAGCAAGTGTAAGAGAGTAGTTACACTATAAGAGTTCTGGGACACTTTTTCCATACAAAAAGTGCAAGGTAGAAACCAACTATTTTGCTGGCTCTAGACCGGGTTCTGGGCCACAGGGGGATTCCGTCTAGTGGTATACGTCACAGGGCCTGCCTGGAGAATTCCTTTCCTACCGTCTGTCTGACCAGGAGATGGCATTAACTTTTTAGTAATAATTCAAGTTTTATTTTTTTTTTTGCCCATGGTGTGCTGCGCCTAAATGTAGGCTTTTTTATTGTGATTTTGCTGTTTTCAAGTGTTGCACCTTAATGTAGGCTTTTGGTTTTGAACTAATATTAGTAATAATTAAAGTTAATAGTAGGACATTTTTGTTCATGCCAATGGATTCTAGAGCGTTGGGGTGGGGCTATTAAGGGGGATAAAATTTTCATCAGAAATCCTCTACGAGCTCTGGTTTTCGAGATATTAGCGATTTGACCTTTTCGATATAGTTAATATTATTAATAATTCAAGCTACCTAGGATAGTTTTGTTGATGCCAATAGATTCTAGAAGGTGTTAGAGGGGTAGGAGGTTAGAGGGGGAATAAAATTTTTGTTAGAAATCCTCTACGGGCTATGGTTTTCGAGATATTAGTGATTTTACCTTTTTAGATATAGTTAATGCTAGTAATAATTCAAGTTTATTTTTGCTCATGGGGACGCTGCACCTAAATATAGGCTTTTTATTATGATTTTTTCTTGAGCGTCTAAATGTAGGCTTTTGGTTTTGAACTAATATTAGTAATAATTAAAGTTAATAGTAGGACATTTTTGTTCATGCCAATGGATTCTAGAGCGTTGGGGTGGGGATATTAAGGGGTATAAAATTTTCATCAGAAATCCTCTACGAGCTCTGGTTTTCGAGATATTAGCGATTTGACCTTTTCAGATATAGTTAATATTATTAATAATTCAAGCTACCTAGGATAGTTTTGTTGATGCCAATAGATTCTAGAAGGTGTTAGAGGGGTAGGAGGTTAGAGGGGGAATAAAATTTTTGTTAGAAATCCTCTACGTTCTATAGTTTTCGAGATATTAGCGATTTGGGTTTGAATTAATATTACTAATAATTCAAGTTACCCTGGGGAGTTGTAGATATCAGCATGACGTCATCTTGGATTTGCTGTTTTCTTACTTGAATATTCCTTAGCGAGGAATTTGTAGATATCAGAAGTTTTGGATCACTTTCTATGTGGGTTCTGAGGCAGTGATATTCTGGGTATCAAATATTAAATGTTTACCAAACATTAGGCATGCTCCCCTGTTTATGATGTAATTTGATATCACCGCTGTAAACAAATTCGCATTTAAGCTGAATGGTTCATACACACCCGTGTAAACTTCCTGTTTACAAATTCGCATTTTAGCTGAATGAGTCATGCACACCTGTGTTATCAAATTTAAGCAATATCAGCACATTTATTCTTTTCATGTAATTTGATACCACACTTACTGTAGGCAGCCAAAAATTTTATTGTTCCAAGAATTTTACCGATCGAAACGTTTCATTGGAATTCACATAAAGTAAACAAATTTTCACATTTTCTCTTCATCTTGAAATGTGTTCATGTAAACAATCTCATTTGATATTTGCAAAATTGAACCAGCAGAATAAAGTAATGAAATTTAAGCAATTAATTTGAGTGATTTATGTTTTTTTTGTTTATCGTGTAATTCAATATCATCTCAGCATGTAAGCAAATTCGTTGGAATTCATCCTGTGCAATGATTATTGCAGCAGCAGGATCATTCATGTTCACAAACTGTTGCTATAAAAGCCCAAGCAAACTCTTGGGGAGCATCAGTCAGTTTTAGTGAGTCTCAGTGATAGTTTAAAAACCATACAAAAAAAATTAAAAAATGTCTTCGGTGTTAGTAAATAAAAGTTTTTCAATAATTGAAAATTTGCGAAAAGATGTGATGGAGTGTTTAAAAAATTCAGTGAATAAAGACTATATTGTTCAAAAGTGCAATAGAAACATACATAAATTTCAAGTTGCATTTCGGAAGTGCAATAAGAGTGCTAGGAAACGCCATTTTGAGAGCTGTCTCGAGCAAATTAAAGCATTGAGAGCACTATTGAGAACTCCCCGTCGAGGTGGAGGAATTACTCGCGTAAGAAGAAGTGATTTTGTAAAGTGGGAGGAAATAAAGACAGCGTTCGCAGACAGAATTCGACAAGGTGTTATTGCAAATTTAAAACATATCGATCCGAAGCTATTTATGCAAGACGCCGCCAAATTATTTACACGTCGTGTTAAAAATACCTTAAAACATTATTTTAATATTAAAGTTTCTACAACGTTTTGTGGTGAATTTGTTAAAGAAACTGGTGACAATGAAATTATAAAAGACATTAAATACTTCCAAGCGAGAACTGCTCCAATTAGTGCAGATGATAATTTAGAGGACTGGTTTAAATCAAACATTTTGGATCCAATTAACACTCAGCTGGAAGAATTCCAGGAAAAAGACAGTGGCTGGGCACTGCACTCTATAATACATCTAGCAGTACACATCAACAAGTTTGAACAGCTCCGAGGATCTTCGTATATACCTCTACCAAAGGAGATTGCATCAAAGAAAGCTTGCATTAATTTAAAGAATAATGATGAAGCATGCTTCGCGTGGGCCGTAATCTCAGCGCTATATCCTGCAGCAGCAAATGTTAACTCCGCTAGGACCTCATCATATCCACATTATTCTACTGTGCTAAATTTAACTGGAATAACATTTCCGATAACTCTTAAGCAAATTACGCAATTTGAAGACCAGAACAATTTATCAATAAACGTGTTCATTCTAGAGAAAGAGCGTTTCTTCACCACAGTTCCAGTTAGGCTTACGAAACATAGGATGGAGCGACATGTAAATCTCTTAATGCTGCAAGATGACTATGAGCAAGCTGATGATGATGAAGATCATATGGATGATGATGATGATGTTGATGATGATGCCAGCAGATATCATTTCTGCTGGATTAAAGATCTTTCGCGCCTTGTCTCGAAACAAACTTCTAAATATAATGGTAGAAAGTATATATGTGATAGATGTTTGCTCTACTTTTACTCTGCTGAAAAATTAACATCACACACTCCCGAATGTGAGAAACAAAACGACTGTAGAATTATGTTTCCATCAGAGGAAAAGAAATGGTTGGAATATAAGAATTATAACCATAAGAATCCAGTCCCGTTTTGTGTGTATGCTGATCTTGAATCAATATTGAAGCCGATTCAGAGAAACGATCAAAATACACAGCGAATCCAGGAACATGAAGTTCACAGCATAGGATTCTATTTCCACTGCAAACATGATGCTAAGCTCTCATATTACAGAGCATATCGAGGCAAGGACTGTCAACAATGGTTTGCATTAGAATTGCAAAAAATTGCATCCATAGCTGTACAGGAGAAGCTGAACATCAGGCCAATGCAACCCTTGACTAAAGAGGAACGGCGTTCACATAAGGAAACTACTTACTGCCATATATGTGAAAAAACGTTTGCAACCGATGAGGAACGAGTTCGGGACCATTGCCATTTAACAGGTAAATACTAAGAAGCATAATTCAATTCATTTCTTTTCATAATTTCTTTTAACAGGAAAATACCGAGGACCAGCGCACAATGCATGTAATCTGATGTATCAAGATTGCTCCATAGTTCCAGTCATTTTTCACAATTTATCCGGATATGATGCCCACTTCATTATTAAGGATATAGCTACAGCCATTCCTGGGAAAGTGGATCTCCTACCAATAAATAAAGAAAGATACATTTCGTTCACCAAGCACGTTGAAGGCAGTCATATCAAATTCAGATTCATCGATTCCTTCCGTTTTATGGCAGAATCTTTAGATAAGCTATCATCATTGCTGCCGTTGGATAAATTGAATATTACAAGAACTGTATGGCAGGAATTGGATGATGATGACTTTAAACTGCTTACGCGCAAAGGAGTCTTCCCATACGACTTCGTTGACGATTGCGCTAAATTGGATTTCCAACACTTACCGGCGCAGGAGCAATTCTATAATAAAATGACTGACAGTGATATATCTTCTGAGGACTACAATCATGCTGAAAAGGTCTGGCGGACATTTGAAATTCAGACACTTGGCGAATATTCCGATCTATACCTGAAAACTGATGTCCTCCTATTGGCTGATGTCTTCGAGAACTTTCGAGAAGTATGTATGAAGACATACAATTTAGATCCTGCACATTATTACACCATGCCAGGCCTAACATGGGATGCTATGCTAAAATACACCAAAGTGAAACTAGAGCTGATAACCGACGTAGATATACTGCTATTCATAGAGAGAGGTATTCGAGGTGGTATAAGTCAATGCTCAAACAGATATAGCAAAGCAAATAATAAATATATGGATGATTTTAAGCCTAAGGAGAAAGAGAAATACCTGATGTATTATGACGTAAATAACCTTTATGGATGGGCCATGTCACAGCATTTACCAACCGGAGGATTCAAATGGGTTGATGCTCCCAATATCAACGTTTTCGAGATTCCTGATGATTCACCAATTGGATACATATTCGAAGTCGACTTGGACTATCCTCAACATCTACATGATACACATAAGGATTTACCGTTTTGCTCTGAGCATGCAGCACCACCTGGAGCAAAATTAGAAAAGCTTTTGACAACATTACATCCTAAAACTAAATATGTTATACACTACCGAAATTTGAAGCAATGCTTATCACATGGTCTCATCCTAAAAAAAGTGCACCGGGTTCTTCAATTCAACCAATCAGCTTGGCTTAAACCATATATTGACTTAAATACCACCAAACGGAAGCAGGCTACCAGCGATCATGAGAAGGACAGCTATAAGAAGATGAATAATGCAGCTTTTGGTAAGACCATGGAAAATGTTCGCAAGTATAGCGATATAAAGCTTTGCATGAAGTGGGAAGGTCGCTATGGTGCCAAAGCTCGGATTGCGGCACCCAACTTTCACAGTGCAACGATATTTGATGAGAATTTAGTTGCTGTGGAATTAAGGCGACTCAAAATCTTATTCAATAAGCCCCTCTATATTGGAATGGCAGTTTTGGAAATTTCAAAGATATGCCTCTATGATTTCCACTACAGTTTTATGCAGCGTGAATTTGGAGATAAATGTAAAGTCATGTATACAGATACAGATTCTCTAATATATGAACTTGAAGAGAAAAATGCATATGAGTTTATGGCTGAAAATATAAACAAATTTGATACAAGTGATTACCCAGAAGATAATCAATTCAATTTACCGCTCATGAATAAAAAGATTCCTGGTCTAATGAAGGATGAGCTGAATGGGAAAATCATGAGCGAATTTGCAGGCTTGCGCTCGAAAATGTACAGTCTACGTATAAACGATGGTAAAACTGTAAAGAAAGCAAAAGGAGTAAAGACTAATGTAGTCCAGAGGCATATCAATTTCGAAGACTACGTCGAATGTTTGAATAACAAGCGAGTATTAACTGCTAATCAGAGCTCCATACGATCGCATAACCATAATGTCTACACGATCAGCCAAAAGAAAATTGCATTGAATCCATATGATAACAAGCGGTATATTATGAGTGGGACAACGGATACTCTACCATGGGGACATTACTCTATTCAATCAGAACAGCAGGGAGCAGACGCAGAAAAACATATAATCTAAGGCTAGATATGTATTGTAAATAAAAATTGTATTATAGCTAAAATACCATTTAATGAAATAGTTTTGTTTTAATTGTATTATAGTCTAAGATGATGTACACTATTGTAAAATAAAGGAAAATATTATAATTATAGGGTAACCGATTTAAGGAAGCCTAATATAGAATGATACCTTAAGAATTAAATGTTAATCTAGAATGATACCTTAAGAATTAAATGTTAATATTTTTCAATTTATAATAAATCAATAATAATATTTTATATATGGTATTCTTTTATTCAATTTCCCTACTATGTCCAGAGCTCCCGAATAATATTTGCCCACTACCGTGAGCTCCTAATCGGATGACTTGAGAAAAAAACTTTTACACGTGGACTCGACCTTGACCCCGGCATCACCTTTGAAACCGGAAGGGCGTCGTATCCTTGACCTTCATCCGGAAGTGAATTATATATATATAAGTGTATAATCAAACATTTCACAGGGCATTCCGTCTGTCGACCAGGCCAGTTTAAAAACTATTCTGTTATCTGACCTGTTTGAAACGGTAAGCTGTTATCAGACCTGCTTAAAAGCTGTTAGGCTGTTATCAGAGCTGTTTGAAAAGCTGTTAAGCTGTTATCAGAGCTGTTTAAAAGCTGTTAAGCTGTTATCAGACCTGTTTTATAAGCTGTTAAGCTGTTATCAGACCTGTTTTAAAAGCTGTTAAGCTGTTATCAGACCTGTTTTAAAAGCTGTTAAGCTGTTTTAAAAGCTGTTAAGCTGTTATCAGAGCTGTTTGAAAAGCTGTTAAGCTGTTATCAGAGCGGTTTGAAAAGCTGTTAAGCTGTTATCAGACCTGTTTGAAAAGCTGTTCAGCTGATATCTGACCTGTTTAAAAGCTTCAGCTTTTAAAACAGGTCTGATAACAGCTTAACAGCTTTTAAAACAGCTTAACAGCTTTTAAAACAGCTTAACAGCTTTTCAAACAGCTCTGATAACAGCTTAACAGCTTTTCAAACAGCTCTGATAACAGCTTAACAGCTTTTAAAACAGCTTAACAGCTTTTAAAACAGCTTAACAGCTTTTAAAACAGGTCTGATAACAGCTTAACAGCTTTTAAAACAGGTCTGATAACAGCTTAACAGCATATAAAACAGGTCTGATAACAGCTTAACAGCTTTTAAACAGCTCTGATAACAGCTTAACAGCTTTTCAAACAGCTCTGATAACAGCCTAACAGCTTTTAAGCAGGTCTGATAACAGCTTACCGTTTCAAACAGGTCAGATAACAGAATAGTTTTTAAACTGGCCTGGTCGACAGACGGAATGCCCTGTGAAATGTTTGATTATACACTTATATATATATAATTCACTTCCGGATGAAGGTCAAGGATCCGACGCCCTTCCGGTTTCAAAGGTGATGCCGGGGTCAAGGTCGAGTCCACGTGTAAAAGTTTTTTTCTCAAGTCATCCGATTAGGAGCTCACGGTAGTGGGCAAATATTATTCGGGAGCTCTGGACATAGTAGGGAAATTGAATAAAAGAATACCATATATAAAATATTATTATTGATTTATTATAAATTGAAAAATATTAACATTTAATTCTTAAGGTATCATTCTAGATTAACATTTAATTCTTAAGGTATCATTCTATATTAGGCTTCCTTAAATCGGTTACCCTATAATTATAATATTTTCCTTTATTTTACAATAGTGTACATCATCTTAGACTATAATACAATTAAAACAAACTATTTCATTAAATGGTATTTTAGCTATAATACAATTTTTATTTACAATACATATCTAGCCTTAGATTATATGTTTTTCTGCGTCTGCTCCCTGCTGTTCTGATTGAATAGAGTAATGTCCCCATGGTAGAGTATCCGTTGTCCCACTCATAATATACCGCTTGTTATCATATGGATTCAATGCAATTTTCTTTTGGCTGATCGTGTAGACATTATGGTTATGCGATCGTATGGAGCTCTGATTAGCAGTTAATACTCGCTTGTTATTCAAACATTCGACGTAGTCTTCGAAATTGATATGCCTCTGGACTACATTAGTCTTTACTCCTTTTGCTTTCTTTACAGTTTTACCATCGTTTATACGTAGACTGTACATTTTCGAGCGCAAGCCTGCAAATTCGCTCATGATTTTCCCATTCAGCTCATCCTTCATTAGACCAGGAATCTTTTTATTCATGAGCGGTAAATTGAATTGATTATCTTCTGGGTAATCACTTGTATCAAATTTGTTTATATTTTCAGCCATAAACTCATATGCATTTTTCTCTTCAAGTTCATATATTAGAGAATCTGTATCTGTATACATGACTTTACATTTATCTCCAAATTCACGCTGCATAAAACTGTAGTGGAAATCATAGAGGCATATCTTTGAAATTTCCAAAACTGCCATTCCAATATAGAGGGGCTTATTGAATAAGATTTTGAGTCGCCTTAATTCCACAGCAACTAAATTCTCATCAAATATCGTTGCACTGTGAAAGTTGGGTGCCGCAATCCGAGCTTTGGCACCATAGCGACCTTCCCACTTCATGCAAAGCTTTATATCGCTATACTTGCGAACATTTTCCATGGTCTTACCAAAAGCTGCATTATTCATCTTCTTATAGCTGTCCTTCTCATGATCGCTGGTAGCCTGCTTCCGTTTGGTGGTATTTAAGTCAATATATGGTTTAAGCCAAGCTGATTGGTTGAATTGAAGAACCCGGTGCACTTTTTTTAGGATGAGACCATGTGATAAGCATTGCTTCAAATTTCGGTAGTGTATAACATATTTAGTTTTAGGATGTAATGTTGTCAAAAGCTTTTCTAATTTTGCTCCAGGTGGTGCTGCATGCTCAGAGCAAAACGGTAAATCCTTATGTGTATCATGTAGATGTTGAGGATAGTCCAAGTCGACTTCGAATATGTATCCAATTGGTGAATCATCAGGAATCTCGAAAACGTTGATATTGGGAGCATCAACCCATTTGAATCCTCCGGTTGGTAAATGCTGTGACATGGCCCATCCATAAAGGTTATTTACGTCATAATACATCAGGTATTTCTCTTTCTCCTTAGGCTTAAAATCATCCATATATTTATTATTTGCTTTGCTATATCTGTTTGAGCATTGACTTATACCACCTCGAATACCTCTCTCTATGAATAGCAGTATATCTACGTCGGTTATCAGCTCTAGTTTCACTTTGGTGTATTTTAGCATAGCATCCCATGTTAGGCCTGGCATGGTGTAATAATGTGCAGGATCTAAATTGTATGTCTTCATACATACTTCTCGAAAGTTCTCGAAGACATCAGCCAATAGGAGGACATCAGTTTTCAGGTATAGATCGGAATATTCGCCAAGTGTCTGAATTTCAAATGTCCGCCAGACCTTTTCAGCATGATTGTAGTCCTCAGAAGATATATCACTGTCAGTCATTTTATTATAGAATTGCTCCTGCGCCGGTAAGTGTTGGAAATCCAATTTAGCCCAATCGTCAACGAAGTCGTATGGGAAGACTCCTTTGCGCGTAAGCAGTTTAAAGTCATCATCATCCAATTCCTGCCATACAGTTCTTGTAATATTCAATTTATCCAACGGCAGCAATGATGATAGCTTATCTAAAGATTCTGCCATAAAACGGAAGGAATCGATGAATCTGAATTTGATATGACTGCCTTCAACGTGCTTGGTGAACGAAATGTATCTTTCTTTATTTATTGGTAGGAGATCCACTTTCCCAGGAATGGCTGTAGCTATATCCTTAATAATGAAGTGGGCATCATATCCGGATAAATTGTGAAAAATGACTGGAACTATGGAGCAATCTTGATACATCAGATTACATGCATTGTGCGCTGGTCCTCGGTATTTTCCTGTTAAAAGAAATTATGAAAAGAAATGAATTGAATTATGCTTCTTAGTATTTACCTGTTAAATGGCAATGGTCCCGAACTCGTTCCTCATCGGTTGCAAACGTTTTTTCACATATATGGCAGTAAGTAGTTTCCTTATGTGAACGCCGTTCCTCTTTAGTCAAGGGTTGCATTGGCCTGATGTTCAGCTTCTCCTGTACAGCTATGGATGCAATTTTTTGCAATTCTAATGCAAACCATTGTTGACAGTCCTTGCCTCGATATGCTCTGTAATATGAGAGCTTAGCATCATGTTTGCAGTGGAAATAGAATCCTATGCTGTGAACTTCATGTTCCTGGATTCGCTGTGTATTTTGATCGTTTCTCTGAATCGGCTTCAATATTGATTCAAGATCAGCATACACACAAAACGGGACTGGATTCTTATGGTTATAATTCTTATATTCCAACCATTTCTTTTCCTCTGATGGAAACATAATTCTACAGTCGTTTTGTTTCTCACATTCGGGAGTGTGTGATGTTAATTTTTCAGCAGAGTAAAAGTAGAGCAAACATCTATCACATATATACTTTCTACCATTATATTTAGAAGTTTGTTTCGAGACAAGGCGCGAAAGATCTTTAATCCAGCAGAAATGATATCTGCTGGCATCATCATCAACATCATCATCATCATCCATATGATCTTCATCATCATCAGCTTGCTCATAGTCATCTTGCAGCATTAAGAGATTTACATGTCGCTCCATCCTATGTTTCGTAAGCCTAACTGGAACTGTGGTGAAGAAACGCTCTTTCTCTAGAATGAACACGTTTATTGATAAATTGTTCTGGTCTTCAAATTGCGTAATTTGCTTAAGAGTTATCGGAAATGTTATTCCAGTTAAATTTAGCACAGTAGAATAATGTGGATATGATGAGGTCCTAGCGGAGTTAACATTTGCTGCTGCAGGATATAGCGCTGAGATTACGGCCCACGCGAAGCATGCTTCATCATTATTCTTTAAATTAATGCAAGCTTTCTTTGATGCAATCTCCTTTGGTAGAGGTATATACGAAGATCCTCGGAGCTGTTCAAACTTGTTGATGTGTACTGCTAGATGTATTATAGAGTGCAGTGCCCAGCCACTGTCTTTTTCCTGGAATTCTTCCAGCTGAGTGTTAATTGGATCCAAAATGTTTGATTTAAACCAGTCCTCTAAATTATCATCTGCACTAATTGGAGCAGTTCTCGCTTGGAAGTATTTAATGTCTTTTATAATTTCATTGTCACCAGTTTCTTTAACAAATTCACCACAAAACGTTGTAGAAACTTTAATATTAAAATAATGTTTTAAGGTATTTTTAACACGACGTGTAAATAATTTGGCGGCGTCTTGCATAAATAGCTTCGGATCGATATGTTTTAAATTTGCAATAACACCTTGTCGAATTCTGTCTGCGAACGCTGTCTTTATTTCCTCCCACTTTACAAAATCACTTCTTCTTACGCGAGTAATTCCTCCACCTCGACGGGGAGTTCTCAATAGTGCTCTCAATGCTTTAATTTGCTCGAGACAGCTCTCAAAATGGCGTTTCCTAGCACTCTTATTGCACTTCCGAAATGCAACTTGAAATTTATGTATGTTTCTATTGCACTTTTGAACAATATAGTCTTTATTCACTGAATTTTTTAAACACTCCATCACATCTTTTCGCAAATTTTCAATTATTGAAAAACTTTTATTTACTAACACCGAAGACATTTTTTAATTTTTTTTGTATGGTTTTTAAACTATCACTGAGACTCACTAAAACTGACTGATGCTCCCCAAGAGTTTGCTTGGGCTTTTATAGCAACAGTTTGTGAACATGAATGATCCTGCTGCTGCAATAATCATTGCACAGGATGAATTCCAACGAATTTGCTTACATGCTGAGATGATATTGAATTACACGATAAACAAAAAAAACATAAATCACTCAAATTAATTGCTTAAATTTCATTACTTTATTCTGCTGGTTCAATTTTGCAAATATCAAATGAGATTGTTTACATGAACACATTTCAAGATGAAGAGAAAATGTGAAAATTTGTTTACTTTATGTGAATTCCAATGAAACGTTTCGATCGGTAAAATTCTTGGAACAATAAATTTTTTGGCTGCCTACAGTAAGTGTGGTATCAAATTACATGAAAAGAATAAATGTGCTGATATTGCTTAAATTTGATAACACAGGTGTGCATGACTCATTCAGCTAAAATGCGAATTTGTAAACAGGAAGTTTACACGGGTGTGTATGAACCATTCAGCTTAAATGCGAATTTGTTTACAGCGGTGATATCAAATTACATCATAAACAGGGGAGCATGCCTAATGTTTGGTAAACATTTAATATTTGATACCCAGAATATCACTGCCTCAGAACCCACATAGAAAGTGATCCAAAACTTCTGATATCTACAAATTCCTCGCTAAGGAATATTCAAGTAAGAAAACAGCAAATCCAAGATGACGTCATGCTGATATCTACAACTCCCCAGGGTAACTTGAATTATTAGTAATATTAATTCAAACCCAAATCGCTAATATCTCGAAAACTATAGAACGTAGAGGATTTCTAACAAAAATTTTATTCCCCCTCTAACCTCCTACCCCTCTAACACCTTCTAGAATCTATTGGCATCAACAAAACTATCCTAGGTAGCTTGAATTATTAATAATATTAACTATATCTGAAAAGGTCAAATCGCTAATATCTCGAAAACCAGAGCTCGTAGAGGATTTCTGATGAAAATTTTATACCCCTTAATATCCCCACCCCAACGCTCTAGAATCCATTGGCATGAACAAAAATGTCCTACTATTAACTTTAATTATTACTAATATTAGTTCAAAACCAAAAGCCTACATTTAGACGCTCAAGAAAAAATCATAATAAAAAGCCTATATTTAGGTGCAGCGTCCCCATGAGCAAAAATAAACTTGAATTATTACTAACATTAACTATATCTAAAAAGGTAAAATCACTAATATCTCGAAAACCATAGCCCGTAGAGGATTTCTAACAAAAATTTTATTCCCCCTCTAACCTCCTACCCCTCTAACACGTTCTAGAATCTATTGGCATCAACAAAACTATCCTAGGTAGCTTGAATTATTAATAATATTAACTATATCGAAAAGGTCAAATCGCTAATATCTCGAAAACCAGAGCTCGTAGAGGATTTCTGATGAAAATTTTATCCCCCTTAATATCCCCACCCCAACGCTCTAGAATCCATTGGCATGAACAAAAATGTCCTACTATTAACTTTAATTATTACTAATATTAGTTCAAAACCAAAAGCCTACATTAAGGTGCAACACTTGAAAACAGCAAAATCACAATAAAAAAGCCTACATTTAGGCGCAGCACACCATGGGCAAAAAAAAAATAAAACTTGAATTATTACTAAAAAGTTAATGCCATCTCCTGGTCAGACAGACGGTAGGAAAGGAATTCTCCAGGCAGGCCCTG
The DNA here is from genome assembly GCA_963924295.1 of Dioctria rufipes. NCBI lineage: Eukaryota > Metazoa > Arthropoda > Insecta > Diptera > Asilidae > Dioctria > Dioctria rufipes. The sequence continues at coordinate 144,208,035 of OZ002744.1, read as the reverse complement.
TGACGTATACCACTAGACGGAATCCCCCTGTGGCCCAGAACCCGGTCTAGAGCCAGCAAAATAGTTGGTTTCTACCTTGCACTTTTTGTATGGAAAAAGTGTCCCAGAACTCTTATAGTGTAACTACTTAAGAGCTTCAGCTTTTATCGTTGCATTAATCCTATTTTGTTTGATTATGTGATTAAAGACATTACTATAGATAGACCTACTGAGATTAAAGATCTTGGTATCATTTTTGATAACAAGTTGAACTGCTCTTTACATGTTGACTATGTCACCTGCAAGACCCTTACACTTTAAAAGCTTTGTATGTTTCACTTGTTCGCTCCATATTGGAGTATTCCTCTGTTGTCTGGTGCCCTTATACTGATTTACATATTAAACGCATTGAATCTATACAAAGATCATTTACTCGCTATGCTTTGCGCGGGCTTAACTGGGAAGTTGGTCTTCCCTCATACGAGGCCAGGTGCCAGTTACTTGGGCTCCAAACTTTAGAGTCTCGTAGAAAGGCTTTCAGTATTATCTTTGTCAGAGATGTTTTCTGCTATAAGATTTGCTCACCCGAATTGATTGCCTTATTCAAAATTTATGTGCCTGGCTTTTCTATTCGATCTAGAGATTTATTATATATTCCTTCTCATAGAACTCGTTACGGTCAGTATGAACCCATCACTCATTGCTCTCGAAACTTCAACGCTGTTTGTACTTTCGTAGATCTTACTTATGAACGTAATAGTTTCAGAAATACTGTAATGCAAATTTATAGATAATTACGTCTTTAGACATTCTTTATATTTCTTTTTTTATAGAACATATTTATATCCTTTTGACTTTATATTAAGTTAGTTTTAATGCTTAGTCTGTAGGAGTTTTTTCTCTGTAGACCTAAATAAATAAATAAATAAATAAATAAATTAATTAATATAGTGTAGCAAAATTATTGTGATAACACGTCTCTGCACGAGGCCTTCCTTCCCTAGAAGTGAAGTGTGTTGGTTGGCCCATGAGAATTTCGCAAAATTTGGGAAGTGTTCAGATGAAAGCCAAAATTTTTCCCCATATGTCCGTTCTTAATTAGTTTTTCAATCAAAGTATCCATTTCTAATAGATGTCTTCTTTTCTGTTGCACTATGGCACGTAACCATATTATTTAAATGTTATATAAATACATATCTGTTATATAAATGTTGAAATACATACTAGTTTTTGGTAATTTAAACACCGTACAATTGTATTTTTATTTTAGAGTAAGATAACCATGACCCCCCCCCCCCCCCCCTAATTTTAACGCTAGATCCGCGGCTGATTGCTGTATATACTCCGCGGTAAATTAATTTTTTTCAAATAAGTTGGGAGACAACGTTTTTAATTTCTACTATTTATTGGTAAGTATTCTCGATGGTTTTGGGTGGGCCAAACTTTATACATGACATGGAGCCTAAACTACTATCCATACAGGAAAATAGTCTTCCAGTAATTATAAGCTTGGCTCCTTACCTTTCCAAAGGCTATACTTACTATATACCGTACTTAACAAAATAATAAAATATCTTTGATTAAAACGTAACCTTAAAATACGCTCATTAGCTATCAGCTGAGTAATTTTTTTTTTTTTTTTTTTTTTTTTTTTTTTTTTTTTTTTGACTATCAGAACCAGCTTAACACAAGCTCGCTGCATGGACACGTTTAATAAATAAACGTCTCAACAATACATGCGATTCATCACTTAGTCGGTGTTAGTATTAGTATGTTACACAAAACATAAACCCAAACACCAGATGAAATTACATGCACAAAACATTAAACAGAATAGATTAAATATTATATAGACGTTTTTTTAAAACATGCTTAGAAACGTCGAGAACAAAATGCTCAGCCATATTATTAACAGTAATACACATGCGATTAATAGGTTCATACTTGGTAAAGTTAGACCTTGAGGAGTTAACATGCAACAAAGGTAGCCTTCTTAAATTGTGCCTACTATCACGGAAAGAGATTTTGTTAAGTAAAAATGGAGAATCAATATTCCCGTTTAAGAGTTGATGCACAAACGTTATATCGGCAACCATACGACGTTTCTCTAGCGAGTGCATATTTAAAAGCTTCAAGCGATCCTTATAGGGTGGAAGAATTAATGAATTATTCCAGGGTAGGTGCCTGAGAGCAAATCGTAGGAAGTTCCGCTGAACAGACTCGATACGGTCGATGTGTATACCGTAAAATGGAGACCAGACCTGGCTAGCGTATTCAAGAAGGGGTCTCACAAAGCAAGTGTACAAATGCAATGTAATGGTGGGATTCGAGAACTCTCGAGACCAACGTTTTATAAAGCCCAACATAGAACTACTCTTTGCTACCATGAAGTTTATATGGGAGACGAAATTCAATCTTTGGTCACATTTGACACCTAAGTCACAAACAGAACTAACACGGCGAATCGAGGAATTCGAGAATTCATAATCATAAGTGATTGGTTTCAGATTCCTGTGGAAAGTCATAACCTCACATTTGTCGATATTGAGTACCAAATTATTGCTTTTGCACCAGTCGTAAAATTTGTGGAGGTCACTCTGTACAAGTTCACAATCGTTAAAAGATTTAATCTGAGCGAAAAGTTTAATATCGTCAGCATAAATCAAGACTTTGCAGTGCTTCACAACAGATACAATGTCGTCAATAGATAGAATAAAGAGCAACGGGCCCAGGTGACTCCCTTGAGGTACGCCGGACGAAGCTTTCAAGACTCTAGAGAAGGAATGGCGGAAATTGATTTGGTATGTTCTGTTATCTAAATATGACTCCGTCCATTTTAGGAATGTTAGGGGAAACCCATACATTTTCATTTTAAACAATATCACGGAGTGAGATAACTTGTCGAAAGCTTTACTAAAGTCAGTATAGATACAATCTGTCTGGAAGCCTTTTGCAAACCCGCCATTAGTATCCGAGATGAATTCTAATAAGTTGGTGGTTGTAGACCTGCCCGAAATAAACCCATGTTGGTTTGAAGAAAGCAAATTCTTACAGGAAAACGATAGCTGAGAGTAAATGATTGATTCAAATAATTTGGGCATGCATGATAATTTCGCAATAGGCCTATAGTTAGATATATCATTTTTACTACCTGTTTTGTGGATAGGTATGATGAAAGAATTTTTCCATAGCTGCGGAAAACAACCACTATCGAGCGATTTTTGGAAAATAATTCTCAGCGGGGCTACTAGGGAGAGGCAACATGACTTCAGAAAGGCTGGAGGAATCCCATCGGGACCCGTTGTGAAGTCATTTGGAAGCCCATTAATATGATCAAGTATATCCTCATGTGTAATTGTAGGGATAGTGAATGAAACTTTATGAGAGTCGATCATATAATTAAAGTTACTATTACGAGGTTGGAAATTTGAAGAGGAAAATGCATTTTCAAAAAATGAAGCAAACATATTGCAAATTTCAGACGAATCATCACTAGTAGTATCTTTGTACTTCATGTTATTGGGGTAGTTGTCGGTTTTTTTTTTCATATTAATAAACCTAAAAAAGTTACGTGGATCACTAAATAATTTCACATGCATACTTTGAATATACTCATCATAGAGTGAAGAGGAAAGTTCATTGAACTCATTATAGGATGTGAGGAAGTTGCTGTGACTTATAATGTCCTTGTCCCGCAAATATCTTTTCCACAGTTTATTCTTTCTATTTTTAAGGCGTTTCAGTTCTTTATTGAACCATGGCGGTGATGTTTTAGAGATCCGCTGACGCTCACGGGGAACATGAGAAGCGAATAAATCGAAAAGAATTATGTAAAACTTAGAAACATCTTCATCAACACTATTGCAAGACAGCAATGTGTTGAAATCAATAGAGGTAAGTCTACTAGAAAGTTCTGAAAAGTCAGCTTTTCTAAAATTGAAAAAGTATTGTGTTTCGTCACAATTTGCGAGATTTTCGGTTTCATGGCAATATGTAATTAGTAGAGGGGGGTGATATTTGTCAAGAGTAGACATTATAACTGAGCTAGGTTCAACTAATAAGTTCCCAGCGTCAGTAGAAAATACCAGGTCTAGCTGCCTACCCATGTCATTCTTAACATTACTGATTTGGCTGAGACCAAGAGATGAAATAGTGTCAAGGAAACGTGATTCCCTTGTTGTCAAGTTATTAAGTGGAAGATAGTCATCGTCATCTTCATTAAGTACCCATTGTATATTGGGTAAGTTAAAATCACCAATAAGTAGTAATTCGTCAATAGGTTCCATCTTACCATGGATAAAATTAGATGTTAAAGTAAGTAGGTCGTAAATATTTTGACCTTTGTCATCAACTATATTTATGGAGTCTGGAGGAATGTAGCAACAAACTATGTATAAGTCATATTTTAGGAGAGATAGCTTAAGAGCTATGAGCTCAATATCGAGGGTGTTGGAGAAACAAGGAAGTTCAATTTTGCTGCAATTGAACTTATTTTTACACGCGAGAAGTACGCCACCGCCACGAGCCTCCGAAACAGTATGTCTATCTCTTCTAAAAGTTTGATAAGAATTATCAAGGATTTCAGCATCGCGAATACCATGATGCAGCCAAGTTTCAGTGAAAGCCACTATATCGAAGCAAGCCGCGACAGAGGATTTGAAGATATGTGCGGTTTTTGTCCGAATCCCCCTTACATTTTGATAGTAAAGGGAAAGCGACTTCAGTTTTTTGGAACAACGTTATTTATTTTAGCTTTATTTCTAGGTAGGCGCTCAGAAGGTACAAATAATTTAGTAAAAGTGCCAGGAGGCCAAAGTAAGGGGTCTAACAACTTGTCTTGCATATCTGCTGAGACAGTTAGGAGAAAGGATGCAACCGGTTTAGAGCTTTTACTGATTTTTCGACAAGAAATACCATCAGTCGCAATATTTTTGGACTTTAAATACTTCGATATGTCCTCGCACATCGTTTCTGGACAGAGACGGGTGACGAAAACATTCGAAGGTTTAGGTATCGTTCTCAAAGAGGCCCCAATACCATTTCCTAAAGAGGACTGAGATGCAGTGCCATTCGCTACTGTGTAAGGCTCCCTCCTTTCAGTTGCAATTGCACGTTTCCGGGATCGGTTTTTACGGATGCTTTGTTTACGGGTTTGCTTGGAATGCTCCACAGGAATAAGAGCATTCCTATTAAAACCCAAGTCAAGTTCGGAAGATTTGGCCAACGGAAGCGGCACGTGCGAAGCCCGGACAGCATTCTTACCTACAGATAACTCCGTCTGACCACCTGCAGAGGACGTTGTCGGAAGGGATTTTTGGCTACTAAAATTAGTGTCCGAGATGGCGATTGCATTTTGGGCTGCTATGAGTTCACTTCTTAAGCTTGAAGCGGAAGAAGGAAGATTAAAATTATTAGCTGGAACACTTGTGCGAAGATCAGATTGTGTTCTGATTTCATCTGCAATATCACTCATTATCACCCTTGTAGCAGCGAGATCGTCGGAAATAGTGGTAAGTTTCGTTTGTAGTGGGGAGGAAACGGATTCCTGACCAAACAAGTTCTCAATAGAGCTAGGAATATCATTAATATATGTCTTAAGGTCGTTCAAGTGATTGTTTAAACTTAACGACAACTCTTTGTAGTGTCTTGAATGTGTGGAAACATCCATGAAGTTCCTGCCGAATGATTCTGCAAACTTACGCAAATCAGAATCCGAAGACTTTGATTTGCCATCCTTTAAACAGTCGAGTAAGCAATCCAATTTGGATTCAAGTGCATCTAGCCTATGATGTAGAGAGGCAGAATTGTTCGAATTGTTTGAAGCCGTAGTTAGTTTATCGACTTTACAAGACAGCTCATCAAGAACCTGAGAAATAGATGAAAAGTCGGAGGATTGTACTGTTTGCATCACTTTGAGAGAATTTATATTATTGGTCAGGTTGTCGGTGTTGTTTAGTAATTCCTGCAATTGACCATTATTACATTTTACTGCCATTAAAATATGAGATAACGAAATTTCTTTACATTCAGAGCAAAAGTAGGAGAATATGTTAGAAAACTCAAGCAGTGACTTAGCAGAGAGGCGGCTAAAATTGGAGAAGCCCACGCAAGCATAATGAAAAGATCTGCCACAAATTCCTTGGCACTTGATTAGAGCAAGATTACTATCAGTTAACTGACAACTATTAAAACAGCAACCATCCATGCTTCAGATCAACATGCAAGAAATAAATAAAAAAAAAAAAAAAAAAAAATCGAGAAAGGTTCCAGTACAAGATTTGTGTAAAGCAAAGCTTAATAAATTGCAGTCCAAGATGTAAAAATAATTGTGCGTGGCGCGTGGCTGAAGTGTGATGGTTGTCCAGGGATTTTAGAACAACAATACTGATTGGAGACTTCGTGACGAGGGGGGTTGCGTCAAGACTAAGTTATTAGCAATAAAAAATAGTTTTGTGGATTAGTTTTGAATCATTCACAGATAGGTGGCATGAAGAGTCAGATCTTGTATATACATATGTACCTAATCGAGGCAACGTCAGCCCTTCAAACCCAATTCAGGTAAAAGAAAACAGCGAAAATGGGAAAAAAAATTTTAAAAAGAAATTTTACAGGTGCACAGCATGCACCCATATGCAGAAACTACACAGAGAAGAGAAAAAAAATAAAATAAAAAATAAGGAGAAATTACCCCAGAAAGACTTTAATCACTCCCGTCGAACAAATCGAGGAGACAAACACGGCGTGATCCGAAAATAAACTACGCAACTGAAAATTAGTCCGGATAGGACAAAAACACGGAGAAACGGTTCAAAATAATAGAAATGAGTAGAACAAACACAAAACAGATGCACAGAACACCGAATAAATAAAGAAATTAAAAATTAAAAGTGGACACGAACGAAAACTCGACTTGACAGCACAACAATTCACAATGAGTTGCAATAGTGTATGTGCGGCCGTAGTTCGAATCTCTAGGCAGACTGATTGGATTTCATCAGACTACAACACAGCAATACAGGGTGTTTCCCACTAGGAGGTCAATAGAGCGGGAGGTGATAGTACTCACCTAGAGAAACCAAAACTTGTATGGCAAGGGGGGGGGAGCCCATATAAACCGTTTAGGAGTTACAGGGTTATTAAGGAAAACAGCTAGTTTTTGACAAAACACTGTATCTTAAAAACTACAGGGTGTGTGGTCACAATTAAGAGCTCATTGTATGCCGAACTTCATGGGCTTTCCAACGACTGCTCAACCAGACACATACACCTCTCCCATCAAGAATTGTGGTTGCCTAAACTAAAAATTTCGGATTTTCTTACCTATTTTTTTAATTTAACCTCTATGATTTTTGCAACAAGGTCGTTAACATAACTTTTTTTTATAAAAACTGTAAGCTGTAGACTCTCCTCTTTCATGTGACCTATTACACCCATATGTGTTAACTGTAGTCGTTAAAAAGTTATTAACTCATAACCTATTCCGGTAACACCGAAATTAGACGATATTTTTAAAACGTGCTAAGGGAACAAATTATCCTTGAGAATAGGTTTGAAAATAGGTTTGAGAATAAGTTTAGAGCTAATAACTCTTAAAGGGCTTCAGATAGAACATTGCATGTAATAGGTCAACTTAAAGAGGAAGGTCTAAAGTTTTTAGTTTTTATAAAGAAAAAAGTTATGTTAACGACCTTGTTGCAAAAATAATAGACGTTAAATTAAAAAAAAAAGGTAAGAAAATCCGAAATTTTTAGTTTCACAACCATAATTCTTGAAGGGAGAGGGGTATGGAGCTAATTGAACAGTCGTTGAAAAGGCCATGAAGTTGTCCATCCAATGAACTCTTAAATCTGACCATACGCCCTGTAGTTTTTAAGATACAGGGTGTTTTGTCAAAAACTAGCTTTTTTTCTTTATCACCCTGTAACCCCTAAACGATTGATATGCCCCCCCCCCTCCCTGCCATACAATTTTTGGTTCGACTAGCTGAGTACTATCACCTCCCGATCTGTTGACCTCCTAGTGGGAAACACCTGTATATGCAATTATTACTCAGCTGAGAAGTTTCGCTTGAGGAGTCGTAGTCATTTGGCTAAGATAAAAGCCGAAACACAGTTGCGACTTCGACGTTGCTCAATTAAAGAATAGGAAAATGAATGAACTGCGACAAGACTGCGGCTTCTAAAAATCCGTCTCAGACATAATGCTGATGACATAGTCAACCCAATAGCACTGTCTGACAACTCAAATCAATAGACATTAGACCCCACAATTGTACATAGTTGATATTAGAGACGACGTCCAATTTTGACAAATATCGCCGTCGAAAAACGCTGTCGTAGTCGGAATTGTGTTTAGGCCTTAAGTTTTTAAATATTTTTTTAAGAAAGATATAACAATTTTATTACGGTTGGGATTAGTTTATTGCGGAGGAGCTATTCAAATCACAAAATTGTAAGTTTATTATAGGACTCTGTTGGGGCTCTGATGTAGTAGTGAGGGAGTCTGTTCCATAGCTTGGGGTATTTATCGAGGGTTTTGGGTGGGCTGACCATAACAATTCCCAGATTCGACCAAACCGATATACAACGGTCACAAGAGAACTGAACTAGATTATCAAAAGATGCTTACATACATACATATATGGTATTCATATTATGAAAATACCACAACGAATAGCATTTTGGCCCATGAGTCATGATTCTATACGATTAATTTACGGGTGCCTAATGCTCGAGGTATTCTCATTAACAATAGTTATCTATAGGCAGATGATTCAATTTGTAATTTTGGGTGCAGTTACAGCGCCAATCGAAAAATAGGTTAGTTTCTTAATCTACCTGGAATTGAAGAAAACGAATGCTCTACTGCAATAATATATTTTTCTGGAACCAATAATAAATATAATATAATAAATATTGTACCAGTTCAATTAACTACAAATTTTCAATTCTTCAAACAGGTTTGGTTTCAAAATAGACGTGCAAAGTGGCGAAAACAGGAAAAAGTCGGACCGCAGGGACATCCTTATAATCCTTATTTATCAAACGGAGCTGGAGGGATGCAGTCGGCAGCAGTGGTAGGTTCAGCTTTGTCACCAAATCCGTTTTCGTCGTTTGGCTTTTCCCTCCGAAAACCGTTTGACAGTTCCAGTCTAGCAGCTTTCAGATATCCGCATATAGGTAGTGGATCTGTATTACCTGCTGGTTACTTCAGTCAATTTCACAGGTATAAAATATTTTGCTATGTTAATTATTTTTCAAAATATTTAACAAATAACATATGTAATTTATCAGGGCCTCCCCCCATATGATGTCATCTGGCATGAATACAATGTACACACCGTCAACATCCTTTCAATCGCTCTTAGCAAACATTACTACTACTGAAAGATCGCCAGCAGCTCACAAGCCCCGACCAGAATTTATCCCCAGTGAATCAACTTCACCATCCGTGTCTCCAACCATTGCTTCTATACCTTCAAGAATAACCGGATCAACAACACCACCTGAAGACAGAAGAAGCTCATCTATTGCAATACTGCGGCTTAAAGCAAGAGAGCACGAAATGAAGCTAGAAAGGCTTCGGCAGAATGGTCATGGTGATCTCCTTAGCTAGTTGTGAGTCTTATACATTTGCAATATTCGTTAGTTTTGCATGATATAATATATTTTAATTTTTATGCTTTCAGATTCATTTCGGTTTAAAGTTAGAATCAGCCTTATCATACTTAGATTACCGATTTGCGGAAAAAAGGTGAAAAATGAGATTGACTTAGTATGAAGAAATAATGCATGATGCGACAATAATGCTTATATATTCAAATTAAGAGTGTATGGTTTTTGTAGAGTTTGTGATAAACAATAAATACAATTAAAATTAATATTATTTTATCTAATTTCCCTTATAGTATGTATCACAAATAATAATGTGGTTATTCTTTCATTTTTGCTGGCATAACTGTTTTTTAGATAAGAAAGTTAGCTATAGATTAAATTTTGCACCATTTTACCGCACTGAATAAAAAGAAAAATTGCCGCGTTGACTTATGCGTTAAAATTCTAGTCCAGAGTTTTAGATGGATTTTTCTTGTCAGAAAGCTACATCTAACCCTTTGTGTTGTATTTTTATTTTACATAGAAAAAATTCTCACTTCTTTCCTCATATTTCGGTTTTACTCCAAACTACGAGTAGTAAGTTTTAAGACTTTACAAAATTTAACCAATTTGTTAAATAGGTAGTATAAATTTTCCGTTAGTTTTAATGCTAATTGCAGTTATGTATTAGCGATGTTTTGCCACCTCCACAGATAGCAACAGGTGCGGACAGCATATTGGATTGTTCAATTGTCTAAGTACTTGGGATTATTTTGCAAATAAATATTTCCTATCCGCGTTGAGACTGTGAAAAAAGAAGAACACTCAATATGCAACAACAACCGTACTGGTACATTAATGCTCCAAGAGTGGTGACGGTATTTCCGTTGATTTAGTGCATATCAAGAACTTGACCTCCTTAGTCTTTTATCGCTACCTTTATGAATTTTGCTCTGATAACACTTGAAGTCCCAGCTCGAGTTTATCTCCATATCCTTCAATTTACGTTAAGGAAGATTTACATTATGATGGCATTCTTTTTTCTTAGATATTGTGAGAGAGATAGCTTATTGAAATTTAAATGCTACCAAAGCAATTGCTGCAATGCATCACACGTATACTTCCCAATACATTTTATGGCAAGAATCGCAAACTGTCAAACAGTCAAATTGTTGAAATGGAATACCTTGTTACAAATAATCTGCAATGAGTTTCGAAAAGACTACTGCAACGAATCTGTGGATCCGCTGCTTCCTGTTTCAAGAAGAGGAACTACCTCCGAAATAATTTAAATCCTTTCAATAAAAGAATATTTAAAAACTTTCAATTTCAAAAAAATAGTTCCAGCACCCATAAAAACATTGTATGCTTGAGAAATTTTTATGGGAATAAGGTTTTCTGGACAGACACCCATTGATAAAACTAAGTCTAGGAAAATGTCACTATTTCCTTCATAATATCTGAAAAAAATGAATGGCATCATAATCTAAATCCTCCTTTAACCTGCAATAAGTAGAACATTGAGTAAGAAAAATTGACGTCATGTGCAAAGTTTTTAGAATTAGAGACTTAAGTGCGTAGGGTGAGTTCGTCTTGTATTCAGTTTTTACAGTGCTTCACGCAGGAACTATATACAGGTGGTCCATAGAGCAGGAGGTGATAGTATTTACCTAGCTCAGGCGCGTATACAGGGGGGGGGTCATGGGGGTCATGACCCCCCCCAAAGAGTGCCACCTCACCTACGCGGTGAATTGAAGCAAATCGCGCTGGACTGTAGAGCACGTTGTAAAAGTTTCACAGGGCGATTTTTGTATGGTACGGGCACAATGTTTAGCTAACTCCAGCGTTTAATGCTGGTGATATAGCGCACTTCTCTAAATTTATAACTTTAGCACTGCTGTGTCACAGAGACAATCTGCGGCAAAGCTTAGTTAATGATAAGTTAAGACAGAGGCGAACAAGATAGGAAATTTTTCGAGTTTTCTAGAAGGAAACAAGTAATGTCATATACTTATTTACTTATGTCTTTGCATGAATGGGGGAAAGAGCTTCGCTATGCATTATTGTAGTGCGACTGAGCTGAGACAACGAGTTAAAAACAAACAAGTAAAACAGTTAGAATTGCTACCCTAGATGATGCCCCTTCTGGGCAAGTTTGATTTTTGAAGTGGTTTTTCGCACATATTTCTAGAACGGTTTGTCGGACAGAAAAAATGATTATAACCAATTTTATAGAATTTCGTATTCTGAAGTTTTTAGTACAATAAAAATATCTTGGACTAATCGTTTTCACAGTATACGAAAAAACTCTAATTTTTTTTTATGGCAACACCTAAAAGGGGTTGCCCGATTTAGTCCATTTTTGAAGTTTAATTTGCTAGTACAATGAAAACACCGTGTCCAATCCAAATATATAGTGGAAAACGAAATTTTTGTATTTCAACCCCACGAAGGACTTGCCCGATTTGTCTTCTTTTCGAACTTAATTTTAGTTTTTTTTTTAAGTTTTTGAGTATACGTGTTCTTGAGTTATCGTGCGCACAGACAGACGGACGGACGGACATTCAAAAATCGAAATAACTTTTAATATTATGCGTGGGTGTTCAATCCATTTTGTTCTACCATCATTATTTCGTGGTGTTACAAATTGAATGACAAACTTAGTATACCCTTAGAGTATAAAAACGAGAGAACCTAGGATTATCCGAACGACAAAATCTTATTAAATCCCTCAAAATCCTATCAAATTATTCATAATAATGTACTCCCGGTCACAGTACTTCACTTTTTTAATAAAAAGATAAACTGCGCTTTGGCCCAGATGCTGAAAGTAGATGTAAAATTTCTGTCAAATAAAATTTTCATTTTTCCCGAAAATATCAGAGAATCCAGCATTAGTTTCTCCCATTTAATCACTTCATCAGAGCAAAACGAATGTAAACAGAAGCACGTGCTGTTCAAATATCATAGGAATTATACTAACAAACATTGGTTATACTATAAAAACATTGGATATTTCTCACAATATTTCAGCAAAAATCGGTTTTCACAAAAACGTGGGAGCATTTTATGAGAGAAAAACCTGAAAAGTCCGCCCCTTCTCATTTATTTATGAAAATGAATCATTTGCCATTTCCGTTTATTTGCATGTAATCAGCGTTTTCACATTTTATGTCCATATTCATAAAAATTTTAAAGAGAGTTCGATTTCGTTTTGTTATTTTTTCTTCTTCTTTCTGTCCTTTTCTAGCCGTGTACATTTAAATGGAAAATAATCGAAAATATCTTCTATGTCCTATATTTAGTTATTCAATCTTTGCCTGCGGTGGGGGTGTTTCTTTGAGTTTTATGAGTACTAATAGTGGCACTAATAGCCATTCGCTCGTAGCTCTTCATATTTGAAACACGTACGATTTTTTTTGAATTTTTTTGTGATTTTATATAGTGTCGAACGAAAAGTCATCTAACGTACCTATCACAGGATGGTAAGTAATTTTGGAATACATATTTATTTTATTGTTTGATTGTTTGAAAAAAGGAATGAAATGCTTTTATATTTTTTTTGCGCCGATTACTCGTATATATATAATAAAAAAATTTAAAAGAGACTTCTTCCTACTTTTTCAACCCCCCCCCCTCCCCGCCCACTCGAACATTTTAGTTGTGACCCCCCCCAGGCTACAGGTCTGGATACGCGCCTGACCTAGCTGAACAAAAAATTATATGGAAGGTAGGAGGGGGGGGGGGTGGTCCACATCAACCTTTTGGGAGTTAAACTATAAACTGTAAGCTCTGCTCTTTAATTTGGCCTATTACACTCTATGTCCTAACTGCAGCCGTTAAAGAGTTATTAGCTCTTAACCCATTCTCAAAGCTATTCTCAAATTTATTTTTAAAGATAATTTGTTCCCTTGGTGACTGAAAATCGTAATTTAAAACAAAATCATCTTATTTCATAATTTAAAATAAAAAACGTCTAATTTCGGTTTGACCTGAATAGGTTATAAGATAATAATCTTGTTACAGAATTGCTTACCTCGCCGTCCCTGATGCTCCTCTGTGTAACTATAATCTGGCGAGTAACTAAGGCCTTCCTCCCCGCCCGTAGAGATCCCTTGGGTTTTGTTTTTTTGTAAATTTGGATTTAAGCAAATCCATAAAACATAATTCCGCGAGAAAGCTGGGCGAGTTGAAATTTATGACAAACCCTTGACATCTTTCAGCTGATCTGAAAGTGATAGACACTGAACCATTTGGAAATTGAAAATCCTTCCTTACAATTTCGCGCAACACCTGGTCATTACAAATTAACCACTGAAAGCCGGCTTTACAACTTCGGCGCCGTGACACGCCGTGAAAACAGTAAAAATCCTGATGCTCGTTAAATTTTGGAATCAAATAAAATGTTGACAGATCAGTACATAACTGTAGCAATTTCTGAGCCATGGAAATAAATAAAAACACAAATATAGAAAAATCCGAATAAAGAAATCAGTTGATGTTTATTGAATTTTACATTCCCAAAAACTTAACAAATATAAGAAATCCAAATAAATAAATCAGTTGACGTTTATTGCACTTTACATCCCCAGGAACTTAACAAATATAGAAAATCCAAATAAATAAATCAGTTGACCAATATAGAAGAATCAAAACCAACAATTTCGACACTTATCGCACATCAAGATGAGCCCGTTTGTCAAATGGAAGTGAATTAGTGAAAGAGTTGTGCAAACTTTGGAATCAATTCAAAAGTCAAACTATAACGAAATGTCAATTATAGGAAAGCAATTGTACGAAAATTGAAAACAATTAGGATGAATTATTGTAACAAATGTCAATAAAAGTAAGTAAAATCTTGGTAAAGTTGAGTTGAATGAACTCCCAAAATGAACTATTATAATAAATAATAAATTAAAAATTAGGTCAAGACTTGGTAAAATTGAGAGAATTCCTGGGATGAACTATTGTAACGAATGTCAGCTAGAAAATTAAGTAAGAATTTGGTAAAGTTGAATGTATTCCTAAAAAGAGCTATTAGACAGGTGTCCAATAAAATTCATGGTAGAAATGTAAAAATGAGTAAAAACTAATTTGAAAAAAAAAAAAAAGTTAAATGAGAGACAGATGGCACACATCGTTAGGTAGCGAAGTAAGTAACGAAACAAAAGAAAGAAAGAGAGAAAAGGCTAAGTCAAGTAGGGGCGAGATAATGAAGTGTGCGTGGGACATTCTAGTCGTGAGTGGAAACCAAAAAAGCAAAAGAAATAATTATAAAACAGAAAATTTGTACGAACGTTAAAAACCGACAAAAAGTAAACGAAAGTTTTCTTTAAAATATAAAACAAGACAAACACCGCTTTTATTGCCACCCACAACAACAAAAACCTACAGAAAATTGTGCCCCGAGGAGAGGCTTTTTGAAGAGTCTTTTTTCGCTGTCCAGGCCCCAGATAGCCGCACCTCTCAAGAAGGCCTAAGCTCTTGCCTGCCAGGCTCTTGGAATATTTTAGGTCCAGATCTCAGCCGTACGCAATTCCTGTTCGGACACTCCAGACATTTCGCCAGAAGGTAATTAGAAATTTCAATCCTTCTACTGGTAAATGCTCGGACGGAGAAATTGCAACAATTGATGCCAAGTGTTTGGTACTGTTACTCCATAAAAGGGGCCCCCATTAACCCGCAGGCCGCAGACGGCGTAGCCGGAAAGGAGTAGGTGCAGGCGTTAGTCTGACTTAAACTTGCTAGAAAAGTAAGGTTAGTCAGAACGAGGAGCTGGTATACGGAGCCATTAGGTGATAAAGTTATTATGTTGTTGTTTGTTTTTTTTTTTATATATTTCCTGTAGTAGTTCTGATTTTCTTATTACATTTGAATTGTTGCAAAATTCATACATTTACTAGCCCCTAAGTAATAAAACACAACACTTTTATTTTGTATATTGCCTATATATTTGGTTGATGTTAGCTAACCCGTGATTAATAAAAGATAAAACAAGTTCCATTCTTCACTTCTGTTCTCTAATGAAAGGTTTGCAGAAGGCGAAGGGTTTTCTATATTTCCATATTATAGTCGCCAAGTAACGCTTGTAATATTATTTTCGATACTTTCTTATATATTGGTTGACTAACGATTTACTAGTAACTAATAATCCACAGAGTTGGCTAGAATTAAAAAGGATTTTCCATATTTGGAAATAAAATAGTTGGCTAGAATTAGAAAGGATTTTCCATATTTGGAAATAAAGCTTACAGTTTAACAGAAATATTTTCTATATTTGGTAATCAAATTTAAAGTTTTAACAGGAATACTTTCTACATCTGATAATCAACAAACTTATGGTTTCAACGAAAGAATTTTCCATATTTAGAAATCAAATTTACAGTTTAACAGAAATATTTTCTATATTTGATAATCAAATTTAAAGTTCTAACTGAAATATTTCTATTACTGATAATCAACGGAATTAAAGTTTGAACGAAAGGATTTTCCATATTTGGAAATTAAATTTACAGTTTAACAGAAATAATTTCTATATTTGACAATCAAATTTAAAGTTTTAATAGGAATACTTTCTACATCTGATAATCAACGAACTTATAGTTTCAACGAAAGCATTTTCCATATTTGGAAATCAAGTTTAAAGTTTAACAGAAATATTCCCTACACTTGATAATCAAATTTAAAGTTTTACCAGCAATATTTCTATATCCGATAATCAACGTAATTAAACTTTCAACCAAAACATTCTTTAGATTGAGAAATCAAATTTAAAGTTTGACAGAAATATTCCCTATAATTGAAAATCAAATTTAAAGCTTTAACAAGAATACTTTCTATATCTGATAATCAACGAACTTAAACTTTCAACGAAAGGATTTTCCGTATTTGGAAATCAAGTTTAAAGTTTAACAGAAATATTTCCTATATTGGATAATCAAACTGGAATATTTCTGTATCTGATATTCAATAAAAATAAAATTTCAACGAAAGGATTTTCCATATTTGGAAATCAAATTTGCAGTTTAACAGAAATATTTTCTATACTTGACCATCAAATTTAAAGTTCTAACTGGAATATTTCTATATCCGATAATCAACTAAATAAAAGTGTCAACGAAAGGATTTTCCATATTTGGAAATCAAATTTACAGTATAATAGAAATAGTTTCTATATTTGATAATCAAATTTAAAGTTTTAACAGGAACACTTTCTATATATAATAATCAACGAACTTAAAGTTCCAACGAAAGGATTTTCCATATTTGGAAATCAAGTTTAAAGTTTAACCGAAATATTCCTTACATTTGATAATCAAATTTAAAGTTTACCAGCAATATTTCTATATCCGATAATCAACGAAATTAAAGTTTCAACGAAAACATTCTCTAGATTGAGAAATCAAATTAAAAGTTTAACAGAAATAGTCCCTCCAATTGATAATTAAATTTAATGTTTTAACAAGAATACTGTCTATATCTGATAATCAACGAACTTGAAGTTTCAAGGACAGAATTTTCCCTATTTGGAAATCAAGTTTTAAGTTTAATAGAAATATTTCCTACATTTGATAATCAAATTTGAAGTTTTAACAGGAATATTTTCTATATCTCACAACCAACAAATTTAAAGTTTTAACAAAAAGTGTTTCAATATTTGAAAATCAAACTTACGGTTTTAACAGAAATATTTTCAATATCTGATAATCAACAAGTTTGAGGTTTCTGCGGAAAGATTTTCTACATTTGATAACCAACAAATTTAAACTTTCTTCAAAAAGATTTTCTATATGTCGAAATCAAATTTAAAGTTCTACTAGAAATATTTTCTATAGTTGATAATCCATAAGTTTGAAGTTTCAACGAAAAGATTTTCTATATTGGAGGATCAAATTTAAAGTTTTACCGGAAATATTTTATTTATTTGATAACCAACAAATTTAAAGTTTTAACGAAAAGAGTTTCTATATTTGAAAATCAAACTTAAGGTTTTAACAGAGATATTTTGAATATCTGATAATCAACAAATTTAAGGTTTCTGGGGAAACATTTTCTACACTTGATAACCAACAAATTTAATGTTTCAACAAAAAGATTTTCTATATTTTACAATCAAATTTAAAGTTTTACCAGAAGTATTTTCTAAATTCGATAGCCAGCAAAGTTAAAGCTTAAAAAAAAACCTAAATTTCCCTAAAATTTGCTAAACTCTCTATGTTCAAACCAACATTAAATAGCCATCTGAAAATTAAATCATTCAAAAGATTTTAATTCCAAGCATTTCTTATTATTGAAACTAGGTTGGGAACGAAGCTACATATACCTACCTACAAGCTCGTCGATAAAGCAGTTTTTTAGTGGAGACAACAATCGACACATGATCGCTACATTCCACATTACAAAATCTCGACACGATCGACAGAATTCATCAAGCTTTTAATTGAAATTAAAATCTATATTATTAGCAAATTATTACTTAGCTTAAAAGGCATAAAACATTTTAGTATTAACTAAAAATTATTTAGAAATGGCCATATTGTGTATGTATAGGTATATTCTATTAGTTCAGTTAATACGTTGTACCTACTAAGCATAGCTGCTAAGGTCAATGCACTCGTCTGACCTACGCACAGCTGTTAAGGTCAACGGACTTTCTGTTGCTACCTACGCACAGCTGCTAAGGTCAATGTACTTTGGTTGTTATGCGCAAGGTAAAATAATTTGTTGGTGCCGTGCGCAGTTCAGAGGCAATATAAGTCGCAGGCCAACTTGAATCTTTCTCTTTTAGTATCCAGCTTCTATAGAGTGCGCATCATTTTGGAATTCGACTTGGCTAGTGTAATCAAATATAATTATTAACAAATTAACTTTATCTTGGGTAACGACTGAGATAAAGATATTTATTCTGGGTCTCGACTGGAATAAATTCTACTAACATAACAACTTTATCTTGGGTAACGACTGAGATAAAGATATTTATTCTGGGTCTCGACTGGAATAAATTCTACTAACATAATAACTTTATCTTGGGTAGCGACTGAGATGAAGATATTTATTCTGGGTCTCGACTGGAATAAATCTTACTAATAACAACTTTATCTTGGGTACCGACTGAGATAAAGATATTTATTCTGGGTCTCGACTGGAATAAAATTTACTAACCTAATAACTTTATCTTGGGTAACGACTGAGATAAAGATATTTATTCTGGGTCTCGACTGGAATAAATTTTACTAACTCAACAACTTTATCTTGGGTACCGACTGAGATAAAGATAGTTATTCTGGGTAGCGACTAGAATAACATAGACTAACTCAAACCTTTATCTTGGGTCTCGACTGAGATAAAGATAGTTATTCCGGGTAGCGACTAGAATAACACTCACTAATCTCAAACCTTTATCTTGGGTCTCGACTGAGATAAAGATATTTATTCTGGGTACCGACTAGAATAAACACGACTAATACAACTTTGCTTTGGGTCTCGACCGAAGTAAAGTATCTTGTTCCGGGGAACGACTAGAACAAGATAATCACTAACTATTTGATTACCAACGCCATAAAGTCGATTCCATAGTTTTATACTGGTGAGTACATCTTTGATTAATCATATATTATATTTCATATTAATTAATATATTTATATACCTATATATATATACATATAGTGCCATTGGTCAAAGTAGCCACAACTTTGACAGTATTATATTGAAATTATTATTGTGTAGTGAGTAAGCTATTTTTTTGAATATATTGAAGTTTAGTAAGTGTGAAATTGAATTTTGTGAATTTTAGTTCTAGTTGTAGTGTTGTACTTAAGTTTTACGTGCGTACAATAAACCACTGGCTATAAAATATTCCCCGGCGTTATTATTTACAGTCCACATCCTTCTCTATATTTTTTCTTGAGTGTTCTCATTGGGCAGAACATTTAATGATCCTTCGTAGCCGGATTTAAAGTCTAGTGGTTTATAATCTCACACGTCTTAACATGAGTACACTTCAAAAATGTTTGGCTAACCAAGCCACCTCCGCAAAAATCATCGAAAAATCTCTTAAGAACTACAACAATACCGCTTTAGAGAAACGAACAAAAGGGCTTGTTTCTGAGCGCTTAATCGCTTTAAGCGAAATCTGGTCAGATTACAAGTCTACTCATTACGCAATTATCCAAGCTACGCAGGCATTGGATGACAGTGAACTTGAGAAGTACGACTATTTCGTACATGATCAATTTGCAGAGGTGGAAAATAAGTACTATGCATTCCGAGGTATTCTTAGAGATGCATTAGATGCTTTTGAGCCAAAAGCAGAACAAAAAATTGCTGCAGAAACTAGAACTGATCAGCAATCTTCGTCTTTTTTGAAGTTGCCCAGAATTACATTGCCAACATTTTCTGGTTCTTATGATTCATGGAGATAATTTCACGATTTGTTTAATTCTCTAGTTCATAAAAATCATTCTTTACCTCCGGGACAAAAACTACATTTTCTTAAAACAAGTGTTACTGGCGAGGCTGAACACTTGCTGCGACAGTTTCCAGTAACAGATGCAAGCTACGAAAATGCATGGAAAACGTTAAAGGATAGATACGACAATAAGCGAGTATTAGTGAACGCTCAGCTGAAAACTCTGTGTAATCTATCTAAAATAACAAATGAATCTGCCAAGGCGATACGATCCTTATTAGACAGATCTTCAGAATGCATTTTCGAGCTTGAAGCTTTAGGAGTTTCCACAAAGCAATGGGACCCAATTCTCATATATAAGTTGGTGCAATGCCTACCAACAGAAACCCATCGCTTGTGGGAGCAGGAGGTAAATAATGAAGAAGGTTTGCCTACGTTTGATTCTCTAAAAACCTTCCTAGAGACCAGATTCCGAACTCTGGAAGCAATTTTAGATTCAAAGTCAGTTCATCCAGAAAAAACAAATAACTCAAATAATTTCATCAAAAAGATATCAACACATTTCTCATCATCTACAGACAAATGCGCAATATGCAAAGAGCCACATAGATTGTTTAAATGTCCACAATTTATCAAACTTGACATTGACAAAAGGTTTAAGATCGTTACTTCTAACCGTCTATGTGTAAATTGCCTATCACGGCACCATAACACGAAATCTTGCCCAAGCAAATTTACGTGTCGGCAATGCGATAGAAAACACCATTCTTTGCTTCACAAGAATAGTGGTACATCCAATCAAAGTACTCACTTTTCAACTAAGCAAAGCAATAATTCTATTAAACAAGCACAGAAACTCAATTCTCCCTCTACATCTGAGGTCATACCAGATAGTTCTTTACGAACATTCTACACCAATCGCCCACGGCGTATTACACAAGCACTGCTTGCAACAGCATTGCTAAATATTGCCTCCTCAAAGGGCGTCATATTGACATTACGGGCCTTAATAGATTCTGGGTCTCAAGTGTCATTCATTACCCAAGCAGCAGCACGCAAACTGCAATTACCTACCACCCGCGTAGAAATTCAGATAACAGGCTTGGGGAACACACAAGCTACAAATGTAAAAGGAAAAACATCCTTTGAAATACGCTCGTTATCAGATTCACATAAGGCCACTTCAGTGACAGCACTAATCGTGAACAAGATCACTGAATTCCTACCTCCTTCCACCATTCAAATGCAAGAATGGGAACATATAAAGAATCTAGATCTAGCAGATCAATCTTTCCATAAACCCGGAAAAATTGATATACTTTTAGGAGCAGATGTTTACGGGGAAATTTTATTGGAAGGATTAAGAAAGGGTCCTCCAGGAACCCCTATTGCCCAAAATAGCACCCTAGGATGGATCCTCTTTGGAAATTTATCTCAAGCAGACTCTAGTTCCAAGGTTTCATCTTTAACAATCAATGCGCAAGCTGAACAAGATGCATCTATAGACAAAATCCTGCGAAAGTTTTGGGAAACTGAGGAAACCACTCCTCACGTACGGAAGTTCTCAAAATCCGAACAAGAGTGTGAACGGTTGTATCAAAATACTCATCGTCGCAATGCGAGTGGTCGTTATGAAGTATGTTTACCATTCATCGAAGAAAAACCAGTGCTAGGCGATTCCCGAAATATGGCCCTACGCAGGTTTTATAGTCTCGAGAAGAAACTACTTCAGAATGCTGATCTTTACAAAGACTATAAAGATTGCATAAACGAATATCAGGCCTTAGGGCATATGAAACCAGCTGAAAAGGAAGTTAGCAGAGAGCAAAGCTACTACCTTCCGCATCACGCTGTTATAAAATCAGATAGTACGACCACAAAGGTTCGAGTCGTCTTTGACGCTTCAGCCAAGTCTACTAATGGGAAAAGCTTAAACGAACAGCTCCATACTGGACCAGTCTTGCAATCTGAACTTTTTTCTATCTTACTACGATGGAGAAAATACAAATACGCTATGTCCGCCGACATAGAAAAGATGTATAGAATGATTAACATTCAATCAGCAGATCAAAGGTATCAGAGAATAATTTGGAGAAATAGTCCTAGTGAACCCAAAAAGGACTATCAACTAACAACGGTAACGTTTGGCACTACTCCAGCTCCTTATCTCGCTATCAAAACACTTCATCAGCTTGCACAGGATGAAGCTGAGAAGTATCCAATTGCTGCTAAAATTGTTACTCGCGACTTCTACGTAGACGATTTAATTACAGGTGCAGAATCTATCGATGAAGCTGTCAAGATACAAACGCAGCTCGTTAGTCTATTATCTTTAGCTGGGTTTAATCTAAGGAAATGGGTGAGCAACTCCTCGGATCTTCTAGCAGACATTCCAGAGGAGCAAAGGGAATTACAACTTCCCTTACGGTTTGCAAGTGATGAGTCAGTAAAAACTCTTGGTATCCACTGGTATCCAGGAGCTGATTACTTTATCTTGCAATATCGACAAATAGCAGACCGTCTATCTACTAAACGATCTGTTTTATCAGAAATTGCTACATTGTTTGATCCACTAGGCTGGATCTCACCAATAGTAATCACTGCAAAGGTTCTGATGCAAACTTTGTGGCTTTCTGGATGTTCGTGGGATGATCCGATTCCTGCACCCATTGACACCCAATGGCGGCATTTTAAGGCAGAGTTGTATCATATCAGCCAGCTTAAAATCCCACGCTGGCTACATACGACAAACAATTTAACAAATTGTCAGATACACGGATTCTCAGATGCCTCCAATCAAGCTTATTCTGCTGCTGTGTATATCAAGGTTGTTGACGTCGAAGGAAAAATCCATATCAATTTGCTAATGGCAAAATCAAAAGTAGCTCCTGTGAAACCTGTATCACTTCCTCGGCTGGAGTTATGTGGAGCAGTTTTATTAACTCGTCTTATAAATCGAGTAAAGATAGACTTGGAACTTAATCGAGTCCCCATCTATGCATGGACAGACTCTTCTATAGTCTTATCTTGGATACACAATCATCCAAACAAATATAAGACTTATGTAGCGAATAGGGTTTCTGAAATCCAGGAACAACTAGATATCAAAGCCTGGCGTCACGTGCGTTCCGCAGATAATCCCGCCGATTGCAACTGCAGAGGAATCAAACCTGCGAATCTAATCAATCTTGAACTCTGGTGGCATGGACCCAGTTGGCTTCAGCAGCCCGAGGAACATTGGCCTAAGTCAAAACCCTCAGCTAACATGCAGATAGATTCTGAACAAAAGCGCGTGACACATACTGCTGTAGCCCAAACAATGATAAACGAATTATTTGATAAATATTCTTCTTTCATAAAATTAAATCGTGTCACAGCATATTGCCTCAGGTTTTTGAACAATATCCGAGCAAGCCAAGATCTGACAAAAGGTTTAATTAAACAAACCGAACAGCTTTCCCCAACAGAGCTGCTGGAAGCAAAATATCTGTTAATAAAATTAGCGCAAGGCATTACTTACGATACCGAGATAAGACAATTAAAAGCAGGATTATCGCTTCCAGCTAAAAGCAATTTGATATCCCTTAATCCATTTCTTGACAATAACAAGTTATTGCGGGTAGGAGGTCGCTTACAAAACGCTCATATCCCATATGATCAACAACATCCGATCATTCTACCAAAAGGAAGTAAATTAACAAACCTAATTATAGATCATATTCATCTAAAAACTTTGCATGGTGGTATACAGCTTGTATTAAATACTCTAAGACACGAATATTGGGTTTTACAAGGACGACGAACAGTAAAAAACATCCTACATAGATGCATTCCCTGCTTCAAGCAAGCTGCCCGAACTAGGACTCAAATAATGGGAAATTTGCCAACTCCAAGAGTGAGTATCTCAAGACCATTTCAACAAACAGGTGTCGATTATGCCGGTCCTATTAATTTAAAAATGTCAAAGCACAGGGGCAATCGATATTACAAAGGCTATATATGTATCTTCGTCTGTATGGCCACGAAAGCTATCCATATTGAGCCAGTTTCTGACTTATCTACAGCTAATTTCATCGCAGCTTTCAAAAGGTTTTCTAGTCGCCGAGGTTTGTGCACTGATATTTATTCTGACTGCGGAACCAATTTTGTTGGTGCCGACAAGGTTTTCCAGAAAGAATTCAAATCTGCACTCAAAAACGCAAGCAACGAAATTGCTGAAAAAATTGCGCACGACGGCATTCACTGGCACTTCAATCCACCTTCGGCTCCACATTTTGGAGGCCTGTGGGAAGCTGGAGTGAAATCTATTAAATTTCATTTAAAACGAGTCTTAGGAAACGCCCTTCTAACTTTTGAGGAATTTGCAACAGTCCTGGCTCAAATCGAGGCCTGTTTAAACTCGCGACCCTTGTGTCCCATGACTGAAGATAAAGATGACCTCAATGCATTAACTCCAGGACATTTTTTGATAGGAAAATCCTTAATCGCACCACCAGAGCCTGTGATGCCCATTAGAATATCATCAGTTACTAGATTGAATCATGTACAACTCCTGAAGCAACACTTTTGGAACAAATGGTCAACCGATTACCTGAATTCATTGCAAAATAGGCCTAAATGGCAACAACCAACATTAAATCCTTCTGTCGGAGATTTAGTTCTGATTAAAGAAACAAATTTACCTGCATGTCATTGGATATTAGGAAGAATACTAGAAGTGCATAAAGGACATGATAACTACGTGAGGGTAGTTACAATAAAAACCAGCAAGGGCATCTTAAAAAGACCTATTACGAAAGTATGTCTCTTTCCAAAATCTGCAAAAAGCCCAAATCTGTAACGATAAGGGCATCTGTCTTAAAAAAAAAAAAAAAAAAAAAACAAATCATTTTTAACATACGTACCTACATACAGGTACACAACAGCAATGCCCGCATAAGAAAAGAGGAGAATAAAAAATAAATTTTTTGCATAAAAATTTTCCTGTGAAAAAAAGTTCTATCAAATATCAAATTTGTACCAAGCCAGCCGTTAACTCTGCATCCCGACATCATATCTCGATAAAATTCAAAACAATAACCGCTAATTTGAACAAATTTGAAAATTTATCAAATATAACCCGCATCGATTTGCATAAAACTCCTAAGAAGTCCGTTAGCCCTGCCTATAAATTTGAATCAGCATTCAAAATTACTATCCGTTAGGTCCCTTTAAATAGCGCGCACAAAATCCAAAGTGTATCAGTTTTATTTCAAGATGCAATCACCCAGACGCGAAGTCGCCAGTGCAGTAGAACTGCCACCAACACCGGGACGGAGTATTGAGGAGTTTTTGGAGGAGTTACGATTGAGCGCAATCCAGGTTCCAGAGGTCATCTGTGTGGATGATTCACCTCCACCATCCCCAACTCCAAGGCAGCAGAAGGTAATTAACCCAGAGTCCGAGGTGACCCCAATGGAGGCAGAGCCATCCACAGCTCTAACGTATCAGCAGTCACAGCCGTCCACTTCTGCTGTTCCCATCCAGCAGCCATCGACGTCGCAATCAGCTATCCAGCAGCCATCAACGTCGGATTCAGCTATCCAGCAGCCATCGACGTCTGATTCAGCTAACCAGCAGCCGACAGCAAAGGCTATCCAGCTTTTGCAGGAGATTGTCTTACTCCCAGGAGAGAACGGAGACAATGATCTTCAACTATACGTTGTCGACAACATAAATCCCGATCGAAGTGAAAAATTCACGGTTTCCTATGAAGCATTGCGGAAATCAAAGAAGCGAAGACAGCGTTTTACCACTCGCGGTGGAACAAAAATAAAGATAAAATTGTTAGCGAATGGACAAATAAAGTTAATTCAATAGAATCATTATTTTTATAACTCAACCCTTTCCACCTATAGACATAAGCCATAATAACAATTATGCAAGGTCGTTTTTTTTTTCTTTTCTCTCTCTCTCTCAAGTCTGGCACTCAAAAGTACAATAGTCAAAATTTTCAAATCGTTGCACTCAGATTCGAAGAAATAGTTCCATTGTTATTGGACATTGCTATAAGACATCTAAATTCTAAAACTCTAGATTAATTTAATAAGCCGTATGTAAATATGTACACACACACATACGTATAACCGTATTCCCATGTCAAAAATTAAAATTTCAAAGATTCAAAATTACACATGGGCTATAATAACAATTATGCGAAGTTCAGGTATTGCTATAATTTCATTCAATTGTAAAAAAAAAAAAAAAAAAAAAACAAATTGTTTCAAGACACAGAACTTCTCCCAATTTGCAATTTCTGCATTACAAACCACAACTTTTCATCTAGTAGACAGGGGCATAATCACAATTATGCAAAGTCCAAATCTTTGCTATTGTTCTTCATAACAAAGATTTTTTTTTTCAGACAAAAAAAAAAAACAAACCGCTTTAAAAAAAAAAAAAATAGGGTATTTCGCCAGACTCGAACCTTGGACCTGGGACGTGATACCTTATCAGCGCTCAGCCAAGTTCGGCTATGCTGCCAACGAGAGGCTCTCTCATTACATGTCAATATAAAACCCGTCCAACACGAAGTGATCGTCAATGAAACAGACGTCAACCAAATGAATGCGATGCTCTGGCTCAGCTAATCAATTCATTGCAACAGACATCACAATTTATTTTTCCGATTCCGATCGCTGGAACATTTAGGAAAGTAGGAAAGTAAGATATAATTATTTATATATATATATAGCAAAGAAGACAACCAAGGTATGCTTTACGTCGTCATTTTAAAATTAATTTATAGTTACTTGAAAGATTGAATTTTCAAATAAAATTCAACCTTTCAACAGGGGGCAGTATGTTCAAACCAACATTAAATAGCCACCTGAAAATTAAATCATTCAAAAGATTTTAATTCCAAGCATTTCTTATTATTGAAACTAGGTTGGGAACGAAGCTACATATACCTACCTACAAGCTCGTCGATAAAGCAGTTTTTTAGTGGAGACAACAATCGACACATGATCGCTACATTCCACATTACAAAATCTCGACACGATCGACAGAATTCATCAAGCTTTTAATTGAAATTAAAATCTATATTATTAGCAAATTATTACTTAGCTTAAAAGGCATAAAACATTTTAGTATTAACTAAAAATTATTTAGAAATGGCCATATTGTGTATGTATAGGTATATTCTATTAGTTCAGTTAATACGTTGTACCTACTAAGCATAGCTGCTAAGGTCAATGCACTCGTCTGACCTACGCACAGCTGTTAAGGTCAACGGACTTTCTGTTGCTACCTACGCACAGCTGCTAAGGTCAATGTACTTTGGTTGTTATGCGCAAGGTAAAATAATTTGTTGGTGCCGTGCGCAGTTCAGAGGCAATATAAGTCGCAGGCCAACTTGAATCTTTCTCTTTTAGTATCCAGCTTCTATAGAGTGCGCATCATTTTGGAATTCGACTTGGCTAGTGTAATCAAATATAATTATTAACAAATTAACTTTATCTTGGGTAACGACTGAGATAAAGATATTTATTCTGGGTCTCGACTGGAATAAATTCTACTAACATAACAACTTTATCTTGGGTAACGACTGAGATAAAGATATTTATTCTGGGTCTCGACTGGAATAAATTCTACTAACATAATAACTTTATCTTGGGTAGCGACTGAGATGAAGATATTTATTCTGGGTCTCGACTGGAATAAATCTTACTAATAACAACTTTATCTTGGGTACCGACTGAGATAAAGATATTTATTCTGGGTCTCGACTGGAATAAAATTTACTAACCTAATAACTTTATCTTGGGTAACGACTGAGATAAAGATATTTATTCTGGGTCTCGACTGGAATAAATTTTACTAACTCAACAACTTTATCTTGGGTACCGACTGAGATAAAGATAGTTATTCTGGGTAGCGACTAGAATAACATAGACTAACTCAAACCTTTATCTTGGGTCTCGACTGAGATAAAGATAGTTATTCCGGGTAGCGACTAGAATAACACTTACTAATCTCAAACCTTTATCTTGGGTCTCGACTGAGATAAAGATATTTATATTTATACCGACTAGAATAAACACGACTAATACAACTTTGCTTTGGGTCTCGACCGAAGTAAAGTATCTTGTTCCGGGGAACGACTAGAACAAGATAATCACTAACTATTTGATTACCAACGCCATAAAGTCGATTCCATAGTTTTATACTGGTGAGTACATCTTTGATTAATCATATATTATATTTCATATTAATTAATATATTTATATACCTATATATATATACATATAGTGCCATTGGTCAAAGTAGCCACAACTTTGACAGTATTATATTGAAATTATTATTGTGTAGTGAGTAAGCTATTTTTTTGAATATATTGAAGTTTAGTTCTTAAGTGTGAAATTGAATTCTGTGAATTTTAGTTCTAGTTGTAGTGTTGTACTTAAGTTTTACGTGCGTACAATAAACCACTGGCTATAAAATATTCCCCGGCGTTATTATTTACAGTCCACATCCTTCTCTATATTTTTTCTTGAGTGTTCTCATTGGGCAGAACACTCTACACCCAGAAACCTTAAGTAATATGTGAAAGCTTCTTTAGTTGGACCGCAAATAGTTGAAACTACAACCGACCGACATAAATCAGACAAATTTCATACGCTTAAGGAGCGTTTACAATGACAGAGTGGAGTGGAGTGTGCTTTTACCAGAGTAGCGTGCATGCACAATACAGAGTGAGCTTCATTCAGATTTTCGAAATCATATGTAATTATGTGACAGATTATCATGTGTTTACATTTGAAATATATTTCAAAACTGATCACAAATGGTGTTAAATTACAGAAAATAGTTCTATAATTACACCAGAATGAGCTATGATCAATTTGAATTATCATAAAATACAAATTAAAATTTATTACAGACACTTTCGAAATGGACGACTGCCATCTATATTGCATTGATAAGCCAATTCGAACATAAGAAAATTTTAATTCTTAATTGACTATATTTTGTTGAAATTGTATCATAAAAATACGAAATACATTTTTAATTTCTTATAAAAAATATTTATTTTTGGGTTTTTTGTTATAATTTATAAATTTTCGTTAGTTAAATCTTGTATTTATCAGTGCGACATCTGTTAGAAACTAGTATTTCGAAACAAATGGTAAAAGCTTTCGAAACTATCAACGTGAGATTGGGAATTGTTCCAATCTGACGCTACTCTGTGAAATCCACTCTGGTGGGTAGCGCGAAGAACTTATATGAGAGTGCAAGCTTGAGTAAAGGAGAGAAGATGCAATCTGGTGACTCCACTCTACTCTGCCATTGTAAACGCTCCTTTATCGTTGACAACTGCAGAAAATACCAATAACTTCTAGAAAGTACTGGTATTCGGTCGACAACAATTCGACAGCGAAGAATAATCCTTAGCTTCCCTCATATCTACCAATTGGCTAGTTATAAGACGGAGAACCCCTTAACGTATCAGATTGGAGGGACCAACGTCTAAATTCGTCACACGAAACTGATAAATATTTCCAACACTTCGTGCTTCACGAGTCTAGTACACGAAACACTTCCTACAACTTCTGAGCTCGTTTAGCGACGACTCGAATTCCCAAGCAGAAAAGGAGTAGTGACAAAATTATGCAGATACTCGAAGAGTTCAACGATAAGTTTAGTGCGCAGTCAAAATACAATTGTAGCAGTCGGCAGCGTCGTGAAAGCTCTGAAGGGGAAGCATTCTTCCTTCAAGGTGGACCTAAGTGCACTACAAAGCAGATGGCCGATTTTTCAGTCCATAGTGCAACTGCATTTGGATGATACCGAGGGTCACCCCAATGCCAAGTCCCCCGACAAAGCAGCTAATATTCCACAGCCTAACGGTCGCTCTACGCCGTTGTCTTCGAAAATTCCAAGAGAAAGCCCCGATAGCAACGATACTAACCTAGTTGAGCCAAATCCGTCTGCGGGTATTTGTGCAAATCCAGTGGGGTCCCAGTAAGCATCTGAGACACCTTCTATATTATCTAATCGAACACAGTACCTAGAGAATGACAGATTCAGAAGGAGACCAATGCTTTCACTAACAGAATACGACGGCAAAGCCCCGTGGAATCACTACGAGGTGTACTTCGAAGCAATCGCGGAAAACGAATGGGTGAGACGACAGAACAAAAGCTCTTTACTTAACAGCATCTCCGCGCGGCATGGTGTTGAGTTTTTATGAGAAGTTCAGCTAAGAGAAATGCGCTTTCCATCCAATTTTCTGCAGAGTACAGGCAGTCATTTGGTCACGTCCAGCTCAGCACAAGGGTTCAGAAGTATGGAGAGAGTTTTGCAGAATTTTCTACAGAACTTTTACGGCTGACCAGGCTTAAGTTACCATATTGTCTAAAGGATGCAAGAGACCAGATCGCTTTGGAACAATTCCTAGGCGGAATTTTTAACTTAGATGTCCAGGAAAGAGCTCGAGATTTTAACCCACCTACCTTGCAAAGACACAGTACAAACCGCTTTCCGGATCGAAGCCAATCATCGAGCTACGAGGGCTGTGTTATATATTCCTGGGATCACTTTAATAACACTCTGTTTTTCTCTGAAGTTGTCATTGCTTGTATTTGGGCGCCTCGCGTCTTGGTCGGCCTCCAGTTGATTTAAAATTATCTTGGGGTTTTATTTTTGTTTTAATTTTTTTTTAATTCTACCCCAGTAAACAGCTATTTTCTTTTTGCTTGTTTCCTTATACGTACTACTATTTACTATTTTATTTATTATTTTATTAGTTTCAGTTTAATATCATAACAATTTTTAAATTGTTGCTTAGTAGCCTCGTATTGCTTGTCTATTTGTTGTTTTCATTTCCTTATTTATTTATTATTATTTTGTTATATAATTTTAATATTTTTCACTTTAATGCTATTACTTATCAATTTTGTATTTATAGTTAAATCTAATGTATTTAATTTTTTTACTAATCTATCTATAATTATTTATTTATTTCTACTATCTAATCTGGTCTTTTTCTTTTTAAATTGTATTATTGTATCTATATTTATTTGTGTTTAACTATAATACATTTTTTATGCTACTGTTTTATCAGCCATCTATTTATGTCTCAATCTAATTTTAATTTTTTACGTGTTTGTACATATTTAGTAGGTCTTCTTCCTATTTACACATTTTAACTTGTTCAATGCTCCATGCTGACAGTGTCGATGTTCACACTTTTACACTTCTTCTTCTTCTTCTCTTGGTTTTGATCTGGAACTGTGGGCTCTGTGTGTGAGTTGGAGTTCCTTCACAATGACTTGACCCTATGGGGTATATAGCCAAAAAAGTGTGCCGTGTCCGACTAGTTATTTGATTGCCATATCCGGCTAGTTATTTGATTGCCATGTCCGGCTACTTTTAGATGCGCTTATATCTGATGACCTTGCTGGCCGCTGTCAATTGTTGTTGATGATGGTCTTGCAGGTATTTGATGTTCTCATTTAGTTATTAGCGTGTTGACTATTGATCAAGCAGTGGTGGACCAACACATAACAGGCATCTACAAAGAAGAACATATAACATGCAAGGATATACAACACTATAAGAGACGTGGGGTTAGGGTCTCTTAGAAGTTTGCTATATAAAGGAATTTATGAGTTTAAGACAAAATGAGTTGAATAAGATGTATTGATTGAGTTTATTAGCTGAAAATATAGCTCATTTACACCTGCAGCAGTCCCGCAGCTGCAGCAGTCCCGCAGATGCAGCAGTCCCGCAGCTACAGCAAAGTGTGTTAGTTCCTTGAGCCTGTTGAAGTCAAAAAATTCCAGCAAGCTTTTTAGAGATCTGGCGCCCAGAATAGTTGGGAAGCTACTTCTGATTGAGCTGAACCGGGTGCACTCTCGGATGCTGTGCTCTATGAAATTGGGTGTATTGCATGAATTGCAGTTGACCAAATCAGTTTTGCCAATGGTCTGAAAAAGTCTGGCGTCGTACCTGTGACCAGCATAGAGCCTATTAATGAATCTGGTTTCCTTGGAAGTGAAGTCCCATTCTAGCCAGAGGCGTTTTCGGAGTAAAAGGAAAACATTTTTGTAGAAGGACCCAGAGGAGGTAGACCGCCGGGTGAATTCTTCATCCCAGTCTTTGTGTGTGACACTGTTTATGGCAATTAGGGCATCCTCAAGGGAAAGGGAGGTCTTAGAGACCTGATCTGAAACTGCAGCTTGCTTAGCCTTCTTGTCTGCCAGCTCGTTAAGAGCTAGACCCCTATGGCCTGGGAGCCAGAGGATGCGAAAGGCGCGGGAAGGGTTCTGGTCTATTAGGTTGAATATTGATCTCGCATAGTAGTTTGAGCTTTCTTTCGTTAGAGATAGACAAGCAGATTTTGGGTCTGTGATGATGAGGGATTTAGTTCCGGGGTAAGAAGTTCCCAGCTCAACGGCCAGTCTAATGGCCAGTAGCTCACCTGATGTGGATGATCTTAGCACATTGTATTTCCTTGTGACGGTTTTCAGAGATGGGAGTTCAACCGCACACACACCTGTGTCTGATTGATTGAACGAAGCATCGGTGGCGTAAACAGCCCAGTCTTTCGAGTAGTGCGCGTTGACAGCATGAAGATACATTTGCGAGAGTTTTTCATCTGAGATGGTCGATTTGGTCTTACCAGCCCTTGCAAGTCTGCCATGATCTACTGATAAGTTCCCAGGAGGAGGAGTCAGTGTGCATTGGGCAATTTGAGGGAAAGTTTCTTGAAAGGTATGTGCTATGAATGCATAAGACGACCTCTGGGTGTAAGTGCTCTGGTATCATCCATAGAGATGTCACCTGAGCTGACAAGCTTGCAGAATTCCTTCGCAAGCATATTTTGTGTTCTGTATTTGTGCGGGAGCTCATTAGCCAGCCCATACAGGATGTGGATAGGGGTGGTGGGTGGTACACCAAGAGATGCCCTTAGGAAGGAATTTGTGAGCGTTCTGAGCTTATATTCGATAGTTTTGGGACGACACGCCATTGTGGTGTTGGATAGCTCGATTTTTGGTCTGATTGCAGCCCGAAAGGTCTTGAGTGCTGACTTGGGGTTGATGGGATGGCTTATTGCAGTGATCAGTCTGAGGGTGTAGAGGTAGTACAAGGTGGATTTAGATACCTGTTCAATCTGACACCCCAGAGACATGTTAGAAGAGAAATGTCTGCCTAAAAACTTTAGATTGGGACTTGTGAGCCTAGAAAATTGAGTGAGAGTGACGAGAGCTCGTTACAGCGAATTGGCATCATGATAAATTTATCTCTGTTATTTTGAAGGTTTAGACAGGATGCGGCTTCCGAGAAGTTTTGTAGCGCTGCTCCTAGCTTTGATAGCGCATCGCCGAAGGTTTTTCCAGATGAGATCAGGAGAAAGTCATCAGCGAATTGGACCATGCTAACATCTTCACTAGCGATGTCATGAAGCTTTCTAGTGTAGATGGTGAAGAGAGGGGGGCTGAGCGAGCTGCCCTGCGGGAGCCCACTGAATGACTGCACACTGACTGAACTTAGCGTGAGCTTGCTGCGGGATAGGAAGATCAAAATGCAGTCAGTGAAATTTTCCTGGATATCTAGAGATATGAGCATTTCTTTAAGGGTGTTCAGGCCGACTGCTGAGAATATGTCTACAGGGAGAATGATTGTCTTGAGTTTTCTATGACAATTGGCGGAACTCAAGACAAGAAATGTGTTGATGCACGGATTTACAGACTTTCCCTTGACGTATGCAAATGTTTGTTCAGCCTATCCGACACAATGATGTTAATGCATTTGATGAAAGTAGATATCAGGGCAATCGGTCTGAATGTGTCGAGGGCACTTCCAGCTTTATTTTTATTTTTTTGGAATTGGGACTACCTTGATTTCCCCCAGGTGAGTTGGTATTGATTTCGATAGCCAAAGCTCATTGAGCGAGTCCAGCAGAGAGCCAAGGGCAGTCTCATCTAGGCTTTTGAAGGCAAAGAAGGGGATACCATCTAAGCCTGGCGCAGAAAAGTTTGACTTCCTTCGTAGATCATCGGATAGCTTCACTCGGGTTAGCTGGCTTGGAGGCTGTGAGTTTAGCCTATTGTTCAAGGAGCTGACTACATTCGTTTGGCTCGGGGAGGGAGGTCTGATGAGCGATTCGAGAAACTCGAGAGATTCCGAGTCATCCCATTTCTGACAGGTATCAGAACCTTGAAATTTCGTTGACAGGTTTCGAAAAATTTTGAAGAATTTCCTAGAGTCCAGCCGTT
Organism: Dioctria rufipes; assembly: GCA_963924295.1. Classification (NCBI taxonomy): domain Eukaryota; kingdom Metazoa; phylum Arthropoda; class Insecta; order Diptera; family Asilidae; genus Dioctria; species Dioctria rufipes. The sequence continues at coordinate 144,173,791 of OZ002744.1, read as the reverse complement.
CTAAATTTTCAACAAACTTGGTGGTGTGAGAGGCTTTAGCCTTTCGAATGGATCCTTTCAGGAGGCTGGATGTGGCTAGATACTTATTTATTGAGATATTGGATGAGCCTCTCATGAGCTCAGAGAAGGCTACCTTTTTCTTTTCAAAGAGATGTTGAATGTCCGGATTCCACCATGACTTGGGGGAGAACTTGCTGTGAGGCAAAGAGAAGGTGTGTTCTCAATAATTTCTTTGATGTCCTCTACAATATGATTAGACCTTCCGAGCGCTTTGAGCGCTTCTAGTGCTCCAGTTTTATTCAGGAAGCGTCTTCGCAGGCTGGGCCAAGGTAGGGACGAATTTGCTAAGGTTATCTCAACTGGAAGGTAGTGAGAGCCTCCAACTTGCTGTTGGATTACTCTGGACGAGATTCGGATAGGCGGGATAGAAGTTATCACCAAGTCAAGTGTTGAACCCGAGCTGACTAGGGATGCGTTAGAAAAGAAGGTGGGGGAGGAATCAGAGATGATATGCAGTCCACAGGTTAGGCCAGTGTCTTTCAGGAGAGATCCTTTCTCACTGAAGCGTCGGACCTGATTATATTGTTATCCCATAGGGAGTCTTTTGCATTTAGTTCGCCACTCATAATTACCGAGTTGAAGGTGGAGAGAAAGACGAGAAAATCCTCTGTATCATTTTGGAACCTAGCTAGATCAGTTGTGGGAGGGGAGTAGGCAGAGGCTAAGGTGGAATCGGGGTCAGTCATCTGAACCACGACAGTGTCCATACCTGAATCAATCATGATACGCTTATAGTTAAGGTGTGACTTGATGGCAATCAGAGAGCCTCCATAACCGTCGGATCTGCCATTTCTGACTAGATTATAGCCTCTTCAGGAGGCAGGTTTCATTGAGTAGTATGATGTCGTATGTAAATGAGTTTAAGAAAAGTTCAAGGGGAGATTTGTTTGCGATGAAGCTCTGTATGTTGAGATGTAGTAATTTCGTGAGGTGTTGACTAGATCAGACAGAAGGCGTTTTCACCTGAGTGGTAAGGTTAGATGGTTTATCAGGTGGAGATACACTATTTATAATTTTGAGGTCTCCTGATATGTTGAACTTGTTAATTGTTGATTTCAGATTTGATAAAGAGTCAGAGTTGGGTTCGGTTGTGGAGAATTTGTTCAGCTCTGTGCTGAGAAATTAGACGAAGCGTTCCAGCTCAGACACTCTGAGCTTGTCAGCCCTAATGCCGGTGCCTGTTTTTCCACTATCCATGTTCTGTAGCATCGCATAGTGCCGGTTAAAGGGGTTGTTAGGTTTTTGGAAGCTAAAGCCTTTGCCTACACTGGAATATGATCTTTTGGATAGCATTCTATTGGCATCTTTGATCGGATTTCAGATCTTACGATCAGCCATGAGGGTCGGAAAGGGATCTCCGTTTAGTGTGTTTAACAGGTTAAATCTGTTTTCACTGATGGGTATTTGGTTTGCTTGACTTGCTACAACAATGATTATTGTCATGATTTTGAGAATGTCTTGCTCTAATTGTTTGGCCGGACTTGTGATTGCCTTTGCAGTTGTCGCAATAAGCAGGGTTTATGCAGGGCTTTGGTTCGCATGACTCTTTACAGCAGTTGTCGCAGAGAGGACTTTTGGATTTGCATTGCAGTAGGCCGCGACCATATCTGAAACACCTCATGCACAGTCTTGGACGGGGAGTGAAATATTCCACGGAGCGAATTGCTCCTGCAAAGCTACCTCCTTAGAGATCTCCGAACTCATGAAGGTGAGTTTTACGACGGGAATGGGTACGAATTTGTTTTCGCCAATTTTCTTCGTGAAGCGAAAAGCCTGCGTTACTTTGATCGGCGATGAAATATATTGAAGGATATCTTCCTCTGATAAATCAGTTGGTACATTTTTCACTATACCCTTCTTGCGTAGGTGAGTGAGTGGAACAAAGCATTTCAGATCTGCCGTTGGAAGCCCTTTTATGAGCAGGCTGTTAGCAGCTTCGCCAATAGAGTAAAATACTTTTACCGAATTGAAGGACTACTGCTCAATTTTTACAAATTGGAACTTGGCTGTGGCCAGAATAATACCAACAGCAATGTCACTTAATCTGATTCTATTTTCTTCTGAAGTCGTGTTTTAGTCCTTGTGACCAGGACCCAGTACGGGCCTTTGTCTTTGTTGGTATAGATAAAGAGATCCTGATTTGAGAGAGGGCTGCAGAGTATGGAGGACTGGGATTGTGTAAAGTAGAAATGTAAAGGAGTTCTGGCAGCATCTTTCAAAGCTTGTTCTGAATCGTGCGTTTTGCTACGTTTGCCGTTAGGAGCATCTGTGTCAGTGATGCCATTACCGCTTCGAGGGAATTATTTAAGCGCTGCTTTCGTGGTTGATTTCTTAGTGTTTTTGATTTTGTCTGTTGGCACTGAAATTTTCTTTATTGAATTTTGGGAACGATTTTCTGGAAGACTAGGGTTCCGAACTTTTATCATGTCCTACCCCCGGGGACCCCGGGGTCTTCCGTGTCCATTACTATATCGTTCTGCGTCATATTTTACCAATGATGCATACTATCCGCACCCGTTATGAAAGTGACGCCGAGAGCAACACACACCACTCAAAGTGCACACAGTTCAGTATTAAATTGATTAATTATATTAAAGATATAAGAATGATATAAAAATGTTGAAAAGGCTGTATACTAGCCTGGCTCTACTGCGAGCACTGCAGAAACAAGTGTTACGTACCTTTTTGACTATTGGGCGTCGTTTCCCAAAATTACTTGTGCTCTACTTGGGGGCTCCTACCATCCACTTCGGTAATCAATTCCAAAATTAAACAGAGTTTTCGTACACACCCACTTTACTTTTTATTTGCGAAATGGATTTATAGCTTTCTTTTCACAATTTTCTTTCACAATTTCTATTTCTTCTTTGTATTCCTTAATCAAACTGAGTGATTATAATTACTAATTTTCTTTTCACTTACGAAATATATCGATTCACAGGTGTAAATCAGAAGTTCTTTTACTTTGATGAAATGTAGATGAGCTCACGATACCTGTATCGTGAACGAATTTGTTGGAGCTGTGTCCGGTTCTTGTACCGACACAGCAAGTAATTTATTGTTCGTCGCAATGTAGATGGTGATAACAAAGATGACACTTACGATGCTTATATCGTAAGTTACTTATTGATTGTTTTCGGTTCTTGTACTAAGACAATCTTAATCGCGACTCACAAAAGCGATAGGTACTGGTAAAACAACACTTTGAATATGATAATGAACACTGATATATTTAATTTATTTGCACGATATTTATACAAGTTTACAAAAAACTAGAGTTACTTAAAGCTAGGGTCAATAATCATTACAGCACTAAATTATTGAGGTAAACGTATTGCTGACATACACAAATTAGCTCATTTACAAATTATTAAAGCGAATGACCTGTGCTGGTTGCGCGTTTTTATTTTCGTGTTACAAGCCAATTTATGTGTTGTCAGCGAATGCCTTTATGATTCCTAAGAGAAGGTCAATGATTTGTGAAATGCATGCAAATGAATTATCTTTGTTGATTTAATGAATATTAAGCTTGAAAAAATGACTTAAGATTAAACATCCTCCACCGCCTTGAACATTGAGTTCAATATTATATATACTATTCTAATGTTAGGCATCGAAGGTTACGCTAAACTCAGGATGACTTGTTTTAGGCTCGGTCTCGAATCGTCTGATTGATTTTCTTGGTGATGGCTTTGGTGGGCTTTTGATTCGTTGACAGATGGTCGCTCTGAATTTCCAAACGATGACGGTGCTTAAAGGAGCCACGAGCAGCAGAGCTGTATATGCTATAGTGTATTGATGAACATCATGTGCTTGAAGATGGGTCTTAGGTGGTAATTCATTGTATAGTTGTTTAATCTGTTCCTTTATGGCATCTAGTCCTGCCCAATGTCTATGATAGTGATATGTCTCGTTATCTTCTGATAGCAAATGTTGGGTGGCTATAACATCCGATAAATTTCCAGAGGGCGTATATCAGAGTCGTGAAATTGATGGATAAATGCTATGTCCCTGTATTGTTATCAGTTCTTGTTTGATCATGCAATCGCCTTAAATTTTCAAAATTCCTGTTTTCTCCAGAATTGTTTGCGTGATGTTGTTTCCACAAACTACGTTAAGTGTGGTTTTGGACTTAAGAGCATAGATCCATTCATTTGGATGATTCAACTGTATCCAGTGGGGTCCGTCTCCAACCCTTGAGACTTGACAGGAGGGTGATTGCGGCAGGTGGTTAATTAGATCTACTTCACGGGTACTGATATTTGACCCTCTTCGATATATTGGGTGTTTTTGTTTGCAGAGGTGCTGACCTTCAGCTATGATGGGGCAAGATTGAAGTTCGTATTCCGTTATCGGATAATATTGATCCCGATGCATATTTATTAGCAAATATGGGGTTGATGGATGAATGGTGAAGAAGGCGTTGTTGACCAATACTGGTACAGAGACAAGTTTGAATAATTCAAAGTCTTCAAGGGTCAGTAATGGTATTCTGAGGCGGAATATCAAGTGCCTTGTTGCTATTCTTGCTTCGATTGTCATCAAGTTGTAGAATTTTAATACTTCATCCTGGGTTACTGGCAGCCGTAACGACGATGACATGTGTTCCTTAATAGTTGTCCGCTCTCGTCTTAATTGAGGTGGTGAGATGAGCTGTGGACTGTTTTTTCCATGGTGAGTGTCGACGAGTACATCTACAATCGAGGCTTGAATTTGCTGGAAGCGTATGGCGGATAAGGTAGCCTGCATTGTCAAAGATATGAATGCTTGTGACAGCCTTTCTTCTTTAAGTTCCTTTGTTAGACCGTTGACCTTTCTTGCGAGACTAGTGATATGCCCCTCTAAGTTTTGAAAGTGCTTATCTATTATGTCCTGGTTTTTTTTCATCACATTTAATGTGGTATCTATCAGCGATGTTTGGTTCCTTATCAAAGCTGTCAGGTGCCCTTCATTTTGCTCTATTCCTTCAATGGTATCGGACATTTTATCTGCGTAGTTCGAATCCAATACTCCGTAAAGTGCACTTGCGATGTTGCCCACAAAATTCAAGGCTCCTCTTTTTACTCTGGTGGTGGCATTACCTTTGGACTGAAGTAGCTCATTGGTCTTTGAGATATCTTCGATGAGGTTTCGAAAGTGGTCGACTGCACGTAAACAGCTGTCCCTGTCTGTCATCAAATGACAGATGTAATTTAATGTCTGTGTTGCATTTGCAAGTATCTCGAACTCATTCCAATAGTGCTGGGTGTCGTAGTAAGCAATTACATTCCACTCACTTGAGATAATGTTTATAACACCCAAATTTTCAAAGTATATTCCCGGCTGTGAGTGGAATGGACTCAATTCAACGGGACTGCCATGTGTCAGTGGTACTAAAAGGCACGTTAGTAGTAATGTGGCTACCGCTGAGCCTGGTGACCGGCGAGCCTTTTTGTTCGGGGACGAGTCTGTGTCTGGTGAATGATAATTGCCATCGGTATGCTTCGAAGTAGATATAGTTTGTTGTTGTTGTTTATGGGTACTTGTCAATTTGTAGTGATCTAGATTCTTCAATTTAGTACTGTGCTTGTTTTTGACGTTGGACAACAGTTCTGTGGCTTTGTCTAAATCGTAGTCCTTTTCGATAGGTAATGGCGCAAGCTTATGTATGGGCCGACGTAACACTCCACTGGAGGTTCTAATATCAGCTACTCGAACCAGACCATCATTTCCATGGTGGATTTTAATTATTCGACCTAACGGCCATTTTAATGCCGGTATATTGTCCCCTTTTATAAGTGCCATAGTGCCAGGTTGAACATTTTGGCAGCGTTCCTTCCATTTATATCTGTGTTGCAACTGATTCAAATATTCGCCAGACCACCTTATCCAGAACTAATTTTTGATATGTGTAACGAGTTTCCATCGTGTAATAAGATTTATATTAAGTGGTTTGGTGTCGGCATCTATCATACCAATAAGGGGTACTCCGATGAAGAAGTGTCCTGGAGTCAAGGCGTTGAGATCGTTAGGGTTAGAGGACATTGGTGTGATTGGTCTGGAGTTTAAGACTGCCTCAATTTCGACAATAGCTGTTTCGAGTTCTTCATATGTTAGTGAAGCGGCTGCTAACGTGCGTTGGAGAAGATGTTTAACTGACTTTACCGCAGCTTCCCAGAGCCCTCCAAAATGCGGTGCTCGAGGTGGAATGAAGTGAAAATCGATGTTCTTTGTACTACATATTCTTGTTATCTTTTCTATTGCAGTTTGAGATCCAATCATGTCCTTTACTTCTTCTAACTGGTTTTTGGCACCCACAAAGTTTGTCGCATTATCACAGTAAATGTTTGCGCAGTGACCTCGTCTACCCATAAAGCGTTTGAGTGCCCCAAGAAAGCCTTGTGTTGTTAAATCGGTGACTAGTTAAAGGTGAGTTGCCTTGGTAGCAAAACAACAGAATACTGCTATGTAAGACTTCTGTGGCCTTTTTCCTCTGATCTTGTAGTGGGTCCATACTGGTATGCAAAAATCTACTCCCGAATTGACGAACGGTCTTGCTGGCTGAACTCTATCTGCAGGCAAATTGCCCATTAACTGTGAAAGTAGTTTGGGCTCTGCCTTTACACATCGTACACAATTCTTTACTATGGATCGCACCAGAGTTTTGCCTTTTATTGGCCAAAATTTTTGTCTCGCGATTGACAACAGCGCCTGAGGTCCCACATGGTAGTTATCTTTATGTAGCTCGCTTAGCAGTAATTTTGTGAAAGGATGTGTGTATGGCAACAATATTTGATATTTGGCGTCATATGAAAGATTTGAGGCTTCAAGTCGGCCTCTAACTCTGATGAGTCCTCGAGTGTCTATGAATGGGGTGAGACTGCTAAGAGAGCTGTTTTTGTTAAATTCTGCAAAGCGTTTTAGATGGTCGAGATCATCTTTGAACTCTTGCTCTTGCATGTGCCTTATTATAGCTACTTAAGCTTCATTGATTTCGTGTATGGAGAGTGATTTACCTGTATTACTTGCTTGTTGTTGATTGCGATGTCTCATGATATTTATAAAGCGTGCAATATAAGCGAGCGTATTCCGTAACTTCCTGAACGAATTTCCATGATCGATTTTATCGATTGTGGATGTTGAATCTTCGGCTGCTGAGGCTGATAACGTGAACCCCTTTTTCTCTTACTTGCATTCTTCTGTTTTCAGGTATGGTGGTGGCCAAAGGTCTTCAGTGCCATGTAGAAAGGTGGGTCCGTAAAACCAAAGTGTGGAACCTTCGAGTTTTTCGGGCTCGATTCCTCGCGAAAAATGTCAGCAGGGCTGTCCTTAGAACCCACGTGGCGCCATTGCGTGGGAACGCTTACGTCCTGTATACTTGAGACTCTATTTGCAACGAAAGTATGAAAGTGTGAAGATGAAGAATTTAGCCATGCTAGGACTATTTCGGAATCAGACCATAGGAATACAAGGTCTTTCCTCATTCGTAAGTCCCTTTGGATGCGATTAGTTAGATCCGCTGCCAATTTAGCTGCACAAAGCTCTTGTCGAGGTAATGTGGTTTGTTTCATTGGAGCTATCCAAGATTTAGCGCATAATAGGCGTACTACAATAATGTTGTCCTTATCTATGGATCTTATATATGCAGCTGCACCGTATGCTTTCTCTGAAGCATCTGCGAAGACATGAATTTGCACTACTTTGGGGATTCTATGAGAAAATACATGCCTTGGAAAATTTATGTTGCTCAGTAACTTTAGATCTGATCGAAATTTAATCCATGATGTATGTAATTCTTAGGGTAACGCTGCATCCCAATCAACTTTGAGTGTCCACAGCCTTTGAAGAAATAATGTAGCATTTACCACAACTGGAGCTATAATACCTAATGGGTCGTATAGGAGAGCAATATCCGAATACGTTGTTCACTTTGTCACCTTACATGATTCAATTTGTGCAGTCTTTACACGGAAAGAGTCAGTCTTAGGAAGCCAGATCAGACCGACCGTTTTAATGTGCTCGTCCAATTTATTGTTGAAATCTAGTTGGAGCTCTTGATCTGTTGGAGGTATGCTCTGCAGCAAGCGCTGGTGATTTGCACACCATTTTCTTAATTTAAAGCCAGATGTGCTAAGTATTGATTGGAGCTGAGTTTGGATGTCAAGAGTTGCTGATAAGGTGTCTGCACCGGTGAAAAGATCATCCATGTAGAAGTCACGGTTGAGTATTTCCGACCCCACAGGATAAGTGAGAGCTTGATCCTATGCCAATCTTTGAAGACATTTAGTGGCTAGGTATGGCACACACGTGGTTCCGTATGTTACCGTTGACAGTTGATAGACTTTAAGCGATTCACTTGGATCAGGCCTCCACCAAATTAGCTGATATTTACTATCGGATTCTTCAACTTCTATTTGCCGATACATTTTCTCGATATCAGCAGTAAATACGAGTCGTGGTAATCGAAAACGTAAAAGAATGGAAAAGACGTCATCCTGTATAGTTGGACCCGTGCATAGTATGTCATTTAAGGATATGTTCTTCGATGTTTTTGCTGAAGCGTCGAATACCACTCTAAGTTTTGTGGTGCTGCTATACAATGATGAGGCAAGAAGTAGTATGGTGCCTTGATGATGTTGATGTTGACTTCCCGCATATGACCCAAGCGAAGATACTCCTCCATAAATTCCACATATTGTGTTTTACCCTTCTTGTTATTGGCTAACTTTCGTTCCAATGATCTAAATCTTTGCAAGGCAATGTCTTTTGATTCCACTAATCTAGTAGGCTGAACTAGAAATGGGAGACTTACGATAAAACGTCCACTTAAACTTTTTCTTGTGTTTTGATTGAAGTGTATCTCACACCGTTTCTCTGCCGTGGTAAAATTCGTGGAAGACCCTTCAGTCTCTTCCAACTTCCAAAAACGCTCAATTTGCTGATCTAATCTTTCATCTTCGCTGCAAATTCCATAGATTGCGTCAGATTGAGACATATTATTGATCTTCCCTGCCACAGTCCAACCAAAAACAGTGTTTTGAAGTGTTGGTAACATTTCCCCTAACTTTATCTGGCCAATTGACAAGAGTGAATAGTAAATCTCTGCACCAATCAACAGATCAAGAGATCCAGGTCGATCGAAGGTTGGATCAGCTAACGCAATGTTTTGAGGTAGCGGCCAAGCTGAAGTATCTATTGACTTAGTGGGTTGAACTGAAATGATTTTTGATAGCACATGGGCTTCCAGTCTTGTAGTACAATTATTTATTCTAGATTGCAGCAGTACGTTCACTCGACTATGGGATTGTTGTCTCCGCAGACCAATGCCCTCAATGTGTAATTGCTTTGGAATCTCTGTTAATTCTAATTGTTTCGCCATCTTCTCGGTCAAGAAGTTCAACTGAGAGCCTGAGTCTAACATGGCTCTACATTCCACTTTTTTACCTCTGTTGTTAATTAGATTAACGACTGCTGTGCTGAGGAGAACATAGCCCTTCAATGACTGAGCTGTTTTTGTTGTCAACGATATTGATTGCTCGTGTGCCTGATTGAAATGTGTTGATGATAATTTGTTGCTTGCTGGGTGTGCAGCAGTAACTTGACTCTGAAGATTTTTGCTTTGCGTATATGATGATCCGGATTTGGACAAGGCGTTATCAGTATGCAATAAAGTGTTATGTCTTTTTGAACACTTGGTGCATGCTCGGGCTGTACAAGTATCGACCCGGTGACCTGCATCGAGACAGTTGAAGCACACATTGACTCCTTTCACATGAGCAATGCGCTTGAGTGGAGTTAATTCTTGAAATCTCCGACATGCAAACAGCTCATGATTACCTTTGCACATTGTGCAAACTGATCCGTTTGTCACTGTTGAAGTAAAAGCACTTGAGACACCTATTCTACGGTTATAATATTCAGTGGGTTTACCTTTGTTTCCCAGGGTCTCTAATGACTGGAAGCGCGTTTCTAAAAACACTAAGAAGCTCTTCATAGATTGCAGTGCTCTGGGCTGGGCCAAAGATTGCTCGTAAGGCGTGTGTGTAGTACGGTCCAGTCTCTTTATTAATAGATGATGTAAAAGTGGAACCCAATGGGTGATGTTTATTCCCAAGTTCTCTAAGCCGAGTAGGCATTCCTGGGTTGTGTCATGCAGGGCCTTTATGGCAGAAGAACTTTCGTTGGTTATACTGGTCTGCGACAGCAGTCTATTTAGTAGTGCAGTTACCAATAACCTAGGGTTCTCGTAACTTTCGGTGATAATCTTTCACGCAGCAGAGTAATTTGCATCAGAAATATTAAGATGTCGCACTAATTTCTCGGCTTCGCCTGATAAGCTGCTTTTGAGATACCACATCTTTTGGCACTCCGACATTGTCTGCTTGTGCACTACTTCAGTGAAAAGATCATGAAATTGACGCCATTTCAAGTAATCGCCATCGAAACGTTGCAGAAAAATTTTAGGCAGCTTCATCACAGAATTTGTACTCACATCTGCTTTGTGGTCATTGCTCTTACTACCCGCATAATTGTATAGTTGTGCCAAAGTATTTTGAACTTCTTCCACTAAACTGAAGTATTCCTCTGCATCATAACTTATTATTGTGGGGTCATCGACACTATCCCAAATTTTGTAGTGGAGCCTTTGAACATTATGTAAGTATTGTTCTATTGTTTTGATCTTAAGCTGGCAGAATTGCTAATCCTGCTACTGTTTTACGCAATACAGCTAAAACAGATCGTTGTTTATGTAAAGTTCCGGGAATGCTTGCACCAAAATTTTCATTCTTATTTTCTGTATGGGTGGATTGCGTTGTTGCTGGATTATCTTCTCTATTAATGTCTTTCAATGCCTTATCCGCTTTATCGATAGGCTCACGCTTCTCTTCTAAGGGTTGAGTGAACTTTTTAATTGCCTCAATCTTTTCATTCATATCTTGGATTATCTGCTCATAGACCTTCTTTATCGCTTCATAATAACCAGTTGAGAGGTATGGATGATCTGATATGTCTCCCGATTGCTTCATAATGACTGCGTTCGTTGAAGAAAATTCATTCCAGCAAGCATTTAGGGCATTCGATCTTGACTTTAAATAATCTAAAGTTTTCTTGTCCTCGGGATCCGTCTTATAGTTGGCGATTATCTTTTGAATTTTGCCTCCAATCTTCTTCTACGAAGTTATACGGTCTTCTACACTCATGATCAAATCAAATTATCACGTCGGGGTCACCAATGTAAATCAGAAGTTCTTTTACTCTGATGAAATGTAGATGAGCTCACGATACCTGTATCGTGAACGAATTTGTTGGAGCTGTGTCCGGTTCTTGTACCGACACAGCAAGTAATTTATTGTTCGTCGCAATGTAGATGGTGATAACAACGATGACACTTACGATGCTTATATCGTAAGTTACTTATTGATTGTTTTCGGTTCTTGTACCAAGGCAATCTTAATCGCGACTCACAAAAGCGATAGGTACTGGTAAAACAACACCTTGAATATGATAATGAACACTGATATATTTAATTTATTTGCACGATATTTATACAAGTTTACAAAAAAATAGAGTTACTTAAAGCTAGGGTTAATAATCATTACAGCACTAAATTATTGAGGTAAACGTATTGCTGACATACACAAATTAGCGCATTTACAAATTATTAAAGCGAATGACCTGTGCTGGTTGCGCGTTTTTATTTTCGTGTTACAAGCCAATTTATGTGTTGTCAGCGAATGCCTTTATGCTTTCTAAGAGAAGGTCAATGATTTATGAAATGCATGCAAATGAATTGTCTTTGTTGATTTAATGAATATTTAGCTTGAAAAAATGACTTAAGATTAAACAACAGGCTTTCTTTTCATTTACGCAATTAATCGATTCACAAATTTCTTTTTGTTTACAAAATAGATCGATTCACAATGTTTTTTCACTAATTATTACCTTACTTGGTATGGTTTGGCCCTACTTAATTTCCTAGACCTTGCTGTTCCTACTTTTTTGTTTACCCAGAATCCAGCTACTAATCATTCAAAACCGAACTCTCTTCGCGCCGGGTTGCAATCTACTCTCCGAACCGCCGTTATTTTAGTTTTTAACACAACTCGATTTTTGTTAAAACTCGACTGCGCTCTACAGCAAAACTTTAAAACTCAACTTCCAACCGCCGTTCATCAACTTTTTTTTTATTCGCGCATAGAAACTCCAAAATTCAACTCCGTTTTCGTGTCAAAAATCGACTGCGCTCTTGATCATTTTTATCGCGATCAAGAGCCGTCGGTCAGGGTAGAAAATTCATAGTTGCATTTCTACCCTGAGAAAAATTTTCATTTATTCTGGACTTGATTAAACAAGTCCGGAATATTTTTCGTTGGATGGTGGCTTGAAAAAATGAAATGTGATGTTTTTATAAACATCAGCCACCGTCCCGTCGATTGAAATTGCGGCGCGCGTATACATATAATGTAATTTCGCGGCGCGCATTTCTTATCGCGAAAGCTTTTCTTTGTGATATGTATGTACGTTCGTACAGATGTACATATTGTAATTTTCATGTCAAATCGTACTGAAGGTACGATTTGTCTTTTGTTTTATATTTTTTAAGTTAAATCTTTCTACTGACAAATTTTTCTGAAGGCAAAATTTGTCCTGGGAATAAACTTTGTAAAAACGAATGGTATGTGAAGAAAATTGCTGATGCAATTTTCTTCACTGATTGAATAGATAAGCTAATCATGTTTTTAAGCATGATTAGCTTATATGAAAACTTATCCATGAAATGTTTTAAATAATTATTTATTGCCTTTTTTCAGATCTCTTTTTAGGCATATTTTAATTATATAACAATCCTTCCCCCTGAGAAAAAGGGAATTATTCTTTGAAGAGGAATAATTCTCAGGGGAAGTTGTTTTTGGCGCTAATTGGGTTCGGGGTTTCGGTTCGGTGTGGGCTTACATAATTTTGTTTTAGCATTCTATTTTTTGAAAGTTTCTTACCCTTCTTTTCTTATTGTTGGCACGGTGCGGCCTTACAAAATTATTTTGGGCTAACAACTTTTTGTTTTTATTTACTAGCTTAATTTTAATCCTATAGCAAATTCTTGGTCGTTACCTAGTAGCCTGGTATTAGTGTTTGTTTGTTATTTTCATTTCCATATATATTTATTATTATTTTGTTATATAATTTTAATACATTTCTGTCATAGGTCTATTATTTTGTTTATTTTATTTATCTAAAGTTTATATATTTTGTGCCTTTTCCTACTTTTATTATTTTATTTTATTTTCAATGCTCTTTTATTTATACCTTTTTACCTATTTTTTTTATTTATATTTAATTCTCATGTCACTTTAATTTCTTACTATTCTATCTGTTCCTACCATTAAGAAAGAATTCTCATAAATATTGTATTTTGAATTTTAAAACTAAAGCTACCTAACACCATTATATTTGAATTTGCAATATTCGTGAACGTAGCCTAATCATGAATTAACTTTAAACTTCGATGTTGGTAGTATTTTTTTTTGTCATACTATTGCCTTCCTTTGTTTGTAATAAAAATGTCACTTTCGCTCAATCTCTCGTTTCATTCATATCGTTATCTACAGTTCACTACAATTTTCGCATCAGCTACAATTTTCGTATCGCTTACAATATTTCGCATCGTTTCAATTTCGCAAATTAATCTAAACTCTTGGATTAACAAAACATTGGTCCTTCAATACCGGATAGTACACTGGTATCGTTTTATCACTCTCGTATCACAAATTTCGTGTCGATCATCATTGCCTTTATATTACATCATCATCATCTACCACTCGAAAGTGATTCGATAAAAAAAAAATAATAATAAACTGTAATCATCATCGGCATCGTTGGAATTAGATCAACAGAAACAAACAACGTGCAAGCAAATAAGCATACCTCTTTATCGAATGCGGTGATTATCGGCATTACCACAGCACGTGATTTGGGATATTCGCATCGACAGTCAATATTTCACACAGCACATCGTAAGAAATTTTATATTGCTATTTATCATCAGAATCTGTAAGTCGTATCGCAGTAAGTAAAATTTCAATTTCGCAATTTTTTGTTGTCATCACATTGTTCCATTGCAACCGCTATTAAGCAGGCAGAAAATTAGTACCAAGCAAGTAAATTAGTGCCACAATTGTAATAATAATGGCTCGTCCAACTGATCCCGCTACAATAAAGCTACTTGCTGAATTAAAGGTTCAGCGCGGAAGTGTTCAAGGCCGACAACAAAAATGAAAACGTACGTGGAGAAATCTGGTCCAAATACAACATTGGCTGACCTAGAAACACGACTTGGACTTCTTGATGGATATTTAAATACCTTCAATAGTGTTCAATCGAAGATTGAGTATATTGACGAGGATGAAGCTAAATGTGAAAAAAGGGAAGCCTTCGAAGAAACCTACTGCGGAATAAAAAGCAAAATTTTGACATTTATATCACAAAAAAGACCGCGGGGGTCATTAATGGCAGATAGTCAACTTTCTTTTGCAACATATCGTTCCAAAACTGCCCGACTTCCTCAGTTAGAGCTTACAAAATTTACCGGTAAAACTATAGATTGGCCGAACTTTTTCTCTATGTTCAAGACATTAGTGCATAATGACGATGAATTGTCAAATATCGAGAAATTTCAGCATCTGCGTTCCACGCTATCTGAAAGCGCGTTCCGCACAAAACAATCGTTAGAAATGACAGCAGAAAATTATGAAAAGGCCATTGAATTATTAAAGAAAAGATATGATAATACAAGACTTATTTTTCAGGCTCACATTAATGATATTTATAATTTACCGACTGCTGAAAAGGGTTCTATCTATTATCTGAGAAACCTGAACGATAGTGTAAATTCGCATTTACGTGCATTATCGTCTCTTGTGGAAAATCAACAAATCACCGATGGATTGCTTATTTATCTTATATCGCAGAAGTTGGATCCAGTCTCAAGAAACAAATGGGAAGATGAAGCACCGCGCGACGTAGTTCCATCCTGGGATGAGTTCTCCTCATTTATACAGAAACGCTGTCAGACATTGGAGAACATGGCGCAAACAACTATTGCAACTTGGAACAAACCGGCAAGTACAAATTTCGTTAACCAACATAAAAGAAATACTAATCAAGTTAGAGAAACAACCTTAATAACTACTAAAACTCTAAATAGCTGCTCTCTTTGCAATAATTCAGAGCATATAATTAATAATTGTCCAAATTTCATTACTTTAATTCCGAGAAATGGTTTCAATGAAGCTAAAAGATTGAATTTATGCATAAACTGTCTTCGATCAGGACATAGTGTCAAATACTGCAAATCTAGCCGTTGTCGCTTTTGCTCTGCTAAACATCTTTCATTACTCCATATGGCTCCGATTGAGCAAAATTTAAATCTCTCATCACCTCAAGCTCAACCTGAACGTATACATATACCACAATCCTCGCAAGGGCCGGGTCAAGCACAACCATCAGTAGCTCTTTGTTCAAACAGTGGCCATAGTACAGCAGATAACTTTCATGTCTTCCTAGCAACCGCGATCATATAAATCAAAGATAGTGTTGGCTCTTACACATCATGTAGAGCTCTGCTGGACTCTGTTTCGCAATTAAATTTCATATCGGAAAGATTATGTCAGCAGTTACGTTTCAAAAGGATAAAGGTAAACGTGCCAGTCAGTGGAATCGGAAAATCCAATACTTCCGTGAAATTTAAGGTTAATATTCAAATCAAGTCGCGTCTTAATGAATATACAAACTCATTTGAAGCTTACGTACTACCCTCCATCACAGAAAATCAACCCAGTTCCTATATCGATACAAAGGATTTCGACATCCCTGATGACATTAACTTAGCAGATCCTGGTTATAACAAGGCTCAGAGGATTGATCTTCTCATCGGCGCGAGCAATTTCTTTGAGTTGTTATCTGTCGGACAATTAAAACTTGGGGTCGATGAACCCTTACTACAAAAAACTGTCTTCGGTTGGATAGTTTCGGGGAATTTCAAAACTAAAGTCAACTCGAAAACATGCAACATCGCCATTACACCCCCTTCAGATGTATCCCACACGTTAGATAACCTGCTTAAGCGCTTTTGGGAAATCGAAAATCACACTTCAATTGTGAAAGGTACTACATCTGAGGAAATGGAGTGTGAAGCCCATTTTTCTAGAACTTATTTAAGATTACCATCTGGTAGATTTTCGGTCAGACTACCTTTTCGATGCAGCCCTTCAATATTAGGAGATTCTTTAGAAAAGGCCAAATGGAGGTATTTTAATTTAGAATCCAAGCTATCAAAATCATTCGAAATTAAACAGCAGTATTGCAAATTCATGGAAGATTACTTGAGATTGGGACATATGCAACCCATTAAAATAAGTGAGCTCAGTGTCGACCACTACTTTCTCCCTCATCTTTGTGTTCTCAAGCCGGAGAGCACCTCTACAAAGCTAAGAGTAGTTTTTGACGGGTCATGCAAAACCAGTACTGGTCAATCTCTCAACGATATCCTTATGGTTGGCCCAGTTGTCCAAGATGACTTGTTTACAATTCTACTCCGCTTTCGAAAGTTTCGATATGCGATGACTGCCGACATTTCAAAAATGTACCGCCAGGTAGAGGTACAAGATCCTGATAATCACATGCAATGCATTTTATGGCGGAATTCAAAGGACACAGATCTGCAAATATATCGTCTTATGACTGTGACCTATGGGACTTCATCTGCATCATTCCTAGCAACGCGTTGTCTTAAAAGGCTAGGGGAGGAGGAAGAACCATCATCTGATTTAGGATCACGAATTGTTAAGAATGATTTTTACGTGGACGACATGTTTACCGGCACAGATAGCATCGAAGAAGCTATCAGAGCTCGTTATGAAGTCGAAGGATTACTTCAGAGAGGTGGGTTCTTACTTCACAAATGGTGTTGTAATGATGATCGAATTCTTAATCACATACCGGTAGAAAGCAGAAAGAAATTAGCCAATATTGGAGAAAACGATGCTGTGAAGACTTTAGGGTTGACTTGGAATCCTATTCAAGACAAGTTTCACTTTACATTCGCAGATGCAGACAACTCTGTCACACCAACAAAGCGTAAAATTCTTTCAACGATTGCACGATTGTATGATCCACTTGGATTAATAAACCCAATCATAGTTAAGGCCAAAATTTTCATGCAAGGCCTCTGGAAGCTAAATGTTGATTGGGACGAATCTCTGCCGATTGAGCTACAATCACAATGGAAATCATTCATTCATCAGCTCAAGGATATCAGTCAAATTGGGATAGCAAGACATGTGCTCCCGCAGATTGCATATGCAAATCTTGAGCTTCACGGATTTGCTGATGCCAGCTCTCTCGCTTATGGACCGTGCCTGTATATCAGAGCAACTGATAAATCAGGTAATATAACAATAACATTGCTTTGTGCAAAATCAAAGGTTGCCCCTATAAAGACTCAAAGTATTCCAAGATTAGAGCTTTGTGCTGCATTAATGCTATCTGAACTCATGCTTCGAGTCATATCATCTATAGCAATAGACTTTCACAAGTCCTACTATTGGTCGGACTCGACTATTGTCCTTTCATGGATTTCTGCACAAGCCTGCAACTTGAACACTTTCGTCGGCAATCGTGTCTCGAAGATACAAGAGCTAACTCAATCCCGCAGTTGGAAACATGTGCCCACAACAGAGAACCCGGCGGATATAATCAGCAGAGGACTTTCATCGGGAGAATTACTGAGTTCACACTTATGGTTCAATGGACCTAGCTTCTTGTGAATCTTCATGGCCTCCACAACATATCCTTCCACATCAAGACTTGCCAGAGCAACGGAAGGTAAAGGTCGCGTTAATTACTGAAAGGGTTGAAGACCTTGTCACTACTTCAAAATTTCGCAACACCCTTTTGAAACTTCAAGCTGTTTTCGCGTACATATTTCGCTTTTATCATAATGCAAAACTAAAGAACCCATCTAAAAGAATTGTCAGCCCATTAGGCATAGATGAATTGGACTTTGCACTTAAAGCTGTCATCAAGATGGTACAAAAAAGGGAATTCTCTCCAGACTACGATGATCTTAGTTCAAAAAGGGAAATTTCCACTAAAAGCTGCTTAAAGACTTTGACTCCATTTGTAGACAAGGAAGGCTTGGTTAGTGTTGGAGGGAGAATAAGGAATTCGGGTTTAGACTACGACTGCATGCATCAAATCGTACTACCTCGCTCACACCCGCTCACACTAATCAATCACTACCATCACAGGCATTTGCACGCTGGACACCAAACATTGCTATACATTCTTAGAACTCGATTTTGGCCTCTGGGAGGAAGGAGCACGGTGAAGAAGGTTTTACATAAGTGCATACGATGTTTTCGGACACGCCCAAAATGCATTCAACAATTGATGGGAGACCTTGCAACAGACCGCGTTCAACCTTCACGACCATTCGCAACATCTGGCGTAGACTTTTGTGGTCCATTTTATATAACACAACTTGTACGAGGAAGATCACCTACAAAGGCATATGCTTGCATATTTATCTGTTTCTCGACCAAGGCAGTACATATCGAGCCAGTCTCAGATCTCACCACTGAGGGATTCTTGTCTGCGTTAAAACGGTTTATCGCCAGAAGAGGCTGGATTTCAAAGATCTACTCAGATAATGCTACAAATTTTCTAGGCGCAAATAACAAGCTAAAGGAATTGAGAGCCCTTTTTAGCTCCCAGCAACATATTAAGGATGTCTATGACGTCTGCATCAAAGAATCCATCGAATGGAAGTTTATCCCACCACGTTCGCCGCATTTTGGTGGTCTTTGGGAGGCATCAGTAAAGATTGCCAAATCTTACATTCGTCGTGTCGTCGGTTATAGGAGCCTCACGTGCGAAGAACTTGCAACGTTTCTGTGCCAAGTGGAAGCAATTATTAATTCTCGACCTATTACACCCATATCGTCCGACCCCAATGATCTCGAAGCTCTCACCCCGGGGCACTTTCTCGTTCGTTCTCCCTTAGTCTCCATTCCTGAACCCAGCATATTAGATAAACATATTAACCATATTTCTCGTTGGCAGAAAGTACAATTAATGCAGCAGTTGTTTTGGGCTCGCTGGAGCAAGGAATACTTACAGCATCTACAACAGCGTTCGAAATGGAACACTCGTGAGGCAAACATCGCAGTTAACACTTTGGTAATCCTAAAGGACCAGAACGTGCCACCGCTTAATTGGCCATTGGGGCGAATCTCAGAAGTTCACACTGGCGCTGATGGATTAGTTCGTGTCGTCACTGTACGGACCCCTACCGGCATATTTAAACGGGCCGTGGCAAAAGTATGTCCTCTACCTATGAAGGATGATGACTCTTGAGTTTTGGAGCTGAAGCGTCCAAGGCGGGCGGAATGTTCCTACCATTAAGAAAGAATTCTCATAAATATTGTATTTTGAATTTTAAAACTAAAGCTACCTAACACCATTATATTTGAATTTGCAATATTCGTGAACGTAGCCTAATCATAAATTAACTTTAAACTTCGATGTTGGTAGTATTTTTTTTGTCATAATATTGCCTTCTTTTATAGCTCTCATGATTGTAAACGGGTTCGGGATCCCGTTTTAAATTTGATGGGACATCCGCTGTGAAGCCGTATAGGCAGTCCATTGGGTTAAGTTATTGGTCCCAAGTTTTGGGATTTTCATCTACGATTGTTCGCAGGTATTCTATCAGGGGTTTATCTGCACGCTCTAGTGCTCCATTAGACTGTGGGTGGTATGCTGAAGTCTGTAACTTCTGTACCTTTAGAAGCTTACATATTCTTTTGAATAATTCACTCAGGAAATTGGTTCCCTGATCGGTGAGTATTCTTTTGGGTATGCGAGAGCGCGTAACGATTTCATCAAAGAAAGCCTGAGCTACTATGACTGCTTCTGCATTAGGTATTGCATACCAGTCGACAAATTTTGTTAAATTATCTTGGAAAGTCAAGATGTACTTATTACCTGATGTGGTCTCTTCTAATGGACCTACAATATCGAGGTAAACTTTGTCGAACGGTTGTTCTGCGATGTCTGTGCTAACCATTGGAATTTTATATTGTGGAGATGCTTTCATCGTCTGGCACTTTGGGCATTTCTTAACGTATCTTTAATATTGCTAAGCATGTGTCTCCACCAATACTTGCGTTACGTTTGAACGTTTTTATGACGCCTTGATGGTCACCAAATGGAGAATCGTGATAATCTTCTAAGATTGTTTGGATCTCTGTGGGGCTCGTAATAACTTCGGATGTTTTACCAGTACTTGCATGCGTGTCAAGAGTTGTTGAATTTAGTGTTTCCGCCTCCGTGATTTGAATTTCGTCCGCTTTCGTGTGCTCTTCTCTCTCCAAACTGGAGTTATTTATTGTCTCTTGAGCCTTTTGCTTCTGAGCTCGCGTCATGACGATGTTAAGTTCCTGTTTGTGGGGGGGGGGGGGGTGCAAGCGCGTGCTGTATCCAGTTCTCCCTTTAATGACACTCTCTTCCTTTTTATAATTCCTTTCTTTTTATTTTAACATTCTTCTTACACCGGACAAATTTTAATTTTAAACTTCTCACAACAAACAGCAAGATCAAGTTACTTATTTTCTTTACAACTACAACCTTTTCTTGCAATTGTATTCTTTTTATTTTTTTCTTTTTGTTTTACACTTTCCTTTGTGATTCTATCACTCTTATTCCTTTTTATATATACATATATATATTTGTTTTGTTTTTCACCTGTAAACTTTATTATTCTTCTTCCTTTTTACGCTTAGAACCAAAACTGCCGCGACCTATTTTTCAATAAAAAAAATCTTTTTATAATAATCTTTTCGTCGAACCGCCGCGGATAAGATTTTAGATTTTCAACTCGATTTTGTTTTTAAAGAATTCGCCCGCCAACCGCCGTTCACCAATTTTTTAATCCAACTCCGCTGATATCATTCGACTGCGCTCTTGATCACTTTCATCGCGATCAAGAGCCGTCGGTCAGGTTAGAAAATGCATAGTTGCATTTCTACCCTGAGAAAAATTTTCATTTATTCTGGACTTGATTAAACATGTCCAGAATATTTTTCGTTGGACGGTGGCTTGAAAAAATTAAATTTGATGTTTTTATAAACATCACCCACCGTCTCGTCGGCGCGCGTATTCATGTAATGTATTTTCGCGGCGCTCAGTTCGCATCGTGAAAGCTTTTTTTTTTGTGATATGTATGTACGTTCGTACATACATATTGTAATTTTTTACGACAAATCGTACTGAAGGTACGATTTGTCTTTTCTTTTATTTTTTAAGTTAAATATAAAATATAAAATTTTGTTTAAACCTTATGGAATGTGACGAAAATTGCTGACGCAATTTTCTTCACAGATCGAGTAGATAAGCTAATCATGTTTTTAAGCATGAATAGCTTATTGAAAATTTATATGAATGAATTCTTTTAATTAAAAATTTTTTGTTACCCTTTTTCAGGTATGGTTTTAGATATGTAACAATCCTTCCCCCCGCAAAAAAAGAGAGTTATTCTTTGGAGAGGAATAACTCTCGGGGGAAGGGATTCTGTCCTAGCAAAATAAGATCTCTGTATTGGGTACCAGACTGGAATTCTTATGGTATTCGATATTCCCTTGGTTTATTTTGGATCTGGCATTTTGTTGCAGCCACGATCTTATTTTGTTTTTCAATTGTTGGGCACTTTGATCATTCGCGAGTGGACCTTTCTTGAATTAACCACGAGTATTTTTTCCTATTCAAACCTGAGTCGTCGACGATTTAAGAATGCTGTTTCGAGCTAAAGTGGATAACGAACCCTTCTTCAGCCCGGTGGGACTTACCTCGGTTACTTACGGGATATATGTGCAGCACGTAGTACCCGGGTGGCAGGGTCCCATCCGTTTGGTGCTCCGCGAGCGGGGTCAGCGTCATTTCACCGCCTGGGGAGCGGAGGCAATAGTAGGACGCCACTATACCGTAAGTCTGCCTCTATACCCCCACCGTGGGCAGTCCTGGACTGTAGCAGGTAAGCATTCATTTGATGGATTCGAGAATCTTGTTTTTGATTTATTTATATGTATTTACTCTATTCGTTGCAGGTGGAGCCGTCAACTTGTTTGGACAGCACGGGATTTGTGCATGCTGTCACGAGGTCTTTTCTTCCCCCGTAACATCTCTTGTAAGGAAGTATACGGCGACCCCGCCCCCTGCTGGAAGTCTAGTAGACTGGGATGAGGGTGATAACGATGACTGATTTACTGTTTTATTGTTTTATTTTTTTTTCTCATATCCCCTTTTTTTTTTTAAAAAAATATAGTATAGTTTTTTTTTTCAATAAATCGCCACAACTATTCCTAAATCGTCTCGACTTTTTATTTTCATTACCTTTTGTTTTGCAGGTCTCGTGGTTTGGCTTCGGTTCTTTTACTTCCTGAGTGGTTGCGGTTTTGTTCTTTTGGCGGGCGAATTCTTTTCTTACAGTTTTTGAAGGAGTATTCTCATTAAAAAAAATTTTTTTTTGTTTTATACTAATTAGGTTTTCGACTTTGGTTAATTTTTGTTAACTATTAGTTATTAATTTAAGTATATTGCCTTTATTATTTATATTATATATATTGCCTTTATTATTTACTTTTATTGGGGTACTGGTATTGAACTTGGTTGGTTCGGTCGGTCTCGGTTGGTTTGGCTAGACTTTACCATATTATTATTATTTTTTAATTTTACCCTAGTTTAGAACTATTGTATTCTTTATCCTAGTGTTAGTGTTGTTTTTATTTTATTTTATTGGCTAGGTTAGAGTTAGTTACCCTAATTTTAGTTGTTATTTATTATTTTGTGTTTTTAGTAGCCTGGTATTATGTTATTTGTTTTTTTTTTGTATATATATATTTTTTGTTTTTACAGTACAGGTGTTTAGTAGTTTGGTGCTTTTAGTCTAAAGTTTATTTTTTTTTTGTACATTTTTCTTACTAACTAGATCTTTATACTATTTTTGTAATTACTTCTACTGTTTTTAGTAGGTATTGTGTGCTATATTATATTAATATTTTAATTCTAGGGCATTTCCCTTTGATTCCTAGTTTAGATCTTTTTACATACATCTTCTCTTTTAAGTAATTTTAGTTCTCAACTTAGTTATATTTAATACCGTTCTTTCGAATTCTCTTAGTTTATATTATTTTGTTTTTCTAAATAAATTTTCTTTGCTTTTATTTATTTTTCTGTTGCATTAACTTGAACGCAATTTTTCTTTCCTATTATCACTTTATCTATTTTTTGTATATTGTTACCAGGGCTACTTTTTGTTTGAATTTATTTTCTTTTGAACATATGACCAGGTTTACTTTTGTTGATAAGTTTTACATTGGTTAAGTGGCTTCATTTTGACAGTATCAGCGGTTCAACCTTAAACTATTTGGACTGATTTTGATTTAGCAAGGCTTCTAGTTCGCCTTAAACTGGGTTGAGGAGCATGAGTTTGTTCTTCTGAAGGAATTCCCTCTGATGAAATTTCGGGGTTACCTTGTGGTGGATTTCTCTGTTGTCTCATCTTGATGCCAACAGGGTGTAGACATTTTACTGGCACAACAATCATTATGGCCAGAACTAGTAGGCTCGTAAATGATAGAGAAGTTGTGGACAGGATATGGGATTGTCTGCTTGATACCTTGTGACTATACTGGTCTAATTTGTGCTGGATATCTTCCAGCGAATGTGTGCCAGTATAGATTGATTTATTTATATCGTCCCCTGTTATGATTTCGGTTTGCACTCTTTGGTTTTGAGACTTGGGTAAAATTTCGGCTAGATTCAGGTTGAGTAATGAATGATTCAGCTCAGGAAATTGTTTAGGCTAAGTAATTTTGAGAGGGTGTTTATTTTCACCTTCGTACCTTAGCACCTTTTCCCCAATTTGCATCTGACATGGTTGCGTTATCTCTAGTATCCCCTGCCCCTTAATTTTGAGATGGCAAAGTGATCTCGACAAGTTATATGTAATACCGTGGAGGTAATGAACGAAAATAGCGACGCATTGGGCTTGTTTAACTTTATCAACATGTCTTTTTGGGTAACTTGTACTCTAGACCTACACTTGGGCACTTCATTTAAAGGATTGTACAACACTTTCACTATACATTCATCTGAGGTTGTTGCCTTAATTATGGGGGTATTTAGTCGACCTATATATGTACTTTCCTCCAGGCTATGAGTGGCATTCTTGAAGCTATTCATATCCGCGCCTTTTAATAAGAGCGCTATTTGCCACACAAGAGTATCCAGGGTCAGGGATTATGGAATAATTTGCTGGTTGTGGTACTGGAAAGCATCGGACTTGCCGTAGCCTCATTTTGGGGGAATCAAAAATTGGGAGAGTTATTCTCACCACCAATTTGTTCTGCATAAGGCGTGACTGGGCTCCTGCTGATTGGTACAGAATCGATAGACAATTTTGGTCGTTTAGACATTTCGAAGTTGATTTTCGATATACATCCAGCAGGTTTTTGGGAGACACGAGGAGTGGGTGAATATGGTTGCCTTTAGTGGCTATTATAATGTCAAGGAGGGCTTGTTGTCGGTATTCGACTTCGATGATTTGAAGCAATAAGCTCGATATTATCTCTTGCCTCAGCTGCCTTCTGGTTAGGTCCTCGGTCACAGTATACAGATCGTTAATCTGGTGTGCTATATTTTGCTAACGATCCATTAACATAGCCAATGGTTTTTGAATCTGTTCCAAGGTAGTTTTAACCACACTTATTTCTTGTTTCTCTAGCTCAGCTAGGGCTTGTGTGTTCGATTCAATTTCATCTAAGCGGCTGTATATCTCCTTCTCGTTGTTACTGTCCATGGTACCAAATAAATAGTGCATAGCATTGCCTATTCCGTCGAATAGTGATCTGGCCTTACGCCTTCCTGGAACTAGTTCCTTAATGGTTCTCGTGCGCTTTTGTACGCTATCTATTATAGCGTGTATGTGTAGTTGCTGCACGTTGCACAGGTCTTCTTTGTCCGTGTTATTTATGCAGAGTTTATGCACTAAATGTTCTGCATGTTCCGCTAGTTTTATCTGTGTGTCTAACTCATCCAATTCTATCTCCGTGAGAACATTCCATGTGTTATGATACACCATGAGGCTTCCTAGATCCTCGAAAAATATGCCCGAGCTATGTAGCTTGGTTATAGAATAGGGTTTGTCGGAGATCTCTCCTGTGGCGCACTGGATGAGGAGGGAAATTGCAATAATTTGTAGCGCCATTTATGTGGACAATTGGGAGGAAGAAAATAATCCTTTAAGTATGACTTTACTTATTAGGCCGGGCAGTGGAGTGGCTCCACCGCAAGTGTTCCTGAGATCCGTTAAAATGGGTTTAATTTGAAACTAACAGAGTAGGAATTTGAGTCAACCTGGTTCTGTGGCAACATGTTTATTTCATTCGAAGTATGGTTTTAGACGGTTGTTATGTACCGTTACAATACGCTTACCAATTTTTATTTTGGTGTTCACACCACTTGGTATAGCAGTTACCTGATAAGATCCTACCCAGATTTGGGAAAGCTTATGTTTCCTGCTTTCGTTTTCAATGAGGACCTTATCTCCTATGTGAAAAGTTAGGGGTCGTACTGTCTTATCATAGTACCCCTTTGAGCGTTGTTTACTGGCTAATAAATTCTTTCTTGCCGTGGCGTATGATTTTTGGAGCTGATAATTTAGTATATGATAATAGCTCTCGTGATTGTAAACGGGTTCGGGATCCCGTTTTAAATTTGATGGGACATCCGCTGTGAAGCCGTAAAGGCAGTCCATTTGGGTAAATTTAGTACACTCGTGTACACTATTATTACACAAGAATGCAGCGGTTCGTAGGAATTGGTCCCATGTTTTGGGATTTTCGTCTACGACTTTTCGCAGGTATTCAATCAGCGGTCTGTGCGCACGATCTAGTGCTACGTTAGACTGTGGGTGGTATGCCGAAGTCTGTAACTTCTGTACCTTAAAAGCTTACATACCTATTTGAATAGTTCACTCAGGAAATTTGTACCCTGATCGGTGACTATCCTTTTGGGTATGCGATAGCGTGCCACGATTTCGTCAAAGAAAACTTGCGCTACAAATTTTGTTAAATTATCTTGGAAGGTTAAGATATATTTGTTACCTGATGTGGTCTCTTCTAGTGGGCCTACGATGTCTAGGTAAACTTTGTCGAATGGCTGTTCTGCGATGTCGGTGATTACCATCGGCATTTTATACTGGGGAGATGGTATTGCCTAAACTGTCTTCTTTAATGCTTGAGGGATGCGACTTAGTGCATCTGCATTAGTGTTGTACTTCCCTTTTTTATATTCGATGTTGTAATCGAATTCCGATAATTTGTGGTGAAATCTCACCAAACGGGAAGTAGGGTTTTTCACATTGAAGACACCTTTGAGAGGTTTATGGTCAGTATAGACCGTGAATTTCCGGCCATGAATTTGCACCTGAAATTCTTGGTAGCCCAGACAATAGCCAATAACTCTTTCTATATAGTAGAGTAATTTCTTTCGGCTTGGTTTAATGTGCGGCTTGCATAGGCAATGGGCTGGTCCTTTCCGACTTCTCCTTGAGAAAGGACAGCTCCTAGAGCCTCGTTACTTGCGTCTGTAGTAAGGTTAAAAGATTTCGAAAAATCGGGGTAAATTAAAAGTGGTGGAGAAATTAAAGCACTTTTTATGCTCTGAAATGCTTCTTGGCATTACTCTGTCCAATGAATTCTACATCCGTTCGGAGTAAATTCGTAATTGGACGTACAATTTTGGAGAAGTCTGGAATGAATTTCCTGTACTAATTGGCAAGTCCTAAAAATGATTGAACTTGCCTTACTGTTCTTGGAACAGGAAATGTTTGGACGCAGGCCGTCTTACTTGGGTCTGGTAGGGCTCTTTCGCTAGAACATTTATGCCCTAGGTAAACAAATTCTCTTCTTAGAAACTGGCACTTTTCTGGCTGCAGTTTTAAGTTGTTCTCTCTCAACTTATTGAAGACTTTCCTCAACTTTTCGTTGTGGTCATTTAAATTTTTTCCATAGATGACTATGTCATCTAAGTAGACAAAACATTCGAGGCCTTGTAGGCCTGTTGAGACGAAATTCATTAGGCGTTGAAACGTGGCGGGGGCTCCTTTGAGCCCGAATGGCATACGCTTGAGCTCGTAGTGCCCATAACTTGTGCTGAAAGCAGTTTTATGTCGATCTTTTTTGTCGACAAGAACTTGGTGATAGCCGTTGGCCAAATCGAGTGTGGTGAAATACCTTGCGTGAACTAGTTGGTCGAGAATATCCTCGATTCGGGGTAGCGGGAATGCATCTCCAATTGTCTTTTCGTTTAATTTACGAAAATCGACAACGACGCGCCACATTTTTTCACCGTCAGGTCCCGCTTTCTTGGGGACAACTAGTAGAGGTGAATTCCAAGGGCTTTTACTAGACTGGACTATCCCGCTGTCTAGCATTTCTTTCAACTGCTCGTTAATTACTTTCCGCTGTGTTCTGGGTTTTTATTAGATACCCAAGGACTGAGGAGTGCTTTCTATACAGAGACGATCACCAGTTCCAATTTTATTTATTTAAACACTGGATAACTTTTTGTACACTATGAAATTTTATTAAACAACTTTGTACACTATGTTAATACAATGAATTTTTATTTAAGTATTTGCTTTTTCTAGAGATCTGAAGGCCTTACTTCTGGTAGGGGGACTCTTCAGATCACTTCAAAAGTTAGGAAAACTCTGCTCGTTCCTAGCAACATCAACTGAATTTATTTAGGTTCTCCCTCCATCGATTTATTGAAAAAATTCAAAGTAAAAATCTATCGGCCAATCAATTTCTTCGATAAGTGCAAAGGATGCTATTCTCAGCAAGAATCGATTTAAGGGGAAAAGTGATTAAATCGTATGAGTTCAAGTACTTTGAACTCATCACAAAAAACGTAAATCGCTTGCGTCGGCATAATTGGTTTTCGTGACAAAAATATTTTAAAATCGCATAATTCATATGCGTTCAAGTACTTTAAACTCATCGCGAGGAAATTGTTTACGTTGGCGTAAATAATTTAGAAGGTGAAATCCGAGATACTAAAATTTGCTTTGGAGAAATTTTGTGAGAAAAAGTAACCAAGGCATAAATGAACTGCATGAAGATAATTTAGGAAAGAAATTTATTGGTTTCATGCTAGTGCGATGCATGTTTTAGGATTTTAATGCTAGTGAGATGAAAATGTTTTGAATTTCAGGGTAATTTACAGATAACGCCAAACGAGGGATGCTAATGATGTCACGTGAAGTAACTAGGGTGAAAGGTGACGCGTATAGCGAGCACTTACAACACCATCCCGCTTAGAAAAGAAAGTTGCATTCTGTGAATGAACTTTCGTTGCCAAGAATAAAAGGAATAAAATTAAATGAGTGTACTTGTGTTACGGATTAGAGAAAGAATCCGCAAAATTCAGCTGATGTATTCTATTATACCGTACGTTTTTTTTTTGTTTTTTTTAAGAGTAAGTATTGAAATGACTAATACTTAATATATTTATATTTTAAACTAATTATAGTAAATTAAATCAACAAATGAAAAATTATGCTATAATGATAATAAGGTTTACGTAAAAATGTTCTGTTGCTTTTTTTGTCTTCTAATACCATTTAATTAAATCGAAAATTACCGCTATGATATATAAATGTATGTAAGTATGATAATATGAATATATATATATATGAAAAATCGAGCTTTCTTCTACCCTTTTTTTTCTATTTCAAATAGCTAGATATATAGATATGTACGTAAATTTAATAATATGAATATATATATATGTGTAACGTTGTTTACATTACGGCTTATCTGTCCCAGTGCTCTTACTCGTTTTTCTTTCCTATGTTAATTTAAGTGGTTGGCTAGAGCCGGGAAAAGGTTCAGGTTTCATATCTAGTGAGTTTTTTGTTTTCTTTAGACAATTACACGTCAGTTTCTTCCATAATATCATAATTGTAAGGGCAATAATTGCTGCCACGGTAATGTAGCTTATCGTGTATTGATGTACGTCATGTTTTGTGGGCATGGGGAATCCCTGGTTCTCATATTGCTTTTGTTTTGCGAGAGCTTCGCTTATTGCTTTGAGGTCGTTGTCATTATGGTATTTCAGCACTTGTGTTAGGTATTCATTTGCTATGAGATGTTGATTTAGGTCAGGGATGCCCGATATATTTTGCGAAATATTTATAGAGGGTAGGTAGAAGCTATTTGTACGAGATGGCTGGGTATTGTGTGATTCAAGAGTTAATTCTTTAGACCTAATATAACAACCTGGCGTTATCTTTAATATACCGCTTCCGTTGATATGTATTGGAGTGACTGTATTTCCGCATATGGCATCGAGGGTGTTTTGTGCGTTGAGAACAAAAAGCCAATGGTTCGGTTGTGATAACTGTATCCAATAGTTTGTCGCGAGCAAACTGCGAAGATCGCAATCTTGAGGTATTTTAGTTACATGTTGAAGAAGTTTTACTTCCCACAGACTTTGGGTTGAGCGTGAGTTAAATATAGGGTGTATTATACGGCAAAGATAGGAAGCAAGATTATTGGTCACACATTTACTCAAATCGAGTTTGTTGAGAGGGTAATAGTGTTCACGGCTAAGATCAATGAGCAGATACTCTACTGATGGTTGGATATAATTAAATATATGTTATTTTGTATAGGGAATTGGCAATGGTATGACTTTAAATAGTTGGTAGCTAGTAGTAGATGGGAGTGGTATTTTAATTTCAAAAACAATTTTATTATTTATAGTTGCTGTACTGACATGGCTAATTTGGTAAAGTTGTACAATTTGATTTTCAGTTTGGGAAATCGGCAAAATAGTGTTTGGAGGTAAATTGTCTTGTATATCAAGGAGCAACTGTTTGATTTGGATAGGTGTAATTATGGAAGGATGCAGTTTGCCGTGTCTGACGTCTATTAATAGGTCCACGAGGTGGTTAAGTGTGTATTGGTGACGCATTAGAACGAGAGTGACATGAGAGACTAAAGTCTCCCATTCGATTACTATGTGCGTCAACCTCTTTATTGAATGTAACTAGGGTGTCCCTAAACCTTTTTAGTTTTTCCTCGATGTGATCGACCTGGTTTTTGATGTTAAATCTACTTTTATTAAAGACGTTTGTTGTGCTTTCCAAAATAAGGGTTTGGTTTTTGATAAGGTCTAATAGGTAATTATTGTTATAAGTTAAATTATTTATCTTTTCCTCATAATACTTTGCATCGTTCTCATCTAATGTGCCAAATAAGGTTTTGCTTACACTCCCTATAGCGTTAAATAGCCCTCTTTTTGTTCGTGTGTTACCTGGTTTTAGCAATTGTTCCCTGAGCCCAATATCAGACATTGTTGTATTAATAACTTGTGCTACTCCTTGACAGTATCTTAGCTCTTCCACCTGTGAGCCTATATTATCACAAAGTGTGGAAATACGTGACGCATATTTCTGTAGAAGTGTGGTTTCATACAGTAAGTTTTTTAAATCGAAGTAGACAATGGCTTTCCATTCATAGCTGTATAGCCCAACGTCTCCCACTTCTTCGAAGTAGATGCCGGAGTTAGTGTTAAGCTTCGTAATTGTCACGGGGTTTTCTGCACATACCATGGATACGCTCCAAATAATGGTGAGGAGGATGAATATTATTGACCTGCAATATGTTTTTCTTTGTTTATTCAGTCAATAAATGCCTTAAGATTGTTGTTATGCACTGTTTTATTTTTATTTTTAACTTTGATTTTCGTGTTTTCACTAGAATTTATTTGTATTATCTCGTAAGGGCCGGACCAAAGAGGATCGAATTTGTTCTTACGAGCGTAGTTTTTTAAGAGCACATTTTCTCCGATACTGAAAGTTTTTGGTTTTGATTATTTATCATAATTGGATTTTCTCTTTTCCTTTTGACTGAGAAGAGTTTCTTTAGCTATCCTGTAGCCGTGCTGTAGCCGGGCCTTTAACTCATTTGCATAGTTCTCATAATTATAACAGGTTTTTGGTTCGGACTTCAGTGGTGATGGAATGGTAGCTGCGAAACCATAGAGAAGCTCGTGCGGGGTGTAGTTGGTACTTGAATGTGGTGTCGTATTATATACGAACATAGAATAGGGTATCCAAGAATCCCAAGTTGATACGTCTCTGGTGACGTAGTGTCGCAAATATTCAGCGAGGGTTCTGTGGGACCGTTCCAGAGCTCCGTTGCTTTGGGGGTGATAAGGTGTAGTTTGAAGTTTTTTGATCTTCAATAATTTACATATTTCTGAAAACATATCGCTCATGAAATTCGAACCTTGATCTGTTAAGATAGAGTCTGGCACACCATGTCGGCAGATTATTTTTGCAATCTAGGCTTCTGCGACGACTCGTGCTTCTATACCTGCCAAAGGGATGGCATCAGAATACTTGGTAAGATCGTCTTGGAAGGTGAGCAAATATTTGTTTCCATTATGACTAATAGGAAGAGGACCAACTATGTCCAGAAATTTTTTTTCGAATGGCCTTGAACTGGTTGTCGTTATTTTCATTCCGTGTTAACTTATTGGTCTGGCATGAGGGGCATTTTTTTATGAATTCTTCAACGTCCCTCCGTAAGCTTGCCCAGTTATAGGCTTTCCGAATTCGTTTTATGGTCCTTTCTATTCCCTGGTGTCCACCAAAAGAGGACTCATGATAAGTTTTTAGGACATCCGTAATATCTTTGGGGTTTGTCAGAGTTAATACCTCGGATAGATATATTGTTATGTTGACTGTTTGAAATATATGCCTGAGTACAGTTTTTATCTCAGAAAGGGTGTTTGAGTCTGTGTGTGAAATATATATGTGCATTTCCTTAAATTTTTGTTGGGTATGAAAATGCTGTATTTTTCTGCAGGCTTTTAGAAGTATCGTTGAATCAGATTTCGTCTTGAGAGGTAGTTTAATTAGCGCTAATATATATGTGCACTTCTTCGTTGGTTCTATTATAAAAGTTTTCTCTTTCAATTTTTTTTCCAACTGGGGAATTTCCTTCTTAACCCATATATGCCCACAATTATTTTTTAATCCAATGTTAATAATTTTTTAGTTATATGTTACTTATAAGTACAAAAAAATATTTTGTTTTGGGTTTTTCAATTTTTGGCCCTAGAGTAGATTTTGGGGACCGGGTCATTAACGACCCATTGGTCATAAAAAATATCTACAATATTTTTTTTTAAATTATAAATAAAAATATATCATTTTTGAAAATGCATAAAAAAAATTATATTCAAGTAATAATAATAAAAAATTAATTCAAACAAAAAATAATAACAAAAAGTTAATTCATTCATAACAAAAAGTAATAAAAAAAAGTATAAAAACTTATTTATGGAAGCTTTCAAAACATTTATCGTGTAGTGCAATCTCACATTTCTTACACGACTTGTTTGTTTTATTTTTGCAAACAGCACAGCGCCTTCGTTTTTGTCCAGTAAGAATAACATGATCAGCATTATGTGTACGTACTGAAATGGGCAAATTTATATTCCGAATTTGACTCGGTCCGGGCTTGGTCCGTGTTTGTCCATACGATAACAAAAGAGTCGTGGCTATATCTCTTCTAAATTTTAATTTATCGAAAGAACTGCCCATTGACCTTGCCAATTGATAAGCATTGTTGACTATCAGATCAAACCCCCAGAACATAATTGGCACATACCATTTTTTGCCTCTAATGCCAATTCTATAACTAGATATGTTTGAATCTGTTTGATCTACACCTCCCATAAATTCATTATATTTTGCCACAATATCTGGTTGCTCGATATCAATTTTTCGTTTTGCAGCAACAGAATAACGTTTTGCTGTGCCCATTGGTTCGGTACCATATTCATTTGATAGCAGGGTAACTACGCTGTTATCATTCCACCGAACAGCACATATATTATTTTTTTGATCGATGCAAGAATCAAACGCACCTCTGTTTTTCTTTTTCATTTCATTTATTCCTAGTAAAGGACACTTTTCTGTTCGATTATCTCGAACTGTACCAGTCAACTTGCAATTTCGTTCAGTTATTTTATCTATGAGGCGAGGTGATGTAAAAAAATTGTCAGTAAAGAAGGAATATTCTATGCCAGGGTATTTATTTTGAATTTTACCAACAAGATTCAGTACCACGTTTTCGCCTAGCCCCATTTCCTGTACACTTTTCTCCTTGCGGCCTAGGTATAAATCTGCATATATACAATAACCTAACCTTGTGGAGGCAACCCACGCTTTAAAGCCGAAACGTATTGGCTTTCCACGAATGAACTGTTTGCATCCATGTCTTCCAAAGTAAGGAATCATGGATTCATCAATACTAATCTCCCTTTCTGCGGGAGCAAAATCAAGAAAAGATTCATTGAGCATATCTATAAATGGTCGAATCTTTGCCATCTTATCACCTTCTACCAAGCAAGAATTATCGACAGCATGTAAATAACGAAAAATATCTTCAAATCTATTTCGCCGCATAGAGTTGGCTACTAAAATATTATGACAGTCCTGATTTTCTTCCCAAAACATTCTTCGTCTAGGTAGAGGAACGTACCCACTAAGAATTAATATTGCAAGGAACACACGAATTTCTTGTGGGCTTACACAAAATGTGGGATTGTTATTGGTAGCAGCATATTTATTTGTGTAATCAATAATATGTTGAATAATCCTATCTGTCATAAAAATGGTAAAAAATTCAATAGGCTGGCTACTTGCAGCTAAGCTTAGAACGTGACGTGGTTTTGGATGTATCCATTCTTTAGTGGGAAAATTTATTTGCCCTCTGGTCCATTTTCTAAGTGGCAATTTTTTATTTTTGTTTGATACACTAACTTCAACCTCATTATACACCTCGTTTCTTCCTCTATTTATAACAATCTCGGCTATACTGGTCAATTGACGACTGGATAATCGATCAGGATTGTTGCAATCTTCATCACCGGAATCGCAATCAGTAATATCTCCTGTCTCATTAGGTGGTTCAATATAAATGTCAATTTCACCAACAGCATCATTATCACCATATTTGTCCAATTCTTCTAAGATTTCGAAAGTACTCAAATCTTTTGAATGCGCCATAACGGTACACTAAAAAAATAAATAAAATTATTGTTCGTTATATAAAATACAAACTCTATATAAAATACAAACTAAATATATACTCCGTTTTATATTGCACAGATAACCTATAATTGACTGATAACACATTACCCCATTGGGTCGAAATCGACCCAATGCGAAAATTTTGTTTCTAAAATGCAAACGCGTTTATAAATATGATACTTTTATTATTTTTCCATTTAATTCACTTCTTTTGTAACAAATTATAAAAAAAAAACAAAAAATATATATTTATAGAATAACGGTATACTTACATTTATTGAAATGTGTTTATAAATATTTTTTATCACTTCACTGCTGCAGACTTTATTCACTATTGAAAAAAAATACGCACTGCACTATTCTAATTATTTTTCAGAACACTTATAACATTGTAGTAGGCTTTGAAATTTTAATTTGTGTAATTCTCAAAACCAGAAAATCTATTTGAAACGACTTGGGTCAGTAACGACCCAAGGGGCATATATGGGTTAAGAGACAATATCTCTTTCTGATCGTTGTCTGATAGAAGATAAAATTGGTATTTGACATTTTTGACATCCGTTAAATGGCTTGTGATCACTATTATGGGGGCATCTTCCTCAGAGTGAATTGACGTTAAGTAATTATTGAACCATTCATCGAGATCGGTGTCACTTTCGCATTCTTCGCAGACTTTGCTTGGTGTCTGGTCAGCATATTTACTACTTTATTTTGAATTTCTCTCTCGTTTTCCGGTATAATTCGGCTCAGTGCATCGGCATTTCTGTAGAGCTTTCCTGCTTTATAAGAAATTTCGTAATCGTACTCCTCTAGCCGTATCCTCCAGCGCATAAGTCGGGAGGAGCAGACCTTTAGGTTCTTTAGCCAGACTAAGGGGATGTGATCGGTTAGAATGGTAAACGTTCTGCCATATACATAAGGTCTGAACTGCTCTACAGCGTACACGATGGCGAGCAGTTCCTTTTCTATGGTAGAGTACCGAGTTTCAGCGGGGTTTAGGGTCCTACTTGCATAACATATAGGATGTTCTCCTTCTATTCCCTGCTGCGACAGGACGGCTCCTAAAGCTACATCGCTTGCATCGGTGGTGATAAAAAATTTTTTATTGAACTGCGGATATGCGAGGATTGGAGCGGTTATGAGATTTTTCTTTAATATTTTGAAGGATTCCTCGCAGAAGGAGTCCCATTTGAAGGGAGTATCCTTTTTTAGTAGCTTAGTGAGAGGCTGTGCAATTTTTGCAAAGTTAGAGATAAATCGCCTATAGTAGCCTACGAAGCCCAGAAATGCTTTGATATCTTTTGCTTTCTTTGGGGTAGGATATGTTTTTACGGCTTCGATCTTTGATGGATCAAGATGTATGCCATCTGAGCTAACGACATGTCCCAAGTAAGCGATTTCTCTTTGGAGAAAATGACATTTCTCGGGCTGCAGGTTGAGGTTACTTTCTCGAAGACTTTCGAAAACTTCAGTTAGTTTTTTATTATGATCCCTCAAGTTGTATCCGTAAATGACTATGTCGTCAAGATACACGAAGCAGTGTAAGCCCTGCAGTCCCGTAAGTACAGAGTTCATAAGCCTTTGGAAGTTGGCTGGAGCTCCTTTCAATCCAAAAGGCATTCTGTTATATTGATAGTGCCCGTATGGGGTGCTGAATGCCGTTTTTTCCTTACTTTCTTCGTCCATGGGTATTTGATGGAACCCATTGGCTAAATCTAACGTACTGAAATATTTGGATCTTCAGAGTTGGTCCAATATATCAGTTATCTCCCATTGTTATATCATTAAGCCATCGGAAATCCACTACGACTCTCCATTTCTTGTTCCCTTCACTATCTGATTTTTTGGGAACTAGAAGGAGCGGGGAATTCCAGGGGCTTTTACTGGGGCTTATTATTTCTTCTTCCAGCATCTGGTCTATTTGGCGGTTCATTTCCTGCCTCTGTGACTCCGGAAGTCTATATGGCTTTATGTATATAGGAGGTTTATCAGATAACGTTGGTATCTTGTGTGAAGTAACCTCAGTACAAGAGAGTTTGTCTCCTGGTAGGAAGAATATTTCATTGTAACGACGGCATATATCTAGAACGGATAGCCTTTCTTCCTTATTACAGTGATTTAAATGAATAATTTCCTCTAGTTTCTTGAGGCCGTCATGGCCGATAGTATTATCAGGGCATATTGGGAGTAAATCATAATCCTGTGGATCTTCCCACTCAGGATTTACTTCGCTCGAAGGGAGAGTGATTTCATTTTCATTTAAATTTAATAATAGAATTCGTACTTTCCCATTTCTTGGCTTGGTTAGAACCTTACCCAAATATACTCCAGGTTTAATTTCTTTGTGCACACAAAATAAATTTGTTTGTTTTTCTAAAGGGATTTCTACAACCTTTTGGGATCTTGGTGGAAGAGATATGTTTAAACCACTTTTAGTATCCTCGGTTTCTATTCCTTGGGTCTTGGAGATAAGTTGTAAATTACAGTTCACATAGGCAATGGAATCCACCATTTGGTTTGAGATGTCTGTTCTCTTTGGATTCCTATTTACCGAACGTAATTTTCTCGAGTCCGATTCGGGCTTAAAAGGGTCTGTATTAACCAAAATGTCAGCATTTACATGCGTAGTGAAATTTTCGTCTGAATTTTTACATTCCGAATTTCGAATTTCCGCGAATTTTAAATTTGTTTTGCCTTCTGAGGCTATTTTTGCTGGTTGTAATTTGCCAGTCTGAGGACACCCGTTGTGTGTTTCGTTGATTATACTGAGCTCCAAGTAGCTTTCTTCGTAACTTATTACACATCTGTGTCGCGTTAGAAAATCGTTTCCTAGTAATCCATCGTAGGGGATTAAAATGTCTTCCTTAATGAGATGAAATGGGTGCTGTATAGAATTATTTTGCATTTTTAAATTGCAGTATGAAATTCCTACTGAATTAAGGCTATTCCCGGAAAGAGTAGTAATTTCGCACTTGAGGTCTTGATATATTGGGGTAGAGTCTGTCACCAATTTGAGTTTATAAAGACTGACCTCAGCTCCAGTGTCCATTAGAAGTGTGGAGTATTTTTTTCTTGAGTTTGATAAGGGCAATGTATTGAGAATTGCATTTCTCGAAATTATTATTGGAATTCGAATCAGTGTTCTGAATTTTGGTGTATCACGGCTTTTGTTACACGGGTGGAGTCGCCGGTGCCCTCCATCCGCGGTTGATCGTTTCCCGATCCATAATCCATTAACATATTCCATCTGACCTGCCTAGCTGGAGTCGGATGTATATTCCGGGAAGTGGGAAATATTCGTGTTTGATTATTATTATTAGATCTATATATCTCTTGGTTTCTGTTTTTTTCGTCTTGAATCCGAGTTCTACATTCACTCCTATGGTGATTAGGTTTTTTGGTAATAACTGCAGTTCAATCGATGAACTTCCCTCTTTATGTGAGGACCAGTAGGGTGAAATGATGGGATGACCTTGTTACGGAAACAGGTGTTCTTCGTGTGGCCTCTTTTACCACAAATATCGCAAGTTGGAATTGACTTGTTTGTTTCACTGGGCTTTGCAAAATTTTCGAGACGTATTGCATGCTGTGAAGCATAAAGGACGAGTTTACGTAAAGTTGTCTCGCCTTTGGACTTAACAATTACACGTAACTGTTCACTTCGCAGGCCGTCTTCGAAGGTCTTGATTGCATTTAACTCATTCTCTTCTAATAAAAACTTTTTGCTACCGCGTCGGTTACGTTCTGGGATGTGATGTTATTTAGTTCACACAAAAGTTTACATAACCTTTGTGCGAATTCATCAATGCTTTAAATGGAGTTTTGTTTGAGACGCAGGAGCTCGGCCTGAACCGTTACTCTTGGGCGTCTATCTAAGAATTGGTCCTCAAGGAATTCCCTTAGAGTTACCCAATCTTTAAAATCTCGATGCTTCAATGCTTCATATGCAGGACCGATTATTCTGGTTTTCACGACACTAAGAAAAAGCTTTTTATCAGCTTCCCCCTCTGTGGTGTCAAAGAGAATCTTGCAGCAATTAATGAATCGATCTAATTCATTGGGGCTGCCATCGAAATCCGGTATCATATTCCGGGCATCGGAAAGAGAAATTTTTATTTCAGCCATTTTTAATTGGGGGGGGGCCTGAGTAGCCGGAGGAAAACTAGAGCTTCGCCTTAGTGTAACTATTCCGTCGGGTTCGTATGGTGCCGTTCTTTATTCTTTTTGAGACAATTGGATAGACAACAATGGAATTTTACTTTAAGACCGAATCACTTGATGAATTGTAAAAAGAAAAAAAAAAGCCACTCACTTATTTAGACAACAACAACTCGAGTAAGTACACTCTTGGAACTCACAAAAGATAGTACGGAATCATTACACATTCTTAAACAAATTCACTTAAAATTTCCGCAATAATTCTGAAATTTTCTGCTAGATTGAATTCTGCACTCTTAATTATATATATATATATGTATATTTTTTGCATCTAGACGAGTTTAAGCAAATTTAATGTGTAGATATACTAAATATATTTGAGAAATATGCAATACAAACAAACACCTTACATTTTAAGTTCTTCCAGTCGTTTTTTTAATGTGATGAACTCCGTGAAATCTTTTGTTTCGTCGTCCTCTCCAGCTGGTTTGTGAAATTCTTTTAGCTGCTCCTCAATTTGGCGAGCTTCCTCCTGGGGGTCCATTGATGATTGTTTCCTTCTAGGTTGTTTAGTGAATTCTTTTTACTCAAAATTTTTTGCACAATCTCTAGAGCCTGTCTTGAGATTGGGTTGTCTTAGACAACGTTGGATAACCTCTGAGCGCCTGGCTTAGGTTACCTTAATTTGGGTAGCTGGGATCGTATTTTTATTTTAATAGAGATCCTCAACAGCTGCCACAAAAATGTTCTGGGTTTTTATGAGATACCCAAGGACTGGGGAGTGCTTTATATACAGAGAAGATCACCAGTCCCAATTTTATTTATTTAAACACTGGATAACTTTTTGTACACTATGAAATTTTATTAAACAACTTTGTACACTATGTTAATACAATGAATTTTTATTTAAGTATTTGCTTTTTCTAGAGATCTGAAGGCCTTACTTCTGGTAGGGGGACTCTTCAGATCACTTCAAAAGTTAGGAAAACTCTGCTCGTTCCTAGCAACATCAACTGAATTTATTTAGGTTCTCCCTCCATCGATTTATTGAAAAAATTCAAAGTAAAAATCTATCGGCCAATCAATTTCTTCGATAAGTGAAAAAGATGCTATTCTCAGCAAGAATCGATTTAAGGGGAAAAGTGATTAAATCGTATGAGTTCAAGTACTTTGAACTCATCACAAAAAACGTAAATCGCTTGCGTCGGCATAATTGGTTTTCGCGACAAAAATATTTTAAAATCGCATATCTCATATGCGTTCAAATACTTTAAACTCATCGCGAGGAAATTGTTTACGTTGGCGTAAATAATTTAGAAGGTGAAATCCGAGATACTAACATTTGCTTTGGAGAAATTTTGTGAGAAAAAAGAACCATGGCATAAATGAACTGCATGAAGATAATTTAGGAAACAAATTTATTGGTTTCATGCTAGTGCGATGCATGTTTTAGGATTTTAATGCTAGTGAGATGAAAATGTTTTGAATTTCAGGGTAATTTACAGATAACGCCAAACGAGGGATGCTAATGATGTCACGTGAATTAACTAGGGTGTAAGGTGACGCGTATAGCGAGCACTTACAACAGCTGTGTTTCAGGTAAGCGGTACATCTTTTGATTGATTGGTGCTTGATCTTGCACCAATGGAATATTATGCGTTATCGCATTTGTATAGGTGAGTTTGTCACCTTTGAGGAAGAAGATATCGTTATACTCTTCGCAGAGTTCATATATCGAAATTTTTTCCTCCGCGGTCAAATTAGGGTCTAGGTTGAGTTCGTGCTCTAGCCTAGAAGTACGCGGGTATTGTTTTGGGTCGTCCGGAGTCTCATAATCCGGGTATAAGAATCGTACATGTTGTAGGGTTGCTGTTTTTTCAGCTGAACCTTCGGTTAACTTATTCTTCCTTTTAAATTTTTTACCTGTGAGTGGATGAGGCGTTTTTGATTCCTTTTGAGGCTTTATTTCGGTATTTTTAGCATGTTGCAGAGGATTTGCTTCCTGCTTGGTTGACGGCTGAGTTTGGTACACCTGTGTGGTCTTTGCCTTAGGTTGTGTGATATACTCATGCGCGTCAATTCTATTGCTTTTTGACAATGTAGAATTTTTTGTGCTGTGTGACGGTGGAGTAATATGCACCTTTAATATAGGCTTTAGCGACTCGCTAACATTCTTATATGGCCGTTGTTTGCTTAATAGTGATTTATGCCTCGGGATTTTGGACGGAAGAGCTATACGCACCTTTTTGGCAGGCTTTAGACACTCAGTTCCGTCTCTTGTGGTGTCTGGTATTGCCTCTTTATTTGGTATTAGAATGTGCGTATGTTTGTGGTTTTTTGTGGGTATTAATGGGACTATGGTGTAGTCGTTTATTGGAAATAGCTGTAACTTTAAGCTATGTATGACTACTTGATGACTGTTAGCGTTGAGAATACTAACCAGCACTAATTCTTTTCTCGATGACAGCAAACTATTTGCCAAGAAGACTACATCGCTTATCTCTTGGGATTAACAGAGCATTTCTTGTTGAGTTTGTAACGGCACTGGGGCCACAATTTGAGAGCGCGCAGGTATGCAGATTGGTTCCTTAAAGGTAACCAATTGCTGCCTGCCTTCATCGGTCTCTTGCTCGCCCAGACAGCTTTTTCACATTCCTTGGGCCCTTTTGGAGCTTGGCAGCCAGCTTTTCTCGTTTGAGAAGCCTTGAAGACACTGCAGGTGGATAGTTCAGCCTGTTTAGACTCTACCTCTTCTGCAAGTGTTCTTACTTCGACTGCTTTTTTAGAATGTAGCTTGCCCGTTTCAAACTCTAATGGCAAAGCAATGTAATTTTTTACGACAAATCGTACTGAAGGTACGATTTGTCTTTTCTTTTATTTTTTAAATTAAATATTTCTACTGGCAAATTTTGCTGAAGGCAAAATTTGCCATGGGAATAATTTTGTTTAAACCTTATGGAATGTGATGAAAATTGCTGACGCAATTTTCTTCACTGATCGAGTAGATAAGCTAATCATGTTTTTAAGCATGAATAGCTTATTGAAAATTTATATGAATGAATTCTTTTAATTAAAAATTTTTTGTTACCCTTTTTCAGGTATGGTTTTAGATATGTAACAACGACACAATGAGCGGTTTTCTTCTTTTTCTTATTATTTTTGGAATTGTCTTCCTCCACATCTGAGTCCATCATGTGGTGGACTAGGCTTTTACCGTTAAGGTATTGCCTGAACTGCCTTCTGTTAATGCTTAAGGGATGCGACTTTGTGCATCGGCATTAGTGTTGTACTTCCCGGGTTTATATTCGATGTTGTAATCGAATTCAGACAATTTGTGGTGAAATCTCACCAAACGGGAAGCAGGGTCTTTCACCTTGAAGACACTCTTGAGAGGTTTATGGTCAGTCTAGACCGTGAATTTCCGGCCTTGAAGATAGCACTTGAAATTCTTGGTAACCCAGACAATAGCCAATAACTCTTTCTATATAGTAGAGTAATTTCTTTCGGCTTTATTTAATGTGCGGCTTGCATAGGCAATGGGCTGGTACTTTCTAACTTCTCCTTGAGAAGCAACAGCTCCTAGAGCCTCGTTACCTGCGTCCGTAGTAAGATTAAAGGATTTTGTAAAATCGGGGTAGATCAAAAGTGGTGGAGAAATTAAAGAATTTTTTATGCTTTGAAATGCTTGTTGGCATTTCTCTGTCCAAGTGAATTTCGGAGTAAATTCGTGATTGGACGTACAATTTTGGAGAAGTCTGGAATGAATTTCCTGTAGTAATTGGCAAGTCCTAAAAATGACTGGACTTGCCTTACTGTTCTTGGAACAGGAAATGTTTGGACGCAGGCCGTCTTACTTGGGTCTGGTAAGGCTCCTTCGCTAGAACATTTATGTCCTAGGTAAACAACATCTCTTCGTAGAAACTGGCGCTTCTCTGGCTGCAGTTTTAAGTTGTTCTATCTCAACTTATTAAAGACTTTTCTCAACTTTGCGTTGTGGTCATTTAAATTTTTACCATAGGTGAGGATGTCATCTAGGTAAACCAAACATTCGAGGCCTTGTAGGCCTATTAAGACGAAATTCATTAGGCGTTGAAATGTGGCAGGGGCCCCTTTGAGCCCGAATGGCATACGCTTGAACTCGTAGTGCCCATAACTTGTGCTGAAAGCAGTTTTATGTCGCTCTTTTTTGTCGACAAAAACTTGGTGATAGCCGTTGGCCAAATCAAGCGTTGTGAAATACCTTGCGTGACCTAGCTGGTCGAGAATATCCTCGATTCGGGGTAGCGGCAATGCTTCTCCAATTGTCTTTTCGTTTAATTTACGAAAGTCGACAACGACGCGCCACCTTTTTTTACCCTCAGGTCCCGCTTTCTTGAGAACAACTAGTAGAGGTGAATTCCAAGGGCTTTTACTAGACTGGACTATCCCGCTGTCTGGCATTTCTTTTAGATGCTCGTTAATTACTTTCCGCTGTGTTTCAAGTAAGCGGTACATTTTTTGATTGATTGGTGCTTGATCTTGCACCAATGGAATATTATGCGTTATCGCATTTGTATAAGTGAGTTTGTCACCTTTGAGGAAGAAGATATCGTTATACTCTTCGCAGAGTTCTGATATTGAAATTTTTTCTTCCGCGGTCAAATTAGAGTCTAGGCTGAGTACCTGCTCTAGCCTAGAAATGGTACTGGGGAATTGCTTTATGTCGTCCGGAAGCACATATTCCGGGTATAGATATCGTACATGTTGTAATATTGCTGTTTTGTCGGCTGAACCTTGGTTTGACTTACTCTTCCTTTTAAGTTTTTGACCTGTAAATAGATGAGGCTTTTGTGATTCCTTTTGAGGCTTTATTTCGTTGTTCTTAGCATGTTGCAGGGTATTTGCTTCCTGCTTAGTTGACGGCTGAGCTTGGTACACCTGTGTGGTCTTTGCATTAGGTTGTGTGATATACTCATGCGCGTCAATGCTATTGCTTTTTTACCATGTAGAATTTTTTGTGTTGTGTGATGGTGGAGTAATATGCACCTTTAATATAGGCTTTAGCGACTCGCTACCGTCCTTATATGGCCGTTGTTTGTTTAGTAGTGATTTATGCCTCGGGATTTTGGACAGAAGAGCTATATGCACCTTCTTGGCAGGCTTTAGGCACTCAGTTCCGTCTTTTGTAGTGTTTGGTATTGCCTATTTATTTGGTCTGGGAATGTGCGTATGGTTGTGGTCTTTTGTGTGTGTTAATGGGACTATGGTGTAGTCGTTTATTGGAAATAGCTGTAACTTTAAGCTATGTATGACTACTTGATGACTGTTAGCGTTGAGAACACTAACTAGCACTAATTTTTCTCCAAACGACAGTAAAATATTTGGCAAGAAAACTCCATCGCTTATCTCTTGGGATAAACAGAGCATTTCTTCTTGAGTTTGTAACGGGACTGGGGCAACAATTTGAGAGAGCGCAGGTATGCAGATTGGTTCCTTAAAGGTAAACAATTGCTGCCTGAGTTCGTCGACCTCTTGTTCGCCCAGGCAGATCATTTCACATTCTTTGAGCTCTTTTGGAGCTTGGCAGCCAGCTTTTCTCATTTGAGACGCCTTGAAGACACTGCAGGTGGATAGTTCAGCTTATTTAGACTCTAGTTCTTCTGCAAGTGTTCTTACTTCGACAGCTTTTTCAGAATGTAGCTTGTCCGTTTCAAACTCTAATGGCAAAGCAAATTCGTATGGATTATTTTCGGTTCGAGGAAACCTTAGGGCCTTATTAGGACCT
This sequence comes from Dioctria rufipes, assembly GCA_963924295.1. NCBI lineage: Eukaryota > Metazoa > Arthropoda > Insecta > Diptera > Asilidae > Dioctria > Dioctria rufipes. The sequence continues at coordinate 144,129,599 of OZ002744.1, read as the reverse complement.
TCAGCGTTACAGTTTTTTGCTAGGAAATCGTTTCCTAATAGCCAATCATCGGAAAGGCCAGGCAAGTTCCTTACGACTTGAAACTTGCAGGGAATTTTGTTTTTGAAAACGAAGTTTCCCAGGCAATTTCCCAGCGTCTTTCCGGTACCAAATGGGGTCTGAAGTGTACATGCCTCTTTGTGGTTAATTTCTTTTAGATATTTTAATGACCATTTCTTTATTATACTTACCTTAGCGCCTGTGTCTACTACTAGTTTAGTTTGGCCGTTCAGGCCTATATCTAAAGGAAGTTTTACTGTAGCGACACTGGAATCGGACTGCTAAGGAGACACTATTTTATTAGATGAGAGATTTGTAGTCGAGCCGGGGAGTTTAGGGTCGACCGAACGTCGTTTCCCTGTCTCCAGGCTTCCCATTTACGTTTTTGTTGGCAGTTATTTACTGCATGACGAGAACGTCCACAAAATTCGCACTTTTTACGCACGTTATAGACTCTGGAGTTATTATTGTGGTGTTGCTGTTCTCCAGGACGTTGGTTTGGTGCTTCTCTGTTTTGGGGTCTTTAAAAACTGTTCTTGTTGCTCCTGCTGTCACGAACGAAATGATTATTTTGCAGTGCACACAATTAGGCGTATTTTTCCTTTTGAGGCAATCAGCATATGCGTGGCTTCTTAGATTACAAAAACTACAACTGATTTTATTTAAATAATTATTTTTATTTTGTACATTATAATTTTTATTAGGATATCTCGGCTCCTCTTTGATGTATGGTGATGTATTTGCCAGTGTGAACTGCGGATCCTGAATATGACTGTTTGCGTTCGACAGGGTCTGGGGAACTTGAGCGTATGGCATAATGCGTGGAGTAAATACGCTGTGATTAGCCGATGAATTAATTTGGCTAAATTGTGCGTTATTTGGTGTTATTGCACTTATTGAATGGGGTAGTGTATTTTGTATCACATTTTGTTGAAATTGCCCTGAAGGTTGCAGGAATAGAGTACTTTGCTGGTGTCGTTCCATGTCAAGTGCTCTTTGAACGAGGTCATACATCGTGCCGTCTGTCATGGTCAGAAGGTATTGGCACATATATGGGTTATCTACGCCTGTTTTTAGTGCGTTTTTGGCAAAGTCCTCGAGCTGCGTTTTAACAGCTGGTGCTGCCGTGGCTCCATATTTGGCCTCTGCTGCTTCACGTTGGCATATTTGAGGCAAAATGCTGATAAGCTTCGCTTCGAAGTCTGGTGAGAAAGATTTCCAAAAATGCTGATAGTTTCTCCACCGAAATGCACTGGATTACCTGCCTGTAGCATCCTACGAATGTTTGGAGCTCAAGGCTCAATTTTGGCTGCTGTTCTCCCGAAAATAGGGGAACGAGCTGGGCAGTTAGCTGGGCGATTTTAGTGTAATCTGCCATGTTTAAATTGGGGATTCTGAAACTAAAATTTGACACTTTTGGGGAGCTAGTTTCTTCTATGCTGGTTTCCAGAAGGGAGTCGCCCAGCCAATTCAAAAGGATTTCACTCACGGTGGAATCATTGACACTGTCGTTGGCACTTTCACTTAAGTCTACACTATTATTTTTATTTTTGACTTCGAGCGAGTACGAGAGTTATCCAAACTCCTTCAGGCTCTCTTTGAACTTTTCAGTGCTTTCTTTAAATTTTGCGATTTGCTCAAGCCTTCGTTCCCGAGACTTGGCAATCTGTTTGTCAATAGAATCGCACTGTATAACCGAAAGTTCGGAGGAGTCTCGCACTTTCCCTTCTAAATACTCTAAATATTTTTCTATACTTAAATTGGAAGGTCTTAATTGGTGGGGACCTGTTAGGATTATCCCGCCCCTTAACGTGACTCCTCTTGTTGGTGAATTTGTTGCGGGTGTTTGATTGGCACTCTCTGTTGCGGATGTTGCTCCCGCGTTGCCTCCTTCGTACCGGGACGGATCGTCCTGTGAGTCGCCCGGGGAGGAAGATTGTTGTGGAGTTGGTGGAGTTGGTGGAGTTGGCGTCTCCTGGTGTGAGCTTTCCTCGCTCATGGAGCACCGTTTGTAAAATTTGCAGCTAGGGGGGCTTCTGCCGTCTTAATTTCCTTGGTTCAAATTAAGAGGGGGGCTTATTGCCTTCTTCGAGGTCCCTCTCAATTCAGGATCGCTGGTTTTTTCGGTTGAAGTTCTTTTGCTACCGGGGGGGGGGGCCGTGGCCTACTTAAATTCCCCTGGATAAAAGCAGAAAGGGGGGCGCGTTGCCTACTTCGAGGTCCGTTTCAACTCCGGATCGCAGATAGCGGATGGTTTCCAGACTTCCTTGCTTCAAGTGTAAATTTAAAAATTTTGGGATGTGGGCTGCTTTATCCTGGGCTGGGATGAAGCCCGCTATTGTCCCACGTTGGCACTTTGTGCTTTGATGAGGGGGTGGCTGCGTGTTTCTCAAACAGAGGCAGTTAAAGCTGTCCGACCCCGAGCGTTGGGAGCCGACAAGATCGAAATACTCCTGAAGCCAGACACAACTTCAGGCGGAGGGTAGGGTGTTTTGCCCAGTATTCGATCCCGTCTTCTACTCCTTTTTGATTCGCAGGATAGAGGGTTTTCGAGCGCTTATACTTTGTTTGTGTAAAGTCGGCTTCCTCTATCCAACCGGCGGCGGCGCCAATTTTGTTACGTACCTTTTCCACTAATGGGAGTCGTTTCCCAAAATTACTTGTGCTCCACTTGGGGGCTGTTACCATCCACTTCGGTAATCAATTCCAAAATTAAACAGAGTTTTTATACACACCCACTTTACTTTTTGTTTTCGAAATGGATTTATAGCTTTCTTTTCACAATTTTCTTTCACAATTTCTATTTCTTCTTTGTATTTCTTAATCAAACTGAGTGATTATAATTACCAATTTTCTTTTCACTTACGAAATATATCGATTCACAGGTTTTCTTTTCATTTACGCAATTAATCTATTCACAAATTTCTTTTTGTTTACAAAATAGATCGATTCACAATGTATTTTCACTCTTTATTACCTTACTTGGTATGGTTTGGCGCTACCCAATTTCCTACACCGTGCTTTACCTACTTTTTTGTTTACCCAAAATCCAGCTGCTAATCACTCAAAACCGAACTCTCTTCGCTCCGGGTTGCAATCTACTCTCCGAACCGATGTTATTTTATTTTTTAACACAACTCGATTTTTGTTAAAACTCGACTGCGCTCTACATCAAAACTTTAAAACGCAACTAACAACCGCCGTTCATCAACTTTTTTTTTACTCGCGCATGGAAACTTCAAAATACAACTCCGTTTTCGTGTTAAAAATTGACTGCGCTCTTGATCATTTTTATCGCGATCAAGAGCCGTCGGTCAGGGTAAAAAATGCATAGTTGCATTTCTACCCTGAGAAAAATTTTCATTTATTCTGGACTTGATTAAACAAGTCCGGAATATTTTTCGTTGGACGGTGGCTTGACAAAATAAAATTTGATGTTTTTATATACATCAGCCACCGTCCCGTCGATTGAAATTACGGCGCGCGTATACATATAATGTAATTTCGCGGCGCGCATTTCTTATCGCGAAAGCTTTTTGTTTGTGATATGTATGTACGTTCGTACAAACATATTGTAATTTTCATGACAAATCGTACTGAGGGTACGATTTGTCTTTTGTTTTATATTTTTTAAATTAGATATTTCAATAAATAAATAAATAAATAAACTTTGTATAAACGAATGGTATGGGAAGAAAATTGCTGATGCAATTTTCTGCACTGATTGAATAGATAAGCTAATCATGTTTTTAAGCATGAATAGCTTATATGAAAATTTATGCATGAAATATTTTAAATAATTATTTATTGCCTTTTTTCAGATCTCTTTTTAGGACGCTTTTTACTACCTGCTGATAGAACCTTGTGGAGAATTTTGATGAGGTTCTGTCGACACAGAATAAACCGCTGCTTGAAAACATTGTGATTTTATACTGATTTTACTGTACACTTTACTTTATATGATAAGAACTTTGTGTTTCACTTTAGCCACTACTTAAATGAAAGACTGTTATGGACGCTTCTAAAAAACCTAGCTTGATCGCTTGGGCGTTCTGTACGAAGTGACCTTTACACTTGTGGCGGTAGCTAACTAAATATTAAAATTACAAAAACGTCACCATCACTGATGACAAAACCACTGTGCTCAAATTTAAATTTAAATTTAAGTAAATAAAGTTAAGTTGCATTTGGAACTTTAGTATTTTCATGAAAGTATAAATCAAGTGCTTATAAATTTGTGCAGTTATAATAACTATACATGTGCAGTGCAAGTAATTTTTCGCTGATTAAGAATGGATGTACTTTTTAAAAGCACATAACAAAAGTTATTTCATCCATTTGAATGATAATTTGGTTAATATTTTAAACCACGTGCACGTACATATATACATGAAATAAAAAAGATCACCAAACGCATAAAGGCATTTAACTATGACCTCACATACAGCCAATATTAAAAGAAAAAGATCAGAAGGGAATAAAGCAATAATGAAGATAAAAACTCCAGACAAAATATTTAAGAGGGCTTTTCTGGCGATAATTTCGGACTTTTTTTTTTGTTCTATACTGATGGTATCTGTTCAAGGTTGAATAGGTATTCAACGGCCACATGGTCATTACAGCGGAGTAAATCACAATCATTGGAATTACGTTCTAGTTATTTTAGAGCCATCACCTATAAATAAACTTATCAAATGATAGGAATGAACAGGAGCACATGAACACACCCGGGTTAAAAAAAAAATGTACATATATATAAATAAATATATATATATATATATAATTGAATCTTTTTCAAGGACTGTTCACCAAGCAGTTAGTAAAAGTGGACAGGATGTTGAAACGATCTTACACCAGTGAGTACAAGAAATATTTTCTTAAAAAAAATTAATTCGGATTTAAACTTTTTTTTTGTAAATACTTACATTTATACATTTATACATAAAATAAATTATAAGCGATTATTCAGTCATTACGAATTATTTTACGAATAAGTAATAAAATTTAAAGTTTTCTATTATAAAATAATAAAATTTAAGGTTTCCTTTGGTAAAATAACGAAAATGCTAAACGATGCGGGTGCCTAAATTAAAGACTTAAGAAAGTCTGAAATAAATCTAATTGCCGTTAATGGCGCGTCAATCCCGACTTACGGATATAAGCAACTAACGCTTAATCTGGACTTACGTCGCTGTTTCTATCAAAGCTTCATTATTGCCGCTGTCGACTATGCACTAATAAGTGCAGATTTTTTATTTCAATTCGACTTAATGGTCGACCTACGAGAAAGGAAACTAGTTAACAAGACCACTGACTGATAGGGAAGTCAGCTGTGTTTCACGTAATATCATAACGCATTCCTTAAAATTATGTCCTCTGCAGGATCAGTATGGTTCCATCTTGAATAAATTTCCTTCTCTGAAGACGCCACCTAACTTTCATAGGCAAGTTAATCATAATATTGTCCACCACATCCACACACAGAAGGCTAAACGCAGAGAGACATACAGTAGTAAAAGATGAGTTCCAAGCGATGCTGAGATTAGGTATATGTATGCCGACTTTCCTCATCCTCTGCCACTTCGCCACTACACATGGTACCCAAAAAAGATTCGACAGACTGGGGCCCATTTGGGGATTATCGGCAGCTGAATGCAGCAACTATTTTCGACAAATATCATTTACCAAATATGCATGATTTTACTCTCAACCTTTACAGGTGTAAAATATTTTCTAAAGTTGACCTCATTAGAACTTATCATGGCTCCGGAAGACGTCTACAAAACAGCTCTTATAACATCTTTTGGGTCTACGAGTTTCTTCGTATGCCTTTTGGTGTCAAAAACTGAGCACAAACGTTTCAACGATTCATTAATGAAGTTTTAACAGGCCTGGCCTTTATATTTGCATATGTAAATGATATGTTGATCAGTAGCAAATCTGCATAAGAACACAAACAACATCTTTTTCTGTTATTTACGAGATTAAAGCAATACGGAATCAATGTAAACCCAAAGAAGTGCATTTTCCGTGCAGACGAAATTGAATTTCTTGGACACACAATCACAGAAAAATGTATTACCCCTCATAGACCAAAGTACAAGCATTACAGAGTTTCCAACGCCCAATACACATAAAAAGGTGCAACGTTTTTTGGGAATGATTAATTTTTATCATCGTTTCCTCTCACACATTGCAGAGCTAGCAACTCCACTATACGACTTGCTTAAACATGACAACGTTACCAAACGTTCTAAGCCTGATTTCAAATGGTCTGAAGTTCACGATACAGCTTTTAAGAACATCAAAGAACAATTGGTAAAACAATGCTTTCTCATACATCCCAACCCACAAGCTAAGATAAGCTTATAGGTAGATACATCCAACGACTCTGTAGGGGCAGTTTTGCAGCAATAAAATGCAGGCAAATGGGAACCATTAAGTTTTTTTCAAGGAGCCTGAAGACTGCTGAAAGAAAATACTCTACCTTTGATGGAGAACTGTTGGAAATATTTTTGGCTATAAAAAACTTTAGGTACTTTATAGATGGCAAGTGTTTCAAGGTTTTGACAGACCACGAGCCTTTAACGAAAGCTATTTGTTCAAAATCTGAGAAATCTCCACGGCAAAAAAACCAATTAGATTATATATCTCAATTTACGGACGATATAAGGTATATTAAAGGTAATCTGAATATAGTCCCGGACACGCTATCACGAGCTATCACGATAAAAACAGAATTTGGTGAGCTTGAGATACAATAAGAAAAAAGTTCATAAATTCGACAGTATATGTACATTTATGAATATTTAAATGCGATTTAAAAATGGGTTTATTATTGGATTAGAAATAGAACACAGATTTTAACACGTCATAAACATTACTTATTTAATATATTAAGCTTTTTTACAATATGTTCATATAAACTAATATGTTATATTTATTTAGGACGCATTAATCTACGCCCATTATGCTATAATGACCCCACGGTAACGTCTCATAATTGTTTTTTTAATAAATGGCACTTATTATCAAGCTTAATATATTAAATAAATAATGTTTATGACGTGTTGAAATCTAAACCCATTTTTAAATCGAATTTTAATATTGATAAATGTACATATACTGTCACTTTTATGAATTTTTTTCTGATTGTAGGTAAAACCCACTCGACCTACTTCGCTTCTCCATTATCTCGTTATTCCCGAAGATATGATTATGAATTTTTGTATTTTGAAGATTGCTTATGCAATTTTTATGATTTTCCAATTTTGCCTGCAATTTTTGAGATCTGTAGGCAATTTCTACGACGACTTTTGTAATTTTAACGATTTATTACAATTTTTATGATTTTGTGAAATATTTGCGTTTTTTAGTAACTTATACGAAATTTATTGCCATTTTACGATTCTTGCACTTTTATGATTTATTATTATTATTTTATACATTTAATGCGAATTGTTTGTAATTTATACAATTGTTGCGTTTTTACGATTTCTTTTTGCAACATATACGAATTTCAGAAATTTGTACGAGTTTTTGCACTTTGTACGATTTCCTTGCAGTGTTCCAGTTAAATTATTTGTGGTGAAGCATAAAATTATTGCATTCAAAGGTAAGTCTTTCTCAATAAACTAAATGTAACTTTTTTTTATTTAACGCATTTTCAGCTCACAGCTCAAGTTCGCCAAATTCTGTTTTTACCGGCTTTAGAAGATGGTAGCTCAGTACCATGTGGATTCAAAAGACATTGTTTATAAAATAAACTTTCAAGAAAATACAAATATTCGTTATAATTATTTTTGATGTTTATTTAAACCATAATACATTAGAACTCCCTCGAGTTAACTTTATATAATTAATTCATATATGTCTTTCTCTTTTTCTACGGTAAATCTTAAGTTGCATTCATCCATTTCGTACTCTAAATCATTTATCTTATTTGAGCAGCTGGTTGTAGCTCTAGCTGCAGATTTTACATTTCAAGTCGAACTTTGTATGTACATGTAAATTATTCTAGACTTTTTATGAAATACCTTTGCATTGAATTGCAAATCTAATATTTGATGCAATGAATTTCAGTTACATATAATTAATACGGTGGAGTTCATTTAAAACCAGGTTAATAGTTTTTAACCTTGAGATAATCTTTTTAAAACGTAGGCTTATTAACTTGGGCAAATGTTTGTATGGGCTTCGTTGTATGCAGTTTTCAGATTTAAAACCAGAATTGTCACAAGTAGGTGATATAATTTTAAATGTAAATCATAGAAGCAATGTGTGTATGAAAAGATTTAAATAAAATTTATATAAAGTTAATAAGTTTATACTTTTTAATTCTCCACATATGTACATATGCATACAACATTTGCAACTACTTTCTTAAACTAAAGTAAATCATCTCTTATTCAAGATTATTTGATGATTTTACAGAGCAGAAGCCTTATTACAGCTGACATGTTTACCGAATGATCAATCTGATTCAGCTTTTTTTTTTCGTTTATAGAGCAGCTCGTGCTGTTTTCTATACGCTATGACATTATTTGATAAATAAAAGAATTATATTTATAGCTAGCCGAAATTTGCGTATTATTTTAATATTATATTACCATATTAATAGGCGAGCTAGCGGAATGCAAATCAAAACGTGATGACCGGATTTTTAATCCAAAGATAATCTTTTAAACATGCAGTACAATTTGGATTTAATTATTTATTACTGCGCATTTTATTTCTAATCTGCGTGGTGGTATTGAAAGCAAATTGAAACTTGAGGTATGCATTATGCTGTTTAGATTTACTTATTTAATGTTGAGCATTATATATTTGCAATATTTGCCTTTTTTTTAATTTTTTGTGTTTTTATGATTATTTGCAATTTGTTTTTACTTTTAATGATTTTTGTAACTTATTTTCGCAATTTTATGAATTTTTGAAATATTTACGTTTTTTTTTAATTTTTTGTGTTTTTACGAGTTTTGTAATCTGTTTTTACATTTAATGATTTTTTGCAATATATTTTCGCAACTTAACGCATTTTTGAGATAATTAGATTTTTTTTTTAATTTTACATGTTTTTATGATTTTTTGCAATTTGTTTTTACATTTAATGATTCTTTACAATTTATTTTCGTAATTTCACTAATTTTTTTATTTTTAATCTACACGATACGGCAGAGTGCAATTTAAACGCAGGTGTAGGAGGTAAATTTACCATTTTTAAGGGATCAACATCTTCCAAGGTTAAATATATATAAAATAATCACATTCAAAGCATCGGTTCATTCAATAAAATTAATATGGCCCAACCTTTTTCTATTCTGATTCTACTCATCACGTTAATTAATAAAAGCATCTTTAAATTCTTCATATAATAAAAATGACATCTCGTTAAACCTTAAGTATATTATGTTAGAGAATACGAAGAAGCAGTTCATACTACATTTTTCATTCGCTTCAAGAAAATTCAGTTTGCGGTACTTAATCCCATATTTTCGTAAAGATTATAAACATGATTTTTCTGAGTGTATTATACTTGCTCTTGGACTTTTTGTGAAATTTTTTACGAATTCTTCAAACAGAAACTATGAACAAAGTTCATTGATTACAATAAAAATATTTGATTTAATTTATCTTTTGCAACAAGCTCTTCGTACGTGTATACAATTGTATAGTCAAAATCATTCTCTTGACTTTCTATACACGTAGTGGAAAGTGAAGCTCTTTATGCAACCATATTTGCTGATTTGTCTACAAATATGTAGATTGATAACTTTTTAACAAAACCCATTCGATTCTGTAAACCAAACTGCTTTTATCGTACACAAAAGCTCAATGAAACTATAGCAAACAAATAAAGGCTACGAGGAGTGAAAATTGCTCTATGCGAATGTGCATGTTTAGTCACAACATTTTCCATTCGCTTCAAGAAAATTCAGTTTCGGATTCTTAATCCAATATTTCTATAAAGATTATAAATACGATTTTGCATGTACTATACTTGCTCTTGTATTTTTTGTGAAATTTACTATTTTTATGAATTCTTCAAACAGAAACTATGAAAAATATTATTGACTACAATAAATATATTTACCGGCTATCAACCGCGTCCTCTATTTTTTAACGTAACCTTATTCTGATCATCGCTCTCATATTAATTTGAAATGCCGTAAAACTTACCTTACCCAACATCTATATACTGGTTCTTTTATCGCCCAGCTATTTTGCTCTATTTACAATTTTTTAGCCGTATTACCAACTAGAGTTGGCTTTGTCCGATAGCTTCCACATTAAATTATTTGCATTAAAATAATCATATTGAAAGCATTGGTTCATTCGATAAATTAATATGATCCCACCTTTAAATTTCACTGTATACATACCGGCAAAATTTTTGTTTTTTTTTTTCTACAAACTTGTTTTGTTTATATTTACACCTTCCTAGCTTTCTAAACAAATAATTAAAGATCATTGCTCTCCCATTCCTATACGCGCTAGCAATACCATCACAATTTGTGCTATTATGCGAATTTAATTGGGTGAATGAAGTGGGTCTAAATGTGGAGTAGTAGGAGCACATAATTTAAACGTTATCATAAATATGTGGCGTGCTGTAAACCTTTGCAATGCATTTTTTATTCTTGTTTTGTAGTTTAATAAAAAACGACAACTACTTACGACGGATGATATGTGCGAAAGAGACAACTGCAAAAGGAAATTTACATCTCACCTTTAAAAATTAAAAAAATTCTTTTGATAATTTTTATTCATATGTAGAAACATATCTTTTTGTGAGTTATTTATTATTGCCGATTTGATTAGTATTATCACTTCGCAATGAATGATTTAATGTATATGTAAAGTACACATATTTGATAGTTAAGATAAAACGAAAAAAAAAAACATTATTGTGTTAAGTATTATATTATTACATTAAATTTCATATACATTATAATCAATTTTCTTCCTTTTTTTTATTTATTTCTATTGAAATTTATGCTCATTATATTCTCTGGCACAAAAGCAGATTTCCCTTTTTATTATTATTTTTTGAGTGTTTTTTTACAATTCTTTATTATTTATTTTAAACATTCGCTTTTAATTTCATCTTTATTATATACACCCCTTTTTATACCGTAGATGAAATCACAGGGGTATACTAAGTTTGTCATTCCGTTTGTAACACCTCGAAATAATGATGGTAGAGCAAAATGGATTGGACACCCATTCATAATATTCAAAGTTATTTTGATTTTTGCATGTCCTTCCGTCCGTCCGTCTGTGCGCACGATAACTCGAGAACGCGTATACATACTTAGAGAGCTGAAATTTTGTACACGGACTTTAAAAAAAAAAAGTCAAATTAAGTTCGAAAATGAGACAAATCGGGCAACTCCTTCGTGGGGTTGCCATACAAAACTTTCGTTTTTCACTATATATTTGGACACTGCCTGAGAACACATCAATATAGAGAGCTGAAATTTGGTACATGATGTTTTTGCTACATTAGCAAATAAAATGTCAAAAATGGACTAGATCGAGCAACTCCTTCTTGGTGTTGCCATATAAAAATTTAGGTTTTTTACAAATACTGAGAAAACGGTAAGTCCAAGACATTTTTATTGTACTAAAAACTTCTTCATAATACGAAATTCTATCAAATTAGTTATAAAGATTTTTTCTGTCCGACGAACCGTTCTAGAAATATATGCGAAAAACCACTTCAAAAATCAAACTTGCACAGAAGGGTGACAATACGAAATTTCATACGGGCATTCATCTAGGGTATCATAAGAATTGGTCTTAGACCAATTCTAGCTTTTTTACTTGTTTTTTTCTAAATATGGGAAAACAAAATTTCTTTATAATTCCATACCTATTTTTCTTTCATGGTTTTATTTTAAGTACATTTAATTGCACTCTCTTTAAATGAGTTAAAAAGAAATAAAAGTAAAATTAAGAAATTTACTATTTTTCTTTTTCGATACTATAAGTCGTGTCCGTTTGTTTAGTATTTGTCAAAGTTTGGTACTGCATGTATGTATAAAGCGAAAGGTGAAGAAAATCATTAAGACTCAATCGAATAAATAAATGTGTGTCGATACTATGATAATGAGAGCTAAGAGAGCAGAAATTGAGAAGAAAAAAAAATCGTTTAATTTCTTTGATAAGAATGGCTTGTTTAATCTCGACATCGTGTGGGTAGATTTTGTCGCGAGACTCTGTTGTATATTTTGTTTCGATAAAAATTGCTTTCGTTTGTACCAAATGTTATGTATTGTAGTTGGGATTATGTTGATTTGTATTTTAAACATAATTTGCCTTTTTGCTATTGTAGTTGGTGTTAATATGAAGTTTTTTTTTCAAAATTTTGCTGTTTAAGTTGAATTCCTTAAAGGTTGTCCGGCGTTTTTCTTTTAGGTGCTGGAGTTATGTTACAATTTAACTTTCTAGGTGTGGGTTTAGGCACTTCTTCCAGTTCAGGTTCCGGCGGAATATTTTTAGCTTTGCGGGTCCTTGATTTATATTCATGTATAGATATATGCAGAGAATAGTTATGATTAAAGACACTGTTAAATATGATAGTGCGTAATGATGAATATTATGACTATTTATGGGATTAAGAGGAATCAATTCTTGATTTTTTTGGAAGCGAATTGATTCTAGAAGTTTATCTAGATCCATATTTTTCGTATTATTTAAAGTATGTATTTTTATATGCGATCCTATTGGGGAGGACGTCATAATCGATATTATACTGGAAATGTTTATTGTTGGGATAAAAAAAGAATTAAATTAGGAAACTTTTACGCTCTATCCGTGCAAGATGAATTATTTGATTCGTACATAACAACCGGGATAGATATACATTGTTCCTTCTCCTTGCAGGATATGTGAACTAATGAAATCCTCACAAATTATATTTATGTGTAGAGATCATTTTAAGGAGAACAGCCAAGCGTTCTGCTTTGATAATTGCGTCCAATAGTAATCCTGTCGCAAGATCAGAATTTTACACTTTTGTGTAATAGGTTGCTTTTTAGTAGATTCACTTCACTTTGGTTTGTTCTTGTATTTGTGTTTAGGATAGGGGATGAAATTTCGCAGTAGAAATGCATATGGTCCAACTTTGCGCAATTATGAATATCCTGAAGTGATAATTCAACAAAATGTTCGCGATTGTAGTCTATTAATATGTATTCTTTCGATGGTTCGATATATACGAACGATTCGTTAAGGATTGTCGGTAACGGCATTGCTTTGAATATTTGGTATGGTATGTCCATAGCTATTTTAAAGCTATGCTGTAGACGCGCTTTTAATTTGTTTGCATAATTGTCGTAATTATAGCAAACGGTTGGAGACAATTTTAAATTATTTGGGATTTCGGCTGAAAATCCGTATAGGAGTCGCGTGGAGTATAGTTAGTACTCGAATGAGGGGTTCTATTATATACAAACATGGGATAAGTAATACAAGTATCCCAGTCTTGTAGATCTTTTGCTACATAAGACCGGAGATATTCTGTTAAGGTTCTGAGACATCTTTCCAATGCAACATTCGTTTGAGGGTGATATGGGGTAGTTTTAAGTCGTTTTATTCTCAACAATTTATATACCCCGGCGAACATGCCACTTATGAGGTTAGTATCCTGATCTGTGAGGATACTTTCTGGAATACCATGTCGACAAACTGTTGTTGTCCAGAACGCTTCCGCTAATGTCTTAGACTCGGTGTCGACTATGGGAATAGCCTCAGAAAATTTTGAAAGATCCACTTGGAATGTAAGGATGTATTTGTTTCCAGAATGAGAAATTGCGAGAGGTCCTACAACATCTAGGTACACTCTTTCGGAAGGCTTGGAGCTAATGCTCGAGATCTTCATTGGAATTTTTGGATTTGTGGATAGTTTGTTTACCTGACAGAATTTATATTTCTTTACGTATATAACCACGTCATCTGACATGCCAGTCCAGTAGAATTGTTTTTTATTCTTTTAATTGTACGGGAGGTGGCTTGATGGGCTCCCGTTGGTAATTTTTGAAAATCCTTAAAGACTTGTTCAATGTCGTCTTTATCGGATGACTATTTTATTGTATCTTGATGGAGCTTTATGTTTATTTGTTGATTAGCGAAAATCTGCGTAAAAGCGTTATATTGTTCAGTTGCTTGAGTAAGGACGCTTGACGGATGCAGCTGGAATATAAATATATACACGCCGAAAAAGATTAATAAGATTTATTCAGATTTACTTCAATAACTTAAAAATACACGCACGTTCACAGTCTGAAGGTTTGCAGCAGAGAGAGAGAAACTGACAGGCAGAACATAGGAATATTCTGTAATTTTCCAGTGTTTTCCAAATTATTACATTACTTCGAACATATCTGCAGGTGGATTCTGTATTTATACAACTCAAGTATTTAATTCATTTACTATGCTACACCTCTCCCCTTTTTACTTTCTTTCTCTCTACCTTACAAGGTTTACACATTTGGTATTACTCACCACGGAAAACAGAGAATTGTAAACGTATACAACGACGACGGTAATCGCTAATACTTCTCTGGTCAAATATCAACTAACCATGATTTGGTGTCTTATCTACATATCTCCTGGTTTTTTCTAAAATGTTTTATTTACACCTGAATTATTACAAAAATATATTCGTTATTTGAGTGACATTTAAGTCAAATGTTTTTTATACCAATGCTTCTTAATAGTACATCCATAGTGTAAATCGATCGAACACTGATATGTTAAAAAAGTACATCCCTTGTTAGTGACACAACTCACGAACAATAAGAATTTGTATAAGATACAATTTCATGGTCCTAAAGTGATGCGTATATAACTTTTTTTTTATGTAAATGACACAATAAATAAGAAATATAAATATATATGAGATACCCTTACATTGTCATATAAAAGCGATTTATAATTATTTTGTAAATATAACATTTTCTAAGGAAGTGAAGCAATGAGATAGAAATAAAAATCTGTATATAATACACCTTCATTGTCACATTTAGCAAAGTGATATATATTATATTATATATTATACAGGGTGCCCCAAAAATTAGTGATAATCGGAAGCCTGGAGGTAGAGCGTCCCTCGGGGAACCCAAATCACCCCCATATATGTTCTACGGTTTTATGTAGTTTTCGAGTTATTACAAATTTTCGAGATTTTTTGCTAATTACATGTTGTAAGTTAATTTTGGTTATGGCGGTTGAAGAAAGTGAGATAGGCACTTATTTTTTTTCCAAAAAAGGTTATCAGTGTATTTAAAAATATTTATTTCAGTACACTTCACCTTTGTCTCAAAAAGTAATGTTGAAATTTTTCTTTTACCAAAACAAAAACTAACTTGATTGTTCTATGGTAATTTTAAGAAAAAAGTTCCATATTTTTTTTTAGAAACTAGGTCAAAAACTTCCTTAGTTCATCGACTTTACATGGCGCAGATTTGATCAAGTTATCTCAACTGCATCATACTTAAATTTTGATTCAGATTGTACTAAGTGTAAAATTTAACAATTTTAATTGGGAAGTAAAAACAAGTAAAACTGAAAATTAAATAAAAATAATTATTTTATTGTGAAAAATTACAAAAAGTTTTCAAATTGTCTACCTTCGTTTTCTACACATAACCGACACACGCCGGAAAAATTCTCTTTCAGTCGATTGAGTGCTTGTCTGTTTCTTTTGATGTTTTCTTCCACCGCTCTTAACCTACTCGACAAATCTGCCAAATTTCTGCATTATTTACAATAAACCAGCTCCTTGTAGGCCCAAACAAAAAAATCGATTGGATTTAAGTCGGGTGACCGTGTAGGCCACGCGATGGGCCCACCGAGGCCAATTCATTTTCCTTCAAATTTTTGATTTAAGTAATTTCTCACGGCGTTGGCATAATGGCACGGAATACCGTCATTTTGAAATAATATATTTCTTCGTGTTTCTAAATCAACATCCTCTAACAGTCCATTAAGGTTTTCTGTCAAAAACTGGAGGTAGGACTCACCATTTAAACGACCTGGTAATTGAAACGGGCCTATCAACTGCCCTTTCACTATTCCAGACCAAAGATTTACACGAAATTGTTCTTAGAAATTTGATTCACGTGCTAGTTGCGGATTTTCAAGACTCCACGAATGATAATTGTGAATATTTAAAATACCATTGCGTCGAAAATGTGATTCATCAGTCCAAAAAATTGAATCAAAAAAGTTTTTCTTCTCGGCCTGTCTTCTCAGCATGTCTTGGCAAAATGTTACTATTCTGGGATAATCCTCTGGTTTCAATTGTTGCACCTTTTGAATATGGAATGGATGATATCCCTCGTCTCTGAGTATACGGTGTGCTCGTGATTTCGAAATTCCAGTTCGTCGCTCCCCATCCCTCACGCTGCATGATGGATCTCTGGCAACTTCCTCAACAACTGCACCCACTATCTCAGGGTCTCTAATTACATTCGGTCGGCCAGGTCTGGTTCCAGGGTTACGACCTTCCATGTAGGCGTTATGTACTCTCGCGATCGTACGATAATCCGGGAAATTTTCAGGCTGAGGCCCACCTCTGTGTTCTACATGTTCCCTGTAGAGTCTTGCTGCTTCCGAAGCGTTCCCTCTTGCCCATCCATAATAAAAGTGCATTTCCGCGTATTCATTCGGTAAATAGCTCATAATTTCGTATTCCAGAATTATCACCAAGGTCACAATTCCAAGTATTTTCACTACGGCATTAATCAAAATCTAAGTTAGTAAGCAAAACAAAATACTAGGGCTACAACAAGGAGCTGCTTTTTTGTAAAGAATGTAGAAAATTGGCAGATTTATCGAGTAGATTAAGAGCGGCGGTTGTCGGTTATGTGTCGAAAAGGAAGGTAGACATTTTGAAAACTTTTTGTAATTTTTCACAATAATATAATTATTTTTATTTAATTTTCAGTTTTACTTGTTCTTACTTCCCAATTAAAATTTTTAAATTTTACACTTAGTACAATCTGAATAGAAATTCAAGTATGATGACGTTGAGATAACTTGATAAAATCTGCGCAATGTAAAGTCTATGACCTAAGGAAGTTTTTGAACTAGTTTCTAAAAAAAAAATATGGAACTTTTTTCTTAAAATTGCCATAGAACATTCAAGTTAGTTTTAGTTTTGATAAAAGAAAAAATTCAACATTACTTTTTGAGACAATGGTGAATTGTACTAAAATAAATGTGTTCAAAGTACAACAGATGCACTGTTGAACTATTTGAAAAAAAAAAAAAATAAGTGCCTATCTCACTTTCTTCGACCGTCATGACCAAAATTACCTTACAACATGTAATTAGCGAAAAATCTCGAAAATGTGTAATAACTCGAAAACTACAAAAAACCGTAGAACATACATGGTGGTGATTTGGGTTCCCCGAGGGACGCTCTACCTCCAGGCTTCCGATTATCACTATTTTTTGGGACACCATGTATAAAATTCAACGCAACAGTTTTGCCTTTAATCGGTTTTCTTTGCTATATTCTGGTCTTACGAGCTTTGATATGAGTAGAATTTTGCACACAGTACCATTACTCGATTCTGTTGCAGGGAATACTGAAATAAAATTTATCAAAATGCTACAGTATAATAGACAACACATATTTTCATCTTCAAATAAAAATTTTTATTCTTTAATTGAACAAATGTATAATAAAACATTAATGTTAATTTTGCACATATGTAATACAGGATATGAATTTCATAGAAAGATTTATTAAAATTAAGTTGCATATACCTTTTAATCATAAATTCTTAATCATTCTTACTAAATTATACACAGCTTTAAAGTTAATGAGTTAATTCTTCGAGTTCGCATATTTTGAGAAGTTCAACAACGAAATTTTCTCCTATAATTGTCTCCATTTTGGTATTACATATTTTTGCACGACAATTACTTTTACTTTATATCTATTAATTTTCACGGCTTATTACATATTATAGAACTTTTTTATATTTATTATAATTTTTTTATGGGACTTACTTTGGACGACAAAATTACCTTAAACGATGACGATGCTTTATTTCACGACTGCACTTCTAATTGCCTCGTACTAAACTGAAGCCTGCAACCACAGAACTTTTTAACCAAATTAGCAAAATAAGTGCTACTCGTAAGTATAATCAAATTGAAGATACTACAATTTGTTAACATTTTCAACAAATGTTCACTTATAATAAGTACACACACAAGGAAATACAGTAAAAAAGGAACAATTTGGAAGTTGCATTTACATCATATTTTAAACTGAATATTTTCAATGGTTTTTATGTTCAATTACATTTCCTGTAAATTTCTAAGAAAAATTTGAGGGCTTCCTTACATCAGGTAGAGGCACGGTACAGAGAATACAAGGTATTCTCATTAAATTTTGACACATGTGCTGTGACGTAATTTCATTCGGACAGGTTACCTGCCTCATCTCATTCTTATAATAGCTGAGCTTAATGTGTAACGTCTCTGGTTAACAAAATCGAAGACGAAGTCTAAGATACTCACAAGGCCCTCAGCGTACTTTAAAATGTGAATTCATATGAAATCAGTTATATATATTTTATAAATAAAAATTAATCTATTTTGCAAAATACCTTTGAGTGGGCTTTTTTATTGCTAAAGTTGCGATCAAAAGTGGTTATAGTATGTCATTTTTAACATAATCTTTACGGGAATCTTTATTTATAATTCCATTAAATGCGACAATGTCTTAATATTGTTTCGGTAGTAATAAAATAAAATTTGCAAATTAAAGTTAAATATTTTTATTATTTCTGTCATATTGAGCACAATTTACCAAAACTGTGTGCAATATACAAATTTGTTGTAAAATCAGATTTAAAAGAAATTTGTTATAACAAATAATTTAGTATTGCGATAACATTTACATTCTTTTTAATACATTTGTTACATACATTTAAAATATATTGACAAAACATTGAATATGTGAAAAGAAATGTTGGAGCTACAATTTCGATTATTTTGAATACATCTATTATGTTTATCTAACAAATGTCCAGAAATATTTGGAAAATGTACTATTCACAATTCATTCTTTTCCATGTACTCAATAACTTCTCACGTTTTTCCAGTATCCTAGTAGAAGCTCGTGTCTTTTCTTTTTTATTTATTTTAGTACTTGAATTACTTTTCTTATTTTTATTGTCTATACATAATTCGATTTGACAACTGCTTGATTTGAAAATATTAGGAAGATACCTACTTATCTTCTAGTCTTGACATTCGGATTTGAGAAAATTGAACTACCTTTCGTACACCTTCAGTAACAATTTCATATAGACGGGCTTATAATTCTAGAAATAATATTGGTAATCCACTTGACATAGTTTTTGTTATGACTGGCATATAATACTTTCTCCCCGTTTTTAAAAGTTTTAATATTATTTGTATTAGACTTATTGTTAGCTTTTCGATAATATGTGTACATTGGCTCACTTGTTTTTCTATCCCTGTCTTGTCTTTCATTCGTAAAATACATATTTCTTATATTTGGATTTAACATATCAGGCTTTATTTAAAAAAATTAAATCTGCAGGTGTCTGATTGGTGGAGGTAGTCGACGTGTTCCTATACATTAGAAAGAATTGAAATATTTGTCCTTCTATATCTAAGGACATATATTTTTTATCAATAAAGAATTTTCTCAATGCTCGTTTTGTTTCTCCTACGTATCTTTCAGCTAACCCGTTACTTTGTGGGTGGTGTGGCGGAGACTTTGTCACTTTGATTTGGTTTATTGTGCAAAACTCTATAAATTTTGCAGAGTAAAATTTTGGGCCATTGTCACTGCAAAATTTCCACTGGAATGCCAAAAGTTGAAAAAATTACGTTTAGTTTTTTAATGATTGCTTCAGCATTGTTTTTTTCTTAAAAGATGGACTTCTATCCATTTGCTGAATGCCCCTACCATAATCAGGAAGTCAAATTTTCCAAAGTAGAATACGTTCGAACATACATTTCGCTGTCGTCCATTTAACTGTATCTGGCTTTTGAAAATTTTGTGTTTGTTGACATGCAACACATTTATTTACAAAGTCCTCGATTTTGGTGTCCATATTTTTAAAATAAACATATTGTCTACCTAAATTCTTCATTTTTGTAATACCTCTATGGTCAGCATGAATAAGACTCAAGACTTCATTTTCTAGAAAATTCGGAAGTACTAACCTATTACCATAAAACAGACAACAGTCTTCCGTGAAAAATGATTTTAATTTATTGTAAAAGAAAACAATATCTGTCTTTTTAATACTCTTGTTGGCCATCCTGTTTGAACATAAGTAATGACATGATTCAGAATTGAATCTCTTTTAGACATTTGTTTTACTTTCTTTAAGTTCACTGAGATAAATCATCAGATAAATTGAATGAATTAATGAGAAATTCTTCATCTTCTGGTTGACATGCAACTGGTAAGCGTGATAATGCATCCGCATGAAGCATTTGGGACTTTTTCTTATAAATTATCTTGTATTTGTAAGCTGACAAAATGACAAATCAACGCTGCAGTCTCGCTGCTGCTACTGATGGAGTATTTTTATTTGGGTTGAAAAAGGGACTGATGGTCACTGTAAATTATAAATTCCTTACCGTATAGGTACTTGTGGAATTTTTTGACAGCAAAAACTACAGCTAATGCCTACCGATGGAGTTCCGAGTAATTTTTTTCCAATGCGGACAATGTACGTGATATAAAGAAGAATGATTTTTCGCAACCATCAACTAGATGAGACAGGACAGCTCCCAATCCGTATAGTGAAGTATCTGCAGATACTACCACTACTTTGTTTGTGTCAAACAACTCCAATAGAGAGTTACTAAGAAGTAGGCTTTTACTTCTTTGAAATACTTTTTCACAGCTAGGTGTCCAAACGAATTTATTGTCTTTTCGCAATAGGGAGTATAAGTCACGTAGCTCTGTAGGCAAGTTGGGTAAAAATGTATTATAATACTTTAACAGACCTAGATAAGATTGAAGCTGTGTTAAGTCTTTGGACGAGGGAGCCTTGAGAATCGCATCCGTCTTATTTGGGCTGGGACTAATTTGGTTATAAAAAATTACGTGGCCTAAGTACTCAACCTCTGTCGCAAAAAAAAAACACACACTTCTGTTATGTAGGAATTTATCCTACTTAAACTTTGCTGTGGTTTCTTTGCGAAGAAACCGTTTGACTTAATTTTTTGTTTTTCCCAGCAGCGACTGTCGTAACTCTAACGTGAGAGTAGATGCGTGGAGTAGCTTGTTAAAGCACAACTCCTAGTGTTATTATGGAGTAGCTTGTTTAAAGCACAACTCCTAGTATTATAATGGAGTAGCTTGTTTAAAGCACAACTCCTAGTGTTAGTATGGAGTAGCTTGTTTAAGCACAACTCCTAGTGTTAGTATGGAGTAGCTTGTTTAAAGCACAACTCCTAATTCAAACGAACTGTTTACTGTACACTTATTCAAATCGACTGCTCTCGACTTCTTTATTTAACTCGACTGCTTTCTTTTACAATTTCTTACCTTATTTATACAGAGTAATCTTATTAATACGGAAATAAATGAAATACTTCCGACCAAACATTTTGTATATAATAGTACAAAGTGTTAGGTCATTTGCACTTCATTTATTTCTGTTTATAAATAAATCGCGGCACTCGTCGCTTCCGTACATACATACATATATTTTTCTCTGACTAGAATCGTACTGAACGTTTCGTCAGTACATTATCGCATTCGTTGTTACATACGTACATACATAAATCTTGACAAACGCTAACCGCTTGTTGCTTGTTCATCGTGATATTCATGATTTACATACATACCTACATAAACATCATTTTTTTCATACACAAATCGTGAACCATCATTTGGTCACCTGGGTTCTACCGCTGGCGCAAGGTTATCGTATTACAACGTGCGAATTCTTGCGCGCAGGGTATTGCGTCACTCAATCTACCTTAGTTATTTCCTCAACTTGTTAAGTAATTGGGGAAGGTCAGTAATGAGTGGAATTATAATTTAATGAAAATGATGTAGGTATGTATGTTCATTGAAAAATGATGAAAATATGTATGCTTTCGTTTGCTAGCATTTCTTTGTTAATTGTTGTAGGTATGTACGTATGTTACAATGCTCACTTAAAATTGTAGGTGGAGGTATGTATGTAACAAATCTCCCCCTTTTTAAAAAATATGTGTTATTCTTAGAAGAGGAATAACGCATTAGAATATGGTTCAATCGTTCGATAATTTTCGAGAAATTTATTGTTTTTATATGCATGTATATACATAACGCCAGGTGCCGGTACAATAATTGACTTATCGGTTTACAAATTTATATCCGTTATTTTTCTAGATTATTAGTATTACTGCTATGTTATGTGCATTTTTATTAAATGTGCATACTGTATATATATTTCTTTTTTATAATTCCTACATATATACATTTATACTTATGGCTGTTTGACTCTTTATATATGTGTGTATACATAATTTACTTAATACTTTTAAAATTTTTTTTTTTTTTAAAAAAAAATTTTTACATGTGATTATACATATTTTTTCTTTTATATGTGTTTATACATATGTTTTCATTTATTTACTTAAAAATTATTTATATGTGTTTATACATATGTTTTCAAATTCTTTATGTGCGTTTATGCATATGTTTTTAGATTCTTTATATGTGTTTATACATACTTTTTATAAAAAAAAAAATTTTACGTCTGATTATACATATCTCTTCTTTTATGTGTATGCATATTTTTTCTTTTATATGTGTTTATACATATGTTTTTAAATTCATTATATGTGTTTATAATATGTTTTCAAATTCTTAAAAAAAAAATTTTATATCTGTTTATACCTATTTTTTCTTTCTTAGATTTATCTATAAATAGGTATGTTACTTCTAATGCATATATAGTATGTGTTTATAAATACATTTTTTTTTGTGTATTACATTTTACATCTTCAATCTTGTTTTCAAATTTCTATTATGTTTAAAATAGTTAAACTACCTGTAGATGACGGGTACGTGTAATTGGATTCTGCTCAACATGAATTAATGATTTTGGAAGAGGAGGGGGTGGAGGCGGTTCTCTTGTTGTTAAACTTACTTTATTACTTGCCTGTGTAGGCTGGGGAGCACGGTGTTTGATTGCATCTTTTAATTCCGAACTATTTATTTGTGAGTTAGTTTTGTTTGTTGTTGTTAGTTCTTGGGTAGGTGCTAGTGAGGAAATTCGAGATTTCTTTGCTTTTACGATTTCCGATTGGAAAGTCAATTAAAAATTCATTTTCTTTTTTTATCTTAAATGCAATTGTAATCCCTTCCTGGAAGATTAGCCATTATTCGTGAAATGGTTTCAATCTATTATTATGTACGGTTACTCTTCTTTTACCGATTTGTATGATTGTGTTAACAGGCGTAAAAGCTTGTACCACGAGAAATGGTCCTAGCCATATCTGGGAAAGCTTGTGTTTTTTAGCGGGATTTTTTAGCAATACTTTATCTCCTGCTTTGAAAGTTACCGGACGTGAGTTCCTATCATAGTACGCTTTCGACTTTTCCTTGGCTTTCAGCAAATTTTTTCGGGCGATAGCATATGCCTTTTGTATTTTGTACCTAAGAAGGTGATAGTAACTCTCGTGATTATAAATGGGCTCTGGCTCTCTTTTAAGATTAGAGGGAACATCTGCTGTGAATCCGAACAGACAGTCCATTGGCGTGAGCTTAGCCTTCATGTGGGCTGTTATTGTATACAAAAGCCGCGGTTCTCAGGAATCGATCCCAAGCCTTTGGATTTTCGGACACAATAGCTCTTAAATACTCCACTAGAGGTCTGTGGGTTCGTTCAAGTGCGCCATTGGATTGCGGATGATAAGCGGAAGTCTGTAATTTTTTTATTTTTAGAAGTTTACAGACACGTTTGAAAAGATCGCTTAAAAAGTTAGATCCCTGGTCAGTTACTACCTTTTTAGGAATGCGATAACGAGTAATTATCTCATCGAAGAATATTCCTGCTACCGTTTCTGCTTCGCCATTCGGCATGGCATAACAATCCACGAATTTCGTAAGATTGTCTTGGAATGTCAATATATACTTGTTTCCGGAGTGGGTTTCTTCTAGTGGTCCTACTATATCTAAATAGATTTTCTCAAAGGGCATTAGGGCAGTATCTGTGATTATCATCGGCATACGGTATTCCGGGCTAGCCTTCATTTTTTGGCATTTAGGGCACTTTCGAATATATTTCCTGATGGAACTGAGCATATTTTTCCACTTATATTTTTTCTTTATTTTTTTATAAGTTTTCATTACTCCTTGGTGACCACCAAACGCGGAGTCGTGATAGTCTTTTAAAATTGTCCCGATTTCTTCAGGGTCTGAGATATTTTCCGGTAATGTATGCTGGGAATTTATTAGATTTTGGTTCCAAGGTAATTCGCCGTGTTCAGATGCACTGCTTTCGGATCTGCTGCTATCAGTTGAGTCAATTTCGACTAATTCATTTTGGAGGTTCCGTGGATGATTTTGAACTATATTGGGAGTTTTTGGGTTTTGATTTTCTTCTTCAATATCATTTTGTGCCTCCCTTATTTGAGCTCTCGTAACAGCATGACAATGTTTTTGTTTAGGCTGTGAGGGTGTTGGAGAACTGGAATCATTTTCGTCGATGTCGGAATCGGCTCGGTGATGTACCTGAGCTTCCACAATGAACGAATTGGGGTTTGCCTGGTTTAGCTCGGCAGGTATTCGACTAAGCGCGTCTGCATTAGTGTTATATTTTCCAGGCTTATATTCAATTTTATAATCAAACTCTGAGAGTTTATGGTGAAACCTGACTAATCTCGATGTCGGGTCTTTCACATTGAATACGCCTTTCAAGGGCTTGTGGTCTGTGTAAACCGTAAAAGCTCTACCTTGTAAATAACACCTGAAGTTCCTGGCGGCCCACACAATAGCGAGCAACTCTTTTTCTATTGTGGAGTATCTTTGTTCCGCCTTATTTAAACTTCTACTTGCATACGCTATTGGCCTGTCTTTACCTATTGCCCCTTGTGATAAAACAGCTCCCAATGCCTCGTTACTAGCATCTGTTGTTAGATTAAAAGGTTGGGTAAAATCTGGATACTTGAGTAGAGGCGGATTTATAAGGGAATTTTTAATTTCATTGAAAGAGTCTTGGCACTTTTGAGTCCAATTAAATTTGACGTCTTTCCGTAATAGATTTGCTATTGGCCTGACTATCTTTGAGAAATTAGGGATAAACTTGCGATAGTAGTTGCCAATCCCAGAAACGATTGGGTTTGTCTCACAGTTCGGGGTTGAGGAAAATTTTGAACGCAACTTGTTTTACCGGGATCTGGAAGTGCTCCTTCGTTTGAGCATTTGTGTCCAAGGTAGATTACTTCTCGGCGAAGGAACTGACACTTTTCGGGTTGTAATTTAAGATTATGGGCTCGAAGTCTGTCGAATACCTTAGCCAGTTTCTCGTTATGATCTTGTAAATTTTTTCCATATATTACAATATCATCGAGATAGACAAAGCATTCTAATCCTTGGAGACCCGTTAGAATGTAATTCATCAGGCGTTGAAAAGTCGCAGGTGCGCCTTTCAACCCAAATGGCATTCTCTTAAATTCATAATGCCCGTAAGCGGTACTAAATGCAGTTTTTGGTCTATCCCTTGGGTCAACCAGTACTTGATGGTATCCGCTTGCAAGGTCAAGAGTAGTAAAATACCGTGAATGCCCAAGTTGATCCAGTATATCCTCTATCCTGGGTAGTGGAAAGGCATCCCCTATAGATTTCTCGTTGACTTTACGGAAATCTACTACTACGCGCCAACGTTTATTGCCGTCAGGCCCAGCTTTCTTGGGGACTACAAGTAACGGAGAATTCCATGGGCTTTTGCTTATTTGGATTATGTCATTCTCTAACATATCCTTGATCTGTTCATTTATTACAGCCCGGTGCGTTTCTGGAAGTCTATACATCTTTTGATTTATGGGCGGCTGATTGTGTAATATGGGGATGGTATGCTTTATGGTATTAGTGCATGTTAGTTTATCCCCCTTTATATAAAAAAGATCATTATATTTATAACATAACTCAAGAATTGATTTTTCTTCTTCGTGATTTAAATTTTCATCCAACAGTAATTCTTTACGTAAAGCCACAAGTCTGTCTGGGTTATAGCTTTTAATATGGTTTACGTTTATTGAATATGGATTGGAGTTGAAATTTGTCTTATCACCTTTGAAGTTGTATTCTGTTTTGTTATGTGTACGAGGGGAAGGTGGATCACCTTCTTTCTGATTACTTTGGGTATTTATGTCGTCCAAAGGTATATTGAGAAGTTTAATATTGTAATGACTACTTGGAACTAGAGTAAGCTTTAGTCTTCTTAGGAATACTGGCTCTATGTTTATGTTTAGAACAGATAATGGTATAAAGCTTTTATTAGGACTAACTAGGCAATTTGCGACAAATACTCCTTCTTGGATCTCCTGAGACATACAGATCATTTCTTGGTCCAATTGTAATGGTATGCTCAGTACAATTTGAGATCGAGGAGGTATTCTATTGGATCGCTGAAGTACTACTTCATATTGCCTACTTTCATCTTTTTTTGAGGTGTTCAGAGTTTCTTCCATTGGAGGTAAGGCATTTTTGTTATCTGGTGCCCGTGATTTAAATTGCTCCTCCAATTGATCACTTGGTATTTCCTCTCCATCTTCTAGGGATGTTTCGAGAGGTACCGTGAATTCAATAGGGTTGGTTTCCGTGCGAGGGAACCGGAGTAATTTATTAGGCCCTTCGATATTACAATTTTTTGCAAGAAAATCATTGCCTAGCAGCCCATCGTGGGAGATTTGGGCAAAGTTTTCTACTACCTGGAGTTTGCATGGGACACTGCGGCTTAATAAAAAGTTGCCTTGGCAGTTTCCCAATGTTTCTCCTTCTCCAAATGGAGTCTTCAAAGTCACCTTTTGGCTTCGTTCTATATGTTCTGGGTTATCTAATGCTTCCTTTTTTATGATGCTTACTTCAGCTCCAGTGTCTACTATCAGCCGAACGGCTGTGTTTTTGCTTATGTCCAGTGGTAAGTCTACCACTGGTACATTTTCTCTATTTGATTGTTTTTTTGTTTGATAGGACCCTGAAGTAATTTGCGCAGTTTTATTTAATGTCGAACCGGGGATTTTTCGGTCGACAGTGTGCCGTTTCCCGATTTTGTAGCTTCCCATCGTTGCTTCTGTTGACAAGTGGGTACTGTATGACCTCTTCTTCCACAAAACTTACACATCTCTTGAACATTAAATCTTTGTTCGTGATTTGGATTGCCCCACTGAGTATTGTTGTTACTATTTAAGTGATTCCGTGGCGCTTTGACATTTTGTTTACAATATTGGGCATCATGCCCCTTTGTTCTGCAGTTAATACAGAAGGGAGTATTTTTACGTTTTAAACAATCATCATACGTATGTCCCTTGTATTTGCAATAACTGCAGGTGATCCTACCTAAAAGTAATTTTTGCTCTTCGTATGGTTTCTTGTCTGGATATTGAGAAGAAGAGTTCTGGAATGGAGGTGGACTTCTTAAGGATTCTCTTGCCTTACTGGCTTGAGTAAAGCACCAATTATTTGTTTGATTTTTGTCAGTATTAAAGGATACTGAAGGTACCTTTAATGACTCCAGATTTGGAGGTATACCGCACTCAGTTTTTATATTAGGTTTTCCTGTATCAGTTGTGTAGGGATATATAGAGGAGTTTAAATTTTCGTGTATGGGATAACCATAAGCATTAGTAAAAGTCGAGGTATTTGGTCTAAAGAAATGTTCCGTTTGAAAAGAATTTGTATGTTGAGGTAAGTAGTTTATTGGTTGTGGAATGAAAAAGAGACCCTGTTGTAACCTTTCCATATCTAATGCTTTTTGAATGAGAGTCTCTAACGAGCTTTCATTTATTGTCAACAGATAGGCGCTTAGATGGGGGTTATTTGCACCACTCTTTACGGAAGCCATTGCAAAGTCCTCTATCTGTTGCTTTACTATATTAAAATTTTCAGCACCGTATTTGCTTTGTGCTGCCTCGTTACATTGTACTAAAAGTCTTTTTAGTCTAGTAGTAAATGTATTAAACGATTCATGGGGATATTGTCGGCAAGTGATTAGTTTGTTAATTAACTCATGATATGTTTCACGAGGTAAGTAAGTCCGATAAAGCAACTGCTCAACTTCTTCAAATGTCGTGAGTGTACTGGACGCTATTAATTGATATGCATTTCCTCTCAATCTTGTTGGGAAAATTTGCATGAAGGCTGCCTTTTCCTCCTCCGCTAGACATTGTCGTACTTGTTTACAACAGCCTAGGAACGTTTGCAGTTCTGTGAGGGTTTGAGAATTAATTTCTCCAGAAAACAAAGGCACCATTTGTGCAGTAAGTTTAACTACTTTCTCATAATTCACTGGCATTTTGGCTGGTTGGTTGGGTTGCTTTCTCTGGGGAATATCTGGAGTATCGTTATTAGAAGTAGGCGCGGTTAATGATTTTTCTGTGATTAGGGCGTTGCCTTCTGAAACGTTTACCTGAGCGATGCTCACGATACCAGTTTACGGAAGGTCGACTTTGGGATGAATTACACTCTACACTTGGGCTATCTGGAGGACTGGTATTGTCAAATGATAATGAATTTATTGCCGTCTCAAAGGTAGAGCATGAAGAACTACGGCCAGTTTTAGGCATGAAAGCAAAATCATTCGAGTTAGAGAGAATAGGGGAGAACAGGGAATAAGAACGAATTTATTGTTGCTTCAAAACCTGAGCAAGCAGGGCTTTGATCAGATTTGTGCATGAAAGCAGACTTTTCTCGAAAAGGAGGTAGTCTTGACTAGTTTTGTATATACGTATGTATATGAATAATCTTGAAAAAAAAAAGAACAAGTTTGACGGAATATGTGCAGAATTCTCTCGAAGAAACGATAGTTTAACTAATTTTTATGTACATATATATATATATGCTTGAATATATGTTAATAACAGAAGTTTGATTGAAGATGTATTACACTGACATTATTTGATGTGTGTTTTATACTAAATAGTTTATTTAAAGTATTTTGGGGAGATGGCAATGAGTAATATTGAAGCTCTGCCAATCGCTGAATTTAGATTGAAACTTACTTAGTGCTTGATGTATGTAGTTTCAGCAATGCTTTGATGTCTGTCCAAAATGTGGATTTTACGTCTTCTTAAGATCTGAGCCGATAAATTTCCTTAGAAGTATATTCCCTTTATTTCTTGTAGTAGTTGTTGGAATTAAATCAGGAACAAACAAATTAAGTCAGAAGTGCCCTAACGTCATGCTTTTGACGCTAGTTTTTGTTTCACTTCTATGTGGGTTCGAGGATCAAGGTTTTTCAAGTATACTGAATTAACTTCCTTGATCCTACCGGCTGCGCCAAATTGTTATGTAGGAATTTATCCTACTTAAACTTTGCTGTGGTTTCTTTGCGAAGAAACCGTTTGACTTAATTTTTTGTTTTTCCCAGCAGCGACTGTCGTAACTCTAACGTGAGAGTAGATGCGTGGAGTAGCTTGTTAAAGCACAACTCCTAGTGTTATGATGGAGTAGCTTGTTTAAAGCACAACTCCTAGTATTATAATGGAGTAGCTTGTTTAAAGCACAACTCCTAGTGTTAGTATGGAGTAGCTTGTTTAAGCACAACTCCTAGTGTTAGTATGGAGTAGCTTGTTTAAAGCACAACTCCTAATTCAAACGAACTGTTTACTGTACACTTATTCAAATCGACTGCTCTCGACTTCTTTATTTAACTCGACTGCTTTCTTTTACAATTTCTTACCTTATTTATACAGAGTAATCTTATTAATACGGAAATAAATGAAATACTTCCGACCAAACATTTTGTATATAATAGTACAAAGTGTTAGGTCATTTGCACTTCATTTATTTCTGTTTATAAATAAATCGCGGCACTCGTCGCTTCCGTACATACATACATATATTTTTCTCTGACTAGAATCGTACTGAACGTTTCGTCAGTACATTATCGCATTCGTTGTTACATACGTACATACATAAATCTTGACAAACGCTAACCGCTTGTTGCTTGTTCATCGTGATATTCATGATTTACATACATACCTACATAAACATCATTTTTTTCATACACAAATCGTGAACCATCATTTGGTCACCTGGGTTCTACCGCTGGCGCAAGGTTATCGTATTACAACGTGCGAATTCTTGCGCGCAGGGTATTGCGTCACTCAATCTACCTTAGTTATTTCCTCAACTTGTTAAGTAATTGGGGAAGGTCAGTAATGAGTGGAATTATAATTTAATGAAAATGATGTAGGTATGTATGTTCATTGAAAAATGATGAAAATATGTATGCTTTCGTTTGCTAGCATTTCTTTGTTAATTGTTGTAGGTATGTACGTATGTTACAATGCTCACTTAAAATTGTAGGTGGAGGTATGTATGTAACACTTCTGAACATTAATCCCAACTCTGTGGTTATTTAACTGTGACAATACTTCTAATAATTTCTTTTCGCACTCAAATTTCGAATTTCCACCTAACAATTATATAATCTAAATATCCCTGAACGTTATCTATACCTTTTAGAATTTGAGACGATTGAACAAGAAAAACCCTCTGTGAGTGTTTATAATCAAATATTGTTTTGACTCTTCTGAGGCTTGAACTTGCTGCAGCACCAGTTAGATCGATGATGCAAAAATATTTACAGTGGATTAGATTAGCAAAAAGATCTTCCACAATGGGTAGAGGGTAATGTTCTAACCGAATAAATTTGTTGACCGTTGTTATCTTAAAATCCGCGTTTGTTCTAAGTGAATTATCTTTCTTTGGGACTACTACAATGGGACTAGCATTTTCTGCATACTTCACTGGTGTAATAATGGTTAATCTACACAATTTATCTAGTTCCTCATTCAGTTTATTGCGAACATGGAATGGAATCGTATACGCTTTATGAAAAATAGGTACATATGTATATTGTACATTAATTTCTATGAAAAACCCTTCAATTGGCATCTCTAAATTGTCAGAAAATTTGTTAGGAAACTTATTTTTCAGCTGACGTTTTGAATATATATTTGACAAATTATTATACCCGTGTTTTCTACCGCTCAACGCATAATGATCGTTTTTGACACTATTTAGAACTTTGCACTTACTTGATTTGTTTAAATTAATTCTCACCAACTCGGTGATAAAGCATCCAACCATGGCCTGCCCATAATAGGGGTAAATGACTTGATAGTATTTGCAATTACTAACTGAATACCACGTTTTAATTCGACATCATCATCCTTCGGCCAATTAACCTGCACTTCAATAACACTTACTATGGGCATTTATTCTTCTGTCACTACCTGTAAAAAACTATGATGAGGCTTCATTTCGCATATAGCAAAGTATTTCTTAAAATCTAGGTAACTTATGACCGATTTACATGCTCCACTATCCACTTCTATTTGCATAACCTGATCTTGAATTTTCACAGACATGATTAAACGATAATCGTCATCCAAGCTATTGAGATTGCTGCAAATTTCCTGCGCGCACATTGATAACTTTTCGACACTGGCTCACAACTTAACTTGTTGACACCTTCCTGCTTTACTCGTCGGCACATTTTTGCAAAAGTCCCTTAATTTTGCAATTATTACAAATGAGGTTTAGCGCCGGGTACTGTGTTCTGTAAGAGCTATTACCACAGTAGGACTACTGTTATTATGATTACCGGTTAAGAATTTATTTTTGCTTATGCAATTAATAGATTTCTGCGTGTTTACTTTTTTATATTTACTGACTGGGCTGCTAAAAGCCGACAAATGCTTGCTCTGGCTGCAGACTGTGTTGACGTTTGGATATTTCATCCTGGAAGATTGCTTGGAAAATAATTCCATGCTTAATGCTTTTTCGCACACTTGCTCGAAAGAATAGGAATCGTCATCTGGAAATTTTTCCTGTCACTTGGGGTTATGCAAACCATAAACAAATTTATCCCTTAAGGCTTGGTCAAAAATGTATCAAAATTTCAATTAGTTGCCAAAAATTTCAGACTTATGATATATTCTTTGATGATTTCATTTTCCTTCTTATTTCCTCGATAGAAATTGTAGCGTTCCACGATGACAAGCTTTTTGGGCGAATAAACTTTTTTTAATGCTCCTACTAGTTCATTGTAAGTCTTGGCAGTAGGTGACTGTAGTGCTAGCAAGGTTTTGAGAGTTTTATATGCTTCTGGTCCAATGAGCGTTATTAATAAAGATGTTTTCTTTTTATCGTCGACATCATTAGACTTAAAGAATTCTTCGAGACGATCGATATACTCTTCAATATCATCGCCTGACAAATAATGTTCGATTCCTTCTATGTAGTTAGCCATGCTTTTATCTGACGATAATAACTCGGCTTTTGAGTGTTTTGATTCTTGATAGCTTAAAAAATCATTTAATGATGATTTCAAATCTGCCATTCACGATCACAGCATGAATTTTATAATACCACATGAACTGCAATGTTCGCGTTTTGAGTGTTATAGAAGACAAACAACTTTCTATAATTCTAGTTAATCCTCGTCGTCAGATGTTATATTGTTCAGTAGCATGGGGGAAGACGCTTGACGGATGCAGCTGGAATATAAATATACACACACCGGAAAAGATTAATAAGATTTATTCAGATTTACTTCAATAACTTAAAAATACACGCACGTTCACACTGTGAAGGTTTGCAGCAGAGAGAGAGAGGGAAACTGACAGGCGGAACATAGGAATATTCTGTAGTTTTCCAGTGTTTTCCAAATTACTACATTACTTCGGATATATCCACGGGTGGATTCTGTATTAATATAATTCAATTATTTAATCAATTTACTGTACTACAAATAATTATTAGATGCTGTGGTTCTATTATAGGGAAGGAGATATTTATTTGTTTTAACGGATTTGCATCCGTGTATAAGCAAATATCTGTTAAAATTTATTCAAGGTTTGATCTATCTCTTGGGGATCGGCAAGGTAAATAAGTATTTGAAATGATTATTCTGGAGTCCTTTTTTGTAAAGGAGTTCAGTTCGTTTGCTAAAAGTGGAGATTTGTCTGAAAGTTTCAGTTTCGAAGCCAACACTCTTTCAACATTTGTATCTTGCATTGGAAAGATGAAGAACTTAGGATTCGCATTTTTAGTCAAGAAAAGGGAAAATTAGTCTCAGTTATTATGACTGAGGAATTGCTCGATGACGATGGAGCTGGATTTGGAGTATTCACATTCGCCTGAGCTCTAGTTTGATTCCATTTTACCATATTTACACAGGTGGTGGGTTCTGCGAAATTTTCGCTACTACCTGGAGTAGCTCTACTGAGATCGTCTGAATTTGTGTTGAGCTTACCTGATTTATGGACTATCCTGTAGTCATATTCCTCAAGACGTATTTTCCATCTCATCAGTCTTGAGGAGTGGTCTTTCAGATTCATGAGCCATACTAATGGTTTATGGTCAGTTATAATTGTAAACTGTCTGCCATAAACGTATGGTCTGAATTGCTCAACTTTGAAAGCGATAGCTAAGAGCTCTTTATCTATAGTTGGGTAACGAGTCTCCGCACCATTGAGAGCCCGACTCACGTAGGCGATTGGATGATCTCCTTGATCATCGACTTGTGAAAGAACAGCTCCAATGGAGTAGTCACTGGCATCGGAGGTGACAAAAAATTCTTTGTCGAAATTGGGATAAGATAGGATGGGTGCTGAAATTAATTTATATCTGAATTCGCAAAATGCTTCATCACAAATTGCTTCGAACTTGAAGGGCGTATATTTTTTCCAAATATTTGTAAGTGGTTTGGCTATCTTCGAAAAATTGGGTATAAAGCGGCGACAGTAGCCGACGAAACCAAGGAAGGCTTTGTATCTTTTTCCTTCTTGAGTCAGGGATATGACTGAACTGATCTTATTTTTGCTGGATTTGGTTTGGCTCCATTTCTGTAGTTAGGTGCCGTAAATACATAGTTTCAGTCCTTAAGAAATGACACTTGTCGGGTTGAAGTTTCAAATTGAAATTGCGGAGACGGCTAAATACTGCTGTGAGTCTAGAATTGTGATCTTTCAGACTGTATCCATGGACTACAATAATGTCCATGTATACGAAGCAATAAATGCCTTGAAGTCCAGATAGAACATTGTTCATGGCTCGTTGAAAAGTAGTATGGGCTCCTTTTAACCCATTCAGTCCAGAGTTATTTTCCTTGGAGTAAAAAATTATTTTTTGGGGAATATTAATTGAATATATGTTGAAAAACAAACTGTAGATAATAAAACAATTTTTGTGTTACATTTGCACGGATTTTCATAATGTAGGCAATTGCGTAAAATAGTTCTTGTTGTATGTAAAAGTCCATTTTAATATAGTTGAGAAATAAAAAATATTGTAGTTGCATTACTTCTATATTTAAAAGAAAATTATTATAAAAAAGTGTTAAAAAAGAAATAAAAATTAAACAATTTCAAAAGAAACAAAGCAATATAGTCCAGGTCAGCCGTTCAGGAGTTATTCAAAAAGTATCGCACCATTACTATTGAAACAGGGTTCACTAACCAGGTAGCACACATGATCACACATCACATTACTACAAAAGGACCACCAATGGCATCCAAAGTCCGCCGTCTTTCTCCTGAAAAATTATCCATACCAAAAAAGGAAGTCGAATTCCTTTTAGAGCAAGGTATCTGCCGACCTTCAAATAGCCCTTGGCCTTCACCATTACACCTGGTGCAAAAGAACAACGGTGAATGGAGGCCATATGGGGACTACAGGAGATTAAACTCGAGTACAATAACAGACCGTTACCCTGTTCCTTTGATCCACGACTTTGGCTACCATTTAGAAAACTGTTCGCATTTTACAACTCTGGACTTGGCGAAAGCATATCCACAGATCCCAATCGAGCCCGAGGATATTCCGAAAAGGGTAATATGTACACTTTTTGGATTGTTTGAGTTCACGCGCATGGCGTTTGCTTTATGCAACGCTGCTCAGTCCTTCCAAAGATTTATCCGCTTGGTTTTGCAGGACTTTTCTTTCTGTTTTGTATACTTAAACGATATTTTAATCGCTTCTAAGTCTCAAGCTGAGCATTATTTACAAATCGAACAAGTTTTCAAATGCCTGGAAAAGTATGGGTTGCTGTAGAACGTCGCGAAATGCGTCTTCGTACAGTCTCAGGTGAAGTTCTTGGGACACTTAATTACCCCTCAGTGTCTCAAACCAGCTCCCGATCGCGTGGAGGCTGTATCAACATTTAAAATTCTAGAAACGGTGAAGCGATCACGGCGCTTTATGGGTATGGTAAATTTCTACCGCCGTTTTCTCCCACACGCTGCAGCGCATCATGCTAGTTTAAATAGTTACCCTTCTGGTTCCAAAAAATGGTGCTAAGCGCATTGACTCGTCTCACGGAGCAACTAAATCTTTCGAATTGGTCAAAGCTCAACTAGCTCAAACGGCTCTTCTCGCCCTTCCCATCGCTTCGGCCGAGCTATCACTACGGGCAGACGCCTCGGATACTGCCATCGGTGCTGCAGTACAACAAAAAGTCGACGGTCACTGGCAATCGCTAGGTTTTTACTCGGTATAATTGCACAATGCACAACAAAAATACAGTACCTATGACAGGGAATTATTGGCCGCATACAAAGGTGTTAAGTATTTCAGGTATTCACTCGACGGTCGTGTCTTCACACTCTACACGAACCACAAGCCCTTGCAATAGCATTCCAACAAAATTAAGAAAAGGATTCTCCTCGACAATTATGCCATTTGGACTTTGTAGGCCAGTTTACTACAGACATCAGGCATGTGACAGGACAAGGTAACGTTGTCGCCGACGCTCTGTCTAGAGTCGATGAAATTCAACTCCTAGATCCCATCAACTTTGAAGCTATTGCCGAAACGCAGTCTGAAGATTCAGAATTTCAACAACTCCTTCAAAATTTCAAGTTCAAATTTGAAAAATTTCCCATTTTCGGTTCTAGTAAAGAATTGTACTGCGAAGTTTCGGCAACGAAAATTCGACCATTTATTCCCACTACTTTCAAACTTCAAGTATTTAAAGCCGTCCACAATTTGTCTCACCCGAGCATTCGTACAACGAAAAAACCATCTCGTCCAAATACTTCTGGCCGTCTATAAATAAAGCCGTCAACACTTGGACACAGCCCTGCTTAGCTTGTCAGCGGAGCAAGGTATCAAGACACTACCAAAGCGCGCTAGGTTCATTTCAAAAAAGTTCCAGTCGTTTCCAAACTATCCACATTGACCTCGTTGGCCCTCTCCCACCCTCTCAAGGCTTTTAATATTGTCTAACGATTATAGACAGGTTTACGCGATGGCCAGAGGCCATTCCTCTAATGTTAGTGCCGAAATAGTCGCGACTGCACTCTGTCAAGTGTGAATAGCTCGTTTTGGTGTCCCTAGAATCACCACAACTGATCAAGGTGCACAATTCGAATCTGCATTATTTTTGGAACTTTCCAAACTTCTAGGTTTTCAACGTAATCGCACCACCGCTTACCACCCTCAAGCAAACGGTTTTTTAGAAAGTTGGCATCGGACGTTCAAGGCTTGTATAATGGCGTATCAAGAAAATACCTGGACAAAGGTGTTACATTTTGTACTACTAGGCCTGAGAACTACGTTTAGGGAGGAATTTCTCGCCACCACTGCAGAACTCGTGTACGGCTTACGCATTCCTAGCAATTTTCTACAAAACTCACAGTATCGACCCCAAAATCAATACGTCACCTCTTTAAGAGATTTTTCGCAGACATCAGACCCGTCCCTGCATCAAACCACTCTCACCAAACTACTTTTAAATTTAAAGACCTCGATTCATTCTCACATGTGTTCTTAAGAACCGACGCAATACGGACGTCACTCCAAGCACCTTACGAAGGCCTTTTTGAACTCACTAAACGCTGGAAGCTTTTCTTCACTCTCAAAGTCAAGAACAGGAAGATTAACGTTTCGGTCGATAGAGTAAAACCATACTTTACAAGTCCCGAAGTGTCCGACGAAAGTTAGGTTTGCTTACAAACAACTTATACCTCTACTCATCCAACATCTCGAGTTACACAGAGGCGCATTGAAGAGCATTTCCAGGCAGGATCGGAAGCCTCCAATGTCCCAATCAATGTACACTCTGAAACAGCGTCTCAGTCGGGCGCATCAGCACGCCATATAAGGTTCATGCCTGACGGTTCAACAAGAATCCCAGTGCGCGAACTGGACGAACCACTAGACCACCTCATCGACTTAGATAACGTCAGAACCTAAGGTTTTACTGGCAGGGGTGTATCTGCCACTACCAGCCACTGTGTAAATCACATAACGTTTTTCATTAAATTCTCAGCTGGCAATACTTTGTTGGGTTTGGAAAGCCTTAGCTAGGTAGGCGACGATTGACAATAGAAATTAATTTAATGTATAAGAAAATTCATTCATGTCAGAATTGATTTATAGAGAAGTTGCTATTTGTCACTATAAAAAAAATATCATTTTAAATTAATTCCTGTGAAGACAACTTGAATAAAGGACAGATACGAATCCATAACACCAGAGGGTTTTAATCGAACTGGATTTCGCTGAAGGTTAATGTGTATGCCCGCTCCCGTGGCATCAACGTTATTTTCTTTCTTTCCTTTTTAGGCCCTTTCTTTTAGGACGGCCCATCCAGAGTGGACTTTCAACAACACTGAAGTTACCGATGTTACAAGTGTTACCATTGATTGGGAAGAATGCCAACTAGGGTGGTTGCCGCTAGCTAAAGAAGGCTATAGGTCAAAGCCATAAACTCGCGCCTCTCAGCCTTATAGCACAGTTGAGACAACCTATCCACCGATAGAATTTGACGGTCCAGCTTGGCTTGGTGCTCCAACTGTCCTCATCAACAACGCCTCGACTAGCTATTAACTGAGGAGACATATTGGTTGCCGACGAAATATATAATAACATAATAATAAGGCTAACTTCACACAACAGTAACGACAGAACTGGTCTATCAAGGTTTGATCAGTTTGACACAGGGTCAACTGGTAATTTATATTCTGTTCCAAAGCTATTATTTCCTTTGCAGAAGACTGATTTAAATCGGCTAATGATAAAACATTTAGTCGCACATCGAATACAAGATTACATTATCTGGTTGTTATACTGAGAACTGTGCTGATGCTGTCATTCAAGTGTATGCAACTTCCTCAAGATAACCAGAGTAGTCAAACCGAACTAATGTTCTACGCCAACTACTAGCGGTGTATACAGACATCCTGTGGAGAGATCTGCTGGTTTCAACTCACCCGAAGCATCACTTACTTACGTCTGATCGAGATATCAAGTGGAACCTGAGGTCGTGGTACGGAGAAACTTTGTATTTTATTCACCTTTATTTTCAACTTTTTAAAATTAATTCACCTTCTTTCAATTCTCCGAAACTTATCGCACGAGCGTTCAGAAACAAACTCCCCGAGGTTCGGGACAAATTGCACGCAGGTAAACATGATTACTTCAGAAAGATTTCCTGTTTTTTGTTACTTTCTCACGACGTTAAAAATCGTACGTGAGAAAATGTAAAAAAGTCTTTATGCAGGCTATATGCATATGTGTCTTGAAATATTAATTTTAAGAGGTCGCGAATAATTGTGATAATAGTATGTACATACAATTAGATTGGAAAAAATTAGTATGATACGTATGTAGTGTACATGCGGAAAAAAAGTAAGAAGACATCGTATGTAGGTAAGTATGCACATCGTGTGAGTGGAATGTGTGTCTGATAATAAAAAGCAATTTATGCTTAATTGCATTTTATTACAATAAGGGAATGAACTTTAAATTATAATGTAATGTATGAAGTAAATTGTGTTTTAAGAATTTTAT
This sequence comes from Dioctria rufipes, assembly GCA_963924295.1. Taxonomy (NCBI): domain Eukaryota; kingdom Metazoa; phylum Arthropoda; class Insecta; order Diptera; family Asilidae; genus Dioctria; species Dioctria rufipes. Next base: position 144,090,520 of record OZ002744.1, on the reverse strand, counting down.
GTTTTCAGGATCAAACAGTGATACATCAATATATTGCATGTATTGACCTTATGGTTGTGATTCGGGGCATTGGGCATCTGAGTCATAACACCAGTGGGCTATTTTTTGTTGTGTGTCCATTAACATAGCCAGCGGTTTTTGAATCGTTCCCAAGGTGGTTTTAACAACACTAATCTGTTGTTTCTCTAGCTCAGCTAGGGCTTGTGCATTCGATTCAAGTTGATCTAACCTGCTCGTACAAGTTTCTTTATGGTTTTCGTGCGCTTTTGTATGCTGTCTATTATAGCATGTATGTGTTGTTGCTGTAAGTTGCAGAAGTCTGCTTGTCCGTGATATTCATGCAGAGCTTATGCACTAAGTGCTATGCATGTTCTGCTAGCCTTATTTGTGTCTGAAAAGTATCTATATCTATGTACGTTAGAAGGTTCGAGGTATTCTGAACACCAAGAGGCTTCCTAGATCCTCGAAAAATATACCCGACCTGATGAGATGCGTTATAGTATCTGGTTTCCTGACGAATTTTTCTGTCGTGTACTGGGCGAGGAAGGCCATTATAATTAATTCTAGCGCCATTTCTGTGGACAATTCGGAGGAAGAAAATTGTACTTTAAGTATGGTTTTTCTTATTTCGTGCCGTATTAAACTAAGCAGTAAGGTGACTCCACCGCAAGTTTTTCTGAGGATTGTATTGGAAACTGAAGTAGGAATTTTAGGTCAACCTAGTTCATTTTTGTTCAAAATGTTCTTACTCGATATATGCCTTTAAACGGTTATTATGTACCGTTACCACACGTTTACCAATTTAATGGTGGTATTAACAACACTTGGTAATGTGATTACCTGATAAGGTCTTACCCAGATTTAGAAAAGCTTATGTTTTCTGCTTTCGTTCTTGATGAGGACCTTGTCTCCTGTGGAAAGTTTGTTACGCTGCCCTGATGCGGAATGCTAGCTCTAGTGAAGAGGGGGCAGTGGGTTTATGCGTGGAGATGCGTGAGAACTAGTTGGGCGCCACGTGATTTTGCACTCGAGGTATCACGAAACTCGACAAAAAAAATTGCAGCGATTCCTCTTAACACTTCGCTTTATTAAGAATAATTCAAATAATTACACTCACTGTGGTAAAGCATGATTTTAAGTAAATAATTTCGGTATATAGTGCTTAAGCAAGTTTTATAAAAAGAACCCTAATCTAGTTATCAAAAAAAAAATATTATTATAAAAAAAAAAATTTGCTTAACTTGATAACGATGCTCAAGCATCATGGTAAGCCTTCTTATCACCAATTACGTTATAACGCTGCTCTGGTCCAAAATTCCTCCTAATAATTTTTCCCTCCTGTGTAGCTTAATTCGAGTAATTAATTTTTAACTTTTCTTTTCTTTGACCTTACACCTTTTTTTGAGTCTTCTCTCTCCGATAAGTGAAACTGAAGTGACCGCTGGTTCTGTGTGGAGCGAGGAGTCTGGCTACAGATTGACCTGTGGAACGTATATTAAAGTCGTTTACCAACAAGGCTTTTTGTTTGTTCACATTGGTACATCAATTTTTGTTTTTATGAGCCTTCCATATAGCTTCATTTGTTTTTTTCTTTTTCGTTCTAGTTTTTTTTTGTACGTACTTTTAATTAAATGTGAAAATATCTAAACCAAAGCTCCTCTACCCAGCCCAATTGTACACTCAGCTTATTTACTTTAACTTATTTTTTTTTTATTTGTTTGTTGTTGTTGTTTACGCAAATATTTTGTTTTATAAGGAAATTTGGGACCAGCACATCTTTTGCAAAACCGAATATTTAGTCTACTATGGCTGACCATGTACTTGAGCATGTAGTTATCGTATCTCTACTTATGGTAGAAACTAATATCGGTAGAAACTAAAATGTTTTACGATGTTGTAACTACATAAACTACTCTCCAACGATGTCCCCATGTTGGTTCCGTATTGTGCTTGTGATTTGTATATCTGTGTAGATATTTGGTTTAATTGTGTGCATGTGTACCTATTGTTATGCCTGACTAATAGATGGTGTATCTGTCGAATCGACAGTGCCTATTTCCTGCCCTCTTGTAGTAATCCTAATAGGCTGGCGGTTATTAACGCTCTATTCGTTTAATACCTGAAATAAAAAGAATTGAACAGTATCAGAAGGTCAAGGTATTTTCACCACATAAATACGTAACATTCCTCCCCTTTCTTCCTAAAGATTTCGGTGCTTCCACCGAAATCGTTAAAAATTTAATAATCAACTTTCACGTATGTACATATATCCATGCAAGTACGATATCACACGATCTAAGTATTACTCTCTTATATTCCAGAGAAAGAAGGAAGAATTTATTTTCGAAAAGACTATCGAGTTAGACAACTAGATTTACCAGACATTGCTTTAAATGACGTCAACAAAATCGCCTCACCCTTACATCGCATAAGTAATATTTCTGCTTATCACATTGACATAAAATTAAAAAAAAACAATCTAAGTTGGAGTTCGTAGATACATGGTGGTAGTTTAAAGAAGAACTTGATCAAACTTCCTCGTGATTCCACAAGAAAAAAAAATATTAGCATGCACCACGCCAATAATTATGCCAAACCACTATACTTCAGAATTTTAAAGCTGAAGGAACAGAACGATTCGTAAATTGGCATTAGGATGCCTAAATTCCCCAACTCCAAACAACTATACAAACACTCAAGTTGAAATATTTTACTCCTTGAACAGAACACACATCCGCTAGACCATGGAAGAATTGATACCAAGTGTTTAGGTTTACATGATGAACTTCGTGAGTTCGCGATCCACAACACCTCATGTGAGCCCTTACACAGTGAACACTTGTGTAAAAAAAAAAAATTGGTCTTCTGCTTGGATTGAATGATACGGTCCTATCAATCATTGGGTGAATTCGAACTGTACGGCTTCAAATCCTTAACGTGCCAAATGCCGCACCTCTTTCCGCTTTCGTTCTCCAATTCATAAGTCCACGGTGAAACTCTGCGCTTGATTGTGAAAGGTCCAACATATTTAGGCGCTAGCTTAGCAGCGAAGTGTTTTGCTGCGTCAGAAAGTACAAAGTTTCTTTTCCAAACAATATCTTTTGGAAAGAATTGTATATCCCTTCTACGAAGGTTGTACCATTTCTGGCTTATAAGGGAGGCTTTCTTCAAACGTTCATGAACCTCCTTCTGGAGTGCAACAAGAGCCTTTGCGTGAGCTTGGATATCCCTTGCGACACACTCTTTACCGACTATTAAACTCATTCCATTAGTTGACATTTCCCTACCAAAATTTACAAAATATGGACTTAACTTAGTCACTTCGTGCTGTGATGCTCGAATAGCACAAGCTACCATTTGTAGCTGAATATCCCAATTACGGTGATTATCCGATACATAAGCACGAAGCATAGTTTTCACTACCTGGTTAACGCGTTCTGATGGGTTTGCTTGTGGATGGTGTAGGACAGTAAAATTTATTTGTACCTCATACTTATTACACAGGGTTCTAAACTCTTTACTAGTAAACTGAGCTCCATTGTCGCAGATAATACTTCTAGGTGCTCCAAATAATGAGATTATATGGTCTTCAATATTTCGACAAACTAATCTTGCTGTAGCCGACCTCAGAGGAAAGAGGAGGACGAATTTACTAAATTGATCTACTGCTGTCAGTATGAACGTATAACCTTGGTTCGATCTTGGAAGCGGACCGATCAAATCAATACATACAATTTCCCACGGACGAGTAGCATGCTTTCTCGTAGCCATTAGTCCTGCAGGCTTACGCAACTCCGGTTTGACTGCTTGGCATGTTCGACAATTTCTCACATACTTTGCAGTGTCTTTTCGCATACCTGGCCAGTAAAACTGTTGCTGAAGACGATCATGAGTCTTTTGTATACCTCCGTGACCTGATGTCGGCTTATCGTGTGTGTTATACAGAATTTCTTTCCTATTTTCTTTCGGCACTACTTCTTTCCAATAGTCTGAGTCGATTGCTAGAGGAGGGTACTTTACTCGAATGTGTTTCCATAGCTTCCCTTGTTCTATACGCCAATCTGGGTATTCCGATGGATGTGTGCTTACTCGTTCCAGCATTTTATTATACCATTTGTCAGTTGAACTAATATTCGATGCTGTACTAATCGAATCAATTACGGGTACGGCCCTTGAAAGAAAGTCTGGCAAAACATGTTCCTTGCCCTTCCTGTGTATAATTTCAAAGTCATGCTGCTGCATCTTTACCGCCCATCGCGCGAGGCGGCCAGTAGGGTCTTTTAAATTACTCAACCAAACTAGCGACGCATGGTCAGTGACGACTACAAAGTGAGAGCCTTCCAAGTAAGGCCTCAATTTATCCACTGCCCATAAGACTGCGAGGCATTCACGCTCTGTAGTTGAATAGTTTCTTTCGCAGCGATTAAGAGAGCGACTCAAATAAGCAATGACTTTTTCATCTTCTTCCTCCTTTTGAGTTAAAACCGCACCAATTCCATAGCCGGAAGCATCGGTGTGCACTATGAATGGAATCTCGAAGTTGGGGCAAGTCAATATTGGAGCACTTACTAGTTTTTCTTTAATGATTTGAAGGGATTGTTCACATTCATCGGTCCAAACGAATTTTTTATTCTTCTTGAGTAATGCAGTTATTGGTCCACAAATGGATGAAAACAGGGGAATAAATCGCCTATACCAAGCTACCATGCCTATCAATCTACGGACTTCTCTAACGGTTTTGGGACGTGGGATATCCAAAATACTCTTAACTTTGTCGGGATCTACTTGCAATCCATTTGCACCTACAACGTATCCCAAGTATTTAAGCTCGCAGCGACAGAACTCGCACTTGTCGTAATTAATAATCAAGCCGGATTTACGCAAGCGTTGAAATACATCTGTTAATACATCCAAGTGTTTCTCGAAGGTTTGGGTAACGATAATAACATCGTCCAGGTACACAAATACATGATTCTCTAGGGTACCAGACAAAACGCGGTCAATTAACCTTTGCCAAGTCGCAGGTGAATTTGATAGACCAAATGGCATTCAGCGAAATTGGAAGAGACCTCTTCCCGGCACCGTGAAGGTTGTATGTTGTTTGGAGCATTCCGACATAGGAACTTGCCAAAAAGCAGACTTAATGTCTAACGATGATATGTATTTAGCGTCTCTCAACTTATCTAACGTTGACGATACATATGGAATAGGATATGCATCTTTCTTCGTCACTTTATTTAGTTTTCTATAGTCTACACAGAAACGAAAACTTCCATCTCTCTTCCTAACCATAACTATGGGCGAAGCCCAGGAACTATCAGAAGGTTCAACGATTCCGTCTTCTAACATTTGATTTAGCTCGGTATTAATAGATTTTTGAAGAGTAGGAGAAACCGGATAGTAACCTTGCTTGATTGGTTGGGAATCAGTCTTTATAACGTGCTCCACTACGTTAGTCTTCCCTAATCCTTTACCCATTACTTGCTTTGTTTCAATTATTAAATTTTCGAGTCTACGGTTTTGCTCCTCTGTCTGCGTGGATCGACTTTCCACAGGACAAATATCAACTTGGCTGGAACCGTTTTTAAAATGCCAGACTTCTTCATTCAGATTTACCGTAATTTGCATCTTTTTCCAAAAATCAGTTCCTAATATTATCTCATGAGGCAGCGATGGAATTATTAAAACTTCAACTACTTTTATTACGCCCTTCAATTCTATAGGTACAGTCGCTGTGCCGATTATCTCTACTTCATCTCCGTTTGCAAGCGTCGCCGAGTCAGCGAGAGATTTATTAAATTTGATGCTCATGGCTTGTAGTTTGTGCCACCCAATATCCCCAATCACAGTTCTAGAGGCAGCCGAGTCCAGCAGTCCAGTCATCGGTACGTTAAAAATCGAAACATCCAGAAACGGCCTTTCATCATTCTTCACTCGAGTGAAGATAAAATCCAGCATCGCTGATTTGAAAGGGTCGTTATTTTCTGGTCCACTAAATTTAAATACGCTTCCAACTACTGCGGCTTTTTGCAAATTATCGGAGCTCAGATTGCCGCCTACCGCTGAGCTCTCATTGCGTTTCCCGGACTCCCACGACTACTATTGTTGGAACCTTGTACTCCACAATTGCTACAATGGGCACGAATGGTTCCCGCTGTACCACAACCGAAACAACGACGAGTTTGCCTACAAAATCGAGATGTATGGCCTTCCCTATTACAGTTATAGCATTTATATACTTTCTGTTGATTCGAAATGACTGATATATGCTGACTTGAATGTGATACGTACGCCAGATCGGGCTCTAATAACTGTGTATTTCTTTTCGATGGAGGAGGAACAAAGGCTTCGACCGAGGCGCGGACTGCCTCCAGCTTCCTTCCCATTTTAACTAAATCCGCTACCGTAACGATCTCGCTTAAGCCGAGTTGGCTTTGATAAAAAGGGCTTATGTTTCTTTTCAAAATTCTCATCATTTGGTCTTCTCTCATTGGCTCCGTCAAACGTGAAAATAAGCTATTCATTACAGCTACATACGTCCCTATAGATTCGTCTTTTCTCTGAGTGCGCTTCCTAATTTCGTCGGTCAGCCGATCGTCGTAATCGATCGGGAGAAACTCATTTCGGAGCTCCTTTACTAAATCAGACCAGGACTTGAAATTAGTCTTATTCGCCCGATACCAAATCAGAGCGCGACCACTGAACAAATCTAAGGCGGACTTAAATAATTGAGCTTCTGAGATTCCTCGGGCTTCACGCAGCTCTATGACTCTTTCTAGGAACGAACTGAGTGACTGACCCTGATCCCCTGAGAACTTGAGGTTCCACTTATGAACCGGGATATGTGAGCCTATCCTTCCAGTTATTGTAGAGTTCTGGACGAATGAAGAGAAGTTCTGAATATCTTCACTTTCACTGGCTGACACTACTTTCGCGTAACTACCACTAAGAGCATCACCCGTGAAATTTTCGATAAGCGTATTGAGTTCGGTGGCCTTACCCTGCACTGAATCCGCATCTTGGTCAAATGTGAAAGGGTATTTATCGGCCTCCAAAATATCCCCTGATTTTTCGGCTTTGAAAGCGCCCCTCAAGCTCCTGCGCATCTCATCTACTGAGCCCGTTTCTAAGCCCCGTACCAGCAGCTGATAGCACAATTCATCCTGAGTAAGACGGTTGACTTCCATTTCAAAGAAAATCCAATTTTACAATTTTACGTATAGCGAGATTAATTAACTAAAGTCCAACAAGAATTGTAAATAAAATTGGGGGAAAATAAAAAACCCGCTTACAATATAGAAAATTTATATAATTACCTAACTTAAGTTTTTAATCCAGAACGCTCCTAACCACAAAGTGATTTAAATAAAAAAAATGTATACTCCTACGGAAGACCTTCATGCACTACAACTATGGTCCGATAACCAAATCAAGAATAGAACCGTATACCAACTAAGAAATCGTAAATAAATTAGGTTGATAAACCCCAAAAAGAAGTTGCTTCGCTGGCTAGATTAGACAAATAGATTCCCCAACTGAAAAAGTGCAGGCACTAGATACACAGTTCAATTTTCACTCAATCCAATAAAGAAATTCACTAAAAATTTTGTACGTACGAAATTTGTCGTGATTAACGTTGAGATGGTGATTAGTAAAACACCTACATGAGCTTAATCAATTACAGGTGCGAGCTAAGTGATATTTTTGCCATCCCGATATTGGAAATTACCCGACTGATGTTGAATCCAACATAGACCTTCAAACTACGCTTTTGTATCCTATCCTATGGAGCCTTAGTATCTAATGATTCGAAAATAACCAAACTTCCCGCCGTTTATACTTATACTACCTCACCATTAGCAAGTAACGACCAGAGGAACACACGAATCCACTTTTATATCGAAGACCAATTTTATGTTTTTTATGGTAAAAATTTATAGGTTGCAATAGCAAGCTTGAGCACTAGAACAATACACGTAATAAAAGAAGTTACTTGGAATTTTAAGACATTAAATATATAATTCCTTCAAAAATATACGAAGCTTACGCAAAACTTTGGCATGGCCAGGCCAGACGATTATGTTGCGCCTCATTTAATTTTCAATGCCCAATTATTATAAAAATCATGTTTAAATAAAACGTTGTATGTGCCGCACTTGATATAACTTCCTGAATACTTAATTACTAATATGATAGAACTGAAATCTGTAGATTCAAAAAAAAAAATATATCTTTATTCTGACTGGTTACCTTGTTACTAATCGAGTTCAAATTATTAATATTATTAATATGACCAGTAAAATAAAAGCAATTTTCATAAGCATATAATTGTAAAATATTTCAACACATTTTAGATCTTAGCTTAACGTGATATGCAACACCCCTAAGTCATACTTGACAATAAATGGTACAAAACATCCAATGTTTCCTTAATCCCACAAAGAAAACTTCAACATTATTTCATTTGAGAAGTTATCGCTGCATTGAAATCGTTGCACTTAACTAGAATTAAAGCGATTATTGATTTACGCAATTATGACGCTTCTTCTGCACACAAAAAAAATAATATTTTGTCTTAGCTTTCGCCACAGCCAAGGAAATTCAACATGCTGTCCCCTCAACGCTAGCCAACCTAATGATAAATATACTTGGTTTGCATTGATTGCTTTAAATCTAGGATTCTTCACAACACAGCTTCCGTAAATGCCTATGGCCAATGCAACAAAAGGTACTCTTCAACTAATAAATTGCTTCTGCTGGTCACCCAAAATCACCAATTATTAAAATTTATAAATTTATAAAATCTTTCCTTTTGTCCTTTAAATAATCTTCTCCCTTCAAGGTTTATTTGTTCTGTATTACCTGTAGACAAAATATTTGTGCGCACTTATAATCATGTTATTATGCTTGTGTCGACAAGGCTACCCTAATAAATTTTAAATTACTATAAATATCAAATAATTTTTCCTTCCACTCCTCAATCAGCAATAAAAACGGAATATAGTTAAATATAAATTGACCTCTACGTAGGTAAGTATTCCATTAGTGAATCACAGATGTACGAACGAGATCTTTCCTTATCACTTGGAGTGCGAGCTATGTACATACATACATTAAAATGACGGACGAATACTGCAGCTGGGAGGCAACTTAACAAGTCGTACACGACTATTACTGCAGAATTAATGCTTAAATGCAGATAACAAAAAGCGGGATCGCCTCTTGTCAATGGCTTCTCTATTCAGACAATTTATAAAACTTGCATGCGAAATAATAATTCATGCCTTTCCACACGGAATGTATTTACTTTTAGTTGGAATTTATTCATCTAATTTTATCTATTTTTAATTGAAATAAAGAAAGAAGAAAGTTTCTAGAAATCACTTGCATAGATACACATGTAGCTGTACTACCTTTGTTCCAATTTTTTTTTTAACTGTATTATAAAGCACACGTTAGTTTTTCCACGTTTGAACCAAAATTTGCACTTTAAACAATAGGCCCCACGTTGGGCGCCAAAAATGTTACGCTGCCCTGATGCGTACGGAATGCTAGCTCTAGTGAAGAGGGGGCAGTGGGTTTATGCGTGGAGATGCGTGAGAACTAGTTGGGCGCCACGTGATTTTGCACTCGAGGTATCACGAAACTCGACAAAAAAAATTGCAGCGATTCCTCTTAACACTTTGCTTTATTAAGAATAATGCAAATAATTACACTCACTGTGGTAAAGCATGATTTTAAGTAAATAATTTCGGTATATAGTGCTTAAGCAAGTTTTATAAAAAGAACCCTAATCTAGTTATAAAAAAAAAATATTATTATAAAAAAAAAATTTACTTAACTTGATAACGATGCTCAAGCATCATGGTAAGCCTTCTTATCACCAATTACGTTATAACGCTGCTCTGGTCCAAAATTCCTCCTAATAATTTTTCCCTCCTGTGTAGCTTAATTCGAGTAATTAATTTTTAACTTTTCTTTTCTTTGACCTTACACCTTTTTTTGAGTCTTCTCTCTCCGATAAGTGAAACTGAAGTGACCGCTGGTTCTGTGTGGAGCGAGGAGTCTGGCTACAGATTGACCTGTGGAACGTATATTAAAGCCGTTTACCAACAAGGCTTTTTGTTTGTTCACATTGGTACATCAATTTTTGTTTTTATGAGCCTTCCATATAGCTTCATTTGTTTTTTTCTTTTTCGTTCTAATTTTTTTTTGTATGTACTTTTAATTAAATGTGAAAATATCTAAACCATAGCTCCTCTAAGCAGCCTAATTGTACACTCAGCTTATTTACTTTAACTTAATTTTTTTTTATTTTGTTGTTGTTGTTGTTTACGCAAATATTTTGTTTTATAAGGAAATTTGGGACCAGCACATCTTTTGCAAAACCGAATATTTAGTCTACTATGGCTGACCATGTACTTGAGCATGTAGTTATCGTATCTCTACTTATGGTAGAAACTAATATCGGTAGAAACTAAAATGTTTTACGATGTTGTAACTACATAACCTACTCTCCAACGATGTCCCCATGTTGGTTCCGTATTGTGCTTGTGATTTGTATATCTGTGTAGATATTTGGTTTAATTGTGTGCATGTGTACCTATTGTTATGCCTGACTAATAGATGGTGTATCTGTCGAATCGACAGTGCCTATTTCCTGCCCTCTTGTAGTAATCCTAATAGGCTGGCGGTTATTAACGCTCTATTTGTTTAATACCTGAAATAAAAAGAATTGAACAGTATCAGAAGGTCAAGGTATTTTCACCACATAAATACGTAACAAGTTAGCGGGAATGCTGCCTTATCATAGTACACTTTTGAGCGATATTTACTTGACAATAAGTTTTTTCGTGCCATGGTATAGGATTTTTGGAGCTTATACTTTAATATGTGATTATAGCTCTCATGTTTGTAAACGGGTTCGGGATCCCCTTTTAAACTTGATGGGTCATCCGCTGTGAAGCCATAAAGGCAGTCCATTGGGGTAAGTTTAGTACCCTCGTGTACAATATTGTTGTACACGAACGCAGCGGTTCGTAGCTATTGGACGAGATTTTCATCTACGATTGTTCGCAGGTATTCTATTAACGGCGTATGTGCACGCTCTAGTACTCCATTAGATTGCGGGTGATATGCTGAAGTTTGTAACTTCTTGACGCTTAGAAGCTTACATACTCTTTTGAATAATTCGCTCAGGAAATTTGTTCCCTGATCGGTTAGTATTATTTTGGGTATGCGATAGCACGTAACGATTCCATCAAAGAAAACTTGCGCTACTGTGACTGCTTCTGCATTAGGTAATGCATACTGTCAAAGCGAGTCACGACGAAACAATGAGCGGATTTCTTCTTGTTTTTATTATTTGTGGAATCATCTTCATCAACATCCGAGTCCATCGCGTGGTCCACCACGGGCTTTTACCGTTAAGGTATTGCCTAAACTGCCATCGTTTAATGCGTGAGGGATTTGACTTAGTGCTATACTTCCCGGGTTTGTATTCGATGTTGTAATCGAATTCAGATAACTCGTGGTGAAATCTCACCAAACGGAAAGTAGGTTCATTCACATTGAAGACACTTTTGAGAGGTTTATGGTCTGTGTAGACCGTGAATTTCCTACCTTGAAGGTAGCACCTGAAATTCTTTGTTCCTTTTCTATTACAGAGTAGTTGCTTTCGGCAATATTCAAAGTGCGGCTTGCATAGGCGATCGGCTGGTCCTGTCCGACTTCACCTTGAGAAAGAACAGCTCCTAGAGCCTCGTTACTTACGTCCGTTGTTAGATTGAATGATTTTCCAAAATCGGGATGAATTAGAAGTAGTGGAGAAACTAAAGAATTTTTTATGCTTTGCAATGCTTCCTGGCATTTCTCAGTCCAAGTGAATTTTACATCCTTTCGGATTGGACGTACAATATTGTGGAAGTGTAGAATTAATTTCCTGTAGTAATTGGCAAGTCCTAAAAATGATTGAACTTGCCTTACTGTTCTTGGAACAGGAAATGTTTGGACGCAGACCGCCTTAATTGAGATCCGTCGCTAGAACATTTATGTCCTAGATAAACAACTTCTCTTCTTAGAAACTGGCAATTTTCTGGTTGCAGTTTTAAGTCGTTCTCTCTCAACTTATTGAATACTTTTCTCAAATTTTCGTTGTGATCTTTTAGATTTTTACCATAGATGATAATATCGTCTAGGTAAACAAAATATTTGAGACCTTGCAGGCGTATTAGTATGAAATTCATTAGGCGTTGAAAAGTGACGGATGCTCCTTTCAGCCTGAATGGCATACGCTTGCACTCGTAGTACCCATAACTTGTGCTCAAAGCAGTTTTATGTCGATCTTTTTCGCCAAAAATACTTGGTGATATCCGTTGGCCAAATCGAGGCTGGTGAAATACTTTGCATGACCTAGTTGATCAAGAATATCCTCCATTCGGGGTAGCGGAAAGGCATCCTCTATTGTCTTTTCTTAACTTACGAAAGTCGACAACAACGGGCCACCTTAATTCACCGTCAATTCCCGCTTTCTTGGGGAAAACTAGTAGAGGTAAATTCCAAGGGATTTTACTAGACTGGACTATCCCGCAGTCTATAATTTCTTTTAGCTTCTCATTAATTACTTTCCGCTGTGTTCCAGGTAAGCGTTTTGATTAATTTGTGCCTGATCTTGCAACAATGAAATGTTATCCGTTATCGCATTTTTATATATGAGTTTGTCACCTTGAAGGAAGAAGATATCGTTGTACTTTTCGCAGAGCCCTGATATAGAAATTTGTTCTTCCGCTGTTAAATTGGGGTCCAGGCTGAATTCTTGCTCGAGCCTAGAAATACGGGGGTATTGTTTTGGGTCTTCCGGAATCTCACGATTGGGGTATAGATGTCGTACATGATGAAGGGTTGCTTTTTTTCAGCTGAACCTTCGGTTTATTTATTCTTCCTTTTAAATTTGTTTCCTGAAATTCAATTTAATTTATATAATTGCCTTTAAGGATTTATTGTGTTGTAATTAGCATGTTGCAGGCTATCTTCTTCCTGCTTTGCAGATGACTGAGCTTTGTACACCTGCATGTTCGTTGCCATAGGTTGTGTGGGATACTCATGCGCGTCGATGCTAATTTGTTTTGACGAAGTAGAGTTTTTATGCTAGATGACGGTGGAGTAATACGCACCTTTACTTTAAGCTTTAGAGACTCGCTACCGTTTTTATATGGCCGTGTTTGTTTATCAATGGTCTTTTTGGTATTCGCTAATTCCTTTGTATTCAGTATGGGAATGTGCGTGTTTTGGTGGTCCTTTGTGCGTGTTAATGGGACTATTGTGTAGTCGTTCATTGGGTATAGCTGTAATTTTAAGCAATGCATGACTACTTGATTACTGTTAGCGTTGAGAATACTAGCCAGCACTAATTCTTCTCCAGATGACAACAAACAGTTTTCCAAGAACACCCCATTATCTCTTGGAGTGAACAGAGCATTCCTTCTGGACTTTTTAACGGAACTGGGGCAAAAATTTGAGAGCGCGCTGGTACGAATATTGGTTTTTTAAAGGCAACCAATTGCTGCCGGATTCCGTCGGTCTCTTGTTCGCCCAGACAGCTCATTTCACATTCCTTGAGCTCCCTTGGGGCTTGGCAACCAGCTTTTCTCATTCGAAAAGCCTTGAAGACTTTGCAGGTGGATAACTCAGGCTGTTTAGGCTCTGCCTCTTCTGCAAGTATTCCTACGTCGACTGCTTTTTGAGAATGTAATTTGTCCGTTTCAACTAATGGCAAAGCAAATTTCTCTTAATTAGTCTCCGTGCGAGGAAACCTTAGTGCCTTATTAGGACCATCAACGTTACAGTTGGTCGCTAGGAAATCATTTCCTGGAAGTCCATCATCGGCAAGGCCAGGCAAGTTCTTTACGACTTGAAACTTGCAGGGAATTTTGTTTTTGAAAACGAAGTTTCCCTGGCAATTTCCCAGTGTCTTTGCGATACCAAATGGGGTCTTAAGTGTACATGCCTCATTGTAGTTAATTCCTTTAAGATCTTTTATTATACTAACCTCTGCGCCTGTGTCTTCTACTAGTTTAGTTTGTCCGTTTAGACCTATGTCTAAGGGAAGCTTTACTGTAGCGGCACTAGAATCGGGCTGCTGAGGGGACCCTATTTTATTAGATGGAATATTTATAGTCGAGCCGTTTGTAGTCGACTGTACGTCGTTTCCCTGACTTCGAGCTTCCCATTTTCGCTTTTCTTTGCAGTTATTCACGGCATGACCATTACGGCCACAGAATTCGCACTTTTTACGCACGTTGTACACTCTGGAGTTGATGGGCTCTTTTTGGTCTCTAGGTACACTATTATTGTGTGGTCTTTGGCTGCTGTTGTTATTTCTTCTGCAGTCATGCACGTCAAGATTATACATCTTGCAGTTCACAGAGTAGGGTGTATTTTATTCAAATAATTATTTTTGTTGTTCACATTAAAACTTTTATTAGGAGATCTTGGCTCCTGTTTGATATTTGGCGTTGTGTTTTCCTGTGTGAACTGCGTTTGCTGAATGTGACTGTTTGTGTTTGTAGGCAGGCTATGGGGAACCTGAGCGAATGGCATTATGCCATGATTAAAAACGTTGTGATTTGCGGGTGAACTTATCTGACTAAACTGTGCGTGATTTGGTGTTGTTGCAATTACTGAAGGTGGTATTGTATTCTGTATCACATTAGTTTGGAATTTTCCTGTGGGTTGCAGGAATAGAGCACTTTTCTTGAGACGCTGAATGTCAAGTGCCCTTTGAACTAATTCATCTACAGTGCCGTCTGTCATAGTTAAGAGATATTGGCATATATACGGGTTATTAACGCCTGATTTCAGTACGTTTTATATGGAGCTTTCCAACTGAGTTTTCACAGCTGGGGCCGCTATATCGCCGACGTATTTGGACTCTACTGCTTCTTCTGCTAGGGGATACTGCCTAGTTGTGGGCAGTTTATTTACCAGCTCCTGGTGAGTTTCTCTAGGTAGGTGGGGTGCAGTTTAGCCGTTCCTCTACCTCTTTAAAAGCATTTGGCAAATTTGAAGCAAAGAGCTGATAAGCTTGTCCTCGAAGTCTGGTGGGGAAGATTAGTAAAAAAGCTGTTAACTACTCCACCGAAATGCACTGTATTACCTGCCTGAAGCATCCTAGGAACGTTTGGAGCTCAAGGCTCAATTTTGGATGCTGTTCTCCCGACAATAGAGGAGCGAGCTGGGCAGTTAGTTTTGAGATTTTAGCATAATCTGCCATGGTTAATTTTGAAATTTAACATCTAGAATTTTGCACTACTGGGAAGAAATTATCTTATATGCTGGTTTTCAGAAGGGACTTGCGCAGCCAATTTAATAGGATATCACTCGAGGTGGAATCACTGACACTGTCTTCAATGGAACTTTCTCTTAAAATTACGCTATTAATTTTAATGACATCTACTCCGAGAGTTTGCGAAAATTCTCCAAACTCTTGCAAACTCCTTTTTAACTTCTCCTCATTTAGTTTAAATTTGGGGATTGTTTCTAGTGTTTCTTTTCAAGACTTTTCGTTTTGTTTTTCTACAGACTCACGCTGGAGTACTCTCTTCCACTTCCTTTAAATATTGCTCTAAATTTAATTTAGTTACTCTTACTTGTTGAGGACCTTTAAGGATTGTCACACTCCTAAGCGTAACTCCTGCGGTTGAATTTGTTGGTGGTGATTGGTTCTCACCATCTGTTGTGGACGTTGCTCTGCGTTTTTTCTTTCGTACCGTGGCGGAGCTTCCTGTGCGTCGCCCGGCGAAGAAGATTGTTGTGCAGTCGATTGCGTGTTTTATGGCGGTGTTTCTTGGTGGGAGCTTAACTCGCTCATTTACTACCGTGTGTAGAGTGTGCAGCTAGGGGGCTCCTGCTGTCTTAATTCACTTGGTTCAAATGGAGAGGGGGGCTTATGCCTAATTCGAATTCCCTCTCAATTCAAGATCGTTGGTTCAGTTGCTGGGGAGATTTTCCAGTGCTGCCGGGGGGGGGGGGGAGCTTGGCTTTCTTAAATTCCCCTGGATAAAAGCTGAAGGGGGGCTCGTTCCCTACTTCGAAGTCCCTTTCAGCTCTGGATCGCAGCTAAATGGTTGTTGATTGGACTTTCCTCTCCATTTGAACTTCTGCATTCCTTCGTTTGGGATAGGATCAACCCCGCTATTATCCCACGTTGCCACATGGGTGCTTTGGTGAGGGGGTGGCTGCATGTTTTTCAAAGGGAGGCAGTTAAACCTGTCCGACTCCGAGTGTTGGGGGCGATTAGACCAAACTGGCCTAATCTAATTAACCCCTATTTTTTCGTTGCAGGACAGAGGGCTTTCAAACGCTTATACTTTTGTTAACGTAAAGTGGGCTTCCTCTCGATTACATTAGATTCGTAGAGGGGTGTGTAGGCACAGCCTCGCAATCACCGCGACCTAAAAGATCTATTGTGAGTCCCCGTTGAATTTATTCCCTTTCTAGGTTCAGACTGTTAATAAAGTCTAGGATCCTTCTGGGATTGAGGTTCCGTACGTAGTTAGGTGTAGGAAAAGCATGTTCGAGATGGAGTAATCTCCGCCTGGTCAATGCTTCGCAGTTGCAGAGCAGATGCTCCGAGGTTTCGTGAGCATCCTGGCAAAAGCGGCAGGATGAAGTCTCAGCCAAGCCCATCTTGTTAAGGTGATACCTCAAGGGGCAATGGCCTGAGAAGAGTTCTGTAATTATTTTGAGCTCTGTTTTCTTGAGGAGTAATAGTTCTTTTGTTTCTCCTCCAGAGGTGTCGATAAACTTTTTTGCCTGACGAAGTCCTTGTAGCCTTTCCCAGTATAGGGATTTTTGTTTGTTCTCCCAGTTATTTAGGGCAGCTTTGAGGTAACATTTTGAGGTGCCACAAAATGGCTCCGGTCCGACAAAGGGAGTTGCCGCTCCTCTTTTGGCTAGGCCATCAGCAATTTCGTTGCCTTTATGGCCCTCATGTCCAGGTACCCACATGAGGATAACTTTGTTTCCTCTTGATAAATCTTTTAGGGTTTGTAGACACTCCCAGACTATCCCTGACTTGATGGTGTAGGACTTTAAGGCTTTGAGGGCAGCTTGACTATCCGAGAGAATATTAATAGTTGAGCCATTTATGGCTCTTTTAATGCAGGTATTGGCGCATTCTTCTATAGCCAATACCTCGGCCTGGAATACGGTAGGGGTAGAGCCCAGGGCCTTTGATATATGGCATCTGGGGCCGTATACGCCCAGTCCGACTTCACTGTTCGTTTTTGAACCGTCTGTATACCACACCATCGATCCTTGATGAAAGGACGGTTTAGTGGAACGCCATTGCTGTCGGTTTCCCAAAACCACATCGAATGGTTTTACAAAATCCACCTTGGGTGTGATTATATCAGATATTGTCGTCATTTGCTCAAAGCGTATCTGTTTTAAGATACTTAAATGACCAACCAGATTCCCTGGTTTTAACTGTTTCTCCTTTTGCAGTCTTATAGCACTGGAGATTGCTTCCTTTTTCACCTGCAGATGTAGGGGTGGAAGGTTTAGTAAGGCTTCCATGGCTGCTGTAGGACAGGTCCTCATGGCACCAGTTATTCCTAGACAGGCAAGCCGTTGTGTTTTTTGAAGCAGAGCCTCAGCCTTCTTTTCATTAGTTTTTGGCCACCATGCGAGGGCTGCATAGTTGACCATGGGTCTAACAACCGTGGTGTACATCCAGTACATCATTTTTGGCTTCAGACCCCATGTTCTGCCAATGAAGCGACGGCACGTGTAGAGAGATCCTATCGCTCTTTCCGTCACTCTAGACAGATGCGAATTCCAGGAAAGTTTCTTATCTAAGGTGACCCCCAGATATTTGACTTCTTCTGAAAATATCAATTCCGTGTTATCGAGCAGAGGAGCCTTTAGTGAAAGCTTTGATCTTCTCGTGAACGGAACGATAACAGTTTTGTTTGGGTTTACACTGAGGCCTTTGGTTAAGCACCACGTGCGGACTTTATAAAGGGCTTTTTGCATGAGGTCGGATATGACTTGGTCATGCTTGCCCCGTATCGTGACTACTAGGTCATCCGCGTAGCCTTGCACGGTAAAACCCGAAATGGTCAGCTTCTCTAAGAGATCATCAATCACGATCGACCATAGGAGTGGAGAGAGAACTCCTCCTTGTGGGCAGCCTTTAGCTGCAGTGATCGTGACTGAACAGTTTCCTAGAGTAGTAGTTAACCTCCTCCTTCTAAGCATGGAGTCTATCCAATTAACCGTGGCGGGCTCGAAGCCCTTGTCCTCGGCAGCTGATTTAATTGCTTCGAAGGAGGTGTTATCAAAAGCACCTTCTATGTCTGCAAATGCACATAAGGCCACCTCTTTTGCTTCAAGAGCTTTTTCGAGGTCTTTAACCAAAGTGTGGATGGCAGTCTCGGTAGACTTGCCTGCTTGATAAGCGAATTGCTTAGAATGAAGTGGTGATTTAATCAAAACTTCACTTCGAATATGTAGGTCTAGGATTTTTTCCATGAATTTAAGTAAAAATGACGAGAGACTAATGGGTCGGAACGATTTGGCTAGAGAGCTAACTCTTTTTCCTGCTTTGGGTATAAGTACCACCCTGACGTCTCTCCAGCATTGGGGAATATACCCCAGAGCATAACTGGCTCGAAAGATGTTTTGTAGTGGAAGAACTATTTCTTCAACCCCTTGCTGTAGTAAGGCAGGAAAGATGCCGTCCCCTCCAGCAGATTTAAAGGGTTTAAACGTACCAACGGCCCATCTAACCTTGTTAGGAGTGAAGATTCTTCCCGCAAGGCTCTTACCCCTGTTAGAGACCCTGTAATTGCCCACCTCAATTGGGTCTGGAGCTACTATTCCTTGAGCGGGACTGGTAGAGTCGGGGAAGTGAGTTTCTAATAAGAGCCTGACTGTTTCCTCACAACTCTCGGTATAGTTCCCATCTTCTTTTTGAAGTGAGCATATACCATTCGTGTGATCCTTCGAAAGTACCTTATGGAGCCTGGTAGCTGCGGGCAGTTGATCTATGCCATCGCAGAAGGTCCGCCAGGTTCTTCTTTTAGATCTTCTTAATTCTATGTTATATTCCGTTAGAGCCTTTTTATATTCTCCCCAGGTACCGGAGAGCTTGGCTGTGTTAAATAGTTTCCTGACTGCTTTTCTTTTCAAACTCAGTTCCCTATTCCACCAAGGTACCTGCCGATTACAAGTCTTTTGCTTCAGAGGGCAGCTGTGTTCGAATGAAGTCAGTACAGCCGTTTGTAGCTGCGTAGTGGCTGAGTCCAACTCCTCCGTTGTGCTAATGCTACTGCCGGGAGAGTTAACTACAGCCTTAAGATGTTGTCGATAGAGTTCCCAGTTAGTTAATTTAGGGATTCAGTACTCTAGACTTGAGTTAAGTGCGGCTTCTATATCGAACCTGATATGTCTGTGATCTGACATGGAAATCTCGTTCGATACGTGCCACCTGCTTATTTTTGTGCTTATGAACATACTGGCAAGTGATAGGTCCAGGACCTCTTGTCTGATAGTGTTCATAAAGGTTGGCTTATTACCTCGATTTAGTATCTCTAAATTATTAGATATTATAAAATCGTGGAGGTACTCACCCCTGATGTTGGTATCCGTGCTGCCCCATAGCGTGTGATGTGCGTTCGCATCGCATCCAACAATAAATTGTTTTCCTCTTCGTTTGCAGTAGCTGATGAGTTTTTTTAGCTCTGTAGGAGGTAGTGTATCCGCCTCTCCAGGAAAATAGACTGAGGTCACTACTACCTCGTGACTACCTCCCGGAGTTGGTACCTCGAGAGCTACTGCAACTACGTCCCTCGAGATGAACTGCGAAAGAGGAATAAAATTTAGATTAGTGTTGAGCAGCAATGCTGCCCTGGGATATTCATGCTCATTACTATAAATTAACTTACATGATTTTGTGGGAAGTCCTTTGATGCGGCCTTGATGTACCCAGGGCTCCTGTATGAGCGCCAGACTAAGTTTCTCCGAGACAAATCTCCTGCTAAGCACATCTGATGCCGCTTTGGCATGATGGAGATTTATCTGGAGGCAACTTAGATGGTGATTAGCCATGACTAAGATGGCTTTTTATGGCCACTAGCAGCCTTGATAGGATATCCTTTCGGATTTCCTTTTTTGCCCTGCTTCGCACGGGCAGGAGGAGGCTTCTTCTTATTTCCTTTGGACTTCTTTGCGGAAGTCCCCGGTTTAGCCTCTGCAGTTCCGACTGTCTTACCGGGGCCAGCCTTAGCCTTGACGGAAATTTTAGGCCTGCTGGTTCCTGATGTCGATGGCTGAGGCTCCTCAGTCAGAGTTTTAATCTGACCTTGGCCATCCCCAGCCTCCGACAGAGTCTTTACTGCCCCACCCTTGGGCCTAAGTTGGACTGAGCCGAACTTGTACCCAATTGTGTATTGAGCCTTTTTTAGCTCCTCCATGGACGTATGGTCCACGGAGAAGGTTAGCTCCGTTACACTAGGTTTTTGTGTCTTGCGTAACACAATCCACTCTGACACCTTTAACCCCGCGTTCTGACCCTCGATGTAGTCGAGAATCAAGTCCGTAGGGTCCTCAGCGCTATTTGGAAAGTATCCCACAAGAACTTGTGGGCGAGGAATTTCACTTTCCTCGACCAGGACAAGGTTGGCTCCTACCCAGGGTTTTGGCTCCCCAACTACACCTTTTAGCCACGTCACGGTGTCCTGATTGGCGCAGTTGAGGACCATCCACCCTGGTCTAAATGTGGAGCCCAGGAATCTTGGCTTCAGGGGGCTTTGTTTTCTAGCCGCGATTTCTCTCAAGATAGCACTCTGTACGGATTTCAATTGATCCATGTTGAGTGCCACCTCGGGATAACCGACGGGAAGAATACCCACCCGAACGCTCTCTGCAACCTCTTTATAGGAGGGCTGCTTACGCAAAGGCTGGGAGACGTGCTTCTTTGAAGGATTCTCCGTTACTGCCTTGCTGCGTTTAGCGCTAGGTTGCTCCACTTTAGGAGAAGAGTCGTCAGAGCAACTCCGTTTTTTAAGACTCTCCTCATTCCGCTGTTCTATCTGAAGTGCAGCAATCCTTCTAGCCTCTGCCTCTGTATGGCCATGTTTTAAAAGCCATTTAAACCTTTTTTTGGCTGCGCCACTGAGCTTTGGCTTGCGCTCTTTGGATGTGGGAACTTCAGTATTCCCGCTGTCCTGTTGGCTATGGTCTGGTAATCTAAGGAGATCCTCCTCGTCTAGGGGGAGTGTATCCATCGCATAGCCGTCAGATGAAGGACTTGTAATGTCCTGGAAATTTTCGGGTTCGTTAAGAGCCCCGGATTGGGTTTTTGGTACATTTAGAGGTGCACCTCCCTCAGAAAAATGGACTTATCAATTTTGGTCCCACGAGTATGCTCGGAAAGGTTGATCCATCTCAGCAGAGCCGGCATGGCGAGGTAAGGCTAAGGTTGAAACCGGAGGTCGCCTGGTATCCGGAGTCCATCGTTATAAAACACACTCACGCAGTGCCATTCATCCCATAGGCACGATTGTTTACACCTGGGATTGCGGGTTTTATCGAGTTTTCCTCTCTAGATCCGCCGTATTCAGTCAGGTAGCCAGCTGCACCCCAGGGGATGCCCACCAGCTGCCTGTGCAGGAACACCTCGGGCAGGATGTGACTCTTCGTCACGTACGGACGGTCTTGACAGAGTACCTTGCATGGCAAGGTCCTCCCCTGACAGGCGTTAACGTAATTAATCACCTTTATCTTGTCCTCTATCTTGTCATCTATCTTGTCCTCTATCCTACTGGCTGCGCCAATTTGTTATATAATACGACGGTCACTTTAATAACACTCTGTTTTTTTCTCTATTTCAACTTTTTGTTATATGAATTTGTTTTTTTTTATATTGCGATCGACTTCGAGAACCTACACCGCCGTATTTCGATGTAAAAAAAAGTACAACTCAACCCTTTTTCAAATTTTTGCCGAACCTTTCCTTTTAAAAACACCACTATTTCTTTTTTATTCATTTCCGAACCACCGTATTACATTTTCAAAAATCAACTCAACTCTTTTTAAAATTTTTGCCACACCTTTCCTTTTAAAAACACAACTCTTCCTTTTTTATTCTTTTCCGAACCGCCATATTTCGTTTTCAAAAATCAACTCAACTATTTTTAAAATTTTTGCCGAACCTTTCCTTTAAAACACAACTCTTTCTTTTTTTATTCTTTTCCGAACCGCCGTATTTCGTTCTCAAAAATCAACTCAACTCTTGATCACTTCAAAAGTCATTAAGAGCTGCTTTTCGGGTTAGAAAATGCTTAATTGCAGTTCCTTATCCTATGAAAATTTTTCATTTCTTCTGGACTTGTTTAAACAAGTCCAGAATATTTTTCGATGGACGGTGGCGTGAAAAATGTAACCTGATATATGTTTAAACATCAGCCACCGTTCCGTCGCTTGAAATTGCCGCGCGCTGTATTTTCTCGGCACGCATTTCTTATCGCGAAGGTACGATTTGCCTTTTGCTTTATTTTTTAAATTAATTATTTCTGCTGACAAAGTTTGCCGAAGGATAAATTTGTCATGGGAACATATCTTATAAAAATAAATGGTATGTGAAGAAAATTGCTGGTGAAATTTATTTTACTGATTTAATATATAAACTAATTTTGTTTTAAGCGTGATTAGCTTATTTATAATTTTAAATAATTGTTTTATTACCCTTTTTTAGGTATGTTCTTAGGTATGTAACAGTTGCGAGGCGGAACATAAGAGTCGCTGTCGCATCGAGTAATAACAGACTGCCACCACGAGAACCTCTGGACGTTAGAAGAAGGTCAATGGGTGGAAATTCATCACGGTGGACGCCGGAAAATTCCGGCGATGTAGTATGAAGGAGCCGCAGCTAGCTCAACCCAATCAAACAGATCCAACATTCTCTAACACCTATCCTAAAACAATTCTCATAGCTAGAAATTTGACGGGGGCTATCCGCCGATATGACATTCGACGAAGTAGATGTCTTTTTCCATTTCACGAATTGCCAGAATCCGATCGTGAATCCAAAAGCCGAATTTATTCCTGTAAATCATTTGGAATTCGTCCTGATTGAGGGGTGTCCGAACAACCGAGCGATTAATACCCGTCCGGTACCAGATGAGCCTGGAGAGAATAAAGTAGGACCTCAGGAAACAGTTCAACTATAACGAGGCATACCGCAGTCGAACTTGCGGCACGCCGAAATGCTACAGCTCCCCGAAAATGAAGTGTGTAGTCAAGATATTACCCCAGTAAGCCCGAAATTTGTAAGGAAATGTAAGCTTTGTCAGGTGAACAAAGTATCCAGAAACCACAAAATTTCTATGAAAATCTCGAGCATTAGCCCCAAGCCTTTCGAAAGAATGCACCTAGATGTTGTAGGACCTCTCCCAATTTCTTATTCTGGAAACAAATACATCCTTATATTTCAAGACGACCTTTCAAAATTTTCTGAGGCTATTCCTATAGTCGACACCGAGTCTAAGACATTAGCGGCAGCCTTCACGACAAACGGCGACATGGTATTCCAGAAGGTATCCACACAGATCAAGGTTCTAACCTCATAAGTGGCGTGTTCGCCGAGATATCTAAGTTGCTGAGAATTAAAAGGCTCAAAGCTACTCAATATCACCCTGAGACAATTGATGCATTGGAGAGAAGCCACAGGACCTTAGCAGAATATCTCGGAACTAATTTAGCAAAAGGTACACAGGACTGGAATACATGGACTCGTTATGTCATGTTTGTATATAATACCACCCCTCATTCGAGTACAGATTATACTCCTCGCGAACTCCTTTTAGGAGTCCCAGCCGAAATTCCAAACAATTTAAAGTCTTCTCCAACCGTTTGCTATAATTATGATAACTATGCAAACGAATTAAATGCGCGGCTACAACATAGCTTCAAAATAGCTAAGGACATAGCCATGGCAAAAAAAGAAAAATCGAAATTGCAATACAATACAAACTCCGTCCAAAAATCATTTAATATTGGTAATAAAATCTTACTGAAGAGCAGAGTGAGAGGCGATATGTTTTCACCACTATGATCAGGTCCATATGAGATAATGGAGATTAAACCAGAAAATTCCACTATTAAAATAAACAATGAAAACAAAGGAGTCCATAACAATGACTTAAAACTATTCTCAGAGTAACAACTTCATCATCTTCAAATATCATTCAGAGATATTAAAATAGTGTCATCTTCCAGATTTCCAAAATGATGCAAATAGTATTCCTACTTTGGATCCCTGTAATCCACGGCTCAGGAGTGGAAGTGAAACAGCTAAATTCTAGCGCGAGCATTTACTTTGAGGAAATCGGCAGAGCTAGTTTCTACACGGACGAATGGAAAATCGTAACCTACTACGATTTAGAAAACTTCAAATCTGAATTCAGGAGTATGCAATTCATCGCACAGCAAATAACTGCAGCTTGTCAGAGGCTTGGCAACAAGTCGGGGATAGCCCACACCTATAATGGTTCGTTATTACAAATCAGTCTTATTATGGCAAATATAGAGTATAGGAATATGTTACTTGTAGCTCAAGATAGGAAAAAAACAGCACTATTTATTGCAATAGGCTCAATCGCAAAGCTTATTTTCGGCACATTAGACGAGGATGATGCTAAGCTATATGATGAGCAGATTCAGCACCTTACTTTAAACCAAAGCGCCCTCCTATCAATTATAAAAACCCAAACTGCAATAGTCGAAACGACCGTCCATATTTTCGACAAAACTAAAGCCACAATTGAAAATGAATTTCTGATATCTGATATCAGTACAGATAGCCGTATCATCAGTGGAAAATATGACACTTGATACCAAAATATCAATTGAACTGAAATCACTCATTTCACTAGTCTCATTATTGGCATTCAGATACCAGAATACCCGGTCGGAGTTAATAGATATTTTAACAGGTTCCAAGCATGGAAAATTCCACATTATATTCATATCACCGAAAAATATTTAAGACATTTTATCAAAAATTGGGAAGGAACTACCAAATTCTATGATTTTTCCTATAAATTTCAGAGACAATATATTTTCACAGATCTAAAAATTAAGCAAAATATCTGCAAATATTTTCAACAATAATATAATTATTGATCTCCGAACTCCACTTCCGTTCAAGGAACCATACCAAATATTCAGAGCATAACAGTTACCGACACTCCTTAACGAATCGTTCGTATATATCGAACCATCAAAGGAATACATATTAATAGACTACAATCTCGAACATTTTGTTGAACTAACACTTCAGGATATCCATAATTGCGCAACGTTGGACCATATACATTTCTACTGCAAAATTTCATCCCCTATCTTAAACACAAATACAAGAACAAACCAATGTAATGTGAATCTTCTTAGGAATGAACTTATTACACAAACGTGTAAAATTCTGATGTTGCGACAGGATTACTATTGAACGCAATTATCACATCAGAACGCTTTGCTTTTCTCCTTAAAAGAATCCCTACATATAGATATAATTTGTGACGATTTCTTTAGTTCACATATCCTGCAAGGAGCAGGAACAATGTATATCTATTCCGGTTGCTACGTACGAAGCAAAGAATCCATCTTGCATGGACATATCGTAAAAGTTTCCAAACTTAAATCTCATTTAATCCCAACAATCTACATTTCCAGTATAATATCGAATATGACGTCCTGCCCAATAGGATCGTGTACAAAAATACATACTTTAAATATTACGAACAACATGGATCTAGATAAACTTCTAGAATCCATTCGTTCCCAAAAAGATCAAGAACTAATTCTTTTAAATCCTATAAACAATCACCATATTCACCACTATGCATTGTCGTACCTGACAATTGGCTTAATTATCTTTATTCTATGCGTTTATCTGTATATTAAATACAATCGAAAAACCCGTGAATCTAACATAAATCCTGCCACCAACAGGAAAACTGAAGAAGTTTTCTTCAATTAATGTTATAATATATTTTAAATATATACACTATTTATGGGTACCTCCAATGGATTCATGTTTCTAATCAACATAAATCCAAAACTTTAAATACAGGAATATAACTGGAATAATTACAAACTATAACGAAAAAAAACAGACAAAAGTAACCTTCTCTTCCTCCAATTTTTACAAACAACTCTGTTATCTTCTTCCCCTTAATTTTTTTTCTGAGAGAGTTTGGGCATTTTATCTATTTAGAATACGAAAAAAAACATAACTGAAAATAAAAATGAGATTACAGTTTCTTTTGTTAAGTTAGTACTATTTATATTATCTGATAATCCCTACAATTGGAAGTAAATATAAGAAAAACAAATGAATAATTATATAGCATGGTAAATAAAATAAATAATATTTTTTTTATTACTATTATATGTAGGTAATTATTATTATTGTTATTGTCGCAGTGACCGGACGCGTTCCGGTAAATCCAAGCGAAAAGCGCATAATAAATATTAAAAAAGTGTTAAAAGTGTTGTTGACGTTCATTTACAGTAACGCCAATCGTCTGTAGTGAATTATTTATAAAAAAATTCCAAAACAGTTGTGAAATAGTGTTTAAAATAAAATTCTAGTGACATTTGAGAAAACAATTTAATTTAATTTGGTCGTTGCCATGGCAACTGAAAATTTTTAATGTGATTTAGATACAATTTGAACAAAAAATTATTAAAAAATAAAAACTAAGTAATTTAGAAATAAATAAAAAAGTAAAAAAGAATTATACATCTACACTGCCGCATTCAACATGAATGCGAGCAGCAGTGATTCTGAGGGCACTAATGATACCCTCAAATCAAAGCAAAGGAGTAAGAAAAACACGAAGGCTTCATCCTCTTCCGAAAAACTTCACCAAGGGCCCACAGAAAAGGCCATCAATGGCCCTACTGAAGAGGCCAAGAAACAGGAGACTCTCTGTGAGAAGACTCCAGCGAAGATTGCGTTTGCGACTGGAGAAGAGCTTGGAGCATCTACTTCAAACCCGACCGCTGCAATTGCGGCAGTACCAGCTGGAACTTTCCCGCCGCTAAGCCCAACGCCACGTCGGCGTTCGAACTTAGCGGAGGTTGTGAAATCGGCTTCAGATCCAGCGCCAAAGCTAAGCTATGTGGTAATGAGGCCGCCGCTTTCTGCAGCAACGGCAAATGCCTCAAAACAGAAGCCAGCGGCACCAGCAGCAAGACCGGCAGCAGCACCACAATCCCCAGCAGTAGAGTTAGGGATCTCTTATGACCAGCAGGTAAGTGGCAGTTCCAGTAAAGAGTCAGCCATTGAAATTGTAGGTAAGGGCATAACTCCTCGTCCAGCCCCATTGGACGCAGGTAAGCCTCGGCCTAAGACCGGTGCGTGTCTTCAGGCTTTTTTCGAAGGGAGGTGGCAAGATGATAGCTACGGTATGCAGCTCGAGCACATCAATAGATGTCCTCAGAGCGCATACCTGAAAGCAATCTTCCAGGTCCTCTCCCGAGAGCAGCTATTTTCCATGGGGATAATAGCTGGGGGAATGGTTGAGGTGTAGACCACGACCCTCGAGAGTGCTATCAAGCTTATGCTTGAGGGCATCGGGCTGGATGGTAGACACCTTGTGCAGTTCCCACTCAGGCAAAAGCCAACAAGGGTCATGTTTTCACGGGTCCCTATACGAGCGAGCTATGAAGACCTCCTAAATTTCTTAGGGAGATTTGGGAAGGTTCATGGAAAGGTTCGCGCTATTCCCATTAAAATTTGGGACGAAGGTCTCGGGCGCGGTATCTTCGGTACCAGTCGGGAAGCGTCCATCACTTTAAATAAGGGGTGCACGCTTCCGTCAGGCTTCTGCCTGAGCATATCCGGTTCGAGATACTGGATAGACGTGTGCACCGAAGCGAAATGCCATGCTTGCCATTTGGTAGGGCATTTTATTGCCGACTGCCCCAAGAGAAGCGGAAAGAAGGCTTAACAGAAGGCTCCTTCGAAGGAAACCACTGCTACAGTAGTGGATCTGGAGAAGGAATTTTCTGCCAGCACTCAACCGGCTATCTTGGAGCAGCCAGTGGCTAAAGTGCCTGAAGTTGTCCCTGAGGCAAAAAACATTAAGGCTATAAACGGCGCAACGTCGGCACGTGAAAGCATGGCTACTTCAGACGAGGAGTCGATTAGCCATCTAGTAAAAAAAAAGAGGACGAGGAGGAAGAAAGTCGACCGGGTGATGCTGCGTCCTCCAGATCCAGCAAAGCCAGTCGCACCCAAGTGGGCCCACTCGGAGGAGGATGATAGTGGTGCCCGCGGTTCGAAGGTTGTTGTGAGAGAGGCGGAAGCATCTCTCGAACAGCTCTCGGACTGCGAAATGACCGGTTTGGATGAGACTGGTCTCTCCAGCTTCAGTGGCTACGAGTCGTCTGGTAGCACCATGTCGATTGGATTTGAAGTCTCGGAGGGTATAGAAACCCTTCCTAGGGAGAAGATCTCCAAGATTCTTGCCCGGCTCCTGTACAAGAAGAATTCAAAGAAAATCTGGAGTATTCTTGTGGAGGAGCTGGGGGAGGCCAGAGTTGCTACTTCCTCAACTTCTACTCCTACAAGATGAGTGCAAGAAGAATAGGAATTACAGCGGTGTATCTCGCCTAGATCGACTCCATAGGAGGGTGGAGGAGCTGATTCAGGAGCATTGCTTGGCCGATTCTCCTCGTCAGTAGATGTCGCACATTCATCGTTTGAGCTTTTCATCTCTTTGAATATGCAAGCTAGCTTCGATCAACACCGGGGGTTTAAGTGCACATAAAAGGTTACACAGCACTATCGAACATGTCAAAATGTTCGATATAGACATCGCGCTTTTACAGGAGACGAATTTTACACAAGACACATATACACAGCTTGAGCGTTATGCTTATTTACACACTGGCTATGCAATGTTTGCCACACCTGCGCCTCGTCGAGGCTCAGCGGTAGCAATTATTGTATCCAACAAATTCACACTATCGTCTCCTGTCTATACAGATATCTTCCCAGGCTTCGCTTCTTCCTTGGACTTTGTAGTTCAAGACAAACATATCAAGGTAGTAAACGTGTACCTTCCTCATGACCAGGACATTACAAGACAAGTTCTTGATAGTGTTCAATCCTGTCCGGTGAATTTTAGTGGCGAAACTATCCTCAGAGGTGATTTCAACTGCACGCTGAATCCCTCAATGGATCGGCATTCCGGAGCTGAGTTCAACTCCGTCAATGCTACTCGGTTGAGTAATTTTGTCCGTGTTTTCAGACTCGCGGATATCTATCGTTGGATGCATCCTACGACTAGATCATACACGAGGGTCTCGCGAATTATCCACGGAAGTCTCGCAGGCTCCAGAATCGATAGACTTTACGTCTCACCTGGAATACTAGAACATTTCGTTGATGTCACTCATGAAGTGTGTTCCGTTAGCGATCACCTTCTTGTAGTGGCAACCAGCACTCTAGTTGAAAGAAGAACTGCATACTGGATATTCAACAACTATTTGTTGAATTCCGTGCAGTTCATCAATGAATTCACTGAATTCTGGCACGATTGGCAAGAGAGGAAAAGTGACTTTCCTCTTCTTAGTCAATGGTGGGATGTTGGAAAACTCCAAATTCGATCTTTTATCGAAGCGAATTTCAATCGAAGTGGGTATCAAGCTTCTAGCTTGTCGGCCCAACTCACCCGGAGTTGATTCTTAATTTTAAGAGAATAAAGGAACGCTTGGCAACACAAACTTACAAGCAGAGCTTGGAGTTTGTGCTGCGCAGCCAATCACGCTGGCTGACGGTAGGCGATTTTCCAACCGAGTACTTCTTTCAGGCAACTAGATGACGTACTGCTTCTTGTGAAGTCGAATCGATAGTCTATGAAACGGACAACAGCTATCAGAGTTTATTCGAGATTACTACAGCAGTCTCTACTCTGAATCGACGTCGACAACATCCTCGACCACTCATGAATTTCTTGAGAATATTCCCTTTCTCTGAAGACAGCAAGGCACTCCTGGATACAGTAATCACATTGGAGGATATGAACGCTGCGACAAAGGATCTAAGGCGACAGACTTCAGCTGGTTATGACGGCTTGACTCCAGAGTTCTTCATACGTTTCAGGGATTTATTAATTCCAGACCTTTTGGAAGTCTTCAATTCGGCGGTTTAGACACATTCAGACTTTCTTTCTAGTTGGAGGAGGTCTGTTATGCGATTGATTCCAAAGAAAGGAGATTTGCAGAGGATGAGGAACTGGAGGCCAATAACCCTATGCAATGTGGACTATAAAATCGTCTGCAAAGCATTAGCGGCGATACTCCGCTCAGTGATTGCTTCGGTAATACACCCGGAACAGTCCTATTGTGTTCCTGGTCGTAGTATCTACGACAACATCGCGGTAGCCAAACATTTGTTTGCCTACCATGAACAGACAGGTACACAAATGTCCATGATTTCACTTGACCAGCAAAAGGCTTTTGATAGCGTCTCGCACGAGTTTCTCCTGACTGCTCTCGAGGCATTTGGGTTCCCGCCCAGTTGGGTCGATATCATCGGGAAACTGTATAGAGATGCAGCGATTTTGATTAAGCATCAAGGACAAGTTCTGGCTCTTATCTCGTTTCATCGAGGTATCAGACAGGGCTGTCCATTGTCAGGTATGCTTTATGATCTTTTGTTTGAGCCGCTACTGGTGAACCTTCGTCAAGTGCTCGGACAATATTCAGTGCATCTACCATATACCAATGTGAGGTCTCTTATGTTGGCATATGCAGATGACCTTTTTATTTTCGTGACAAGTGATGAAGCTTTTCCGGTCGCTCGTGCTGTTTTCGAACACTACTTACGTATAGCGGGCGCTAAAATCAACCTTAGCAAGAGTCAAAGCTTGTGGGGTGGAAGGTGGAGAGATCGCACAGATACTCCACTGAACATCCAATGGACTAATACTTGCCTGAAGTATTTAGGTGTGTATATCGGACGCGAGAGTAAATCAAATAATAGCCGCATCGCTCTTGAGAAACTCTCTAGAGCTGTTCACTCATGGCGTAGTCGACTATTTCCACTATCCCTTATGGGAAGGTCAGTCGTATTAAACTATTTGATTACCTCGTCCATCGTTTATCTGCTAAAGTCTGAGACGTTTGATGAAGGCTTCGTAGGTCTTCTTCAAGCAAAAGCGATAGACGCCTTTTGGTGCGGAAGACGATGGGTTGCTGAAAGCACGCTCTGTCTGCCAGTCAAGATAGGTGGATTAGGTCTCACTAACTTGATTGTGAAATCAACGTATCTCCAAGTGCGTGCATTCCAACGAGTGTTTTGCCAGAGAGACACCTTAATTTCTCAACTGTGGGTGAATGTACTGGGAGGGATCGGCATAAGGGAGTACTACTACCTGCTCTCTGTTCGACCACCCTATCCTCGTGACTAGCCGCAAGATCTAATCTCAACGATTCAGACCTGGGGCAGAATCAGGCCAGCATTTCACCTTAAGTGGAATGCTCTACGGTACACACAATTCGCGTCGATTCCAATCAGATTTAATCCTGAATTAATAGATTCAGTGTTCAGTAATGCTCGAGGTTTTGAAGCTGACACGCATACACTGACAGTTCTCGGAGATATTATTGATATCTCTGGAAACTGTCGCATAAACACAAACACTCCACAACTACACGAACTGGTGGCTTCTGCGCGGGAGAGATTTCCCCAACTTGGGACCAGTGACCCTGGCACTAAGTTGGAAGATGCTTTCGTTCTGGACAGACCGCCTCACACACCTTTCAGCACACTTACAACACGTGTGCTCCGTGACGTGCTTATGTCAATAAAACCTCCGGAGTATACAGGATACAACAGATGGCGAACACACCTCGGGGTGAATATGGGCGTGATGGGAGGTGTAACTTGTAGAGTAGTCTACAGTTATCCTTCTCGTTACAAAGATGCTGATGTAGCATTCAAATTGCTGCGTCACAGTCTTATTCATCCTAATCAGTTGTCACATATCGACCGGCGGGTTCAGAGGATCTGCACAGTTTGTTCTGGTGAAGGCACCTTGTTTCACAGGCTCTTGACTTGTCCAGCTCTGCCGAGTCTGATGGAACTGGTGCGCGATATGTGTCAATTGATCCACCCGAATTTCAGCATTACTAGGACATCGTTGCTATGGAGACCAAAGGTTTGTAGTCGGGCGAACTGTTTGATTAGCTTTGTGTTGACACTGGCCAAATCTACAATGCACTTGTACTACATGAGAGCCGGAGATGGAAATCAGAACACTGACCCACAACACCACGCACAAGCACTTAAGCGCCACTTCGTAGACAGATTGAAGAGACGTTTACGTCTTGAATATCTGGCAACGAACGTAGACACATTCAACTGCATTGTGTTGACACTGGCCAAATCTACAATGCACTTGTACTACATGAGAGCCGGAGATGGAAATCAGAACACTGACCCACAACACCACGCACAAGCACTTAAGCGCCACTTCGTAGACAGATTGAAGAGACGTTTACGTCTTGAATATCTGGCAACGAACGTAGACACATTCAACTGCACATGGCAGCGACTATCGTCAGTGCAGGACGGCGCACTTGTCTTTCGCTGGTGATATCAGGCCACAGCATTTGCAACACTAGTCCACGGGGCATCTCCCCGCTTAGGAATCGTTTCACGGGCAGTTTGTAGAGGTCTATGATACTACAGGCTGCCCTCGCGGGACTCTATAACGGTGTGGGGAAAATTTTTCGTTCGTTCGGTTTCTCTTTTTTCTAATTCGGTTTCGGTCGCGGTTCTCAAATACAAATTTTTTTCTTGAAAATTCGTTCGTTTAGGGAATTCAATTTTGATTATACTAATTTGGAAATTTGCTGTGGGAAGGACAAGTACTCTGTTAGAGATGCTAAGCTGCAGGGATGATGAGGGCAGTTTGTAGAGGTCTATGATACTACAGGCTGCCCTCGCGGGACTCTATAACGGTGTCGGGAAAATTTTTCGTTCGTTCGGTTTCTCTTTTTTCTAATTCGGTTTCGGTCGCGGTTCTCAAATACAAATTTTTTTCTTGAAAATTCGTTCGTTTAGGGAATTCAATTTTGATTATACTAATTTGGAAATTTGGAAATTATTGGAACTGCCACTTGCCTGATTGTCAAATTGGGATAAGTTAAAAATTTTTCTTTTTTGTTTCGCCTTTTAGGAGCTTTTCAAAATTTTTATTGTCCGTTATACATTTTCTCATTTGTGCATTTAATGTTACTCCATTTAGTTATTTTAATTGTTGGTGTCTAGTTTGCTTTTATTGTCCCTATTGACTCTTTCATGTTTGTATTTTTTTTTTAGATTAGTTAGAGCCTTTTTATATACACATTGTAGAGCCTTTTGCCACTTACTGTTAAGGATTTTGAAAAGAGCCAAAAAGCCACCAAATAAAGAGGACATATATAAATAAAAAAAATTATTATTGTCGCAGTGACCGGACGCGTCATTTTGAGTTCCGGGAAATCCAAGCGAAAAGGGCATAATAAATATTAAAAAGTTGAAAGTGTTGTTGACGTTCATTTACAGTAACGCCAATCGTCTGTAGTGAATTAATTATAAAAAAATTCCAAAATAGTTGTGAAAAAGTGTTTAAAATAAAATTCTAGTGACATTTGAGAAAACAATTTAATTTAATTTGGTCGTTGCCATGGCAACAGAAAATTTTTAATGTGATTTAGATACAATTTGAATAAAA
The DNA here is from genome assembly GCA_963924295.1 of Dioctria rufipes. Taxonomy (NCBI): domain Eukaryota; kingdom Metazoa; phylum Arthropoda; class Insecta; order Diptera; family Asilidae; genus Dioctria; species Dioctria rufipes. Next base: position 144,056,720 of record OZ002744.1, on the reverse strand, counting down.
AATTATTAAATAATAAAAACTAAGTAATTTAGAAATAAATAAAAGATTAAAAAAGAATTATACATCTGCACTGCCGCATTCAACATCAATGCGAGCAGCAGTGGTTCTGAGGGCACTAATGATCCCCTCAAATCAAAGCAAAGGCGGAAGAAAAACATGAAGTCTTCTTCCTCTTCCGAAAAACTTCACCAAGGGCCCACAGAAAAGGCCATCAAGGGCCGTATTGAAGAGGCCAAGAAACAGGAGACTCTCTGTGAGAAGACTCCAGCGAAGATAGCGGTTGCGACTGGAGAAGAGCTTGGAGCATCTACTTCAAACTCGACCGCTGCAATTGCGGCAGTACCAGCAGGAACTTTCCCGCCGCTAAGCCCAACGCCACGTCGGCGTTCGAAATTAGCGGAGGTTGTGAAATCGGCTTCAGCTTCAGCGCCAAAGCTAAGCTATGTGGTAATGAGGCGACCGCTTTCTGCAGCAAAGGCAAATGCCTCAAAACAGAAGCTAGCGGCACCAGCAGCAGCACCAAAATCCCCAGCAGTAGAGTTAAGGATCTCTTATGCCCAGCAGGTAAGTGGCAGTTCCAGTAAAGCGTCAGCCATTGAAATTGTAGGTAAGGGCATCACTCCTCGTCCAGCCCCATTGGACGCAGGTAAGCCTCGGCCTAAGACCGGTGCGGGTCTTCAGGCTTTTTTCGACGGGAGGTGGCGAGATGAGAGCTACGGTATGCAGCTCGAGCACATCAATAGATGTCCTCAGAGCGCATACCTGAAAGCGATCTTCCAGGTCATGGTAGGCACCTTGTGCAGTTCCCACTCAGGGAAAATCCAACAACGGTCATGTTTTCGCGGGTCCCTATGCGAGCGAGCCATGAAGACCTCCTAAATTTCTTAGTGAGATTTGGGAAGGTTCATGGCAACGTTCGTGCCATACGCTTAAAAATTGGGGACGAGGGTCTCGGGCGGGGTATCGTCGGTACCAGCCGGGAAGCATCCATCACTTTAAATAAGGGATGTACGCTTCCGTCAGGTTTCTACCTGAGCTTATCCGGCTCGAGGCACTGGATAGACGTGAGCACCGAAGCGAAATGCCATGCCTGCCATTTGGTAGGGCATTTTATTGCTGACTGCCCCAAGAGAAGCGGGAGGAAGGCTGAACCGAGGGTTCCCTCGAAGGAAACCACTACTACAGTAGTGGCTCTGGAGAAGGAATCTTCGGCCAGCACTCAACCTGCAATTTTGGAGCAGCCAGTGGCTAAGGTGCCTGAATTTATCCCAGAGGCAAAAACTATTATGGCATTAAACGGTGCCACGTCGGCACGTGAAAACACGGCTACTTCCGACGAGGAGTCGAATAGCCAAGTAGTTAAAAAAAAAGAGGACGAGGAGGAAGAAAGTTAATTGGGAGATGCTGCCTCCTCCAGAGCCAGCAAAGCTAGTCGCTTCAAAACGGCCCCACTCGGAGGAGGACGATAGTGGTGCTCGCAATTCGAAGGTTGTTGTGAGAGACACGGAAGTGTCTCTCGAGCAGCTTTCGGACTGCGATATGACCGGTTTTGATGAGACTGGTCTTTCGAGCCTCGGTGTCTACGAGTCGTGTGATAGTATCATTTCGAGTGGTAGCCAATTTGAGGTCTCGAAGGGGGATGGAAACCCTTTCTAGGAAGAAGATCGCCGGAATTCTTACCCAGCTCCAGTACAAGAAGAATTCAGATAAAATCTGGAGTATTCTTGTAAGGGAGCTGGAGAGGCCAGAGTTGTTACTTCCTCAGCTTCTACTCCTACAACAGGAGTCCGAGAAGAGGAGGAAGTACAACGATGTAGCGCGGCTAGAACGCCTTCACAGTAAGGTGGAGGAGTTGATACAGGAGCATCGCTTGGTCGATTCTCCTCGTCAATAGACGTCGTACCATCATCGTTTGAACTTCTTTTCTCTGTGAATGTGTAAGATAGGCTCTCTTAACACCGGCGGTTTAAGTGCTCATACAAGACTACACAGTACTATCGAACATGTCAAAATGTTCGATATAGACATTACACTTCTGCAGGAGACGAATTTTACACAAGACACGTATACAACCTTGAGCGCTATGCTTATCTACACACTGGCTATGCAATGTTTGCCACACTTGCGCCTCGCCGAGGCTCAGGGGTGGCAATCATTGTATCCAACAAATTCACACTATCGTCTCCTGTCTATACAGATACCTTGCCAGGCTTCGCTTCTTCCTTGGACTTTGTAGTTCAAGAGAAACATATCAAGGTAGTAAACGTGTACCTTCCTCATGACCAGGATATTACAAGACAAGTTCTTGATAGTGTTCAATCCTGTCTGGTGAATTTTAGTGGCGAAACTATCCTCGGAGGTGATTTCAACTGCACGCTAAATCCCTCAATGGATCGGCATTCCGGAGTTGAGTTCAACTCTGTCAATGCTACTCGGTTGAGGAATTTTGTCCGTGTTTTCAGACTCGTGGATATCTATCGTTGGATGCATCCTACGACTAGATCATAAACGAGGGTCTCGCGAAATATCCATGGAAGTCTCGAAGGCTCCAGAATCGATAGACTTTACGTCTCACCTGGAATACTAGAATGTACTGCCCGTAGTTAGAGCGTACATACAATAAATGAAAGGTGTGGTGAAATTTATGTCACTGGTATAAAGTTAGTGGTTTTATTTATCTATTCACTACACTGAATGTTTCCAGTTCAATAAATGCTATAACTGGAAAACTACAAGATATGTATATCTATATTTTATAATATAAGAAGCTGAAACGAAGACGTTTAATAAATAATTAATATATAGAAATTTGTTTTATTCAACTGTAGCAATTGACTTGTACTCACCTGATCGATATGTAGCAGCTGATTTACTTGACCTTTTATTTGACTGAGGTGTGGGATGAGGATATTTTTTATTGCAGTCGATACCCGCAATAAAGTGGATTTGTTAGGTATTGTCTTATTACAGTCGAGACCCGCAATAAGACTCTTTATTACAGTCGATACCCGCAATAAAGTGTTTTGTGTTAGTGATTTTCTTACTACAGTCGAGACCCGCAGCAAGAATCTTTATTACAGTCGAGACCCGCAATAAAGTGTTTGTGTTAGTAATTGTCTTACTACAGTCGAGACCCGCAATAAGACTCTTTATTACAGTCGAGACCCGCAATAAAGTGGTGTGAGTTAGTAGATTTCTTATTATAGTCGAGACCCGCAATAAGAAACTTTATTACAGTCGATACCCGCAATAAAGTTATTTGTTAGTAATATATTATCTCAGTCGAGACCCGAGATAATATTCTTTAAGTCAGTCGAGACCCGACTTAAAGTGAATATTAGTATATATCTTACCTTCAGTCGAGACCCGAAGAAAGATTCTTTATTTCCGTCGAGACCAGAAATAAAGTGTATTGTTAGTAATATTTTTTATTGCAGTCGCTACCCACAATAAAAAACCTTTAATTTAATCGCTATCTAAAATAAACTCCTTAATCCAGTCGGTACCCAGAAAAAGAATATTTTATTTTAGCCGTCAATTAAACAAAGTATTTAATTTAGTAAAAAAATATAACACTAGGGAAAATCACTAGGAAATAACACAAAGGAATAAATTGCCAAGTTAATCACTGCACTGCTAAATCACAAAAGAGATCGAATCAAGTCAAACTGCTGTTTATATAGCCAGAGTTTGCGCACGGCACCAAAGAACGGTAGTCAACGGCGCGTGGCAACAGTATTGGCATAGCAACAACTTGCATAGCAACAATAACCTGACCTAGCAACTGCACTTCATCATTGATTCATAAAGTGTTACCATTTTAGTTATTGTTGTTAACAAGCTGCACTCATCTTATGAATATAAAAAATATTTTGCGTAAATTCAATTTATTCCTAATCCAGTGTAGTATAAATGTTAATAACAACTAAATCTTTCACATTTTGTTGAATGATAAAGTTTACTTACTCGACAAAATTTGTAAATTCCTAAAACCAATACCTTCAGCTGACTTAAACGTAGCTAGAAGCAGCCCACACGACTTGCTGCACATTCCAATATTCTGCTGCGCAGTAATTTCTCGTGTAATGGCGGAACGTGGTTCATAATGAGAATTCTTGTATCTCGATACCATGGCGGCCATACTTGTTCCTGTCCAGCTGACTTGAGTTGACAGCAGCATGGAATAGAAAAGCTGTTTATTTTTAACCCCGGCCACGACGCTGGGCACTAAGATGTTACAAGGATTTACATTGAACGAGTTTTAATCCAAATGAATAAATGTCAAGATTGTACGATAGCATACAGACAAAGATACAATGAATATAGGTGCCGCCGAAAGACCAAAACAATCATGCTGAAACGAACAGATGAGATACATGTTGATGTTTTGCTGAACTTTTTTTGTATTAGGTAAGATGTTTTTAATTTAAAATAAGGTTTGATGCTTTGTGGTTCCTTTTTTTCCTTTTTCAGGAGACACTGAAGTAAAAACACAAACATTTATTTGTTTGTTTGAGTGCCCGTGCCAAGGACACACCGAGCGCTGGGCACATCATAGCCAGCTACATGGTAGATACATACTGTAGCAAACAAGTCAGGAGCCCAATCCTGAACATACTGCCCCCCGTTGAAAGGTTGGATTGCCTTTCAGTTATATGTTGACCACTCCAGCTGGCGTTAATATATGTAGTGTTAATCTATGCAATCATTTTATACATTTTAGAGCAATAAACTATTTTGTGTATAGCAATTATGATAGTTCATTCATGTGCCCTGTCACTACACATTCCATATGTTGTAATTTTGCTACAAACAAAGGAGATGTGAAAAATGGTTGGAAGACTGAAAAGAAACCAAGAGATTTTGCAAGTGACGTGACCCCAAATATGTCAACGCAGAGTCGAAGTGAAATTGAGGAAGCCCCAGTATTGATTCACGAAGAGAGGTTATAGATACTATAGGTATGGAGTGAAGAATAATAAATAAAACAGTTTCTTTTACGATTCATTTTAAAATTTTAATGTTGCCATCTTTCAACAATCGCACATTGTACCGAGTTCCATCTTTGGTTGTAATCCGTTGTTTACGTTTCTTTGATCTGATTAACGCATCCCATGAGATGGTGATGTCCTCTATGTCTCCCGTCTGGTTGACCGTCACGATCAAGTGCAGGTCATTGTCTTGCTCTGTGGCAAGTACCAAGACAATATCCTCCAATATTTTTACTTTGGGCGATGACGATGTCTGTGGGGCTTCATCCCCTATTGGTCTTGATCCAGATGGTCCTGGTGCTGGATCCATTTGTGACGACTGACTTGGTGAATGTGGCGGAGAATCCGTGAGATCGATCACCTCCGATTCTTCAAGCTGCAGGAAGTTGAAACGTCTGCTTATCCTCTTAATTTGGGCTGCCGTCTTTAATTTGTTGAGTTGTTTTTCCAACTCCCAAATTTTCTTCACCTCGCACTCTATGGACTTGCCCGGTGTTGGCGGCGAGTTGGTAGCTTCCTTAACAAACTTGTTGGACGATTCCATTTTGCCTTTTTAAAACTCTGGACTAAACTGTGGCTTGTGAAATGACAAGCTCGCTATTTAAAAAAGACTAACGGGTCCTCTTAACTATTAATGATCAGGCTGGGCATTTACATTGAAACAAATTTGCAGAGACGATTTTTTTTTTTTTTTCAATTTACTGGTCCATCATGATACATTGTAGCGATACAATTTCAATCACTCTAGTGAAGAATGCACTTTGACGTAAACAATGGATGTACATACATACATAGGTGTATACAATTGTGACGATTGGAATTTCAATAGATTATTGAAATTTAAAAAAAAAAAAAATTTACGAAGATAAATGTTTTGTTAGCTAATGTAACGGTTTGCATGGTATTGTATGGCAAGAATGCACTTTTATGGTTAGGAAACAAATTAAACTTTTGTTGCGATGATTGAAATGAAAATTTTTGTAAATAAAATTACTTTGGGTACTTTGTTTGAAATAAAATAAAATAAAAAATATGTATGCTTACAGGGAAGTTAGTTTGATGGGATAATGTGACCTTTGGGTTTTAAGAATAATCATATAATCTTGATCGTTGTGATGATTAATCGTTGAGGGCGTAATTTAATTTAAAGGAAGAATAGCAAATTTTGTTATTGGCCTTTTTAGGACTCCATTCTTCGTTTTTATACAAACAACTCTTACCAGCTGATCAGCTCCTGGATGTAATTCAACTATTCGTCCCAATATCCAGCGACATGCTGGTAAATTGGGTTCTTTTATAACCACCAAATCTCCTATTTTGGGATTGGAGACTGGGGTATGCCATTTTGGTCTATTTTGCAATGAGTTTAAATAATCATTGGACCATTTATGCCAGAACTGTTGCTGTAAGGCTTGTAAATAATTCCATCGTGTTAATGATGAAACATTCTTGTTGATCATTGGCTCTGGAGGAGTGATCAATGAGTTACCTATTAAAAAATGTCCTGGTGTTAAAATAACTAAGTCCTCTGGATCCTCTGAGATGGGGCATAATGGCCTAGAGTTTAAGCAAGCTTCGATTTGAGCTAACACAGTTGCGAATTCTTCATACGTGAGTGCAGAATTTCCTAGTATGCGCTTTAAATGAAATTTAATGGATTTCACTCCCGCTTCCCATAATCCGCCAAAATGTGGAGCTGAGGGCGGATTTAAATGCCACCTAATTCCATCTTCTGCTACCCTTCCTGACATTTCTTCGCTAGCCTGTTTTATCGCATTCTTGAGATCCTTTTGCAAAGTTTTGTCGGCTCCAACGAAGTTGGTTCCGCAATCGGAATATATATCGGTGCAAAGTCCTCGTCGACTAGAAAAGCGACGGAATGCTGCGATGAAAGCTGCTGTGGTGAGATCGGAGACTCGCTCTATATGGATGGCTTTAGTGGTCATGCAGATAAAAATTCATATATAACCTTTATAAAAACGATTGCCTCGATGTTTCGACATTTTCAAATTTATGGGGCCAGCGACGGAATGCTGCGATGAAAGCTGCTGTGGTGAGATGGGAGACTGGCTCTATATGGATGGCTTTAGTGGCCATGCAGATAAAAATGCATATATAACCTTTATAAAAACGATTGCCTTGATGTTTCGACATTTTCAAATTTATGGGGCCAGCATAATCAACACCAGTTTGTTGGAAAGGTAGGTTTCCCATGATTTGATTCTTGTTGGAAGCGGATAGTTTAAAACAGGTAACACATTTATGTAAAACATGTTTGACGGTTTTTCGTCCTTGTGGTATCCAAAATTTGTTTGTTATTGTTGATAGAACCAATTGCACACCTCCGTGTAATGTTTTCATATGATAGTAATTAAGTATTAATACTGTCAAGTTGCTTTCTTTCGGCAGTATTATTGGATGTTTTTGGTCGTAGGAAATATTGGCGTTTTGTAATCGGCCACCCACACGCAATAAATCCTGATCATCTAAAAATGGAGTTAAAGGTAAGATTTTACTTTTGGCATCTAGTGAGATGCCTGCTTTTAATTGATTGATTTCGTTTTCGAACGCAATTCGTTGAACAAGCTTAATAAGCAGATGTTTCGCTTGAGTCATTTCTAAAGGTTTTAATTGAACTGAATTATGCTGGTAATTCTGAGTTATATTTGTAGCCTTCTTGCGGCAATGATTGATAAATCTTATACAATATGCAGTAATTCGTTGCAACTTTGTGAAAGTCGAGAATTTACAAATTAACTCATTGATATCTACATACGTGGTTACATAGCACACTCGTTTTTGTTCCGAGTCTACATTACTGTAGATCAAAATATTTGTAGGAGGCCAATTTTCCTCCGAGTTTAGCAGCCACTGAGGTCCGTGCCACCATAACTCCTGGGAGCTTAAAGATGCAGGTTCAATGCCTCTGGAGTTGCAATCAGCAGGATTATCAGCCGACCGCACGTGACGCCATGCTTGGATATCAGTTAGCGTCTGGATTTCTGCAATCCTGTTCGCTACATATGTTTTGTATTTGTTTGGGTGATTCCGTATCCACGCTATGACTATGGAAGAGTCTGTCCAAGCGAATATGGGCGTATTGATCATATTTAAATCTGTTTTAACACGATTTATAAGCCGAGCTAACAGTTCTGCTCCACATAACTCAAAACGAGGAAGCGTGATCGGTTTAACGGGTGCTATTTTTGTTTCTGCCATTAGTAAATTGACATGGACATGGCCCTCTTCATCGATGGACCTGATGTATACGGCAGCCGAATAGGCTTGGTTGGATGCTTCGGAAAATCCATGTAATTGGCAAGTCGATTAATCACTAGTTGTAAAAATCCAACGTGGTATTTCAATTTCGCTAATGTAACTTAACTCTGTTTTGAATTGTCGCCAATGCATATCAATGGATGCAGGAATTGGATCGTCCCATGAGCATCCAGAAAGCCACAAGGTTTGCATCAGAATCTTAGCTGTCACTATAATTGGAGATATCCAACCTAGTGGATCAAAGAGTGTCGCAATTTCTGACAACACAGAACGCTTTGTAGAAATGCGATCTGCGAACTGTTTATATTACAAGGTAAAATGATCTACTCCTGGGTGCCAATGTATGCCCAGGGTTTTTATAGATTCATCACTTGCGAACCGTAATGGAAGTTGTACTTCCCTGTGTTCTTCTGGGATGCTTAATAGCAGATCTGATGAATTACTGACCCATTTTCTCAAATTGAATCCTGCTGACGACAAGATGTTTATAAGCTGCGTTTGTATTTCCAAGGCTTCACCGATGGAATCTGCTCCAGTGAGGAGATCATCAACATAGAATTCACGTGGTATAATTTTTGCAGCCACAGGGTATTTAGCAGCTTCATCACTTGCTAACTGATGAAGGGTTTTAATTGCTAAGTAAGGAGCTGGAGTTGTGCCAAATGTAACCGTAGTTAATTTGTGTTCTTTGATCACTTCATTAGGATTATTTCTCCAAAGTATCCTTTGATAATTTTGATCTGCAGGCTGAACATTGATCATCCGATACATCTTCTCTATGTCGGTTGACGTAGCGTATTTGTACTTTCGCCATCTAAGTAACGTTGTGAAGAGTTCAGATTGTAGTACTGGGCCTGTATGCAACTGTTCGTTTAAACTTTTCCCATTAGAGGATATAGCCGAGGCATCGAAGACAACTCGAACTTTGGTAGTTGTACTGTCTGTAATAACGGCGTGGTGTGGAAGAGAATGGCATTTATCTTTATGAACTTCTTCGTCAACTGCTGTCATGTGCCCTAATGATTGATATTCATTAATGCAGGCTTTGTATTCCTGACTGAGCTCAGGATTTTGCTGTAATTTGTGCTCTAAGCTGTAAAATCTCCGTAAAGCCATGCTACGCTAGTTGCCTAAGCTTGGACTGTTTTGTATAAAGGGCAAACGGACTTCATATCGGCCGTTTGTATTTCGATAGTGAGTTTTTTTTTAGAACTTTTCACAATCATGGTCGGCCTTAGATAGTTGTCTTCCAGGTAACAGTTCTTCAGTTTCCCAAAATCTTCGAAGGAGTTTATCAAGTGAGGACTCTTCCTCATAATGAGCGCGTACTGTTAATGCAGAGGCTTTAGGAATTGTGAACGTATTGTTGATATTTCCGAAAAGAATCCAACCGAGCGTACTGTTTTGCGCGATTGGTGTTCCTGGAGGACCTTTTCGTAATCCTTGCAAGAGAATTTCTCCGTATACATCCGCTCCTAAGAGGATTTTTCCTGGTTTGAAAAAATATGGATCGGCGAGATGCAGGTCTCGTACATGACTCCATTTCATGTTTGGAATGGTGGACGGAGGTAATATGTCTGTTATAGTATTTACAACCAGAGCATTGATCGTAGTAACCTTGTTTGATGATGAATAAGGGTGAATTTGTATTGTTGCCTGTTTTTTCACATTCATAGCTTCTGACTTTCCTAAGCCAGTGGTTTGTACTGACATATTCCTAATTGGTAAGTGTAGTTTTCGTGCGGCGGCTTGCGTAATGAATGTGACTTGCGAGCCTGAGTCTATTAAAGCACGCAATGTGAGTACGGTGCCTTTTTTGAAGACACTTTGAGCAATGCTGTGGCAAGCAATGCTTGTGTCGTTCTTGTTGATTGATTCGCGTGAAGCGTGTGCATATTATATGTAGGAGGTGAAGATTGAGCTTGTGAATTCCGGTTTTCTGATGCTTTCGTCAAATCCTGTGGAGACGCGTTATTCCTATGGAGTAAGGAATGATGTTTCCTTCCACATCGCTGACACGTAAATTTGCTTGAGCAAAATTTCGAGTTGTGACCTTTTGAAAGGCAGTTAATGCACAAGTTGTTTGACGTGACAATTTTAAATCTTGAGACTACGGCTTGTTTAATAAATTTTGGACATTTGAATATCCGATGTTGCTCTTTGCACATTATACATCTGTCACCAGATGGTGAAAGGTGAGTGGATGCTCTTGAAATTTGAGCTGGTTTGTTTACGGAATATGGTTTTGTATCTGAGATTGCTTCTAGAGTTCGGAATCTCGTCCCTAGAAAAGCCTTTAAAGATTTTAGGGTAGGAAGTTCATTTGTACTATTCACTTCTTGTTCCCATAAGCGATGCGTCTCTGCTGGTAAACATTGCACTAGCATGTAAATCAGGATTGTATCCCAGTGTTTAGTGGGGACTTCCAATGCTTCGAGTTCATAAATACATTCTGACGATTTGTCTAGCACAGTTTTTATTGCCTTGGCTGACTCGTGTGTTGCTTTAGGTAGATTAAATAGAATTTTTAGCTGAGCATTTATTAATACTCGCTTATTGTCATACCTATTGAGCAATATCTTCCATGCGTTGTCGTAACTCGCATTGGTCATTGGAAGCTGACGCAACAAATGTTCTGCTTCTCCACAAATATTCGATTTTAAATAATGTAATTTCTGCACTGAAGATAACGAAGAATTTGTATGCACCAGTGACTGGAATAAATCGCGAAACGACCTCCATGACTCATATGACCCTGAGAACTTTGGGATTGTGATGCTAGGTAACCTCAGATACGAAGAAGATTCATTCTCCGTGTTTGGTTTTCAATCTACTTTTGTTTCGAATGCATTTAGTGCATCTCTGAGAATACCTCGAAACGTGTAGTATTGATCTTCCACGCTTGAAAACTGATCTTTTGCAAAATAATCGTATTTTTGCAATTCGCTGTCTTCTAAAGCCTGAGTAGCTTGGAGAATCGTATAATGCGTATTTTTATAGTCGGACCAAATTTCGTTTAGGGCGATTAACCGCTCAGAAATAAGTCCTCTTGTTCGTTTTTCTACATCAGTATTTTTGTAGTTATTGAACGATTTTTGGAATATTTGTGCAGAGGTGACTTGGTTAGCCAACAGTTTTTGAAGTGAAGTCATGTTCGAAAGATAAATAATATTTACCACAAGACTGAGGTGTGTGATGAGGATATTCTTTATTGCAGTCGATACCCGCAATAAAGTGGATTTGTTAGGTATTGTCTTATTACAGTCGAGACCCGCAATAAGACTCTTTATTACAGTCTATACCCGCAATAAAGTGTTTTGTGTTAATGATTTTCTTACTACAGTCGAGACCCGCAGCAAGAATCTTTATTACAGTCGAGACCCGCAATAAAGTGTTTGTGTTAGTAATTGTCTTACTACAGTCGATATCCGCAGTAAGACTCTTTATTACAGTCGATACCCGCAATAAAGTGGTTTTGTTAGTAATTGTCTTATTACAGTCGAGACCCGCAATAAGACTCTTTATTACAGTCGAGACCCGCAATAAAGTGGTGTGAGTTAGTAGATTTCTTATTATAGTCGAGACCCGCAATAAGAAACTTTATTACAGTCGATACCCGCAATAAAGTTATTTGTTAGTAATATATTATCTCAGTCGAGACCCGAGATAATATTCTTTAAGTCAGTCGAGACCCGACTTAAAGTGAATATTAGTATATATCTTACCTTCAGTCGAGACCCGAAGAAAGATTCTTTATTTCCGTCGAGACCAGAAATAAAGTGTATTGTTAGTAATATTTTTTATTGCAGTCGCTACCCACAATAAAAAACCTTTAATTTAATCGCTATCTAAAATAAACTCCTTAATCCAGTCGGTACCCAGAAAAAGAATATTTTATTTTAGCCGTCAATTAAACAAAGTATTTAATTTAGTAAAAAAATATAACACTAGGAAAAATCACTAGGAAATAACACAAAGGAATAAATTGCCAAGTTAATCACTGCACTGCTAAATCACAAAAGAGATCGAATCAAGTCAAACTGCTGTTTATATAGCCAGAGTTTGCGCACGGCACCAAAGAACGGTAGTCAACGGCGCGTGGCAACAGTATTGGCATAGCAACAACTTGCATAGCAACAATAACCTGACCTAGCAACTGCACTTCATCATTGATTCATAAAGTGTTACCATTTTAGTTATTGTTGTTAACAAGCTGCACTCAACTTATGAATATAAAAAATATTTTGCGTAAATTCAATTTATTCCTAATCCAGTGTAGTATAAATGTTAATAACAACTAAATCTTTCACATTTTGTTGAATGAGAAAGTTTACTTACCCGACAAAATTTGTAAATTCCTAAAACCAATACCTTCAGCTGACATAGACGTAGCTAGAAGCAGCCCACACGATTTGCTGCACATTCCAATATTCTGCTGCGCAGTAATTTCTCGTGTAATGGCGGAACGTGGTTCATAATGAGAATTCTTGTATCTCGATACCATCGCGGCCATACTTGTTGCTGTCCAGCTGACTTGAGTTGACAGCAGCATGGAATAGAAAAGCAGTTTATTTTTAACCCCGGCCACGACGCTGGGCACTAAGATGTTACAAGGATTTACATTGAACGAGTTTTAATCCAAATGAATAAATGTCAGGATTGTACGATAGCATACAGACAAAGATACAATGAATATAGGTGCCGCCGAAAGACCAAAACAATCATGCTGAAACGAACAGATGAGATACATGTTGATGTTTTGCTGAACTTATTTGTATTAGGTAAGATGTTTTTAATTTAAAATAAGGTTTGATGCTTTGTGGTTCCTTTTTTTCCTTTTTCAGGATACACTGAAGTAAAAACACAAACGTTTATTTGTTTGTTTGAGTGCCCGTGCCAAGGACACGCCGAGCGCTGGGCACATCATAGCCAGCTACATGGTAGATACATACTGTAGCAAACAAGTCAGGAGCCCAATCCTGAACAAGAAAATTTCGTTGATGTCACTCATGAAGTGTGTTCCGTTAGCGATTACCTTCTTGTAGTGGCAACCAGCACTCTAGTTGAAAGAAGAACTGAATACTGGATATTCAAGGACTATTTGTTGAATTCCGAGCAGTTCATCAATGAATTCACTGAATTCTGGCACGATTGGCAAGAGAGGAAAAGTGACTTTCCTCTTCTTAGTCAATGGTGGGTTGTTGGAAAGCTCCAAATTCGATCTTTTGTCGAAGCGAATTTCAATCGAAGTGGGTATCAAGCTTCTAGCTTGTCGGGTGGCAGCTCTTCTCCCAACTCAGCCGGAGTTGATTCTTTATTTTAGAATAAAGGAACGCTTGGCAATACAAACTTACAAGCAGAGCTTGGAGTTTGTGCTGCGCAGCCAATCACGCTGGCTGAGGGTAGGCGATTTTCCAACCGAGTACTTCTTTCAGGCAACTAGATGACGTACTGCTTCTAGTGAAGTCGAATCGGTAGTCGATGAATCTGGACAAGTCCTCAACGGACAACAGCTATCAGAGTTTTTTCGAGATTACTACAGCAGTCTCTACTCTGAATCGACGTCGACAACATCCTCGACCACTCGTGAATTTCTTGAGAATATTCCCACTTTCTCTGAAGACAGCAAGGCACTCCTGGATACAGTAATCACATTGGAGGATATGAACGCTGCGACAAAGGATCTAAGGCGACACACTTCACCTGGTTATGACGGCTTGACTCCAGAATTCTTCATACGTTTCAGGGATTTATTAATTCCTGACCTTTTGGAAGTCTTCAATTCGGCGGTTGAGATACATTCAGACTTTCTTTCTAGTTGGAGGAGGTCTGTTATGCGATTGATTCCAAAGATAGGATATTTGCAGAGGATGAGGAACTGGAGGCCAGTAACCCTATGCAATGTGGACTATGAAATAGTCTGCAAAGCATTAGGGGCGATACTCCGCTCAGTGATTGCTTCGGTAATACACCCGGAACAGTCCTATTGTGTTCCTGGTCGTAGTATCTACGACAACATCGCGGTAGCCAAACATTTGTTTGCCTACCATGAACAGACAGGTACACAAATGTCCATGATTTCACTTGACCAGCAAAAGGCTTTTGATAGCGTCTCGCACGAGTATCTCCTGACTGCTCTCGAGGCATTTGGGTTCCCGCCCAGTTGGCTCGATATCATCGGGAAACTGTATAGAGATTCAGCGATTTTGATTAAGCATCAAGGACAAGTTCTGGCTCCTATCTCGTTTCATCGAGGTATCAGACAGGGCTGTCCATTGTCAGGTATGCTTTATGATCTTTCGTTTGAGCCGCTACTGGTGAATCTTCGTCAAGTGCTCGGACAATATTCAGTGCATCTACCATATACCAATGTGAGGTCTCTTATGTTGGCATATGCGGATGACCTTTCTATTTTCGTGACAAGAGATAAAGCTTTTCCGGTCGCTCGTGCTGTTTTCGAACAGTACTTACGTATAGCGGGCGCTAAAATCAACCTTAGCAAGAGTCAAAGCTTGTGGGGTGGAAGGTGGAGAGATCGCACAGATACTCCACTGAACATCCAATGGACTAATACTTGCCTGAAGTATTTAGGTGTGTATATCGGACGCGAGAGTAAATCAAATAATAGCCGCATCGCTCTTGAGAAACTCTCTAGAGCTGTTAACTCATGGCGTAGTCGACTGTTTCCTTTATCCCTAATGGGAAGGTCAGTCGTGAAAAACTATTTGATTAGCTCGTCCATCGTTCAGCTGCTAAAGTCTGAGACGTTTGATGAAGGCTTCGTAGGTCCTCTTCAACCAAAAGCGATAGACGCTCTTTGGTGCGGAAGACGATCGATTGCTGAAAGCACGCTCTATCTGCCAGTCAAGATAGGTGGATTAGGTCTCACTAACTTGGTTGTGAAATCAACGTATCTCCAAGTGCGTGCATTCCAACGAGTGTTTTGCCAGAGAGACACCTTAATTTCTCAACTGTGGGTGAATGTACTGGGAGGGACCGGCATAGGGGAGTACTACTACCTCCTCTCTGTTCGACCACCCAATCCTCGTGACTGGCCGCAGGATCTAATCTCAACGATTCAGACCTGGGGCAGAATCAGGCCAGCATTTCACCTTAAGTGGAATGCTCTAGGGTAGACGCAATTCACGTCGATTCCAATCAGGTTTAATCGTGAATTAATAGATTCAGTGTTCAGTAATGCTCGAGGTTTTGAAGCTGACACGCATACACTGACAGTTCTCGGAGATATTATTGATATCTCTGGAAACTGTCGAACAAACACAAAACACTCCACAACTACACGAACTGGTGGCTTTTGCGCGGGAGAGATTTCGTCAACTTGGGACCAGTGACCCTGGCACTAAGTTGGAAGACGCTTTCATTTTGGACAGACGGCCTCACACACCTTTCAGCACACTTACAGCACGTGTGCTCCGTGACGTGCTTATGTCAATAAATCCTCCGGAGTATACAGGATACAACAGATGGCGAACACACCTCGGGGTGAATATGGGCGTGATGGGAGGGATAACTTGCAGAGTAGTCTACAGTTATCCTTCGAGTTACAAAGATGCTGATGTAGCATTCAAATTGCTGCATCACAGTCTTATTCATCCTAATCAGTTGTCACATATCGACCGGCGGGTTCAGAGGATCTGCACAGTTTGTTCTGGTGAAGGCACCTTGTTTCACAGGCTCTTCACTTGTCCAGCTTTGCAGAGTCTGATGGAACTGGTGCGCGATATGTGTCAATTGATCCACCCGAATTTCAGCATTACTAGGACATCGTTTCTATGGGGTCCAAAGGTTTGTAGTCGGGTGAAATATTTGATTAGCTTTGTGTTGACACTGGCCAAATCTACAATTCACTTGTACTACATGAGAGCCTGATATGGAAATCAGAACACTGACCCACAACACCACGCACAAGCACTTAAGCGCCACTTCGTTGACAGATTGAAGAGACGTTTACGTCTTGAATATCTGGCAACGAACGCAGACACATTCAACTGCACATGGCAGCCACTATCGTCAGTGCAGGACGGCGCTCTTGTCTTTCGCTGGTGATATCAGGCCACAGCATTTGCAACACTAGTCCACGGGGCATCTCCCCGCTTTGGAACCGTTGCACGTGCTGTGGGAAGGACTATTACTCTGTTAGAGATGCTAAGCTGGAGGGATGATGGGAGCAGTTTGTAGATGTCTATGATACTACAGGCTGCCCTCGCGGGACTCTATAACGGTATCGGGTAAATTTTTTCGTTCGTTCGGCTATTTAGTTCTTAATTCGGTTTCGGTGCTAAATTTCAAAATTTTATGTTGAAAATTCGTTCGTTTAGGTAATTATTTTATTTATTTTATTTATTATTTTGAAATTTTGGAACTTCTTGGAACTGCCACTCACCCTATCGTCAAAATTGGGATGAGTAATAAATTTTTTGTTTTTCATCTTTAAGGCATTTTTTAAAATTTTTTGTAACCATATATACTGTCTCTTTTGAGAATATTGTGTTAGTTTGTGCTTTTTCCTGCCTTTAGATTTTAGTTTATCTTGTTGTCCCTATTGACTTGTGTATTGCTATTTATATATTAGTCAGTTAGAGCCTTTTCTCCTTTTTACAGAGCCACTTTTTGTTTGTTTTTTAATTTTAAGAGTCAATTTATAACGTTTAATAAAGATCTTATATACATAAGTAAAAATTATTATTAATCAAATTGTTTTGTGGTGCTTGTCTTGTCTTGTCTGTGTCCCATTCTTTTGAGGGTTTATTTACATCTTCTTATATGTATATCTGTTCCGCGTAGCAGGACAGTGCATTGTGCTATCAAATGATTGTATGTATTTAAATGCGTTCTCCGCATCACGTCATGGTTAATCAAAAAATATATCAGGGGTTTCAGATTTTTAATAGGATGCCGTGTAGGCTCCTGTTCGGCTATACTTAACAAGATTCGTCCCCGCCACGGGACTCATCAGAAGTTTTCCTATGCTTAAAACGTTCAGTTTGTATATTATGTGCGTTTTCTTGCACAATATGTTTGTTAACTAATCTTTTATTTTTCAGGTTCCTTATGATTATTTTGGCTATATTATATAACACACGTACCGATGACATGATTTCTGCGACTTCACGCTGCAAGGACATTCTTGTGATTGCATTTGTTGGCTGCAGGTACGCACATGTATTCATTGTTTTCTCTTGGTTGGGGTCTCTTTCTGCGCGTTTCTCCCAACAAGGCTCTAGCCCTAGTTTATTTTTCATTTAAGGGGTCACTAGTAGTCTTTGTTAGCTACGTTTTTACTTTACTCTACAATGTAATCATACATATTGCCAATATCATCATCACCAATTTCACCATCACCGCCACCATCACCACCACCATCACTATCATTATCACCATTATCATCATTGACACCACTATGTCAACAACAACAACGATACCATCAATGACAATGACACCCTTGGCAGCAACCACAATACAGACGGCAGTAACAACACCAGCAATATTAACATCAATAGCGGTAGCAACATCAAATGGCAATTGTATTGATATTGACTTAACCCCCTCGGTAGCGGCGATAGCAATCCACAGTATTACTAACACCAACTATCATTTTATTACCCTATTGTTCTATTTGACTGTTACACTATTATATTATTACACTATTATTTTTATTTCTTAATTTTATCTTATGCTCTTCTTTTTCAGTTTATTTTCATCATTATGGTATGTAGTCATTAGTTCTATATTTTATTTATATTTATGCTCTTTCTTTTTCTAGGTCATTATTTCTACTTTAATTTTTACTAATTTTACTAATCTTAATATTATTATCAACGTTTATTGTTACCTAGATCCGTCCTATTCTATCATCACCTCCTATTAACGTAAGCTACACTCAGATCATCGTTAACTTCAATCTCATCATCGACCTCATCACCATTGCCACCATCATCATCGGCGCACCACCACAATAAGCATCGCTATCGCCATCACCAACGCCGATATCATCATCACTACCATCATCACTATCATCGACACCATAGGTGTCAACAAGAATGACGATACCCCAATGACAATGACACCAACCGCAGCAACCACAACATCAACGGCAGCAATGACAACAATCAACATGGTAGCAACATCACCAATGATAACATAACATCCTCTTTAATGGCAATATCATCAAAACATCACTAATATTAACGATCGTTTCATTACACTATTTCTCTTTAACACTTTCATTATTTTCACTATATTATATTTTGATGCTCTTCTTTTTCAGTGCCTTTATTCCTATGCTCTTTACTAAATCTTTCTATTCTTATTTTATTTCTGTATCACATCTATGCTTTCAATATTATTTTTACTATTCTTACTGTTTCCTATTTTTATTTTTATTATTATTATTTTTATGCTCTTCTTTTTCAGTGCATGTCTTTTATATCTGTTCTGTAGTAATATATATAATAATTTATAATAGTGTATTAATGTAATGTAATCAATATCCAGTATAATTTATTTAGTCAATATAAAAATAAATAAAATAAAACTCAAGTTTTTTTCCCCATTTCCTCCCCCCCCCTCCTCCTTTTCTAATTTTTTGTTCTTCTTCTTGGCCTCTTCTTTTCCTTTACTCTTTTATTATTTTTGGTTTTGAAAAAAACCTCATCAGTGTTTCAAGATTTATTTGGTGTTCCTCTCTCGTGTCCTCGGTCCATATACTTCTTGTTTCCACTGTTGAATTTTACTCTCTTTTATTCAATTTAATCCTTTGTGCCGTTGTGTTTATGTATGTATGGGTCGCAATAATTTGTTGATTCTAAAATATTTTATAAAATCGCTTAATCTATGACTCACCCCTTTCCTCCTATTTTTCTGTGACTATTCACCACTTTTTCATGTATGTGTGTGTTTAGTGGAATTTAGTGGTATGCCACCAATTTTTAACAAGAAATTCTTCTACAGTTGCCGTAGTTTAACGGGATGAACAATCTGCGAGGCTGTTGAGTCAACCGTTGATCTGACGTAATTTCACAAGATGATGAGGTTTTGCGTAGTTGTTCAGTCTTAAGATAAGACCATATAAGGGTTGTTGTGTTCCTATAGCAATGCTTGAACTTGCTACAGTGAGTTGAAATGTGTAGATAATGTGGTCTTGAAATCTTAGGTTTCTTACGATCAATTTGAGTGGCTTTTTAGGATCAACTTGAGAGGCTTCTTAAGATCAAGTTGAGAGGCTTCTTAAGATCAACTTTAGAGGCTTCTGACGATCAACTTGAGAGGCTTCTTAAGTTCAACTTTAGAGGCTTCTTACGATCAACTTGAGAGGCTACTTAAGATCAACTTGGGAGGCTTCTTAATGGAGTTCTGAAACTGATGAGTAATGGATAGACAAATACTCTTATAGTACTTGGCTTAGTAAGAACAGGGCTCTGTATCCCTAGAAGGAATAAAAGCTGGAAAAATACACTGGAAATGACTGCATATATATATTTTAAACAGGACTGTCCCAATGACAGTCCAGTTGTTCTTGTTATATGTCGAACAGTGCATAGAAAGCGTTAGATAATATGCTCAGCTCGGTACAAGTTTACATTGAAGTGGAGCCTAATTAATTGTGCTAGTCACTTCTTCTGCTAATCTTGAGTGCGTGATAATCCTACCCTGTGTGCGGCTGTATAGGATCTCAGACGGGTCTCCCACCGATATATATCATGGGAAGTCGGCGGTGTTAACACAGGCGCCACCTTTCTTCTGCTTCAGGTTAGAAGCCTGTGTCTAAATTGAAATCTCTGGAGGGGGATCTTGAGGAATCCTGAAAGAAATGACTTCAATTTAAAAGAACAGCTTTCGGGAGTTCTGCCAGAGATCTTCTTAGATGATTTCTTCGAAGTAAATCGAGAATTGCCTTCAATGAAATTTAATTAAGTTTATTGCTAGGAAATTCTTTTATTTTTACTTGTTGCTTTTTCCTAGTCATTAAAATATAAAACATGATAATCAAACTGAAATACTAGACTAGACTAATATTTTTTTGTTTTTTGTTTTTTTTACATCTATTTAAGAAAGCCTACCTAGCTAAAAACCTTATGTTAACAGCAAGGTATTTCGCGTACTTTTTCTACTAGTTCCTTTACTGTGGTTACAGCGGTTGTACGGCGTCAGGCGAACTAACATGTCGCCACATTACTCCGCTGTCAGAAAAACCTTTGGGTTTTGCGATTCTGGAAGTGACGTGGAGGTTTGGTGGTTCGTCCAGCTCGTGTGGTTTGAAATGGAATAAATGTACTACCATCGGGTAAAAATCTTATGTGCCGGGAAGTTGGGTTCGACGGAGATGCTGCACTGGAGGATGTGCTTGATTCTGTGCGCAAGTTGAAACCTTCCGACACTGGCTGGAAGCTCGCTTCAACGTCTTCGTGCTGGACCATAGGACTTTCAGACCCTGGCTGGACAGAGTGAGATGGCTGTGAGTAGTGTTTAGGTTGTGTTAAGCGGTTTTGATTCTGATCAGTAACGAAATCTCCAAAATAAAGCTTGAGACGGTTAATCGAGATGTTACTCTCTCTATTTCTGACTTTCAGGGTGAAGAAATTTTCAGAGCGCTTTAGAATTTCAAATGGACCCTCATATGGTGGTTGAAGTGCCGCACGAACGGCGTCTGT
This sequence comes from Dioctria rufipes, assembly GCA_963924295.1. Classification (NCBI taxonomy): domain Eukaryota; kingdom Metazoa; phylum Arthropoda; class Insecta; order Diptera; family Asilidae; genus Dioctria; species Dioctria rufipes. The sequence goes on along the minus strand of OZ002744.1, from coordinate 144,035,779 downwards.
CCTAATAAAAGCATGCGAACACTCGCCAAGTTCCTTGAATTTAGAAACAACTTGACGAGAGTGGTTAGATGCTGGAACAGGTCTGATATCAGAGAAGGAATTGTGCAGAGAAATAGCAAACTTATTTTGTGGTTTGAACTGTGAATTTTGCAAAAAATCGGCCGGAATGCGTAAGTTTTCGCCATAAACGAGCTCGGTGGTGGTGGTTCTCAATCCCAGTAAGACTAGCGGTAAGATTTTGGACCATGACTTCTCTTGATATGACATGAGAGATGTTTTTAGTGTACGATGCTATATTTCTAGAAACCCATTAGCCTGTGGGTGATAGGCTGTAGTGCGGTTTCTTTCAAAACCTAATAGTTTGGAAAGTTCCGCGAATAATGCAGATTCGAATTGTGCCCCTCGATCTGTAATGATTTTTCTTGGTACTCCGAATCGAGAAATCCAAATTTCGCAAATAGCCTCTGCGTAAATCTATCGATGATAGTGAGACAGTATCTAAAGCCCTGCGAGGGAGGTAGGGGTCCTATGATGTCTATATGGACGGTTTGAAAGTGGCCCGAGCAGTCTTGGAAGGTACACAGCGTATTTTTGCAATGCCGTGAAACCTTACACCGTTGACAAGGTAATCAAGATCGAGCCCAGGAATTGACATCCTTGTTAATTGAGGGCCAGAAATACCTGGCAGTAAACATTTTATTTGTTGTTCGGATACCTGGATGAGATAAATTATGTATTGAGTTGAAAACATGGACTCTAAAGTCTTTTGGAATAAACGGTCTGATTCCCTTATTGGAAATTTCGCAGGATAATTCCTTATTCGTTCCAAAAATTGGGAATTTCTGGAATTTAAACTGTGAATTTAGGGAAAGTTGTTGAAACTCGGGATCTTTTGTTTGAACATCGGCAATAGATTCAAAATCGATTGCTGCAGGAAGTTGAATATCGTCGATCCTATAAAGTGCACGTTACGTTACGTTATCTTTGCCTGACACGGGTCGTAAACTGACCGATGAAATCTCAATGTCTGAGCTGCCGAGGTGAAGCATTCTCGGGATTCTGTTTGAAATCGTATACAAAGGTTTGTGATTCGTATAAAGAGTGAAAGTTAGACCTTCTAATGAATATCGGAAATACTTGATTCCTTTGTACGCTGCCCGAAGCTCCCTGTCATAGGTGCTGTATTTGCGTTGTGCGTTATTCAATTTCACCGAGTAAAAGCCTAGTGGTTGCCAAGAGTCGTCCACATTTTGTTGGATCGATGCACCGATAGCGGCATCCGAGGCGTCTACCCATAAGGAAAGCTCAGCAGTTGCGATAGGAAATGCTAGTAGGGTTGTTTGAACCAGTTGGGTTTTGACTGCATCGAAGGCTTCCTTGGTTTTGTCGGTCCAGATGATTCGTCTGGCGCCGTCCTTCTTGGAACCGGTCAGGTAATTGTTTAAAACAGCTTGATGTTCCGCTGCGTGTGACAAAAAACGACGATAGAAATTTAACATTCCCAAAAAACGTCGTAAATGTTTTACGGTCTCGGGGAGTTTGAAATTGCTTCGACTTTATCTAGGGAGGGCTTAATGCCCTGAGCTGTGACGAGATGTCCCAAAAATTTAACCTGCGGCTGTAGAAGAAAAACATTTATGTACATTTAAAATAAGGCCAAACTCTTGTAGCCGCTTGAAAACTTTTTCAACATGATTGTAGTGGTCAGTTTCGGATTTAGAGGCGATTAAAATGTCATCCAGGTAAACGAAGCAGAATCTGAATTCCTGCAAGACCATGTGGATAAACCGCTGAAATGATTGTGCCGCATTGCATAAGCCAAAAGTCATTCGAGTGAACTCGAATAGGCCGAAGGGAGTAAAAATTGCCGTTTTTGGTATGTCTTGAGGTTTTACCGGAATTTGATGATACGCCTTGGCTAGGTCCAAGGAAGAAAAATTCTCGCAATTTTGTAAATGGTGGACGAAGTCATGAATAAGGGGATCGGGTATCGATCTGGGATAGTACAAGCCTTTAAGCGTCTATAGTCCCCGCATGGTCTCCATTCACCATTTTTCTTTTTTACAAGGTGTAATGGGGAATACCAAGAACTATTTGAAGGGCGACAGATACCTTGCTTCATAAGAAATTCGAACTCCTTTTTTGCGATTGCTAATTTTTCGGATGAGAGAGGATGAACTTTGGAAAGGAATAGAAGGGCCTTTAGTATCAATTCTATGCGTAACTGTATGGGTTACTGGTTTGATGAAATTTGATCCCACTGCAATGGACTGGTATTTACTCAGCAGTTTTCGAATTTCAGGAGCAATGTCCGAGTTTATGAGGACAGAAAGACTTGTAGACTGGCATACGACACATTGTGGAGAAGACTTTAATGAAGTGAGTGGGTCAATTAGTGACTTCCTCTTCACGTCCACCAAAAGTCCATAGTGACCAAGAAAATCTGCGCCTAATATGGGCTTACGTATGTCAGCAATGACGAACTGCCATGAAAAAGATCTTCGAAGACCCAAGTCCAGTGATAGGAGTTTTCTTCCGAAAGTGCTGATTGGAGATGAATTTGCCGCTACTAGATGCAAATTGGTATATGGTTGGCGATTAACGAAGTTTTGGGAATTACAGAGATATCTGCCCCTGTGTCAATCAAAACATGCTTTCGAGATGACCTATCAAAGAAATAAAGACGACTATTAGCTATGTCTCTTCCACCTGTTCGCAAGGGCAGAGGGCAATTTAATTTCGGGCTACGCCGCCAGTCATGTTAATATTTGACAGTGAATTTTGACTCTCAATTTTAAAACTGCAGGGAGGAATGCATTTTCTGGCCCTATCACCAAACCTTTTATGATACCAGCACTGTCCTGGTTTAAAGATTGGTGTCGTAGGACGAGAGCTTGGTCTATGTCTAGATTCGTTTCTAGACTGCCTATGTTTTGATGAATCTCGTTGAAAAGCCAATGACCTTTCGACTAATTTTGTAAGGCTCTGCACCTTGTGCGCCAAGTCTTCTAATGAGAGCTGACCTTCCGCTGAAGGGGTCACAGAAAATACCTCGTATTTTGGGTTGACTTCAGTGATTTTATCCGCACATGTTGCCAAATCGTCAAGTGGACCAGGGTTACAAGCTAATATCGCTTGCATATGTGGTGGTAAACGCTGAAGCCAAAGGGATATGAGTATCTCTATGTTTAGTTTGCCTTTACTGAGGGCTCTCATTTCTATAAGCAGCTGTGATGGTTGCGAGTCGCCAAGTGAAAGTTCGGTTAACAGCTGTTTGAGTTTCTGATCCTCACTACCTGAAAGTCTGGAAATCAAAGCCTCTTTCAACTTGTCAAACTTGTTCGAAGTCGGGGGATTATAAACAATGTCACTGACCAGGCGTATAACATTTTCGTCGAGGGCACCGATCACATGGTAGAATTTAGTTTTATCCTGTGAGATTCCTGCCAATTCAAACTGTGTCCCGAGCTGGAGGAACCACATGTATGGACTATTTTTCCAGAATGGTGGTGCTTTGATGGAAACAGCACTTAATACTGCAGGATGCGCTGAACCAGGAAGCGAGTCCACACTGACATCCGTTAAATCGCCGCTTGTTACCTTACCGTCTAACATTTCTATTCACAGGTCGGAGACGGTAAACGAAACGAACTTCGAAATGAAAAAGACGATGACAAAAATTCGAGAAAAATTAAAATTTGAACTGCCTTGAAATGCCTCGCTGATGACAGTCGATTCACAAATTCCAATATATATATATATATATATAACTGTGTAGATATTTAATAGAATGCAATGTTTTAAACAATGTACACATATACATGTTATAGTAATATGTATTAATAATGAAAAAAAACCAACTAAACTATCTAACCTTGAATACTCTTGCTGTGAAGGTTGCTGTTGTTGTTCGTAATCGGGGTCACCAATTTAGTGCAATTTAGTGGTATGCCACCAATTTTTAACGAGAAATTCTTCTACAGTTGCCGTATTTTAACGGGATGAACAATGTGGGAGGTTGTTGAGTCAACCGTTGATGAGGTTTTGCGTAGTTATCCCGTCTTAAGATAAGACCATATAAGGCTTGTTGTGTTCCTATAGCAATGCTTGAACTTGCTACAGTGAGTTGAAATGTGTAGATAATGTGGTCTCGAAATCATAGGCTTCTTATGATCAACTTGAGAGGTTTCTTAAGATCAACTTGAGAGGCTTCTTAAGATCAACTTGAGAGGCTTCTTAAGATCAACTTGAGAGGCTTCTTACGATCGACTTGAGAGGCTTCTTAAGTTCAACTTGGGAGGCTTCTTAAGTTCAACTTGAGAGGCTTCTTACGATCAACTTGAGAGGCTTCTTAAGAGAGTTCTGAAACTGATGAGTAATGGATAGACAAATACTCTTATAGTACTTGCCTTAGTAAGAATAGGGCTCTGTATCTCTAGAAGGAATAAAAGCTGGAAAAATACACTGGAGATGACTGCATATATATATTTTAAACAGGACTGTCCCAATGACAGTTTCAGTTGTTCTTGTTATATGTCGAACAGTGCATAGAAAGCGTTAGATAATATGCCCAGCTCGGTACCAGTTTACATTGAAGTGGAGCCTGATTAATTGGGCAAGTCACTTGTTCTGCTAATCTTGAGTGCGTGATAGTCCTACCCTGTGTGCGGGTGTATAGGATCTCAGACGGGTCTCCCACCGATATAGATCATGGGAAGCCGGCGGTGTTAACACAGGCGCCACCTTTCTTCTGCTTCAGGTTAGAAGCCTGTGTCTAAATTGAAACCTCTGGAGGGCGATCTTGAGGAATCCTGAAAGAAATGACTTCAATTTAAAAGAACAGCTTTCGGGAGTTCTGCCAGAGATCTTCTTAGATGATTTCGTCGAAGTAAATCGAGAATTGCCTTCAATGAAATTTAATTAAGTTTATTGCTAGGAAATTCTTTTATTTTTACTTGTTGCTTTTTCCTAGTCATTAAAATATAAAACATGATAATCAAACTGAAAGACAAGACTAGACTAATATTTTTTTGTGTTTTTTTTTTTACATCTATTTAAGAAAGCCTACCTAGCTAAAAACCTCATGTCAACAGCAAGGTATTTCGCGTACTTTTTCTACTAGTTCCTTTACTGTGGTTACAGCGGTTGTACGGCGTCAGGCGAACTAATATGTCGCGTCGCCACATGTGTGTTACACTTATATAGGTGAAATGCTTTTGTCTACACTTTTCACTGTGGTTCTGTGTGCGTGTACACTGTTCTAGTACTATTTATTTATTTTCACTTTTTTACTGTTTATTTTCTTGCGGGTCACTGTTGTTCAATTAACTTAGAGAAACGGTTTGTCCAGATTGCCCACCAGATCGTGTCAATAAGGGAAGAAAGGAGTGATCTTTTTGCCAAAAACTATACAATATTATACACTACCAAGTAGATCAACCTGCTTTTTAGCTCTTTCCAATCCGATGGTCTGTGAACAAGAAGCAGGTTTTCTATCTCCAAACAATGTGCCCTCTTCTCTCTGGATCGAACCGGCGGTCTGCCTTTCACATAACGGGACTATGACAGTTCGTGAAACTAACATCACTTAAAATACAATCGAGCTGAAGGCTAACAACTCTCTATCAGATGTTGAGTGGCTGCCGACATTGTCGGTTAATCTGGCAAATTAACACCTAACTTAGATTGTTTACCACCTGAGTTATACATGTTGCTGGTACCCACAATTGTACACCTGAATAAACAACAGAAAATAGTGTTGGGAAAGCTATTCGTGAGACAACAAGATGTCTTTGCATGAAAAAAAAGCTACCTCGGCCGAACCATAATAATGCGTCATACAATCGACGTAGGCGGCAGTAAGTCAATAAAACAGCCGAAAGGCGGCTTCCCCTGGCCAAGAGTCAGGAGGCGACTACAGGCGACTGAACGAGTTCACCAAAAAAGATTAGTATCCACTCCACGGATCGATCTAACTCTAGATGCACTCGCCGGTTCAACTTGGTTTTCGACATTAGATTTACAGTCGGACTAACGGCATGTAGAAATGGAAGAAGAGAACCGCGACAAGACCGCGTTCACTACAGGTGGTAGATTTTGGGAGTTTTCATTTATGCCAATTGGGCTATCCAATGCCCCTGCCACCTCAGGCGTGCCTAGTGTATTTGGACGATGTTATCGTACATGACCCCACGTTCGAATAAATGGTAGAAAATCTCCGCCTTGTCTTAGACCGATTAATAATAGCACATCTAAAAGTTTTACCGTAGAAGTGCCAGTTGTATCGGAGGGAAGTGAAGTTCCTATGACACGTTATCAGTTACTCTGGATTATCAACGGACCCCGGCAAAACGAAGAAATATACAGTCATTTCTCGGGTTGTGTGCTTACTACCAGCGGTTCGTGATAAATTTCTCAGCTATTGCGAAGACACTAACAGAGCTCAAGGAAAAAGGTTGAAAGCTCCTCTAATCTGATGTCTGTCAGCAAACATTCGAAAATTGAAAGACCGCTTAATTACTGCGCCTAACCTTATGCAGCCTGAGGAAAATCTGCTTTTTATCTTGGACACAGGCGCCAGCCAACACGCCTGGGGAGCTATTATCTCATAGGTTAAAGACGGGATGGAATACGTCGTGGAATACTATAGCAAAACATTCAGTCGGCCTGAGTGAAACTAGTGCGTCACCAGGAAAGAATTTGTTGCGCTAGTCAAGGCCTGCGCACATTTCCAGCCCTATATACTGGGGAAAAATTACACAATTCGAACTGGCCATGCATCTTTGAGATTGTTGATGAACTTTGGGTGTCCCCAAGCACAAGTAGCAAGATGAATAGAGCGCATGCAGGCCTATGATTTTTAAATCTTGCATCGTCCAGGTAATAGTCACAATAACGCAGATGTAATGTCGTGTCGTCATTGTTCAACGACTGAGTGTCAATATTGTCAGCGGTGAGAAAGAGAAAGACACTATCACTGTTCGTCTAGTATGGCGCAAGAGGATATATCTCAACACCAGGCGGAGGACCTAACATTACGACAAGTTCGGAGTTGGCTGACTACGGGTCGGCGCCCAGAAAAAGACAGAATAATAAACCTGAGCCCCGAAATTAAGGCATATTGGACAATATGGTCTCTTCTAAAATTAAAATATAACATCGTCGTGCGCGCAATCAGCCAAGGAGCAAAAACTATTAAACAGACCTTGGCCCCGAAATCTCTTGGAAAACTTATTCTCCAGTAGTTTTAACATGATCATTCTTGACTACCTAGCGAAATTTTTGTATTCGCATATTCGCATCGAAGGGAATGGGACCAGTATGTACCTTACCTACTGCTATCGTGTCGCGTGAGTGTACAGGATAGTACTAAATGAACCCCGGATAAACGCCTTTTCGGTCGGGAGCTCAACAGCATATTTACATGATGAACATGTTCCTTTACTTAAGAAGGTTATTAAACCGAAATCCTGTCCATGGTTTATACAAGAAATTCAGTCAATTATCACCGAGAGAGAATATCTTTTTTTTTTCGTTATCGCAGACTTAAGACTAGTTATAGTCGCATAGCTATAATACGTTGCGAAATAACATAATTTTAAAAATTCGTAACGTTAAGCGACCATACTACAAGAATAAGTTTGTTGGTGTACTCACTAAAACTCTACTGTTGTGTGATAAGTATGCCGTGCTTCGGACGGAGAGCACACAGCTCTTGTAGAACAAAAAAAAAAAAAACAAAAAAAAAAAACTCCGTTTTGAATCTATTTGATTATTTTAAAATTTTTAATTTTTTTCTTTTCTTTTCTTTTTTTTATACAGATATCTTTATTTAAAGAAATTTCAGTTTTCAGACTTTATTTCTAGCACAAAAAAATCTTTGTCTTTTTGAATTTATTCCCAACAAAAAAATTTCTATCTTTAAGAAGTTGATTTCTAACACTAAAAATCTTTATCTTTATTTCTGACAAAAAAAATCTTTATCTTTTATAAGTTGATTTATAACACTAAAAATCTTTATTTCAAACACAAAAAATCTTGATCTTTGGGAATTTATTTGATTTGCTGTTTTAATTCCCGTAAATCACTCAGCGGATTTCAAAAAACGACTCCCCCAGATTTGCGCAAATTGCACCCAGGTACCCACGATATTTTGCAAAAGCTTTTTTTATATTTTTATTGCTTTCTCACGACGTTAAAAATCGTATGTGAGAAATCTTAAAAAAGTTTTGATGCAAGCTACATGCGTCAATGAAAACTGTAATCCGATATGCACTTGTGCGCCCGTCTTGAAATATTATTTTAAGAGGGCGTGAATAATTCTGATAATTGTAATTATGTATTTACGTACAATTAGATTGGAGGAAGTAAGTAATGTATGTATGTACAGTGTACATACGAAAAACAAAGTAAGAAGGCACTGTATGTAGGTAAGTATGCATACCGTGTGAGGGGAATGTGTGTCTGATAACAAAAAGCAATTTATGCTAAATTGCATTTTGTTGGGACATGCAAATGTATTTTCAAATGCATTTGAAATTTTTGAATGCAAATGAAAAATTTAAAATATAAATTTAAATGATTTTTCATTTTCAGGGTGGAACTTGCAATACATCAATATATTGTATAGGACAATATATTGAAGTATTGGCTATATAGTTGTGATTCGAGGCAATATGTACCTGAGTCTCAACATCCCTCCCCCTGGGGAGAAGAAAGTTTTATCCTTTTGAGAAGAAAACTTTCTTTCTGAATAGAGATTAAGATTTAATACATAATATGATTATACACAAAGACTATACATACCTGCTAGATATTAGATAATTATATATAATTATTATTATGGTTAATTATATATAATTGTTATTATGGTTAATTATATATAATTATTATATTACATATTAATTGGAATGGTATATTTCTAACTTACTTATTGTATTAATTAATATAAATTTTAATTTCATTTTTTTTTTTTAGGGTGGCATATAGGAATGTTATAGGAAATTTATTTCCTTATAATATTTATATCGGCTATTTATTTAATTTTATAAAAAGAAATCATGGTACCATTATTAATAAACTTAATAGTAATTATTATCTACATATTAGTTACTTTAGTAATAAAAAAATATTATTTATTTTATTTACCATGCTATATAAGTATTCATTTTGATTTCTTATATTTACTTCCAATTGTAGGGATTATCAGATAATATAAATAGTACTAACTTAACAAAAGAAACTATAATCTCATTTTTATTTTCAGTGATGTTTTGTTTTCGTATTGTAAATATTTAGTTAAAATTCAGAAACTCTCTCAGAAAAAAAAAATTAAGGGAAGAAAATAACAGAGTTTTTAGTAAAAACTGAAGGAAGAGAAGGTTACTTTTGTCTGTTTTTTCTCGTTATAGTTTGTAATTATTGCAGTTATATTTCTGTACTTAAAGTTTTGGATTTATGTTGATTAGAAACATGAATCCATTGGAGGTACGCATAAATAGTGTATATATTTAAAATACTTATATTATAACATTAATTGAAGAAAACTTCATCAGTTTTCCTGTTGGTGGCAGGAGTTATGTTAGATTCACGGGTTTTTCGATTGTATTTAATATACAGATAAACGCATAGAATAAAGATAATTAAGCCAATTGTCAGGTTCGACAATGCACAGTGGTGAATATGGTGATTTTTTTAGGATTTAAAAGAATTAGTTCTTGTTTTTTTTGGGAACGAATGGATTCTAGAAGTTTATCTAGATCCATGTTGTTCGTAATATTTAAAGTATGTATTTTTATATGCGATCCTATTGGGGAGGACGTCATATTCGATATTATACTGGAAATGTTGATTGTTGGGATTAAATGATAATTAAATTTGGAATTTTTTACGATATGTCCATGCAAGATGAATTCTTTGCTTCGGACATAGCAACCGGAATTGATATACATTGTTCCTGCTCCTTGCAGGATATGTGAATTAATGAAATCGTCACAAATTATATCTATGTGTAGTGAAGAAGAGCCAAGCGTTCTGCTGTGATAATTGCGTACAATAGTAATCCTGTCGCCAAGATCAGAATTTTACACGTTTGTGTAATAGGTTGCTTCTTAAATAGATTCACCTTACATTGGTTTGTTCTTGTATTTGTGTTTAGGATAGGGGATGAAATTTTGCAACAGAAATGCATATGGTCCAACGTTGCGCAATTATGGATATCCTGAAGTGTTAATTCAACAAAATGTTCGCGATTGTAGTCTATTAATATGTATTCCTTTGATGGTTCGATATATACGAACGATTCGTTAAGGAGTGTCGGTGACTGTATTCTCTGAATATTTGGTATGGTTCCTTGAACGGAAGTGGAATTCGGGGATAAATAATTATATTATTGTTGAAAATATTTGCAGATATTGTGCTTAATTTGTAGATCTGTGAAAATATATTGTCTCTGGAATTTATAGCAAGAATCATAGAATTTGGTAGTTCCTTCCTAATTTTTGGTAAAAGATCTTAAATATTTTTGGATGATATTAATATAATGTTGAATTTTCCATGCTTGGAATCTGTTAAAATATCTGTGAACTCCGACCGGATATTCTGGTATGTGAATGCCAATAATGAGACTAGTGAAATGAGTGATTTCAGTTCAATTGATATTTTGGTATTAAGTGTCATATTTTCCACTGATGATGCGGCTATCTGTATTGATATCAGATATCAGAAATTCCTTTTCAATTCTGGCTTTAGTTTTGTCGAAAATATGGGCGGTCGCTTCGACTATTGCAGTTTGTTTTCTTATAATTGATAGGAGGACGTTTTGGTTTAAAGGAAGGTTCTGAATCTACTCATCATATAGCTTGCCATCATCCTTGTTTAGTATGCCGAAAATAGCGTTTGAGATTGAGCCTATTGCAATAAATAGTGCTCTTTGTTTCCTATCATGAGCTACAAGTAACATATTCCTATACTCTATATTTGCCATAATAAGACTGACTTATAGTAACGAACCGTTACTGGTATGGGGTTTCCCTGACTTGTTGCCAAGCCTCTGACAAGCTGCAGTTATTTGCTGTGCGATGAATTGCATACTCCTGAATTCAGATTTGAAGTTTTCTAAATCGTAGTAGGTTACGATTTTCCATTCGTTCGTGTAGAAATTAGCTCTGCCGATTTCATCAAAGTAAATGCCCGCGCTAGAATTTAGCTGTTTCACTTCCATTCCTGAGCTGTGAATTATAGGGAAGCAAAGTAAAAGGAATACTATTTGCATCATATTGGAAATCTGGAAGATGACACTATGTTAATATCTCTGAATGATATTTGAAGATGATGAAGTTGTTACTCTGAGAAAAGGTTTAGGTCGTTGTTATGGAATCTTTTGTTTTTATTGCTGATTTTAATAGTGGAATTTTCTGGGGAATGAATCTTCATTATCTCATATGGACCTGATCATAGTGGTGAAATCTTATTATCTCTCACTCTGCTCTTCATGAAGACTTTATCACCAGTATTAAATGATTTTTGGACGGAGTTTGTATTGTATTGCAATTTCGATTTTTCTTTGTTTGCCATGGCTATGTCCTTAGCTATTTTGAAGCTATGTTGTGGGCACGAATTTTATTCGATTGCATAGTTATCATAATTATAGCAAACGGTTGGAGAAGACTTCAAAATGTTTGGAATTTCGGCTGGAAGTCCATAAAGGAGTTCGGGAGGAGTTTAATTTGTACTCGAATGAGGGGTGGTATTATATACAAACATGGCATAAGGAATCCATGTATCCCAGTCCTGTGGCTCTTTTGCTATATAAGATCGGAGATATTCTTCTAAGGTCCTGTGGCTTCCCTCCAATGCATCAATTGTTTCAGGGTGATATGGAGTAGGTTTGAGCCTTTCAATTCTCAGCAACTTAGGTATCTCGGCGAACAAGCCACTTATGAGGTTAGAAACTTGATCTGTGAGGATACCTTCTGGAATACCATGTCGACAAGCTATTGTTTGTCGTGAAGGCTTCCTCTAATATCTTAAACTCTGTGTCGACAATAGGAATAGTTTCAGACAATTTTGAAAGGTCGTTTTGAAATACAAGGATGTATTTGTTTCCAGAATGAGAAATTGGGAGAGGTCCTACAACATCTATGTGCATTCTTTGGAAAGGCTTGGGGATAATGCTCGAGATTTTCATAGAAATTTTGTGGTTTCTGGATACTTGGTTCACCTGACAAAGCTAACATTTCCTTACATATTTGGCCACGTCGTCTGAGATGCCAGGATAGTATTATTGCTTTTTGATTCTTTTAATTGTACGAGAAACGCCTTGATGGCCTCCCGTCGGTAGTGAAAGAAAATCTATTAGATAAATATTTTATTGCATCTTGATGGAGCTTTATGTTAATTTGTTGATTAGCGAACGCCTTGGTAAAAGAATTTTTAAAAATTTTAGATTCTGTGGATCTAATATAGAGAAGGAGATATTTATTTGTTTTAACTGATATGCTTCTGTGTATGAGCAGATTTAAGTTAAAATCTTTTCGAGGCTTGATCTATCTCTTTGGGGTCGACATTTTAGATTAATTTTTGATATGATTATGATGGAGTCTTTTTTCTTGAAGAAGTTCAGTTTATTTGCTAAAAGTGGGAATTTATCGGAAAGTTTTAGTTTCGGATCCAACACTCTCTCAAGTGCAGTATCTTGTATTGGCAAGATGAAAAATTTAGGATTTTCATTTTTGGTTCATAATAATGGGAAATTTGTCTCAGTTATTATGACTGAGGAATTGTTTACTGCTGATGGAGTTGGATTTGAGGTAATAATTCTTGTGCTGGTAATGTTTCGAGTCGCCTGAGCTCTAGCTTGATCCCTTGTTACCACATTTACGCAGGTGGTAGGTTCTGCGAAATTTTCGCTACTATTTGGAATAGCTCTACTGAGAGCGTCTCCATTTGTGTTGAGCTTAACTGATTTATGGACTATATTTTAGTCGTATTCCTCAAGACGTATTCTCGATTTCATCAGTCTGGAGCAGCGGTCTTTCAGATACATGACGCATACTAATGGTTTATCGTCAGTTATAATTGTAAACTGTCTACCATAAGCGTATGGTCTGAATTACTCAAGAGTGAAAACGATGGCTCAAAGCTCTTTTTCAATTGATGACTAACGAGTCTCCGCACCATTGAGAACTCGACTCACATAGGCGATTGGATGATCTCCTTGATCATCGACTTGTGAAAGAACAGCTCCGATGGAGTAGTCACTGGCATCGGAGGTGACCAACACTTTTTTGTCGAAATTGGGATAAGACAGGATCGGTGCTGAAGTTAATTTATTACTCAATTCGCAAAATGCTTCATCGCAAATTGCGTCAAACCTGAAAAGCGTAGCTTATTTCAAAAGATTTGTAAGTGGTTTCGCTATCTTTGAAAAATTTGGAATGAAGCGGCGATAATAGCCGACGAAACCAAGGAAAGTCTTAATATCTTTTTCCTTCTTTGGCCTGGGATAGGACTGAATTGATTTTTTTTTGCAGGGTCTGGTTTCACTCCATTTTCTGTACACTGGCACACTGGCACTTGTCGGGTTGGAGTTTCAAATTGAAATTGCGGAGACGGTCAAATACTGCTGTGAGTTTTGTATTATGATCTCTGAGTTTGACTGCGATATCTTCCATGTATACGAAGCAAAGATGCCCTGTAGGCCAGGCTGAACATTACTCAGGGCTCATTGAAAGGTTGCAGGGGCTCCTTTTAAACCAAATGACATACGATTGCATTCGTAGTGGCCATAGGGTGTGCTAAAGGCAGTTTTCTCCGTGTCCTTCGAGTCCATATTTATCTGTTCAAATCCACTGGCCAAGTCGAGTATGGTAAAATATTTCGACTTCCCGAACCGGTCTAGTACATCAGTGATATTAGGTAGCGGGTACGCATCGCCAATAGAAATGTCGTTAATGCGACGAAAGTCTACCACTACTCGCCAATTTTTGTTTCCATTATCATCTGGTTTTTTAGGAACCAGGAGAAGTGGAGAATTCCAGGGACTATGTGAAGGTTTGATGATGTCTGACTCAAGCATTTCTTCTTGTGAGATCTAGTCTCGAGCGTAAGGGAGGGTGCCGGTTTAGTAAAGAATAACTCAGCTTTGAATTCAATTCAAATATAAATTTTATTACAATAATTAACCTAAATATCACAATTCATTTGTTTAAAAATTCCAATTCTAATAATAACTTAAAATCTATTAAAACAACTAATACTATTAAAAAGTCAACTAAAATTCAACAAAAACAATGACGACAATTTAAAAAATCCGAAATAAAAATTCAATATTACAAATTTCAGTGGCAACATTCCAAATTAGTTCTACCCAAAACGTTCTCCTTATTCCTGAAATGAACGAGAAGAGAATAATTTTTAATTTAGTGGAATTAAACTTCCACAAATGAAATATAGTAGAATTCTCTGAGAGCGAGAGCAACGATGTAGCAGAAGTAGACTTCGGCTCCAACGTGCTGAAGCGTGTACGCAGAATCATAATTCTGTTACAGCGAGTTGTAGAGCCATGACCACGGTCAAGAAATTTAAACATAAATTGAAATGAAAAATAAATAAAAACAAACAAAGTTTGCTCGACCTCAAGACGAATTTGCAACGCAAGCAAATTCTGCTATGCAAGCATAATTCTTCATTGATAAAATATTCATACCTGAAGTCATTGCTTTACATACATATCGATACATTTTGACTCATTCAGAAATTGTGTGATCAGAAATGCTGACATTACAATTTCTGATTATTAATTTTGTATATTGCAATTCTGCAATAATCCCTCCTTTAGAATTGTAAAGAAATGTTGATTTCTTTCTAATCATTTTATATAAATAAGCTGCTACTGTTCAATAGAAATTAGACTTAAACTGACTATCGAAAGGTGTCTTTTTATTTCTCAAAATTCAACATCGGCATACTCTGCTATCCCTCCATAATAGCGGCATACTCTACCATACATTATAAAGCGGCATACTCTGCCTAAAATATTATAAAGCGGCATACTCTGCCACACAAATTACATTGGCATATTCTGCCTTAAATAATGTAACAAGAGAGGCATATTCTGCCATCAAAAGTAAGTTCGGCAGTCTTCTGACTGTTCTTGATACAAGTCATGATATGTACAAAACATGGATAGATGCTTGCGTAAAAACCGTAATATCATCAGCTAGCGACCCTGCAAATCGGACCAACGACAGAACATCTAGAAGACCCAACAATTAGAAAGAGAACAGCACCTAGACGCCTCACAACTCAAAAACAACAAATAACCATACTAAAAGCCATAAAATTATTACATGCCGACCCTGCGAAACGAACCATCAGTGCAGAATTTTTGACTTCACCGTACGTAAGAAGACGGAACCAAGGCGTCTAATATGCAACAAGTAAGGGCAACAGAAAAAGAATGCCAAATACCAACAGAAGAAGATTGCATAAAACAAACAAAAGAGAAGATTATTGAAACTACATTTGAACAAAGACAATAGAAGCAATCACCAAGCCTTATAATAGAAAATAAATACACGCCCACAGAAATAAAGAATGAAAGTGTTCCAGTATACCATACATACCATCTAGAAAAGAAGCATTGTAGAAAGTCCCCGATGCCGGACCAAAGATAATATCAATAACACAGTACAAGGAAAAGCTCAAACCAACGAGTAAATCAGAAAAGAAAACACATCAACCGTACACATAAAAGGAGAAAAGGGGCGGTATAGCAATTAAGCTCCTCCAATAGATAGCAGAGCACTATAGAATAATTTCAATAACAAAAAAAAAAAGCTTAAAGAAACAGCTAATACAAAAGCTGAACTAACTAAAATGGGAAAACCGCAATCGAAAGAGGTAATTGTGGCCCAAAACGCAGCAGCAGCAGCGACAAGTCCGGTAGTGCAAACAATTTCAATTCATGACGTATTGCACGTACCAACCAGATATAGTTGGAGTATAGGTTTAAGAGATAATTTTTTTTTTTACATTCGTTTTATAGCTTTTACAGAATAGGATTGTAATATTTTTTAAAATGGATTTTTTTAATGTAACATATCATATTTCCTATAAATAGCTCGAAATTGATTCTGAATAGATATATTATGAATAGCTATAGAATGACAGAATAAAATAAATAAATAAACAGTATATGAATAGTAAAATTATTTAAATATAGCCTTGTAGATTAGAATCTAGCAATAAATCAGTAGGTACATCTAATACGATTTTTTTTTATATGTACGTTATGAGATTTCCTTGGGTTTAAAAAAAAACGATACACAAAATAAAAGGAGTAATTTATAAATGGAAATATACAAGAATCGATTCACTGAATTAAAGAAAATAAGACGTAAAGTTCATAAGAAGACACTTATTACTAGACATGCTAATTTAAATGTAAACTCAATTACAAAATGTTGACAAATCAGCAAACTAGTACGCCACGTCTCTGGTGAAGAAACTTGGATGCCATAGAAAATAAAAATTCACAAGAAAACCAGTTAAAGGATAACAAACATAAAGAACGAAAAAGAAAGAACGTTGAAAATAATCACAGGACTAAACATATTTGAAAGAAGACTAAGTAAGCCGACCATTATGTCAGCTTAACCAAAGGCATTGATAGAAGCGATAAGTGTTACAATTCAGATTGAGCAATCTTTTGCAACAAGAATATTTGAATAATGATGAGGTCTAATCAAATTCTCATGGACCTCTGAGAAGATGTATATTTGCATACATTCTAACGCTACAATAGGAATCAACAAAGTTCGTAGAGGCATACCAGATATACAAAAAAAAAAAAAAAAAACAAAAGAAACAAAAAGAAACCGGCTCAGACTCAAGAATAAGTAATCTAATAAAATGTAAATTTAAATAAGATACTATTTCAATAGAATTGATTAGGGCATTTAATAAAATAATTATTTCGATAGAATTAACAAAAAGTAAGGCATTATTTCAATTACCAATAAAATTAATAAGATATAAGGCATGTAAATTTAATAGACTTTCATAATTTAAAGTAGAACACTAACCAGTTAAGAATAAGTTTTAAAAGAACCATCTGTAGACAAACAAACAAAAAACAAACAAACATTTTTTTTTCTTCTCATGTACAAAATTTTTTTTTCTCTTAAAGGTGAGGATGTAGAGCCATGACCACGGTCAAGAAATGTAAACATAAATTGAAATGAAAAAGAAATAAAAACAAACAAAGTTTGCTCGACCTCAAGACGAATTTACAACGCAAGCAAATTCTGCTATGCAAGCATAATTCTTCATTGATAAAATATTCATACCTGAAGTCATTGCTTTACATACATATCGATACATTTTGACTCATTCAGAAATTGTGTGATCAGAAATGCTGACATTACAATTTCTGATTATTAATTTTGTATATTGCAATTCTGCAATAATCCCCCCTTTAGAATTGTAAAATAATATATAAATAAGCTGCTACTGTTCAATAAAAATTAGACTTAAACTGACTATCGAAAGGTGTCTTTTTATTTCTCAAAATTCAACATCAGCATACTCTGCCATCATGCTATTACAGCGGCATACTCTGCCTTAGCAAAATTCAAGATCGGCATACTCTGCCATCCCTCCATAATAGCGGCATACTCTGCCATACATTATAAAGCGGCATACTCTGCCTAAAATATTATAAAGCGGCATACTCTGCCACACAAATTACATTGGCATATTCTGCCTTAAAAAATATAACAAGAGAGGCATATTCTGCCATCAAAAGTAAGTTCGGCAGTCTTCTGCCTGTTCTTGATACAAGTCATGACATGTACAAAACATGGATAGATGCTTGCGTAAAAACCTTAATATCATTACAGAGTATTGAAATGCGTAGGCAGAATTATACTCCTGCTACAACCTGCTGAGGCGTGTAAGCAGAATTAAACTTCTGTTACAGCGAATGTCAACAACGTGTGCGCAGAACTATACTTCAGTCACAACGTCCTGGAGCGTGTAAGCAGAATTAAACTTCTGTCACACGATTGGGGATCAGGTGTCAGATTTTGGGAGTGTGCATTTTAATAGAATTAGACTTCTATATGTAGGATAGAAAAAAATTATACTTTTGCTTCTAAGATGGGATTCAGATTAAACTCCGAAATTATAATATGCAGCAAAATTGGATGTTGGTTATAAGTAGAATTATACTTCTACAATAATAGAATTAAACTTCTATATGAAGGAATAAACAAAATAATACTCTTGTTCATAGGATAGGAAACAGATTAGACTCTGGTGGAGGATGTTTTCAGATTAGACTCTGAAAAACAAATGGTGATTTAGCTGCGGCTCGCCGCCCTTTTGTAGCCGCGGTGAACAGCTAAGTCCCAGCTTCATAATGTGTTGCCCTGGTAACGCTTGGTTCGATGGTCCAAATTTGATTGTGGCGACACCAGCTGTTTGACGTAATGTCATTAGATGACATTACAAAAATGTAAACATTTGGAGGGAAGTGGAATTTTATGTAAGTTTGAGCTATTTTTATTTAGTCTATATATTATTAATGTACTTTCTATTAATTTTCAGCTCAAAAAAATATGTTGGACGACTGTAGGCAGGATTGGGATGGGATTTGCGGTGGAATAATTAGATAAGTATATTTTGTTATATTGATTGGGAACATGATGCTTTGTGTTTCCTTTTTTATATAATTTTAGGACAATCTGATTTCATCGAGGGATATCATTTAATGGCGGAATTTCGACGAGGGATTTATAAATATGTATGTGGACTGAACTTCCTCCACTCCCACAAAAAAAAATAAATAAATAAAAATTATAAAATAAGAACTTACAGTGTCTTGTTTGATAAAGTGAAGTCCTTCCTTTTGTTTTTCATTTTGAGAGTTATTCCACCAGGGAGTTTGAAACGAAAAAAAGATTTTAGATTTTCGGATTGTATTCCATGGAATAGCTGAGGATTCCAATAGCTCTTTGACGTCGGGGCTGGCTCGTATTGATTTTTTGATGTCTTCTGGTATTCCTGGTCTTAATGTCAGAGGTTCTGCTTTGGCTGATTGAACATCTTGGAATTTTATTGGAGGAATAATTGGTGGATCCATAAACTCGGTTGGAGGATCTATAATCATGTCCTGAGATGCCAAATTGCTATTATTTGTTGATGCTATTGTGATGGCTGTTTGTGGATGTGATGTGCTTTTATAGGAATCT
Source organism: Dioctria rufipes (assembly GCA_963924295.1). Classification (NCBI taxonomy): domain Eukaryota; kingdom Metazoa; phylum Arthropoda; class Insecta; order Diptera; family Asilidae; genus Dioctria; species Dioctria rufipes. The sequence continues at coordinate 144,016,523 of OZ002744.1, read as the reverse complement.
TGTCTGCTAACTGATTCAATTTTGTTGATGGGCATTATCGGGCTCAGATCAGGCATACTTGGTGATATGGACTTGGTTGTATGATCGCCAGTCGTCCGGGAAGTTTGACCAGTGCTCGTGGATGATGAGATCTTTGTTTTTGATTTTGTTAGTTAGTAGCCGTAGGTTTTCCTTGAGGATGCTCTGTCATTTTGCTCTTTTTATTGGGAAGCATTTGAGCACTTGTTGACCGATGATACTATGATGTGTTTGTATTGTATTTTGTGCTGCAGAATTTTATTTGTTAGTGTTTGTGGTAATTGTTTGCTTCGAAGATGCTATGACATGCAGATCTCTTGGCGGGCTTCGTCTTGTTACCGTGAGCAAACGTGGTCGAGTTGGAATACGAATCCCTGGACGGCTTTTCTTTGACAGTGATCTATGCTTGAAGCGATCATTTGATTTGGTTTTGATCTGAAGTTTCTTGATGTCTGGCGAAGCGGCCTTTGCTTCAAATGGTCTAAATAGCTCTCTCACCGGCAGAACTTCGTGCGGTGAAGGTCGTACGATTGCGAACTGAAATGTGCGTTTTTTTATAGGAGTTGGAAGTAGTGGGCTTACTGGCTTGATTCTTTTAGGTGCTACCAACAGTTCTAGAGTAGTCGGTGATAAGTCCATATCTACGGAATCTAGTGATTCTGGGTTGAAAATCTCTAATAGTTCCTCCATGGTAGATAAAATAAATTAAAAAAAAACCAAAGAATGAAATAATAACAAGCGGAAAAACTGAAACTAAACCGCACTTGATCTTCACTTGTCAACTTTCAAATTTGAAGTGATTTTTGACGGATTGTGGATTTATTTATATTCAAATAAAACGGTATTTTTTTTTTTTTAATTTTTGTACTGCCACAGAGTGTTAGATATTGGTGGGGATTTTGAATTACTGGTGAGAGATATCTGTTGAAGGGAGAGGGCAGACCTTTGTGATAGGACGGGTGAGAGTTGTTTTCGGTGTTTTAAAGGTAACTGCTCGCACTAAATCATTATGACCAGTATGAATTTCAATGATTCGTCCTAATGGCCATTTTCCTATGGGGATTTGGTCTTCTTTTATTAAAACGAGAGTTCCAATTTTTATATTTTCCCTTTCAGTCTGCCATTTATGTCGTTGATGTAAAGTATGGAGATAATCTCTCGACCACTTCTTCCAAAAGGTGTTGCAGAGTGATTGAATGTGTTGCCATCTCTTGAGAGGATGTTGGGGAGGATTGAGTGGGGGAGGTTCACATGTAGTGAGGAGATGATGGCCTGTTAGGAAGTGTCCGGGAGTGAGGATATTATAGTCAGTTGCATCATTGGACAGAGAGGAAAAAGGTCGGGCATTTAAACATGCCTTAATTTGAGCTGAGACTGTGTAGAGTTCTTCGTATGTGAGTTTTGTATCTTTTAATGTTTTGTAGAGATGGCGCTTGGTGGATTTTACACCAGCTTCCCATAGGCCTCCAAAGTGAGGTGCTGCAGGAGGGTTAAAGTGCCAAGTTATACCTTGGTTATCAATTTCTTTGGATAGATCGACTTCGATCGCTTTTATTGATTTTTCTAGATTTGACTGTAAAAGTCGATTGGCTCCAACGAAATTAGTACCTTGGTCAGAATAAACATGTGAACAGAGGCCTCTTCGTGCAACAAATCCTTTGAGGGCGGCTAGGAAGGCATGTGTGGACAAATCAGAGACGAGCTCTATATGTATAGCCTTAGTGGCTAAGCAGACGAATAAGCAGATGTATGCTTTTGTTATCTTCGTTCCTCTTAGTGTTGATGTTTTCATATCAAGCGGGCCTGCATAGTCTACCCCAATGTATTGGAAGGGTAAAGATATGTTGACTCTAGCTGAGGGTAGAGAACTGATTAACTGAGTATTAGGCCGTGCATTGAACCGAAAGTAATCAACAGATATGTGGATGCGATGTCTAATAGTATTGCGGGCGTTTAGTAACCAATGGTGATTCCTTATAGTGCTTAATATTATTTGGGTGCCTCCATGTAATATGTGTAATGGTGGATGTGATCTATAAGGATATTGGTTATATGATGGTTATTAGGGAGTATTATAGGATGTTGTTGGTCAAAATTTAACTGAGATTTTGTAAGACGACCTCCAACTCGGAGAATGTTGGCAGAGTCGAGCGTGGGATTGAGGAATAGAAGTCGACTCTTTTTAGGAAGGGGAAGATTTTTTAGTAAGTGGGAGATTTCGTTGGGGAATGTAATTTTTTGGAGCAATTTAATTAGACATCGTTCCGCAATTTTTAATTCGTGTACTGATAAGAATTCAGTAGTCGGACGTAGTTTGCGTTCACTATTTATGAATCGGGGACAGTAGGCGGTTATTCTTATCGTTTTTTGATATGATGAATATTTGTGAAGCAAAGGAATTTGTTCATCGATTGTAGTAGTGAGAACCTTTGATTTCCTTTTATACTCTAATTGAGTGTATGCTTCTGGCGTTTGTTGAGGCCAGAATTGCTCATCTTGATATAACCTGTCTGGACCATTCCACCATATTGATGCTGTAGCTAAGGTATTTGGTGGAATTCCTCTAGATCCTATATCAGCTGGATTGCATTTTGAAGGAACATGTTTCCATATGGCTAGTTGAATGTTTTCATGTATTTCGGAGACACGGTTAGCCACGAAAGTTTTCCGGGTAGATGGGTGTTCTTGTAACCAAGCTAGAACTATATTAGAGAGTGTCCACGCAGTAATTTTAATTTTCTCAAGCTCTAAATCAGTGACAACTTGTTTGATAAGTCGGGAGAGCAGGACAGCACCACATAGCTCTAGTCGAGGTAGTGAGACTGGTTTGAAGGGAGCTACTTTGGTTTTTGCTGTCATGATTTGTACTCTGGAGTTCTCATTAAGATGTATTTTGAGATATAAAACTGCTGAGCAGGCATGATTGGAGGCATCGCAAAAGCCATGTAGTTCCATCTCGCGTATGTTAGGCTGGTAGCCTAGTCAGCGTGGAATCTGAATATCCTGAATGGTAGGTAGTTGATCTTGGAAATGATTCCATTCTTTTGAAACTTCTGTGGATACAGAGTCATCCCAGTCACATTTAGAGAGCCAGAGTTTCTGAATTAAAATTTTGGCTGTAATAATGCATGGCGCTAACCAGCCTAGTGGGTCGAACAGAGACGACAGTTTAGACAGTATTATTCGTTTAGTGTATGTGGTTTTTGTTCGGGAGTGTTGACTTTGAAAGAGAAGAAATCTTTTGTTGGGTGCCAGCGAATACCGAGAGTTTTTATCGATTCGTGTTCTGAAAATTCCAGATTCGTTTTAAACTCTCGATGCTCTAATCGAAGATTTTTTAGTAAGTCATGATGGTTGGCTGTCCATTTCCTTAGGTTGAATGTTCCTGAGGCTAGAGCTTCAATAAGTTCTTGTTGTAGTTGTTGTGCTTCGCTTAAGCTGTGTGCTCAAGAAACCTAGTCATCCACATAAAAATCTCTCATTATGCTTTTTGCTGCGATTGGGTAACTGCTAGCTTCATCCTATGCTAACTGCTGCAAAGTTTTAATTGCGTGATATGGTGCTGTGCTAAAGGTGACTGTAGTTAGGACGTAGTCTTTTATTTCTTCCTTTGGTGTATTTCTTCAGATTATTCTCTGGTACTGTTGGTGTTTAGGTGTTATCTGTATCATCCTGTACATCTTCTCAATGTCTGCAGTAAATGAAAATCTGTACAGTCGCCATCTTAATAAGGTGGTCCAAAGTGTTGGTTGGCTTGTAGGTCCAATCAGTAGTTGTTCATTCAATTATCTACCATTTGAGGTGCGTGCTGGTGCATTGAATACAATTCGAAGCTTAGTGGTAGTGCTCTCTTTGAACGCTGCGTGATGCGGTAAGTAGTAGAATGGGGTATTATCACACGATGTGTTTTCTAGTAGTAGTTGTGTTGGTGGGATAAGCTTCATGTGTTCAAGATGAGCGTATTCATCAATACAAGTTCTGTATAGTTTATACAATTCTGGATTGTTAAATAGTTTTTTCTCTAGCTGCAAGAATTATTTGACAGCCATATTTCTAGATTGCCCGAGCTGTAGTGTATTACAGCTTTTGAAAGGTAGATTTACCTCATATTTCCTAGAGGGTAATCGTTTTGTTGTTTTATTATTGAAATCCTCGAATACTTGATCTTCTGGTGAAAATTTGGGTCTAGTGGAGCATTCCTCTAGCTCCCAAAATTTTGTTAACTGATTGTCTAAATCAGTATTAAAATGGTGTGGGTGGATAGCATTGTAGTTGTCATGCTTTTTGTTGCTGGTACTGCTCCTATTAATATTCAGCCAAGTTTTGTATTTTGGACAGTAGGTGTATTGCAAGGTCCTCGTTTTATGCCATTTGTGAGAATGGCGGCGTAAATGTCTGCTCCAACAAGAATGTCTATGCTAGTGTGAGATTGTTGATGTGTTTCCTTTTGAAACTTCGATAGTTTGGGCTGGCAATAGTTCGGTGATCTTTCTAATTACAAGCATGTTGCTTGTTATATTAAAATTTGAATGTAGCGAATTAATTGTGACTGTGGCCTGTTTTAAGGCTGTATTACTGGGTGTCGTTCCAAGTCCAATTAATTCGTGGGTCGTAGGAGATCCATTAAGTTGTAATCGGTTAAAGGTTTTCTCGTTCATGATGGACACTTGAGACCCACAGTCTATTAGTGCTCGGAATGCCATTGTGATTCCGGATGATGCAGTGATGTTTATCAGAGCCGTAGAGAGAAGAGCTCTTTTCATATTTGACGTTAGGAAATTCTCAACTTGTTGTTCATCATTTCTACAGGCGGGTGTGGTTTTCTTGGCTTCCATGTTGGAATTTTGGGTGGATTGATTTAATGTTTTTGAATAATTTTGCTCGTAGTGGAGCAGTGTGTTATGATTTTTGTTACAATGATAACACTTTTTGTTGCTTGTGCAGCTAGTAGTTATATGGTTGGGTCATAAGCAATTTTTGCATAAGTGCTTATTTATGACGACTTCGTGTCTTTGTCTGGTGGTCAAATTTCGAAATGTTGGGAAATGAAAAATAATATGGCTACCTTTGCAATGGCTGCACGAGGTCTTTTTTGTAGGTGGGTGTGGTGGCGATGCATTTTTAGTTTTGTTCAAGAGTCCATATGTGGGTTTGGGTGAGAATGGTTTTCTCTGTGTCATATTTGCTGATGTACCTTTGTTTCCTATCATTTCTAGAGTTCGGAAGCGAGACTCTAAGAATTTTGTTAATGTTTTTAATTTGGGTAATTCTGTGCTATCATGGAGGCTCTGCTCCCATAAGTGGTATGTGTCTGAGTGTAACTTTTGTGCAGTCAAATATATAATTCTTGGATCCCAGTTATTTGTTTCTACTCCTAAGTTTTGTAATGCTAATAGTGCCTCAGTTATATTATCTTATAGTTTTTTTATACTTTCGGCGGTATCATGATTTGTGTTTGGGAGAGACAATAATTTTTTTAGTTGTACGTTGACTAGGACTCGCTTTTTGAGTAGCGTTCCTTTAAGAGCTGCCAAGCTGGTTTATAGTTTGCGTCGCATAGTTCGTAATGTCTGAGCAGCTTTTCAGCTTCTCCAATTAGATTAGTTTTCAGAAAATATAGCTTATCAACGTCTCTTAAATTATTGTTGTTGTGAATGACCGAATTGAATAAATCGTGGAATGAAATCCGCGTAGAATATTCTCCATTAAATGTGGGTAGCTTGATTCTAGGAAGCCTTTCATTATTGCATGACCTTGTGCTAGCAGAAGCTGTTTGAAGAGGAATACTGACAGATGGCGGTGGTGTTAATCTGTCGATATCTTCTTCCATGCTTCCTGCCTTTTCAATGTAGTACTCCTGAACTTCGCTAAATGTTTCTTTGGCGAAATATTCTAGTTGGAGATCTTGTGTTGTCACTCTCCTTTGTATAAACCTATGTCGAGTTTGGAACTCTTTCCAATACTAGGTGAACGTTTGTAGTCGTTTTTCTATCGATTTGACAGTTTTCTTTTTCCTTCTCTGATACAGAGTTAATGGTTTCTTCACCAACGTCAGATGAAATGGATTCGCCATCTTTCGACATTTTTAATCGAGAAGCTTGAATTATGTGATATTAAGCAATATTCTAATTTTATATTTGACTGACTGAGTCATCTGGCCCTGAAGGACCAATGTGAGATCTTGTCTCGAGCGTAAGGGAGGGTGCCGGTTTAGTAAAGGATAACTCAGCTTTGAATTCAATTCAAATATAAATTTTATTACAATAATTAACCTAAATATCACAATTCATTTCTTTAAAAATTCCAATTCTAATAATAACTTAAAATCTACTAAAACTACTAATACTATTAAAAATTCAACTGAAATTCAACAAAAGCAATGACGATAATTTAAAAAATCCAAAATAAAAATTCAATATTACAAATTTCAGTGGCAATATTCCAAATTAGTTCTACCCAAAACGTTCTCCTTATTCCTGAAATGAACGAGAAGAGAATAATTTTTAATTTAGTGGAATTAAACTTCCACAAATGAAATATAGTAGAATTCTCTGAGAGCGAGAGCAACGATGTAGCAGAATTAGACTTCGGCTCCAACGTGCTGAAGCGTGTACGCAGAATTATACTTCTGTTACAGCGAGTATTGAAACGCGTAGGCAGAATTTTACTCCTGCTACAACGTGCTGAGGCATGTAAGCAGAATTAGACTTCTGTTACAGCGAATGTCAACAACGTGTGCGCAGAACTATACTTCAGTCACAACGTCCTGGAGCGTGTAAGCAGAATTAAACTTCTGTCACACGATTGGGGATCAGGTGTCAGATTTTGGCCGTGTGTATTTTAATAGAATTAGACTTCTATATGTAGGATAGAAAAAAATTATACTTTTCTCCTAGGATGGGATTCAGATTAGAATCTGATGGAGGATATTTTCAGATTAAACTCTGAAATTATAATATGCGGCAAAATTGGATATTGGATATAAGTAGAATTATACTTCTAGAATAATAGAATTAAACTTCTATATGAAGGAATAAACGAAATTATACTTTTGTTCAAAGGATAGGAAACAGATTAGACTCTGGTGGAGGATGTTTTTAGATTAGATTCTGAAAAATAAATGGTGATTTAGCTGCGGCTCGCCGCCCTTTCGTAGCCGCCGTGAACAGCTAAGTCCCAGCTTCACAATGTGTTGCCCTGGTAACGCTTGGTTCGATGGTCCAAATTTGATTATGGCGACACCAGCTGTTTGACGTAATGTCATTAGATGACATTACAAAAATGTAAACATTTGGAGGGAAGTGGAATTTTATGTAAGTTTGAGCTATTTTTATTTAGTCTATATATTATTAATGTACTTTCTATTAATTTTTAGCTCAAAAAAATATGTTGGACGACTGTAGGCAGGATTGGGATGGGATTTGCGGTGGAATAATTAGATAAGTATATTGTGTTATATTGTTTGGGAACATGATGCTTTGTGTTTCCTTTTTTATGTAATTTTAGGACTATCTGATTTCATCGAGGGATATCATATGATGGCGGAATTTCGTCGAGGGATTTATAAATATGTATGTGGACTGAACACTTCTATTTGCCTATTTATTTCAGTTCGGCTTGGTAAGGCTGGGTATAGATGGGCGATTTATCTTGGAGTGTCTCGATTTTGTGGGTAGTCGCATCTGTATATGGAAGGAAATCCCCTTCTTGATAGAAGAGATCATTGAATTGCCTACAGATATTGCGAATACTCTTAGATTCCTCTGAACTGCAGTGATCCAATTTGATAGGGTTTTGCAGTTTCATTATTCTGCCCATAATTGGATCTCTTTCAGAGTCTGTGGAGATGACCACAAAGTCGTCCCAGACTGGGTTCACCACGTAAGGGCTCAGATCGTCGTACTCCTCGTTTGTATTGAGGACTAGGACTCTTTCCATACCTTTTCACTCTTTGTGAATCTATTGATGAAGGGAATACAGTTTTATTGGATTTAGCCTTTTGTGCGGCTGTAGATGGAGGAATATTTTTACGTTATTGCTTCATTTCTTGTGAAGCTATGGATGGAGTTTTATTTTCATTAGTTAGTTTCGCTCTGTTGGGAACTGTCGATGGAGATAGATTTTTATTATTTTCTCGCTTCACTTCTTGTGAAACATAGGCTGGAAATCGATTTACGTCGTTTTGCGAAGCAATCGATGGGGAGGGAATTGTATTAATATTCTTATTGGAAAATGTTGTCTCCGTATATAGTAAACTTTTAGTTTGAGACCTTTTTTCTGGATCTGCGCTTTTCAAATAAACAATATGGATAACTGGAGTAATAGCGGTCATACGGATAAGTTTCATTTGAATCGTTTATTTCTAAAGAAATGTATTTATTTTTATAATTGATACTAGCATTGTATCGAGATAAAATTGAGGACCAAGCAGGCCATCGTATGAGAGGATGCAGTTATTTCCCACTATTTGGAATGTGTGTTATAGGATGGAATTATTTTGTTCAGAATTCAAGTTTAAGTTAGCAAAAATGAGTCCTCTGTAGAAGTGGACTCTGTAAATAATATTTCAGACAGCATCTCTGTAGAAGATGCTGTCTGGCTGCAATGGATGTACATAGTTTAATTAGGCTTATCATTACAGAGTAGATGTCGACTGGTAATGAAAGCGTTAGTGAATTTTTATTAATTTGAATGGGGATACGAATTAATGTATTGCTGCCTGTGTCGATATTGCCTAGGGCTTTCGATGAACTTGCGCTGTCATTTGTATATGCGAGTGGTTGACGAAATTGATCCCCACTGCATCCAGTTTCCCTGCCAGCATACCGATGAAGTTCGATTATTGTTCCTATTTGGAGAAGGTGATCTTGCCGAGCAATTCGCATTATTATATCTCGGCGGTGGAGTTCGAATTTCTTGGATTGCTGGCTGCTGCCAGTTCCTGTTCTGTGGCTGTTTGTTAGTCGTGCTTGATGGTGGGATTGCACGTATTCTTTTGAACTCGTTTCGATTTCCGTGATTTCTGTTAAGTCGTGAATTATTTGTCACTCTTGTGCGGCATTCTTTAATGGAATGCCCCATGCGATGGCAATATCGACATGAAGGGGCTTCTGGCGGAGATATAATCTTATTGGGTTCCGGAGGATGTTGTGATTGCCAGTTTAGTTTTGGTACTGCGTTGAAATTGATGCAGCATGCCCCAGTCTACATTTAAAGGAGCGAAGACTTGAATTTATTGTTTGCGCAAATATAGTTTGATTTACCTTGTTATGTGCTTGGAGGCCGAGTTGTTTCTGCTCTAAACATGATGTATGTTCCAAGATATGTGAATTTAATGCAGAAAAGGATTTATCGGAATGCACTTTGGCTAAAGTTTGGAGTTGGGCATTTATTAGCCCATCCCATTCTCAAGTATCATTAGAATTATCTTTGTTCCTCTCATTACCAATTGTGGAGTTTCGTCGGTGTTTTGAAGTATGTAATGTAAATAAATTGGTGGTCAAACGCTTGACCATTATGTGCTATCACTATAATTTTTTTAATTTTTTTTCTAATTTCTAATAAATGTTTTAAAAATTTTTCGATACACTGCCCTTGTAAATTACAGTTTTAAAATCACACTTTTGGCAAAACAATAATTTAGTTTCATTAATGCACTTATCACATCTTTGATTAAATACGCCCAAGCTTTGTTCGTGATTTTTAACTCTATGTATTTTTAAAGGGGTCCTCTAAATGCTCAAAAGTGTGTATAAAATTAATAGAAAGAGATAGCACGATATGCGAAGCTCTCTTTGTCTCTCTCTCCCACTCCCACAAACAAAAGAAAACTGCTGTAGATTGCGTCATGCACTGGTAGTGAATGAAAACATGTGCCGGGAGATTGTAAATAAGTTGGAAGCCGGTTAAATTGCATTGATAACGAGCTTTAGTGTGATATTATGCGGCAAGCGTAAGATTAATAGAATCAAGTTTTAAATGTAAACAGTCATGCAGATGAACTTTGATGTGAGTAAGCGTAATATGTAATTACATGACAAACTTGTTTAGTTGAATAAAAATTGCTTTCTTCTTTAAAATATGTTTATTCAAATCTTTCTACATAAATTCTTTTCTGTGATTTTTATTATTACCACTACAGGATTATGCAATGCTGCGAAATACACACACATTGGATCCTTTCACCTATAAGTATTTGTTTCTAAAGTTAAAGTTAGAAAATTGTATTTTTATAATAGACCGAGCTCATCAAAGTTTGTATGATCTATTAGAAATATAAAATCGTTTGAATTTGTTTAAATAAAACTATACATTTTCCCATTGTTTTTAATGACGAACAAGCTAAAGGGTAAAACCGACTACCACGCGATCAGACCCCATCACAAGCAATCAGAACTCGTTAGTGGAATCGCGATATTTACGATGCCAAGCAACCGCATCTTATTCATCGTGTAATTTTTGCCTGCAAGCAGTGAGACAAAGCTTGTTTTGCAGGTTTATTTGGCAAGAACTTTATTACTTCTTAGTACACGTTGCATTCATAGCAATTATTACTCAATCGAGTTACTGCAAACTATGTACTATTATATTTTAAAAATTGTTTCTTCAAAATTAAGCAGGGCACCATCGTATTTTTTTTGCAAACAGATAGATAAGACTTCTAACTTCAAAATAGATATACAAAAAAGTGCTTGAAAACCTAAATAGTAAATAATACTATTTAAAATAAATGGTATTATTAACAAAGGAAGACGTTTGAACGTTTTGTCCGGTACTGCCGTATTTTTTATGAAAAATATAAAACATTAACATGCATTGCATGCACCTCAACAATTTAATAACCAAATGAGGCAACGGGAAATGTTTTTAAGTTCTTACTTTTATCATGACAGAACATAATACAGAACACCGTTGTATTTCAAAATAATAGTAAACTGTTTGTAGCATATACTATTATCAGATACAGATGCACCGTTGTATTTCAAAATAATAGTAAACTGTTTGTAGCATATACTATTATCAGTTACAGATGCTCTTTTTAAAATTAACAAGTCTAGTTAGCATATTAGACGTTTTCAAAACGATAAATATTTTTCTGGAAATGACTATGAGACGTTACCGTGGGTCCATTATAGCATAATGGATGTAAATTAATGTGTCTTAAATAAATATAGCAAATTAGTTTATACGAACATATTATAAAACAAATTAATATATTAAATAAAAGAATTTTTATAACGTGTTGGAATCTGAGTTTTATCTTAAAGTCCCAATAATAAGCCCATTTTTAAATCATGTCAGCATATTATAAAAGTACATTTACCGTTCAGACACTTTTGAAAAAATTTACCTTTCACTCTATACCGGGGGTTTCCCACTAGGAGGTCAGTAAAGCGGGAGGTGATAGTACTCTGATAGATGAACAAAAAGTTGTATGGCAGGGGGGGGGGGGGGTTAGGAGTTACAGGGTGATTAAGAAAAAAAGCTAGTTTTTTACAAAACACCCTATATCTTAAAAACTACATTGTGTGTGGTCACAGTTAGGAGCTCATTATATGCAGAACTCCATGGCCTTTTGAACGGCTGCTCAATCAACCCCATATCGCTCTCCCCTCAAGAATTATCGGTGTCTAAACTCAAAATTTCGCAGTTTCTTAACTTTTTTTTTAATTTAACTTCTATTATTCTTGCAAAAAGATCGTTAACATAACTATTTTTTTATAAAAACTGTAAGCTGTAGACTCTCCTATTTAATATTACCTAGTACACCCAATGTGCTATCTGAAGCCCTTTAAGAGTTATTAGCTCTAAACTTATTCTAAAACCTATTTTCAAACCTTCTCTCAACCATAATTTGTTCCCTTAGCACGTCATTTTACAAAATATCGCCTAATTTCGGTGTGATGTGAATAGGTTATGAGTTAATAACCGTTTAAAGCCTGGTGTTAACACACAGGGTGTAATAGGTCGGCTCTCCCTAGGCTTTGTATACGAATCGTCTTAAACAGGTGCACTTAATTATTCTTATAGTGTGAATTTCTGTTTGATTTGATATTGTATCGCGTTACGGCCGAGGGGCACTAGCCTAGCAAGCATACAACCCAACCATAGGGATTTCATGACGTCATTATCCACGACTATGCTAGTCTACGTCTACGAAGAGCTTTTGGGACCATTTTGTAATTTGGAACACCTCCATAAGAAATAACATGGGAGTTTGCCGCAGAACCCACATACCTAACGTGAAAACGACTAATATGCTAACTAGACTTGTTAATTTTAAAAAGAGCATCTGTAACTGATAATAGTATATGCTACAAACAGTTTACTATTATTTTTAAATACAACGGTGTTCTGTATTATGTTCTGTCATGATAAAGATGAGAACTTAATAACATTTCCCGTTGCCTCATTTGGTTATTAAATTGTTTGATGAGCTCGGTCGATTATTAAAATACAATTTTCTAACTTTAACTTTAGAAACAAATACTTATAGGTGAACAGATCCAATGTGTGTGTATTTCGCAGCATTGCATAATCCTGTAGTGGTAATAATAAAAATCACAGAAAAGAATTTATGTAGAAAGAGTTGAATAAACATATTTTAAAGAAGAAAGCAATTTTTATTCAACTAAACAAGTTTGTCATGTAATTACATATTACGCTTACTCACATTAAAGTTAATCTGCATAACTGTTTGCATTTAAAATTTGATTCTATTAATCTTAAGCTTGCCGCATAATATCACACTAAAGCTCGTTATCAATGCAATTAAACCGGCTTCCAACTTATTTACAATCTCCCGGCACATGTTTTCATTCACTACCAGTGCATGACGCAAGCTACAGCAGTTTTCTTTTGTTTATGGAAGTGGGAGAGAGAGACAAAGAGAGCATCGCATATCGTGCTATCGCTTTCTATTAATTTTATACTCACTTTGGAGCATTTAGAGGACCCCTTTAAAAATACATAGAGTTAAAAATCAAGAACCAAACTTGGGCGTATTTAATCAAAGATGTGATAAGTGCATTAATGAAACTAAATTATTGTTTTGCCAAAAGTGTGGTTTTAAAACTGTAATTTACAAGGGCAGTGTAATCGAAAATTTTTTAAAACATTTAGTAGATATTAGAAAAAATTTAAAAAATTAATAGTGATAGCACATAATGGTCAACCGTTTGACCACCAATTTGTTTTATATTACATACTTCAAAACACCGACAAAACTCCACAATTGATAATGAGACGAACAAAGATAATTCTAATGATACTTGAGAATTTAAAATTTCTTGATTCATTAAACTAATTTCCAATGCCACTCTCGAAATTGCCTAAAGCATTTGATTTACCGACAGTTTTAGAAAAAAGGATATTTCCTTCATTTATTTATCACTATGGAGAATCAAAACTTTACCGGAAAATTTCCGAATATCAAGTATTATAACGCTGATGAAATGAAAGAAGAAGCCCGTAAATTGTTTTTAAAGTGATATGAGAAAGTGGTATGAAGAACATAAGGATGATTACTTTGACCTACAAAGGGAATTGGTTGAATATTGTGTCGGTGACGTACAAATACTAATTAAAGCTTGTTTAAAAGTTAGAGAACTAATGCTGAAAGAGTGCAATGTGTGTTCGTTCCTGGAGGCAACTACAATTGCTTCGGCTTGTAACCTTGTTTCTAGTCGTAATTTCTTTAAATCAGATACTATTGGAATAATACTAAAGCGAAGATATCGAAATTCTGACAATCAGTCCGAAATAGCTATACTTTGGCTGTTATGGGACGAATCTAAACGAAGAATTAACATCTTGCACGCGGCTAAACAAAAAGAAGTGGAAGTTGATGGAGGTAAAATTGATGGATATTGTATGGAAACAGAACATGTGTTCATGGGCATCCTAAATGTTTGAGGTATAACAGAGATCAATCTTTGTACGATGACACCAATTATTCATTAAACAGACGGTATGAAGCAACAGTATCTAAAACAGAAAGATTACGAACACTTGGCTATGAAGTAAATGAAATGTGGGAATGTGAATTTCATTTAGAAGAGAAAAATAATAAAGAAACAGAACAGTTTGTTGATCATCCCCTGCTCGCCAATATTCCATTAAACCCGAGAGATGCCTTCTACGGTGGAAGAATAGGAAACGTTTTTACGTATTATAAGCGCAAGCCCGATGAAAAAATTAAATACATAGATGTGTGCTCCTTATATCCATGGGTGTGGAAGTACGGGAAGTTTCCTATTGGCCATCCAAAACATACATTGGTCATGAAAATTGCACAAAGGTAGATCTTAAAAAGCTCAACGGATTGATTAAATGTAGAATATTACCTCCTCAGAACTTATTTCATCCAGTTTTACCTATTAAGGAAAATAATAAATTAATGTTTACGTTATGTTATGCCTGCAGCAAAACTAAAGAGCATGTTGCGGACTGTAGCCATAATGACAATGAAAGAGCATTATTGGGTACATGGGTGATTGATGAAGTCAGGATATCTCTAGAAAAAGGCTACCGAATTCTTAAAATCTATGAAATATGGAGTTATGAAATAGAACAATACGATACTGTAACATCCAGCGGAGGACTTTTGACGAATATGATGAATAAATTTATAAAAATGAAGCAACAAGCATCCGGATGGCCAATTAATTATCATACCGAGGAAAACAAGTTAAAGTATATTGAAGACTTTTTTGAAAAGGAAGGTGTGAAATTAGATTTTTTGCAGATTGGTAATAATCCTGGGTTAAGATCTTTAGCCAAACTGATACTGAATTCCTTTTGGGGTAAATTTGGTCAACGAGAAAATCAACCTAAAATAAGCATAATTAACAAGACTGAAGAACTTTATTCCATGTTTACTAATCCGGCTGTTATAATTTGGAATGTTTTACCAGTCAATGAAGATACCCTAATAGTAAATTGGGAGCACAGAAATCAAGCCGCAGACTATTTAAAAACTGTTAATATTTGTATTGCAGCTTAACGACCTCGCAAGCGCGCCTCAAATTGTACAACTATCTTTAAATGCTTGGTGAAAGGGTATTGTATTATGACACGGACTCTGTAATTTACGTAAGCCGAGATGGTGAAGTTGAATCGGAAACAGGTCAATTTGTTGGATACATGACCGATGAACTAGAATGCTATGGCGTTGGCAGCTATATTACAGAATTTGTCAGTGGAGGTCCTAAAAGTTATGCTTATAACATCTTTAGCACAAAGGATAATTCAATGCAAACAGTCTGTAAAGTAAAAGGTCTTTGTTTAAATTATAACGCCTCTCAAATTATAAACTTTGGAACCATCAAAAATATGACTTTGCACCCACACGACAGTGAAAACATTCCAGTCCTCTCCTCTTCTATCCGACGGACACAAGAACACTTGATAGTTACCACCGCTGAACTTAAAAACTATCAGCTCAAGTCGGAGAAATGTCCTGCAAGACCATAGTTCTGTTCCATATGGTTTTAAAAGAAAACGACCCGATTAAAAGCCCGGCACTAGTACAATTTTGGAGATGCATGACGCAATCTCATTTGTTGTTGTTGTTTAGGAAAACCAATCAGTCAATAATTAAATAAAACAATAAATCAACTACTACCAGTTTTCTTTATTTATTTCCACTCCCGTCATTTCAGATCGTTTAACTGTACTCAGGGTCAGCAGCCCCGTCGTTTACTTTACCATTCCCAAATTAAAAATTGTTTCCATCACACGCGCATTCTTAAGCTTGTGACAAAAAGCACTGCTCACCGGTAGACTTAATTACTTTCAAGCCAGCGCCTCACTTGCATGTTGCACAAGAACTTTGATTATTTTCAGCCCACAGCTTACCACTAACAGTGAGCGCATCGTGACGTCACTGAATCAAGCTACAAGGTGTGCACATGACTCAAATAATTATCTAACAACATACAATTCACTACTCATTACTCAACATTTGCATATTTAATTACTACTACAAGCACCCGTCATCAATACCATACAATTAACTACTCATTACACGCCTTTTGCAGATTTAATGAACTCACACTAAAACCGGTTTTGGTTCCCAGGCCCAAGTGCCCCATTACCTACTGTCAGCGGTAACCGGTGGAAATATAAAATCAGTGTCTTTTAAAAAAAAAAAACGTGTGTAACAACAATTACAACAAATAAATAAAAATAAAGTTGGATAAAAATTAACGCCTTAAAAACCAAAAAATAAATTTTAATCTAAATTAAATAAATATAATATTTTTTATATATACAAGAAAAATAATAAAATAATACAAAAAAAAAAAAAAAACAGAAAAACAAAGCCCGGGTACCCTTTATACAGGGTACTTAGAGGAAATAATAAACAAGTTTAGAGTTCCATAGTGCTCCAACGAGGGAATTTAGCGAGGCTTCATCCCTTCCTCAATGAGACGATTCCCAGAAGGAAGACTCCTAGAAATCGTCACCCACGACGCGTGACGTAGCATCATCCTCAACAACATCCAGCATCAACCCAACGAATTCATCAGGATAAAACAACAACGAAACGTTCATCCTTAATCTTCAATCACCAAGAAGACGTCGGCCTGCATGCCCGATACATGAAATACCTTTTCCAAATAAATAAGAGTGAACTGGATAAAAAGCAAGTTAGAAAGTTAGTTTTGTTCGTTTTTTTTTTTTTATAATTATGAAAGTTAAATATAAAAAACAAAGTGTTTACAATTATCTTGAATTATTTATTTTTATGAAAACCTGTTCTCCATGAAATCTATATATATTTTTTTCATTCACATTCTCCAATACAAGAAATGGCTTAAATACGTTTTTCTTTCTCTCATATTAAAATAATAAATCAATTACTAGCATTGGAACACACATACGCACGTACTTTGCATATATATGTATATATATATATATACTTATAGAAAAAGAAGGAAAAAGCATATTATAAACAAATATTTAACAATACTGCGGACTTTTCTAAAATAAAGGGTTTACCAATAAGAGGTGTTATTTTAATTAGTCCCCTATTTGGGTAGATGTCCCTTTTGGAGCTGTTACTTTTTTGTGATTTGACAAGTAGAAACAAGACCATTAATAAAAATGGAACGATACACGATTCAACAACGCATTGAAATTATTAAAATTCACTATAAAAATTGTGAAAATGTGGCAGAGACGGTTCGTAAAGCTCGAACATTTCTGGGTCGTCGTGAAGCACCTTGTCGGACCGCAATACTGAAATTGGTAGAAAAATTCGAGCTGTCGGGACAAGTTGTGATGTGAAGAATAAAACCCGTGCACGTCGCTCAAGAACAGCCGAGAATATTGCTGCTGTAGCCGAAAGTGTTGAAGAAAACCCAGGTTTGTCCATTCCTCGTCGTTCTTTGGAATTAGGCATTCCACAAACGTCATTATACCGTATTTTGCATAAAGATTTGGGTCTCAAGGCTTATAAAGTTCAGTTAACACAAGAACTGAAGACGGCCGATCATCAACAACGTCGAGTCTTTGCTAATTGGTTCCTTGAAATACATGAAAATGATCCGAAATTCCATCGAAAACTCATCTTGAGTGATGAGGCCCATTCCCACCTCGATGGCTTCGTTAACAAGCAAAATTGTCACATCTGGGGCTCGGAAAACCCAAGAGTTATTGTTGAAAAGCCTCTCTATCCTCAACGTGTGACTGTTTGGTCCGATTTATGGTCCCGCGGGGTCATTGGACCTTACTTTTTCGAAAATGAGGCTGGAGCAACAGTTACGGTGAATGGATTGCGCTATCGACAGATGATTAATGGTTTTTTATGGCCGGAATTGGATGGTATTGATCTGGACAACGTTTACTTTCAACAAGACGGCGCTACGTGCCATACAAGCAACGAAACCATTGATATTATTGCGTAATTTTTCCTACGGAAAACCTGAAAAAAGGAAAAGTTACAAATTGGAAACGGCATTAAAAGCAAAGACACTTATCTCTGAAATGCGAACGCATCAACCAAAAATTTCCCACGGCGAATTGAACTTCCTCTCTATGACCTTGTCGAGCATCGAAAAAGGTCATGACACAGTCGATGACCTCTCTCTACGAGTCTGACTTGCATGTGCACGGCATCTAAAAAGTTGAAGAAAGAGTTAAATTCTTGTAATTAAAATTTTAAAAGTTGAATTTTATTTGTCAATAGAATCTAGAAATAAATTGTCGATGTAGTTAAAGTGATATTTACTTTGGACTTGTGTATCAAGAACATAAAATAAAAGTTTCACGAAGAACTAAAGATTATTGAATGGAAATAACATTTTTGGAAATAATATAAGGACTGAAATAAACTGGCTGCTTAATTGAAATTTTGTAAGTTTTTTTTTATTTGTTTTTTATTTGCATTTTTTGTAAAATTGCCATTATTGTTTAAAATTCCGCTCTTGTCTATTGGGAGCTATTTATAAGAATTTACGCACAGCATTAAAACTGCCATAAATTATAGAAGTGTTATTATTTAAAACGAAGATAATAAAATAATAAGAGGCAAATTCTATATTTCTTCCTACTGGCAAAAGATATTAGAGATAAGATATGTCAGCTGGCCAGGTATTTTATAAACTCAGCCGAATTTATCGCATGCGATAAAATCTATGCGAGTTAGCGCTGGTAGAAATCTAGCCACGTAAAAGTCTCACATCATCTCACTACCATTTACTCTCATGCCTTGTAACTAGCATGACATAATTATTACAGGCGCCTTACCAACGCATCGTACCACATCGACGCATACGCAATAAAAACAAATAAAACATAACCTACTTAATAACACAATAACAATCACCATTTAAGTTGATAAAATAAAACTTTGGGTACTCACCATAGTTGTCAGGCTTGAATTTACCTAAATTGCTGGCTGATCGTTGTCCAATATCTCCCAATCCCTCGCTGTAGGTTCCAGTCGAGATATTCATTTTCAGGAGCCCTAGCGCTGTACTACACTAACACGAAACACAAACAAGGGCTTTAAGTTTTTCAAACTTCTGCACCTGTATCACGCACTTATCGGAATAAATTTAATTGAAGTCTTTTAACAGACTCACGCACTGCACTACGCGTTGATCAAATTAAATTATCGGCTGCGAAAACTACTCGACCGGCATGCCTACTTAGCTTACTTCAGATAGTAAACATAAAGCTGACAGCCACACACTAAGAGATTGACCTACACTCGTGTATCGTGTGCACATTATACATAGGGTGTGTAGTGGGCACGGGGCACCCACACAGGAATTCGAGCTCGACTGTTTTGCTATTAGGTACAGTCACTTACAACTATCGGCGACTAACAACTTTGAGAGAAATTTGCCGTCCACTTTCTGAGGCTATATTTTTGTCAGACAATTTTTAGTAATAAAAAAACTAAAAAAGGTAACATTGGTGTCAAGTGTGGGGTTCTTTAATTCTTTGAAAAAAGATCCCCTTCTACTATTTTTAGCTCCGCTCGGCTATTATTATTTGAAAATAAGACATATATGCTTTAGAATTGTTTTTGTTTTATTAAATCATGTGGAACCAATTCTCAGCATTGGAAAGGTCATTGTTTGAACCCGCTGAAAGAAACAAACCAGACAAAGTTGTCACTTCTGGAGACCTGAACGGCACTACAGATCTAAGGATGAGTACTTCGACACGAAGTGACTCTTTACTTGTTGCTTTGGGCCAGTAAATGCAACAAATGACTAATCTCATGCAAGATCTGTCTGATAGACTACGCAAAGTAGAAATTTCGCACGAAGAAGCCGTTAGGCATGCCATCAGCGACTTAGCTAATCAGCCTACTCCTGTAACTCCAGATATCCCGAATCAGTCTAGTGCCATACAAGATGTGAATTCAAACGGAAATCAAACTAGAAATGAGGAAGCTATCGCTTCACCTGTAATCAATGATCATATCGATGATTTGCCCTTACAAGGACCAATCTCTTCTATCCTCACCGGACTTGCTCAAAGCTCGCAAGCACGAAACTCTTCGCCTTTCCACCAGCCTACTTCGAATCATTTCCAAAGACCTTCATCTAACGCATGTGATTTCCCTGCTATCGGCACGTCGACTCCTGAGAGAAAGACTTCAGAATCCACTCAGGTACAGAGATCAACAAGAGGTCCTGCTCAGGTGCCGGTGCCTATCCAAGTGCCCTGAAATGAAGCAAATCCATCAGTTATTAAACAGGATAACTATCTTCCTGCCACCGTAGTGCCCTGTAACTGTTCATCACATATAGAACCTGCTCGAATCCATCTCTTTCCGAGAGACTATGATGGAAAAGAACCATGGACTATTTATAGGAGACATTTTGAATCTGTTTCTCGAGCAAATGGATGGTCGTCTGAGCTCAAGGCTCTCTATATAGCACCTTATCTTCGTGGTACAGCGCAGTGTTTCTTTGATACACTACCGCAGCAAATACAGGACAACTTTGACCAGCTCGATGCGGCTATGAATGAGCGGTTTAGTGACGAACGTCAGCTGTCTGTGGCCCATAGTCAATTAAAATGGCGTATTCAAAGAAATAACGATAGTCTGAATGAATTTGCTACTGATGTGCAACGACTAGTCTACCTAGCATTTGGTGATTGCCCAGAACGTGCCAGAAATCGTATAGCTCTGAATCAGTTCCTTGATGGGATCGCAGATCTAGACACACAACGACGCGTACGTGATGCTGATCCACATACACTCGAAGCTGCCTTATCTCAGGCAATAAAAATTGAAGCTAACAGAGATGCTTCCCATCTGAGTCGTCGACATATTAAGGCTGCCAAAGCAGCGATCACGAATCCTCCCAGGCGTCAAGATTCAAGGCCAGGGGGACAAGCTAAGTTCCAGCAGTCGGGAAATGATCGTCGCCTATTCTGAAGGAGCACCAAATAGGCCAAGGAAACAGCTCCAAATACCACTTTTCAGATATTCGAGTTAGAACAGCATGTGATGCTGACTCAAATTATAAAAGTCCACCCACTAGATAATCCTTGGAATATATAAATACACCTCTGAAGCCTGTAGAGAGGAAGATAGCCGGCTGGGTCGAATGGTATAGCTACGATAAGGGTTATGGATTCATCAAACGAATGGACACGGGAGCAGAAGTTTTTGTACACGCGAGTAATATTCTGAAATCCAGACCTGTACTGTTTAAAGATGAACAAGTGGAATTCGATGTAGTACCTACTCAGAAAACACCCAAAGCTGTTAATGTAAAGCGACCTCAAACTGTTTCATCAGCAGCGATTTCTAAATCACCGCAAAGACCTTCAGCAACAATTTTTCAACACAAAGCTCCTAAAAACTCGACATTTTTTGCTCACGAGAACTCACGCGACGAGCAAATAATTAACCAAGCATCTGGTACTAAACACCATACTACGCGGACCAAGTATGCTTCAGAGAGAGTACATACTCAGCCAAACAAGGCGCTTAATAGAAGGACATTCCGATAGCACTAATGTAAGAAGAAGCTCGCCGGTTGACATCCATCCTACCGCAATTAAAAATCGTCGAGATTTAAACTAGAATCCGCTGACTTAAAGGGGCAAAGGTCAGTGGCTCTAGAAGCCCCACGTCCAACCACAATCTTAGTAAATGTAGCCAACGACAGTCACCATTTATGGCTCACTGGCCGCGTTAATGGAGTACAGTGTCGATTAATTATAGATACAGGTGCTACTCAGAGTATCCTGAATCCTCGAATTTTACAAAATTCTGACAGTAAGCCACGCTTACTCGAGACTAATACTTTGATTAAAAGTTTAAGTGGTGAAACCATACCCGTAATTGGCCTCGCTGAAATCCACCTCGAAATTGAAAATTTCTTCACTCGGCACTCCTTTTTTGTGGCAGAAATTTTCGACGACGGTATTCTAGGCATGGACTTTCTCGTAAAATACGAATGTCGTTTAGACCTTAGTCAAGGCCAGATATCTATAGCTGAAGAGATAATTGAGTTGGAGCAGCACATCAAACAACCCATTACAGCATATACTACAAACGACATACAGCTATAGCGTAGTTCAGATTATCTAAAAGGCTAACTACTGCACTCCTGAAAGACGGCGACATCCTCCTCACGCAGTCTGACTCTATACCTACAGGACTGGATGCTGTTTGTACGTTGGGAAAAATTGAGAATGGCAGTATCTTCGTCCGAGTATCTAATACCACTACACAGGCTATCGATATCCCTGCTTCAACTGACATAGCATATGTGGAAAGTAACCCGAAAGTGATATTCTGTGAGTGAACTAGCACTCAGGAGCACTCACCAGAATTTTTAGATCTCTTTGAGAGAAGCTCCGCAGATTTATCTGGGGCTGCCAAAACGCAATTGTGGATGCTATTGAGCAGTAACTGTGAAGTATTCTCACCATCACCAGATGATCTGGGTCGTACCTCGCTCCTACAACATCGAATTGACACGGGAAATGCGATGCCAGTGAAACAGCCACCTCGAAGGATCCCCTTGTCAAAAAGAGCTGAAGCTGAAGTAATTCTCCAGCAGATGATAAATCAAGGAATTGTGCAACCATCTAAAACCCCATGGAGCTCTCCTGTAGTGCTTGTTCGCAAGAAAGATGGATCACTAAGATTCTGTGTGGACTATAGGCGCCTCAACGAAGCCACACGAAAGGGCTCCTATCCCCTGCCAAGGATCGATCTAACTTTAGAAGCATTTGCTGAATCTACCAGGTTTGCAACACTCGACCTGCAATCAGGATATTGGCAGGTAAAGATGCATTCATCTGATCAGGAGAAAACCGCCTTTACTATCGGTAGCGGGCTCTGGGAGTTCAAGGTAATGCCATTTGGACTTACTAACGCTCCTGCTACATTCCAGCGTTTGATGGAACTTGTCCTGGAAGGCATACCTTCTACCATCTGCTTAGTATACCTTGACGATATAATCGTCCATGGTAAAAGTTTTAGTGAGCTCGCCAACAATTTATGCATCGTTTTCGAGAGGCTCCAATCTGCTGGGCTGAAACTATCGCCAACTAAATGCCACCTATGTCGCAGAGAAGTAAAATTTCTTGGACATATTGTATCAGCCGCTGGAATCTCAGCTGATCCTGCAAAAATCAGCACAGTGCAGCAATGGCCAAGACCAAACTACAAAAAGGATGTCCAATCTTTTCTTGGCCTCTGCGCATATTACCGACGATTCATTAAAGATTTTTCAAAGATAGCCAAATCTTTGACAAGACTAACGGAGAAGAATTTTAAATTCAAGTGGGACGAAGACTGCGAAGAGGCGTTCAGTTCTTTAAAACAAAAGCTGAGTACATCTCCCATACTCTCACAGCCTAACGAGGATGGACTCTTTATTGTGGATACTGATGCAAGCCAATTTGCTTGGGGTGCAGTACTATCTCAAGTACAAGAAGGTGAAGAACGAGTAATTGAGTTCTATAGCAAAACATTAAATCGTCAGGAAAAGAACTACTGCGTAACTAGAAAAGAGCTTCTTGCAGTCGTTAAAGCAGTTGCACATTTCCAGCCCTACTTGCTTGGACGTCATTTTTTGCTACGCACCGATCACGCTTCACTACGTTGGCTCATGCAGTTCAAGGAGCCCGAAGGACAGATTGCAAGATGGATTGAACGTTTGCAAGAGTATAACTTCAACATTCAACATCGGCCAGGAAATAAACATGGCAACGCTGACGCTTTAAGCAGAAGACCTCGCTCAGAATTCGATTGTCGATATTGCTCACGCCTGGAAGAGAAACACCTAATCACCATTCGTGTAACTGCAATCCAGCAGGACATTAGTCATTACCAAGAAACTGACCAATATCTCAATGTTGTACGACAATGGCTCAATCAAGGACAAGCACCATCTCGGGAAGATATAATCCCTTTAGATCCAGTCCTTAAGGCCTATTGGACTATGTATTCATCGCTGGTCATGCAGGGTGACACTATATACCGGATCTACACTAATTCGAATGGGACTCACTATCAAATACTACTTCCAGAGTCCTTAAGGGAAGAAGTATTAAAGTTACTACACGACAGCCCTGCAGGGGGTCACTTGGGAGTCAATCGAACCCTGGCTAAAATCAAGGCAAGATATTACTGGATAGGCTGTTCAGATGATGTTCGAAATTGGTGCGAGCGCTGTGACGTCTGCCAACAAAGAAAAGGGCCGAATAGAAAGACGAGAGCTAAACTGCAGCTGTACATCGTTGGTGCTCCGTTTGAACGGTTAGCAGTGGACATACTTGGGCCACTTCCATTAACTACACGTGAAAACAAATACATCATCGTAGTAATGGATTATTTTACTAAATGGCCTGAAGCCATCCCAGTTCCCGATCAAACAGCCGAAAAAGTAGCCGATGCTCTTATTCAACATATTTTCTCTCGCTTCGGAATGCCACTACAACTTCACTCAGACCAGGGCAGGAATTTTGAATCAAATGTCTTCCGAGAAGTCCTGAAAATATTGGGTATAGAGAAGACAAGAACGACAGCATTACATCCACAATCCGATGGCATGGTGGAAAGGTTCAACCGAACGCTACTGAATTACTTAGCGAAATTTGTAGACGATCATCAAAGAGATTGGGACGATTACTTGCCTATGCTATTACTTGCCTATGCTATTACTTTCCTACCGCTCAGCAGTACATGAAAGTACCCGTCAGACACCTTCAATGATGACCTTGGGACGAGAGCTTCGACTACCAGCAGATTTATGCATAGGACAAGCACCTAATACTAACTTGGAAGCATCAGAATACATGGTTAATCTGAGAAACAAATTACAGGAAGTCAAGTGCGCGATAATCTAAAAACTTGCACCAGACGAATGAAGGATAGATATGACCTATCGGCTCGAGCTAACCCACTCATGCAAGATAATAAAGTGTGGCTATATGCTCCAAAAAGGAAAAAAGGCAAATGTCCTAAATTACAGAGGGATTGGAAAGGCCCCTATATAATCACTGAGGTGCTAAGTGACGTGGTGTACAGAATCAGAAAGGACAAATCTCCGAAAACTCTAGTTGTACACAGAAATCGATTAGCTGAATACAAAGAGCCGAACCCGAGGTAAAAATTGAAAATCTTGAAGGAGAAAAGAAGAATTGCTAATATCCAATTGCTAATATAAAAAAGAAAAAAACCACTAAATTAAGATCAATCTATATGATTGATGTGGAAGTAAACTAAAAGAATTTAGTATGCGAATAGTAATTAAGAATTGTGAAACTATGGCTTGAAAAGTATACCTGAAATAGAAAATAGTTTCAAAAAGCTAAAAAAGAAGCGAATAGATAATAATGTTAATTTATGTGAATTGAATTTGAAACATGAAAAACTTATAGTAAAAAATTAACACTAACTAGACTAGTACTTAGAATTAGCTGAAAGAAAATTAAATTAAGCATAATGAATTAAGAAGAAAATCAAACTTAAAGTTATGAAACTTAGAATTAAGATGCTGAAACCAAATGAATTATTTAAAGTTAAACTAAAATTTGAATAATGAAATGGCAATAAGTAATTCTGACTTAGAATCTAGTCCTGGCAATTAAAAAAAAAAAAAAAAAAAATGCATCCTTACTAGGGTGAGTTAGAGGCGCCCTTTAAGTAACCTCTCCGCGTAAGTCATCGAGTCAAAGAGGAGGAAATGCCTTGGGCTCTACTACTACTATGACCATGGCGAAACGGATCTAGATTCTCTAACCGTGACATAGACCAACTTCATGGATAATAAATTCCTAAAACAATAAAATAAAAGTGGCTAACCGTCACCTGGTATCTTTAGATATTTGTATTTTATACTTACTAATTTTGTCTTTCTTTCATATGAGATGTAAACCAGGCGATGACTGCATGACAACGTCCGACTTTCCCGCTGCTGGAAGACGACATCCTTTCCTCTTTGAAAGAAAGGGAGACTATGAGCTGAGGACAGCTCCTTCTTTTACAACGGGGGCAGTGTTGCGTAATTTTTCCTACGGAAAACCTGAAAAAAGGAAAAGTTACAAATGGGAAACAGCATTAAAAGCAAAGACACTTATCTCTGAAATGCGAACGCATCAACCAAAAATTTCCCACGGCGAATTGAACTTCCTCTCTATGACCTTGTCGAGCATCGAAAAAGGTCATGACACAGTCGATGACCTCTCTCTACGAGTCTGACTTGCATGTGCACGGCATCTAAAAAGTTAAAGAAAGAATTAAATTCTTGTAATTAAAATTTTAAAAGTTGAATTTTATTTGTCAATAGAATCTAGAAATAAATTGTCGATGTAGTTAAAGTGATATTTAATTTGGACTTGTGTATCAAGAAAATAAAATAAAAGTTTCACGAAGAACTAAAGATTATTGAATGGAAAGAACATTTTTGGAAATAACATAAGGACTGAAATAAACTGGCTGTTTAATTGAAATTTTGTAAGTTTTTTTTTATTTTTTTTTATTTGCATTTTTTTTACTTTTTTTTGCATGTAAAATTGCCATTATTGTTTAAAATTCCGCTCTTGTCTATTGGGAGCTATTTAAAAGAATTTACGCACAGCATTAAAACTGCCATAAATTATAGAAGTGTTATTATTTAAAACGAAGATAATAAAATAATAAGAGGCAAATTCTATATTTCTTCCTACTGGCAAAAGATATTAGAGATAAGATATATCAGCTGGCCAGGTATTTTATAAACTCAGCCGAATTTATCGCATGCGATAAAATCTATGCGAGTTAACGCTAGTAGATATCTAGCCACGTAAAAGTCTCACATCATCTCACTACCATTTACTCTCATGCCTTGTAACTAGCATGACATAATTATTACAGGGGCCTTACCAACGCATCGTACCACATCGACGCATACGCAATAAAAACAAATAAAACATAACCTACTTAATAAAACAATAACAATCACCATTTAAGTTGATAAAATAAAACTTTGGGTACTCACTATAGTTGTCAGGCTTGAATTTACCTAAATTGCTGGCTGATCGTTGTCCAATATCTCCCAATCCCTCGCTGTAGGTTCCAGTCGAGATATTCATTTTCAGGAGCCCTAGCGCTGTACTACACTAACACGAAACACAAACAAGGGCATTAACTTTTTCAAACTTCTGCACCAGTATCACGCACTTATCGGAATAAATTTAATTGAAGTCTTTTAACAGACTCACGCACTGCACTACGCGTTGATCAAATTAAATTATCGGCTGCGAAAACTACTCGACCGGCATGCCTACTTAGCTTACTTCAGATAGTAAACATAAAGCTGACAGCCACACACTAAGAGATTGACCTACATTCGTGTATCGTGTGCACATTATACATAGGGTGTGTAGTGGGCACGGGGCACCCACACAGGAATTCGAGCTCGACTGTTTTGCTATTAGGTACAGTCACTTACAACAATCGGCGACTAACAACTTTGAGAGAAATTTGCCGTCCACTTTCTGAGGCTATATTTTTGTCAGACAATTTTTAGTAATTAAAAACTAAAAAAGGTAGCAATATTTTACGGGAAAAGTTTCCGGACCGTGTTATCTCTCGAAGAGGTGATCACAATTGGCCACCGAGATCTTGTGACTTAACACCTTGCGACTTCTGCCTTTGGGGCCAGGTGAAAGAGAAGGTTTACGCCAACAGCCCAGCGTCGTTTCAAGACCTCAAAGATGGAATTCGTGAGGCTATCGAGGACATAGGGCAGCCACTTTGCGATTTGGTTATAGAAAATTTCATGAAAAGGATATGGTCCTGTAGGCGTGGTCCTGGTGGTCATTTCGCTGATGTTATTTTCCATTTTTAACGGCATATTTTCCTCTTTATAATGAAATAAAGATCCGGTCATTTATCTCAAAAAATGGCATTTTTCTTTGAATATCAAAATAACACCTCTTATTGGAAAAGCCTTTATATTGAGAAATAATTTCTTTTGAAACACTGTCATTCTTTACGGAATTTTTTAAAAGACTTTAGTCCAATAACGTAATATTAATAATTACTGATCACATATATATATATTTAATAAAATACAGTTTCTAATTTTCGTGTGTTGTATCTGACGCAAGAATATTAATTCCCAATTTCAATGGAAATCCGAAAGATCTCCACAAACTCATTTCAAGCTGTGATGATACATACGCAAAAGCAACGCCAACAAATGAAAGAAACTCCCTACTTAGATTGATAAGGAGTAAACTATCCGCAGAGGCGTACGATGTTTTCAGGTACAATCAAGTTGAAGACTGGCCTACTCTAAACTCAATTCTACAACAAACTTTCGAGGAAAAAATTCCAAGATCTACCCTGCAGTCTCAGTTATATAACTGCAAGCAAATAATAGGAGAAAATGTTAAAGCCTTCCTACAGAGACTTAACATAAGCCTATCCAAATTAAATGAAGCAACATATTCATATACAAGTGATAGAGCTCTTTTAAAGTCTGTTTTAAAAGATAACTAGTATCAAGCAGTGAGAGCTATCGAGGATGGGCTAATAAATGCCCAACTCCAAACTTTTGCCAAAGTGCATTCCGATAAATATTTTTCTTCATTAAATTCACATATATTGGAACATACATCATGCTTAGAGCAGAAACAACTCGGCCTCCAAGCACATAACAAGGTAAATCAAACTCCATTTGCGCAAACAATAAATTCAAGTCTTCGCTCCTTTAAATGTAATAGGCATGCTGCAACAAGTTGCCCACTCATACAACGCTCCACGCAAAATTTCAACGCAGTACCAAAACTAAACTGGCAATAACAACATCCTCCGGATCCCAATAAGATTATATCTTCGCCAGAAGCCCCTTCATATCGATATTGCCATCGCATGGGGCATTCCATTAAAGAATGCCGCACAAGAGTGACAAATAATTCACGACTTAACAGAAATCACGGAAATCGAAACGAGTTCAAAAGAATAAGTGCAATCCTACCATCAAGCACGACTAACAAACAGCCACAGAACAGGAACTGGCAGCAGCCAGCAATCCAAGAAAGTCGAACTCCACCGCCGAGATATAATAATGCGAATTGCTCGGCAAGATCACCTTCTCCAAATAGGAACAATAATCGAACTTCACCGGCATTTTGGCAGGGAAGCTGGCTGCAGTGGGGTTCAATTTCGTCAACCCCTCGCATATACAAACGACAGCGCAAGTTCATCGAAAGACCGAGGCAATATCGACACAGGCACCAATAAATTAATTCGTATCCCCGTCCAAATTAATAAAAATTCACTAACGCTTTCAGTCAACATCTGCTCTGTAATGATCAGCCTAATTAAACTCCATCCATTGCAGCCAGACAGCATCTGCTACAGAGATGCTGTCTGAAATATTATTTACAGAGTCCACTTCTTCAGAAGCACTCATTTTTGCTAACTTAAACTTGAATTCTGAACAAAATAATTCCATCCTATAACACCCATTTCAAATAAGGGAAAATAACTGCATCCTCTCATACGATGGCCTGCTTAGTCCTCAATTTTAGCTCGATACAATGCTAGTATCAATTATAAAAATAAATACATTTCTTTAGAAATAAACGATTCAAATGAAACTCATCCGTATGACCACTATTACTCCGATTATCCATATGTTTATTTGAAAAGCACAGATCCAGAAAAAAGGTCTCAAACTAAAAGTTTACTATATACGGAGACAATATTCTCCAATAAAAAAAACATAAAACGACGTAAATCGATTTCCAGCCAATGTTTCACAAGAAGTGAAGCGAGAAAATAATAAAAATCTATGTCCATCGACAGTTCCCAACAGAGCGGAACTAACTAATGGAAATAAAACTCCATCCATAGCTTCACAAGAAATGAAGCAAAAACATAAAAGCATACCTCCATCTTCAGCTGCACAAAAGGCTAAATCCAATAAAATTGTATCCCCTTCATCAATAGATTCACAAAGACCGAAACGGTATGGCAAAATTCCTAATCCTCAATACAAACGAGGAGTACGCCGATCTGAGCCCTTACGTGGTGAACCCAGTTTACCAAGTCTTGGACGACTGTGTGGTCATATCCACAGACTCTGAAAGGGATCCAATTAAGGGCAGAATAATGAAACTGCAAAACCTTATCAAATTGGATCACTGCAATTCAGAGGAATCTGATAGTATTCGCAACATCTGTAATCAATTGAATGCTCTTTTCTATCTCGAAGGGGATTTCCTTCCATATACAGATGCGACTACCCACAAAATCGAGACACTCCAAGACAAACCGCCCATCTATACCAAGCCTTACCAAGCCGAACTGAAATGAATAGGCAAATAGAGAAATGCTTGAGTCAGACATCATCAAACCTTCACTGTTCGAACCAAATCGGTTCGAATATCTTTTTGTTTTTATCGATTACTATTAAAAGGAAAACATCCTGAAACAAAGCATCAAATTTTAGGAAAATTAAATCTAATTTGATTACTCTTAATAAAAAAACAGGTACACAACATAACAAAGCCATGTATTTGTCATCTACATAACAGTTTGCACAAATACAATACAACAATATAGCCTCATTAAGCAGATCAAATTAAAATTCTTTTCATATGATTGAAGCAATTAGATTCGTGCTAAAAACAATTGCTGAAAAAGGTACATATGCAAAAATGCCATGCTAAAATTGAGTTCTTAAAGCAAAACAAATTCAATCTAATTACAAATTTTCCCAAAAATATCTAACCAAAGCATGTGTTGTCATGTAGCATACAATGCATGGCACAAATACAATCAGATCAAGTAGATCAATTTTCAACACTATCATCATTATATGTACTATCGAACGGGAATTTCTTCTCTACGCGATAGAGATAATATTTTTTGCAAATATACAGAATTCAATTTAACACAGCAGCATGGATTGCTTTAAATTTCTTGTTACTATGCATTTTTGTTCGTTGCTATGCATATTTTATCTCTAGTACCGTAAAATTACAGACGCACGGCCAATTCTTGTGATCATGCGCCTCTGCTACTCCATCATTGGTGTCGTGTGTAAGCAAGGGCTATATAAACAGCAATTTAACTTGACTCGATCTCTTTTTCAGTTTGGCAGTGCAGTGAGTAACTTGATAATTTTTTAGTGGTATTTCCTAGTGTTGTGAATTTTTATTAACAGTCTAACACTTTGTTTGGTTGACAATTGAAATAAATTTTTCTTATTCTGGGTTGCGACTAGATTAGGAGATTTATTTGAATAGCGACTAAAGCAAAGATCCTTATTACGGGTAACGACTGTAATAAGAAATTTTACTAATAAAACACTTTATTGTGGGTAACGACTACAATAAAGATTCTTGTTACGGGTAACGACTCTATCAAGACAATTACTAATAAAACACTTTATTGTGGGTAACGACTACAATAAAGACTTTATTGTGGGTAGCGACTACAATAAAGATTCTTATTACGGGTAACGACGGTAATAAGAAATTTACTAACACTAAACACTTTATTGTGGGT
Organism: Dioctria rufipes; assembly: GCA_963924295.1. NCBI lineage: Eukaryota > Metazoa > Arthropoda > Insecta > Diptera > Asilidae > Dioctria > Dioctria rufipes. The sequence continues at coordinate 143,985,004 of OZ002744.1, read as the reverse complement.
AACGACTACAATAAAGATTCTTGTTACGGGTAACGACTGTAACAAGAAAATTACTAATAAAACACTTTATTGTGGGTAACGACTACAATAAAGACTTTATTGTGGGTAACGACTACAATAAAGATTCTTGTTACGGGTAACGACTGTAACAAGAAAATTACTAATAAAACACTTTATTGTGGGTAACGACTACAATAAAGATTCTTGTTACGGGTAACGACTGTAACAAGAAAATTACTAATAAAACACTTTATTGTGGGGAACGACTGCAATAAAGATTCTCTGTGGGTTTCGACTGCAGTAAGAATTACTCACCTCACTTTATTCTGGGTATCGACCAGAATAAAGAATATCCCAATCCCAACCTCAGTAAAAATTATTAAAATCAAGTTAATCAACTGACAAACATAGATCAGATGAGTACAAGTTATTTGCAACAAAATTACTACATTTATTATATATTTTATATTTCGCATTTATTGAATATTGATAAATTAAACTATTTGTATCTAAGATTTATTGAGCATTAAAGCTCTAGTTTCACAGTGAAGTGTAGAATTTGTAGATAAACGAATACAACATTTAATGGTCCTTCGAGCCGGATCTAAAGTCTAGTGGTATATATTCCAAGTTTTTCAAACATGACTACACTTCAAAAACTTTTCGCTAACCAAACCACCTCTGCAATAATATTTGAAAAATCGTTCAACAACTACAACAAGACTGATGTAGAAGAACGAACGAAAGGACTCATTTCTGAGCGGTTAAGCGCCCTAAGCGAAATTTGGTCCGATTATAAGAATACACATTATGCAATTGTCCAAGCCACTCAGGCTTTAGAGGACGGCGAGCTTCAAAAATACGATTATTTCACAAACGATCACTTCTCAAGTGCGGAAAATACATACTACACGTTTCGAGGTATTCTCAGAGATGCATTAGATGCATTCGAAACAAAAGTAGACTCAAAGCCAAGCACGGATAATGAATCTTCTTCGTTTCTGAGATTGCCTAGCATCACAATACCAAAATTCTCAGGGTCATATGAATCATGGAGGTCGTTTCACGATCTATTTCATTCCTTGGTTCATACAAATTCTGCACTATCACCAGTCCAGAAACTTCATTACTTGAAATCAAGTGTTTCTGGAGAAGCAGAACACTTATTGCGTCAACTTCCTATAACTAACTCGAGTTATGACAGAGCATGGAAGATATTGCTTAACAGGTACGACAACAAGCGAGTGTTAATTAATGCTCAGCTAAAAATCCTATTCAATTTACCTAAAGCAACACAAGAGTCAGCCAGGGCTATAAAAACAGTGCTGGACAAATCTTCCGAATGTATATACGAACTCGAAGCATTAGAAGTCCCCACTAAACACTGGGATACAATCTTGATTTATATGCTAGTGCAGTGCTTGCCAGCAGAAACTCATCGCTTATGGGAACAAGAGGTAAACAGTGCAGATGGACTGCCTACCCTTGAATCTTTGAAGACGTTTCTAGAAACAAGGTTTAGAACTCTCGAAGCAATCTCAGACGCAAAACCAAATTCAACCAATAAATCAGCTCAAATACCAAGAGCATCAACTCACTTTACATCATCTGGTTACAGATGCATAATGTGTAAAGAGCAGCATCGATTATTCAAATGCCCCAAATTTATTAAATTGGACGTTGATTCAAAATTCAAAATTGTCACGTCAAATCGATTGTGCATCAACTGCCTTTCAAAAAGCCACAATACAAAATATTGCGCTAGCAAGTTTACGTGCCAGCGATGTGGAAGGAAACATCATTCCTTACTACATAGGAATATCACAAATCCACAGGGTTCACCTAAGCAATCAGACAACCCACAACTACAAGTACAACCTTGTAATTCGCCTTCCACAGCCAAGGGATCAATTCAAACGCTTCACGCGAATCAAACAATGCGAACTACACAAGCCTTGCTTGCCACAGCATCGCTTAAAGTTCCATCAAAAAAGGGCACCCTGTTCACTTTACGAGCTTTAATTGACTCAGGCTCTCAAGTCACGTTCATAACAAAGGCTGCTGCACGCAAGCTGTAATTGGCCACTATGAACACATCGATGCAAATTACTGGCTTAGGAAAGTCAGAAACTATGAGTGTTAGCAAACAAGCATCAGTAAACATTCACTGTTATTCAAATTCGAATAAGATAACCACGATAAATGCCCTTATCGTGAACACCATCACGGACATACTGCCTCCGTCCACCATTCCAAGCAAGTAATGGAGCCACGTACATGGCCTGCAACTAGCAGATCCACTCTTTTTCAAGCCAGGAAAAGTCGACCTGCTTTTAGGAGCAGATGTTTATGGAGAAATCCTTTTAGAAGGGTTGCGAAAAGGCCCTCCAGGTACACCTATAGCACAAAACAGCACCTTAGGTTGGATCCTTTTCGGCAATTTAAAAGACACTCACACAATTTCCACAGCGTCAACCTTAACAGTCAATGCTCATTACGAGGAAGAGTCTTCTCTCGATAAACTTCTGCGGCAGTTCTGGGAAACCGAAGAAGTTGCCCCAGGAAGACAACTGTCTAAGGCAGACCGCGATTGTGAAGAGCTTTATCAAAAAACTCATCAACGAAATGCAACGGGCCGTTACGAAGTCCGCTTGCCCTTTATTAATGAAAGTCCCAGCTTATTTGACTCTCGTGGCATGGCTCTACGAAGATTTTATTGTCTAGACACAAATTGCAACAAAATCTTGAGCTTAGTCAGGAATACAAGGCTTGCATTAACGAATATAAATCATTAGGGCACATGATATTGGCTGATAAAGAAGCCAGTTGTGATAAATGTTATTATCTTCCTCACCACGCCGTCATCAAGGATAGCACTACGACCAAGGTTCGAGTCGTCTTTGATGCCTCGGCTAAATCCACTAATCGGAAAAGTTTAAACGAACAGTTGCATACGGGTCCAGTACTGCAATCTGAGCTTTTCTCAACATTGCTTCTATGGCGAAAATATAAATACGCTATGTCAGCCGACATAGAGAAAATGTACCGAATGATTAACATTCAACCCCCAGATCAAAATTTTCAACGAATAGTCTGGAGAAATAGTCCCAGCGAAAGCATCAGAGACTATAAATTAACCACGGTCACATTTGGCACAACGCCAGCTCCATATTTAGCCATCAAGACCCTTCACCAATTAGCAATTGATGAAGCCGCAAAATATCCTATAGCTGCCAAAATTATACCGCGTGATTTTTATGTTGATGATCTGCTCACTGGAGCAGATTCCATCAATGAAGCCTTGGAAATACAAGCGCAGATGATTAACATTCTGTCGTCAGCAGGCTTTAACCTAAGGAAATGGGTAAGCAATTCATCGGATCTCCTATCAAGCATTCCGGAAGAACATAGGGACGTACAACTTCCATTACGGTTAGCAAGTGATGAATCTGTAAAAATCCTGGGAATACATTGGCACCCAGGAACTGACCATTTCACTTTGCAATATAAACAATTCGCAGATCGCAGTTCTACAAAGCGTTCTGTGTTGTCAGAAATTGCTACACTTTTTGATCCACTAGGTTGGATATCTCCGATCATAGTTACAGCCAATATTCTGATGCAAACCTTATGGCTTTCGGGATGCTCATGGGACGACCCGATACCTTCACGTATCGACATGCACTTACGACAATTTAAAGAAAAGCTATTTCACATTAGCTCAATCCATATACCACGGTGGATATTCACCACTAGTGATTTATCAATGTGCCAGATACACGGATTTTCCGACGATTCCAATCACGCGTATTCGGCGGCTGTATATATGGTATCAGGGCTATCGATCAAGAAGGAAACGTGCATATTAATTTACTTATTGCAAAATCCAAAATAGCACCTGTTAAACCTATCACGCTTCCTCGCCTCGAGTTATGTGGCGCAGTACTTTTAGTTCGACTCATTGATCGAATTAAAACCGATTTAAATCTTATTAAGATCCCCACATTCGCTTGGACAGATTCCTCTATTGTTCTATCGTGGATACGCAATCATCCGAACAAGTACAAAACTTTCGTTTCAAATAGGATTGCAGAAATTCAAAATTTAACTGATATACAGTCATGGCATCACGTGCGTTCTAATGAGAATCCTGCCGACTGCAACTCCAGGGGAATTGAACCTGCTTCACTTAATTCCCACCAATTGTGGTGGCATCTACAACGTTTGTTAAGAAATGGTCACATAAATATATTGAAGGCTTGAAATAAATGACGCTGTGAAACTAAAACATCTTTTATTACACAAACCGAACATTTTAGGTTAACCAGTTGCAATTCGCTCATGTCTTTCCTCTTTTTTTGTTGTTTGTGTGAATAAGTTTTTCTTATTAAAACTTCAGTGCATACAAATCCCTCCATTTTTATCATCTGTACATATATTAACATAATTTACATGAGACTATTTGAAAGACATTACAGCCTTTCAACGGGGGGCAGTAAGTTCGAACCAAATCGGTTCGAATATCTTTTTGTTTTTATCGATTACTATTAAAAGGAAAACATCCTGAAACAAAGCATCAAATTTTAGGAAAATTAAATCTAATTTGATTACTCTTAATAAAAAAACAGGTACACAACCTAACAAAGCCATGTATTTGTCATCTACATAACAGTTTGCACAAATACAATACAACAATATAGCCTCATTAAGCAGATCAAATTAAAATTCTTTTCATATGATTGAAGCAATTAGATTCGTGCTAAAAACAATTGCTGAAAAAGGAACATATGCAAAAATGCCATGCTAAAATTGAGTTCTTAAAGCAAAACAAATTCAATCTAATTACAAATTTTCCCAAAAATATCTAACCAAAGCATGTGTTGTCATGTAGCATACAATGCATGGCACAAATACAATCAGATCAAGTAGATCAATTTTCAACACTATCATCATTATATGTACTATCGAACGGGAATTTCTTCTCTACGCGATAGAGATAATATTTTTTGCAAATATACAGAATTCAATTTAACACAGCAGCATGGGTTGCTTTAAATTTCTTGTTACTATGCATTTTTGTTCGTTGCTATGCATATTTTATCTCTAGTACCGTAAAATTACAGACGCACGGCCAATTCTTGTGATCATGCGCCTCTGCTACTCCATCATTGGTGTCGTGTGTAAGCAAGGGCTATATAAACAGCAATTTAACTTGACTCGATCTCTTTTTCAGTTTGGCAGTGCAGTGAGTAACTTGATAATTTTTTAGTGGTATTTCCTAGTGTTGTGAATTTTTATTAACAGTCTAACACTTTGTTTGGTTGACAATTGAAATAAATTTTTCTTATTCTGGGTTGCGACTAGATTAGGAGATTTATTTGAATAGCGACTAAAGCAAAGATCCTTATTACGGGTAACGACTGTAATAAGAAATTTTACTAATAAAACACTTTATTGTGGGTAACGACTACAATAAAGATTCTTGTTACGGGTAACGACTGTATCAAGACAATTACTAACAAAACACTTTATTGTGGGTAACGACTACAATAAAGACTTTATTGTGGGTAGCGACTACAATAAAGATTCTTATTACGGGTAACGACTGTAATAAGAAATTTACTAACACTAAACACTTTATTGTGGGTAACGACTACAATAAAGATTCTTGTTACGGGTAACGACTGTAACAAGAAAAGTACTAATAAAACACTTTATTGTGGGTAACGACTACAATAAAGACTTTATTGTGGGTAACGACTACAATAAAGATTCTTGATACGGGTAACGACTGTAACAAGAAAATTACTAATAAAACACTTTATTGTGGGTAACGACTACAATAAAGACTTTATTGTCGGTAACGACTACAATAAAGATTCTTGTTACGGGTAACGACTGTAACAAGAAAATTACTAATAAAACACTTTATTGTGGGTAATGACTACAATAAAGACTTTATTGTGGGTAACGACTACAATAAAGATTCTTGTTACGGGTAACGACTGTAACAAGAAAATTACTAATAAAACACTTTATTGTGGGGAACGACTGCAATAAAGATTCTCTGTGGGTTTCGACTGCAGTAAGAATTACTCACCTCACTTTATTCTGGGTATCGACCAGAATAAAGAATATCCCAATCCCAACCTCAGTAAAAATTATTAAAATCAAGTTAATCAACTGCCAAACATAGATCAGGTGAGTACAAGTTATTTGCAACAAAATTACTACATTTATTATATATTTTATATTTCTCATTTATTGAATATTGATAAATTAAACTATTTGTATCTAAGATTTATTGAGCATTAAAGCTCTAGTTTAACAGTGAAGTGTAGAATTTGTAGATAAACGAATACAACCACTAAATTTATACCAGTGGCATCAATTTTATCACATTACACATTCTTTGTATGTACGCTCTGAATACGGGCAGTACATTCACATAGTCCCTGGAATTCTCACTTCTCCTGGTTCCTAAAAAACCAGATGAGAATGGAAACGACATATCTAGTGGCGTTGCGTACCCACTACCTAATATCACTGATGTACTAGACCGGTTCGAAATATTTTACCATACTCGACTTGGCCAGTGGATTTCAACAGATAAATATGGACTGCAAGGACAGGTAGAAAACTACCTATAGCACACCCTGTGGCCACTACGAATACAATCGTATGCCATTTGGTTTAAAAGGAGCCCCTGCAACCTTTAAATGAGCCATGAGTAATGTTCAATTTGGCCTACAGGGCATCTTTGCTTCGTATACATGGGCGATATCGTAGTCAATGGATACAAACTCAGAGATCATAATACAAGACTCACAGCAGTATTTGACCGTCTCCGCAATTTCAATTTGAAACTCCAACCCGACAAGTGCCATTTCCTTGGAAAAGAAATTATGTATTTAGGGCACATAATTACAGAAAATGGAGTCAAACCAGACCCTGCAAAAAAAATCAATTCAGTCCTATCCCAGGCCAAAGAAGGAAAAAGATATTAAGACTTTCCTTGGTTTCGTCGGCTATTATCGCCGCTTCATTCCAAATTTTTCAAAGATTGCAAAACCACTTACAAATCTTTTGAAAAAGCCACGCTTTTCAAGTTTGACGCAATTTGCGATGAAGCATATAGCGAATTGAGTAATAAATTAATTTCAGCACCGATCCTGTCTTATCCCAATTTCGACAAAGAAGTTTTGGTCACCTCCGATGTCAGTGACTACTCCATCGGAGCTGTTCTTTTACAAGTCGATGACCAAGGAGATCATCCAATCGCCTATGTGAGTCGAGTTCTCAATGGTGCGGAGACTCGTTACTCATCAATTGAAAAAGAGCTTTTAGCCATCATTTTCGCAGTTGAGTAATTCAGACCATACGTTTATGGTAGACAGTTTACAATTATAACTGACCATAAACCATGTATGTCATGTATCTGAAAGACCGCTGCTCAAGACTGATGAAATCGAGAATACGTCTGGAGGAATATGACTAAAAATAGTCCATAAATCAGTTAAGCTCAACACAAATGCAGGCGCACTCAGTAGAGCTATTCCAAATAGTACCGAAAATTTCGCTGAACCTACCACCTGCGTAAATGTGGTAACAAGGAATCAAGCTAGAGCTCAGGCGAAGCACAAGATTTATTACCTCAAATCCAACTCCATCACTAGTAAACAATTCCTCAGTCATAATAACTGAGACAAATTTCCCATTATTATTAACCACAAATGAGAATCCTAAATTTTTCATCTTGCCAATTCAAGAAATTGAACTTCAGAGAGTGTTGGATCCAAAACTAAAACTTTCAGATATATTCCCACTTTTAGCAAATGAACTGAACTTCTTCAAGAAGAAAGACTCCATCATAATCATATCAAAAATTAATCTACTTTTTCGATCTCAAAGAGATAGATCAAACCTCGAAAAGATTTTAACTTAAATCTGCTCATACACAGAAGCATATCAGTTAAAACAAATAAATATCTCCTTCTCTATATTAGATCCACAGAATCTAAAATTTTTAAAAATTCTTTTACCAAGGTGTTCGCTAATCAACAAATTAACATAAAGCTCCATCAAGATGCAATAAAATATTTATCTAATAGAGATGACATCGAACAAGTTTTGAAGGATTTTCTTTCACTACCGACGGGAGGCCATCAAGGCGTTTCTCGTACAATTAAAAGAATCAAAAAGCAATAATACTATCCTGGCATCTCAGACGACGTGGTCAAATATGTAAGGAAATGTTAGCTTTGTCAGGTGAACCAAGTATCCAGAAACCACAAAATTTCTATGAAAATCTCGAGCATTAGCCCCAAGCCTTTCGAAAGAATGCACCTAGATGTTGTACGATCTCTCCCAATATCTCATTCTGGAAAAAAATACATCCTTGTATTTCAAGACGACCTTCCAACATTTTCTGAGGCTATTACTATAGTCGACTCCGAGCCTAAAACATTAGCGGAAGCCTTCACGACAAACAATAGCTTGTCGACATGGTATTCCAGAAGGTATCCTCACAGATCAAGGTGCTAACCTCATAAGTGGAATTTTCGCCGAGATACCTAAGTTGCTGAGAATTGAAAGGCTCAAACCTACTCCATATCACCCTGAAACAATTGATGCATTCGCGAGAAGCCACAAGACCTTAGCAGAATATCTCCGATCTTATGTAGCAAAAGATCCACAGGACTGGGATACATGGCTTTTTAGCCCACCGCTTATCTCTAGCAGCGAGCGCAGCGTGACGTCACCGAACTCAGCTACCAGTTGTGCACCTGACTCAAATAATTATCTAACAACATACAATTAACGACTCATTACTCAACATTTGCATATTTAATTACTGCTAACAATCAGCCGTCATCAATAACATACAATTAACTACTCATTACACGCCTTTTGCATATTTAATGAACTCACACCAAAACCGGTTTTGGTTCCCAGGCCCAAGTGCCCCATTACCTACTGCTGACAGCAAAATGTTTTGTGCTAGGTGGGCCGTGCTCCGGACTGAGTGCACACAGCTCTTGTAGAACAAAAAAAAACAATAGAAGAGGAAACTTCGTTTTCAGATCTATTAGTTTATTTTAAAACTTTTAATTTGTGTTTTTTTTTATACAGATGTTTTTATTTGAAGAAATTTCGCTTTTTGGAATTTATTTCTAACACAAAGCAATGTTTGTCTTTTAGAATTTGTTTCTAACACGAAAATTTCTATCTTTTAGAAGTTGTTTTCTAACACTGAAAACCTTTATCTTTATTTCTAACACAAACAATCTTGGTCTATTAAAATTTACTTGATTTGCTGTTTCAATTCCCGTATATCACTTGGCGGATTTCAAAAAACGACTCCCCGAGGTTTGGGAAGATTGCACCCAGGTATCTTGTAAAAGATTTTTTATATTTTTATTCCTTTCTCACTACATTAAAAATCGTATGCAGAAAAGTTTTAATGCAAGCTATATGCGTCAATGACAACTGTAATCCGATATGTACTTGTGCGCCCGTCTTGAAACATTAATTTTAAGAGGGCGCGAATAATTCTGATAATTGTATGTATGTATGTACGTTCAGTTAGACTGGAGGAAGTAAGTAATGTATGTATGTACAGTGTACATATGGACAAAAATAGTAAGAAGACACTGCATGTCGGTAAGTATGCATACCGTGTGAGGAGAATGTGTGTCTGATAACAAAATGCAATTTATGCTAAATTGCATTTTGCTGCGACATGCAAATACAAATGAAAAATTTAAATGAAAATTGAAATTTAAATGATTTTCCGTTTACAGGGGCGAAATTGCAATACATCAATATATTGTATAGGACAATATATTGATGTATTGACTCTGTTATACAGGATGATTCAGATTGGTATACCTTCCGGTATACCACGCGATTCCTTGAGGTAAGTTGATCAAAAAATTGTTCCACATACCCCCCCTTACATACCTTCCTTGAGAAGTTGTGGCCAGTTGAAGATATTCGTGAACCCTGATGGGAATAAATGAGTATAACTTTTGAATCACACTATATATTTTGGTTATTGTAGGCTTATTAAATAGCCAAGTATAGTAGCTGCCGAAAAGTGTATTACTATGTATTTTTTAATTACGCGTCTTTAAAATATTCCCAAATATTTCCAAAATTTTGATTTTTTTACACACAAAAATTTGATAAATACAGTTATTTATTTCAAAAACTTTTGTGTGTAAAGAAATCAATGTTTTGGAAATATTTCAGAATAATTTAAAGATGCTTAATTAAAAAATACATAGTAATACACTTTTCAACAGCTACTATTCTTGGCTATTTAGTAAGGTGACAATAACCAAAATCTATAATTTGGTTCAAAAGTTATACTCATTTATTCCCATCAGGGTTCACGAATATCTTCAACTGGCCACAACTCCACAAGGAAGGTATCTAAGGGGGGGTATGTGGAACAACTTTGTGATTAACTTACCTCAAGGAATCGCGTGGTATACCGGAAGGTATCTTGATCTGAATCACCCTGTATATTTGGGGTAATCCTATCAATGTAAGTATATCTATACTGATGTTGACTCACCACAAACAAGACAGGTATCCAAATGATGAAAAGTCACAAGTTTCTTCGTCAATACACTTTTTATTTGGTAAAAACTTTTCTTTCCTTAATCATAACTTCACACTTTTTATTTGGTAAAAAACTTTTCTTTCCTTGAAAATAACTTCACACTTTTTATTTGGTAAAAAACTTTTCTTTCCTTAAAGATAACTACACACTTTTTTTTTTGGTAGAAACCTTTCTTTAAAATCACCTTTACCGATCCGAGCCAAGCGCCAAAATCCACTCTCAAAAACCGACTGTGTCGAGACTTAGATTTTTCAATCTCAAGTCTAGTTGTTCAGGATAGGAAAGTGGTTAATTAGCATTCCTATCCTGAGAAAATTATTTACCGCTGGGCATGTTTAAACATGCCCAGATTTATCGCGACGGACGATGGTTGAAATGAAATTTGATATTTTCATAAATATCAAACAATCGTCTTGCTATCTTGCCTACATTGTTGCGCCCACAATATATGAAGTTCGCGACAATTTGCTGATAAGAGCTTTTTCGGTGAAGACTTGATCGTTTCAGTCTTCACCCACGTAAAATTTCATGCGCCCGATATGTAGGTATGTATATATGTATATACATATCGTATTAACGACAAATATTTCTGAAGTTAAGATTTGTCGTGGGGCTTTTTTTCTTTTATTGAAACGAGTTGGGGTGTAACTTAAAACTTTTATTTTTCCTAAGTCGTTTTGTGGGAATATTTTGATTATTTCATGCAAAGAAATGTGAAGAAATTGCTGATGGCAATTTTTCGTTTTGCAAAGAGATAAGCTGACCATGTTTTAAGCATGATTAGCTGATTTCTACATTTGAATTACCGCTTTCAGGTAATTTTGGCATGTAACAATCCTTCCCCCTGCGAAAAAGCGGATTATTCTTTGAAGAGGAATTATTCTCAGGGGAAGTTGTTGTTGGGGCTTTTTCGGTGGTTCGGCTATTGGTCGGTTTGGCACAGGTTTCGGCTTTTACATATTTTCTCATTTCTATTTAAAAACATTTTCTTTGTTATCTTCCTAATTTCTACAATTGTTCTTAAATATACATTCTTATTATTACCTTTTTGTTACCTTTGTATATTTGTTACGTTCTAAAGTTAGTGGTTATTTAATTTTAATTTTGATTAATAAGAATAATATTTATATTTTTATATTTATTATTTTTAATTATTATTTATTATTACTAAACTGATTTATTATAGGTTAATAGAAACCACTTACATTTATTTTTTTCTGTATTCTAGTACCAGTGAGAATGCTTATGACCATTTGAAGTGGTGACACTACCACTTGCACTCTCCTTTTGAGAGGGGTAGATTCGATCAGTTTGGTTTGTTTTATTTGCTCGATTTGTTTGATTTGTTCCTCCGCCTCTGGGGTCTTTTCAGTTGTGCGTGGTCGATAGTTCTTCGCGAATGGGGCTAGCCATTTGGCGACCAGGTACAGTACCATACATGTGATGACAACACCAGTTAAGGATACTGATGTTGCAGCTAGTACATGTGTAGGGTTGTGACTGATATATGGCACTATTGTTTTTTTCATTTTTCGTCCAGTTCTTTTAATGAGAGGGTACCTTCTATTTGATAAGTAGGTCTTTGGTAGATATTAGCGCTCTGAATTGACACTGAGGCTCTTCCTTTAATGGATTAAAGAGCAGCTTCACTACGCAAACTTTGGACAATGTATCCTTTGTTATGGGAATGCCTAGCTAAGCGATGCAGGTGTCCTCCTTGGAGTATTGAGTGAACTTTTTGAAGATTTTAAGATCTTGTCTTTTTAATAATAATATGTCTTTGTCTGTACCAGGTGTGCTACGTGCGAGTACTGTATTTAGGGTACCAATGATTGTTTTTTATTAATGTGTATGGGAAAACTATGTACTCTATACAACTTCATTTGTGGTAGATTAAAAATCGGAAGTTGTATTCTAATGGCTAAATTATCGTGGACTAATCGTGCCTTTGTTTCTGCTGTCTGATATAACAGGGAGAGACACTTTTGTGCATCTGGGCAAGTAGCGTGAGACTTCTGGTATATCTCTAATAGACTTTTGGGAGACGCCACTACCGGATGCAATTGGTGATTTTTACTGGAGATTATTATGTCGAGTAAGGCTTGCTGCCTGTACTCAATCTCGACAATTTGTAAGGTCAGGCTTTAAATTATTTCCTGCCTTAATTGTTTCATTAGTAAATCATCAGTGATATTTTGCATTTTATTAACCTGGAGATTTATTTGACGTTGTCTTTCCTGAAGACTTGTCAACGGCTTTTGGATTTGTTGTAGCGTAGTTTTGACTACACTGATCGGCTGTCTTTCCACGTCGGCTAGTGCTTCGGTGTTTGTTTTGACCTCCTCGGGTCGACTATATACCTCCTGTTCGTTAGTGTTGTCCATGATCCAGAATAGGTAGTGCATTGAATTTCCTATTCTATCGAAGATATATCTTGTTGATCTTGGTTTTGGGACCACTTCTCAAATGATACTTGTTCTCCCCTTGATATTTGCCAAGAGTGAATGGACGTGTTTTTGTTGAACCAGGCATAGGTCATCCGTTTGAGAGCGGTTTAAGCATAATCTATACACTAGGTGATCCGCCTGTTCCGCCATAAGCGTTTGATTGTCCAATGCCATTTGATTGATATCCGTTAGTATGTTCCATGTACTCTGGTATACTTGTAATTCTCCTAAGTCCTCATACAGTATTCCTGTATTGCTCAGGGGACTTATTGTGTAGGGTTCCGTTTGCGTTAGTCCCATTGCCAGATGGAAACAGTACATTAACACCAATATGTGCTTCATGTTCTGTAGAAAATGAAGGATAGGCTTCGTTAGACAATTAGTCATACTGGAAGATTTTGTGGTAATTCTAATAGCACTTAATTTAATTAATAAAAAGATTACTCTTTTGGACTTTTTACCGGGTTAAACTTAATTTTCTTCAAGAAAGAATTTTTTTGGGATATCTCCGGTATATAGCAAAAGCTAAAAAAATGTTCTAATTTGTTATTTCATCACACAACCCATTTAATTTTTGGTGACAAGTTTCAAGTCTTGGTTTGACTCATCAACAGGTCCCAAATAGCGAAATTGGGTGATTAGAAAAACAAACGAAAAAAAGAAAAAAGAAGAAAGAAATGAAAATTTAAGAAAAATAGAAAAAAACAAAAAAACAAAATTTAAAAATTTTTAAAGAAACAGATTCATTCGAAGAGAATCGAACCTGTATACGCCACGCAGTGGGCTGAAAAATAAAGAAGAAAAAGGAAGAAGAAGAAGCGTTTCGTGTCAGCAGAAAACCTTCCACTCATCGGTGCAGCTTGGTTTTCTGCCTGCTGCAGACGCTTGAAAATAGATCAAACTGATCTCTTCTCATATAAACTCAGAATAAATTCTGGGTGTGAATTATATGAGGAAAAAACACTCCTATACAAGCCCAGGAGGAAAAATTAATAAAAAGGTTACTCTTTTGGACTTTTTACCGGGTTAAACTTAATTTTCTTCAAGAAAGAATTTTTTTGGGATATCTACGGTATATAGCAAAAGCTAAAAAAATGTTCTAATTTGTTATTTCATCACACAACCCATTTAATTTTTGGTGACAAGTTTCAAGTCTTGGTTTGACTCATCAACAGGTCCCAAATAGCGAAATTGGGTGATTAGAAAAACAAATGAAAAAATGAAAAAAGAAGAAAGAAATGAAAAGTTTAAGAAAAATAGAAAAAAACAATTTTTTATTAAAAAAATTTAAAAAATTTTAAAGAAACAGATTCATTCGAAGAGAATCGAGCCTGTATACGCCACGCAGTGGGCTGAAAAATAAAGAAGAAAAAGGAAGAAGAAGAAGCGTTTCGTGTCAGCAGAAAACCTTCCACTCATCGGTGCAGCTTGGTTTTCTGCCTGCTGCAGACGCTTGAAAATAGATCAAACTGATCTCTTCTCATATAAACTCAGAATAAATTCTGGGTGTGAATTATATGAGGAAAAAACACTCCTATACAAGCCCAGGAGGAAAAATTAATAAAAAGATTACTCTTTTGGTCTTTTTACCGGGTTAAACTTAATTTTCTTCAAGAAAGAATTTTTTTGGGATATCTCCGGTATATAGCAAAAGCTAAAAAAATGTTCTAATTTGTTATTTCATCACACAACCCATTTAATTTTTGGTGACAAGTTTCAAGTCTTGGTTTGACTCATCAACAGGTCCCAAATAGCGAAATTGGGTGATTAGAAAAACAAATGAAAAAATGAAAAAAGAAGAAAGAAATGAAAAGTTTAAGAAAAATAGAAAAAAACAATTTTTTATTAAAAAATTTTAAAAAATTTTAAAGAAACAGATTCATTCAAAGAGAATCGAACCTGTATACGCCACGCAGTGGGCTGAAAAACAAAGAAGAAAAAGGAAGAAGAAGAAGCGTTTCGTGTCAGCAGAAAACCTTCCACTCATCGGTGCAGCTTGGTTTTCTGCCTGCTGCAGACGCTTGAAAATAGATCAAACTGATCTCTTCTCATATAAACTCAGAATAAATTCTGGGTGTGAATTATATGAGGAAAAAACACTCCTATACAAGCCCAGGAGGAAAAATTAATAAAAAGATTACTCTTTTGGACTTTTTACCGGGTTAAACTTAATTTTCTTCAAGAAAGAATTTTTTTGGGATATCTCCGATATATAGCAAAAGCTAAAAAAATGTTCTAATTTGTTATATCATCACACAACCCATTTAATTTTTGGTGACAATTTTCAAGTCTTGGTTTGACTCATCAACAGGTCCCAAATAGCGAAATTGGGTGATTAGAAAAACAAATGAAAAAATGAAAAAAGAAGAAAGAAATGAAAAGTTTAAGAAAAATAGAAAAAAACAATTTTTTATTAAAAAAATTTAAAAAATTTTAAAGAAACAGATTCATTCGAAGAGAATCGAACCTGTATACGCCACGCAGTGGGCTGAAAAATAAAGAATAAAAAGGAAGAAGAAGAAGCGTTTCGTGTCAGCAGAAAACCTTCCACTCATCGGTGCAGCTTGGTTTTCTGCCTGCTGCAGACGCTTGAAAATAGATCAAACTGATCTCTTCTCATATAAACTCAGAGTAAATTCTGGGTGTGAATTATATGAGGAAAAAACACTCCTATACAAGCCCAGGAGGAAAAATTAATAAAAAGATTACTCTTTTGGACTTTTTACCGGGTTAAACTTAATTTTCTTCAAGAAAGAATTTTTTTTCCTTTTACTTCTTTATTTTTTAGCCCACTGCGTGGCGTATACAGGTTCGATTCTCTTCGAATGAATCTGTTTCTTTAAAATTTTTTAAATTTTTTTAATAAAAAATTGTTTTTTTTCTATTTTTCTTAAACTTTTCATTTCTTTCTTCCTTTTTCATTTTTTCATTTGTTTTTCTAATCACCCAATTTCGCTATTTGGGACCTGTTGATGAGTCAAACCAAGACTTGAAACTTGTCACCAAAAATTAAATGGGTTGTGTGAGAAAATAACAAATTAGAACATTTTTTTAGCTTTTGCTATATACCGGAGATATCCCAAAAAAATTCTTTCTTGAAGAAAATTAAGTTTAACCCGGTAAAAAGTCCAAAAGAGTAATCTTTTTATTAATTTTTCCTCCTGGGCTTGTATAGGAGTGTTTTTTCCTCATATAATTCACACCCAGAATTTATTCTGAGTTTATATGAGAAGAGATCAGTTTGATCTATTTTCAAGCGTCTGCAGCAGGCAGAAAACCAAGCTGCACCGATGAGTGGAAGGTTTTCTGCTGACACGAAACGCTTCTTCTTCTTCCTTTTTCTTCTTTATTTTTCAGCCCACTGCGTGGCGTATACAGGTTCGATTCTCTTCGAATGAATCTGTTTCTTTAAAATTTTTTAAATTTTTTTATTAAAAAATTGTTTTTTTCTATTTTTCTTAAACTTTTCATTTCTTTCTTCTTTTTTCATTTTTTCATTTGTTTTTTTAATCACCCAATTTCGCTATTTGGGACCTGTTGATGAGTCAAACCAAGACTTGAAACTTGTCACCAAAAATTAAATGGGTTGTGTGATAAAATAACAAATTAGAACATTTTTTTAGCTTTTGCTATATACCGGAGATATCCCAAAAAAATTCTTTCTTGAAGAAAATTAAGTTTAACCCGGTAAAAAGTCCAAAAGAGTAATCTTTTTATTAATTTTTCCTCCTGGGCTTGTATAGGAGTGTTTTTTCCTCATATAATTCACACCCAGAATTTATTCTGAGTTTATATGAGAAGAGATCAGTTTGATCTATTTTCAAGCGTCTGCAGCAGGCAGAAAACCAAGCTGCACCGATGAGTGGAAGGTTTTCTGCTGACACGAAACGCTTCTTCTTCTTCCTTTTTCTTCTTTATTTTTCAGCCCACTGCGTGGCGTATACAGGTTCGATTCTCTTCGAATGAATCTGTTTCTTTAAAATTTTTTAAATTTTTTTTAATAAAAAATTGTTTTTTTCTATTTTTCTTAAACTTTTCATTTCTTTCTTCTTTTTTCATTTTTTCATTTGTTTTTCTAATCACGCAATTTCGCTATTTGGGACCTGTTGATGAGTCAAACCAAGACTTGAAACTTGTCACCAAAAATTAAATGGGTTGTGTGATGAAATATCAAATTAGAACATTTTTTTAGCTTTTGCTATATACCGGAGATATCCCAAAAAAATTCTTTCTTGAAGAAAACTTAATTTAATTGTCGAATTTTGTATGATAGAAACTTATTTGCTAAAGATATATGTACCAGTATACTACTCATAACCCCTATCAAAAGGTTGTTGTGTACGACAACCTGCCTCTTGCCTATTTTTATGGTAGTGTTTGTTGGACTAGGTACATTTATTACCAGATATGGGCCAACCCAGATTTGAGACAGTTTGTATTTTCGGCTTTCATTTTTGAGGAGGACTTTGTCTCCTAGGTGGAAAGTGAGACGCCTGACTGTTTTGTCGTAATATGCCTTTGAGCGTTGTTTGCTGCCTAAGAGATTTTCACGAGCCGTGGCATATGATTTTTGTAATCTGTATTTGAGCATATGGTAATAACTTTCGTGGTTATAGACTGGTTCAGGATCCCGTTTTAAGTTTGTTGGGGCATCCGCTGTTAAGCCGTAAAGGCAATCCATCGCCGTTAATTCAGCAGCTTCGTGTACACTGTTGTTGTACACGAACGCAGCGGTTCGTAGGAATTGATTCCATGTTTTGGGATTTTCGTCTACGATTGTACGTAGATATTCTATTAGCGGTTTATGGGCACGCTCTAGTGCACCATCAGACTGTGGATGTTATGCGGAATTCTCTAAGTTCTTTACCTTTAGAAGTTTGCAAACCTTCTTGAGTAGCTTACTCAGGAAATTAGTTCCCTGATCGGTGACTATTCTTTTTGGAATGCGATAACGCGTGACCATCTCATTGAAAAAGATTTGCGCCACCGTCACTGCTTCTCCATTGCGTATGGCATACCAATCCACAAACTTGGTGAGATTATTTTGGAAAGTCAAGATATATTTCTTACCTGATATGGTCTCTTCTAGTGGACCTACTATATCGAGGCAAACTTTGTCGAAAAGTTGTTCTGTGTTGTCCGTTATTACCATTGGCATCTTTAGTTGTGAAGATGCCTTCATTGTTTGGCACTTAGGCCATTTTTTGTGTACCTTTTTATATCGCTCAACATGTGTCTCCACCAATACTTGCGTCTAATTCTTTTATAAA
This sequence comes from Dioctria rufipes, assembly GCA_963924295.1. NCBI lineage: Eukaryota > Metazoa > Arthropoda > Insecta > Diptera > Asilidae > Dioctria > Dioctria rufipes. The sequence continues at coordinate 143,966,657 of OZ002744.1, read as the reverse complement.
TTTAAATTACACCTTGGTGGCCGCCGAAAGGCGAGTCGTGGTAATCCTTTAGGATTGCCTGAACATCCTTGGAGCTCGTGATTATCTCAGTTGCATTTTCTGGACTTACGTCTTCTTCAAGCGTAGCAGTTGGCTGTGTGTCTGCATCTGGGAATTTGTTTTCTATGTTTTCCGCTGCAGTGGGCTGTGTTTCAGCGCTGGAGCTAGTACTGGCCTCTTGGGCTTTCTGTTTTTGAGCTCTTGTCGCGGCGAACCAATGAGCGGGTTTCTTCGTTTTCTTTTTATTTGCGAAATTATGTTCCTCCACTTCAGAGTCCATAGTGTGGTGGACTTGCGCTTGTGCCGTTAAAGTATTACCTGAATAGTGTTCAATTAATACTTGTGGAACGAGGCTTAATGCATCCGCATTGGTATTGTACTTCCCTGGTTTCTATTCGATGCTATAATCGAATCCAAATAATTTATGGTGGAATCTCACCAAACGGGAAGTTGGGTCTTTAACATTAAAGAAACCTTTGAGAGGCGTGTGGTCAGTATAGACTGTAAATTTCCTGCAATGAAAGTAGCTTCAGCAATTGGTAGTAGCTCAGACTATAGCCAATAACTCCTTTTCAATTGTGCAGTTATTTCTCTCGGCTTTATTCAGCGTTCGGCTTCCATAGGCTATAGGCTGGTCTTTTCCCACTTCTCCTTGGGAAATCACAGCGCCTAGTGCTTCGTTGCTGGCGTCCGTTGTCAGATTGAAAGGTTTAGAGAAATCTGGATAGATTACAAGTGGTGGTGATATTAGAGGATTCTTGATGCTTTGAAATCCTTCTTGACATTTCTCGGTCCAAGTGAAGTTTACATCCTTGCGGAGTAAATTCGTAATTGGGCGAACGATTTTTGAGAAGTCCAGAATGCACTTCCTATAGTAATTTGCAAGCCCTAAAAAGGACTGAAATTGCCTAACTGTTCTAGGAACAGGAAATGTTTGGACGCAAGCCGATTTACTGGGATGTGATAACGCACCTTCGCTAGAGCATTTGTGCCCTAGGTAAACAACTTCTCGTCTCAAGAACTGGCATTTCTCCTGCTGCAGTTTGAGGTTGTTTTCTCTCAATTTGTCTAAGACTTTTTTCAGTTTATCGTTGTGAATATTTAGGTTCTTACCATAAATGACGATGTCGTCAAAATAATCGAAACATTCGAAGCCTGTCAGAACGAAGTTCATGAGGCGTTCGAATGTAGCGGGGGCTCCTTTTTGTCCGAAGGCCATACGCTTGAATTCGTAGTGCCCGTAGCTAGTGCTAAAAGCGGTCTTATGTCGATCTTTTTTGTCGACTAAGACTTTGTGATAGCCGTTGGGCAAACCGAGGGTGGTAAATTATCTGGCATGACCGAGTTGGTCAAGATTATCTTCGATTCGGGGTAGCAAAAATGCATCGCCAATTATCTTTTTGTTCAACTTACGAAAATCGACAACGAGCGCCACCTTTTCCGACCATCAGGTCCCGCCTGTTTGGGGACTACTAGTAAGGGTGAATTCCAAGGACTTTTGCTAGTTTGGACTATCCCGTTGTCTAGCATTTCTTTTAATTGCTCATTTATTACTTGTCTCTGGGATTCTGGTAATCCGTAGGTCTTTTGGTTTATAATCTTGTATTAAAGGGATATTGTGGGTGATAGCATTTGTATATGTGAGCTTATAACCTTTGAGGAAGAAGATATCATTGCACTCGTAACAGAGTTCGGATATCGATGCTTTTTCTTCCGCATTTAGATTTGGGTCTAGGCTGAGTTCTTGGTCAATCCAGTTGACTCGCGGAGTATGTTTGGGATCTTCATGATCCGGAAATAAGTATCTTACGTTTTGTAATATAGCTGTGTTTTCCGAAAAGCTTACGTACCTTTTGTGTTGTTGTAACCTTTTTTTGTGAGTATTTTTACTTACTTTACTAGTCGGCAGAATATGTGCTTCCTGGTCTGGTGGAGTACCATGTTTTATGGGTACTTTCGATTGGTCCGAGTACTCCCACGCATTCGTATTTTGGTTAATGGGCCTTGGAAAATTGGTTCTCTTAATACTATTTAACGGTGGAGCCAACTCTGCCTTCAATGAGGCCTTACGAAGATCGCACGCGTCTTTTTTAGGGCTCATGGGCCAGTTTTTATTCTTGATACTAATTTTATTAAGCGGTGGAGGCGACCTTGCCTTTAAATAGGTCTTACTGAGCTCGCACGCACTGTTGATGGGGTTCTTGGGCCAAGGTGGTTTCTTAACACTGATGCTACTAAGTGTTGGAGCCAACTTTGCCTTTCAATAGGTCTTTCTGAGCTCGCACGCACTTGTGATAGGGCCCTTGGGCCACTGTTGCTTCTTAACACTAACTCTGTTCTGTGGTGGAGTCGTCTTTGCCTGACAATAGGCCTTACTGAGCTTACATGCACCTGTTGTTGGGCTCCTTATCTTGTGGTTTTCTTACATCTAGGTTTGTTGGGTGGAGGAGTCAGCTGCATTTTGCTTGTCGACTTCTGAACCTCGCTCGCATCTCCGTTTAGCTCTGAGGCCATGCAAAATTTTTGTAAATTATTTTCTTGGACAGTGGAGACATTGTTGCCTCTAATGGGGTGTTATTGAGCTCGCACGAATATTGTATAGCGCTCTTGTGCATTTTCCGAGGGTAGAAATGCAACTATACATTTTCTACCCTGACCGACGGCTCTTGATCGCGATAAAAATCAAGCGAGTTGAATTTGGGAGTTTCTGCGCGCGAGTAAAAAATAAAAAGTTGATGAACGGCGGTTGGAAGTTAAGTTTTAAAGCTTTGATGTAGAGCACAGTCGAGTTATAACAAAAATCGAGTTGTGTTAAAAACTAAACTAACGGCGGTTCGGAGGGTAGATTGCAACCCGGCGCGAAGAGAATTCGGTTTTGAGTGATTAGCAGCTGGATTTTGGGTAAACAAAAAAGTAGGTACACCACGTACAGGAAATTGATTAGGGTCAAACCATAACAAGTAAGGTAATATATAGTGCAAAAACATTGTGAATCGATCTATATTGTAAACAAAAAGAAATTTGTGAATCGATTATTTGCGTAAATGAAAAGAAAACCTGTGAATCGATATATTTCGTAAGTGAAAAGAAAATTGGTAATTATAATCACTCACTTTGATTAAGGAATACAAAGAAGAAATAGAAATTGTGAAAGAAAATTGTGAAAAGAAAGCTATAAATCCATTTCGCAAATAAAAAGTAAAGTGGGTGTGTACGAAAACTCTGTTTAATTTAGGAATTGATTACCGAAGTGGATTGTAAGAGCCCCCAAGTGGAGCACACGTAATTTTGGGAAACGACGCCCATTAGTGTAAAAGGTACGTAACAAAATTGGCGCAGCCGGCAGGATCGAGGGAGCCTACTTTACACAAACAGAGTACAAGCGCTCGAAAACCCTCTATCCTGCGAATCAAAAAGGAGTAGAAGACGGGATCGAATACCGGGCAAGACACCCTACACTCTGCCTGAAGTTGAGTCTGGCTTCAGGAGTATTTCGATCTTGTCGGCTCCCAACGCTCGGGGTCGGACAGCTTTAACTGCCTCTGTTGGAAAAACACGCAGCCACCCCTTCATCAAAGCGCAAAGAGCCAACGTGGGACAATACCGGGCTTCATACCAGCCCAGGATAAAGAAGCCCATATCCCTAAATTTTAAAATTTACACTTGAAGGTACGAAGTCTGGAAACCATCCGTTATTTGCGATCCGGAGTTGAAAGGGACTTCGAAGTAGGCAACGCGCCCCCCTTTCAGCTTTTATCCAGGGAATTTAAGTAAGCCACGGGCCCCCCCGGCAGCAAAAGAACTTCAACCGAAAAAACCAGCGATCCTGAATTGAAAGGGACCTCGAAGAAGGCAATAAGCCCCCCCTCTCAATTTGAACCAAGGGAATTAAGACGGCAGAAGCCCCCCTAGCTGCAAATTTTACAAACGGTGGTCCATGAGCGAGGAAAGCCCCCACCAGGAGAAGCTGCAAGAAATCACACCAATTCCACCAACTCCGCAACAATCTTCCCCCCGTGCGACGCACAGGACGATCCGTACCGGTACGAAGGAGGCAACGCGGGAGCAACATCCGCAACAGAGGATGCTAATCAAACACCCGCAACAAATTCACCAACAAGAGGAGTCACGTTAAGGAGCGGGACAATCCTAACAGGTCCCCACCAAGTAAGACCTTCCAATTTAAATATAGAAATATATTTACAGTATTTAGAAGGGAAAGTGCGAGACCCCTCCGAACTTTCGGTTATACAGTGCGATTCTATTGACAAACAGATTGCCAAGTCTCAGGAACGAAGGCTTGAGCAAATCGCAAAATTTAAAGAAAGCACTGAAAAGTTCAAAGAGAGTCTGAAGGAGTTTGGATAACTCTCGCACTCGCTCGAAGTTAAAAACAAAAATAATAGTGTATATTTAAGTGAAAGTGCCAACGACAACAGTGTCAGTGATTCCACAGTGAGTGAAATCCTTTTGAATTGACTGGGCGACTCCCTTCTGGAAACCAGCATGGAGGAAACTAGTTCCCCAAAAGTGTCAAACTTTAGTTTCAGAATCTACAATTTGAACATGGCAGATTACGCTAAAATCGCCAAGCTAACTGCCCAGATCGTTTCCCTATTTTCGGGAGAACAGCACCCAAAATTGAGCCTTGAGCTCCAAACATTCCTAGGATGCTGCAGGCAGGTAATCCAGTGCATTTCGGTGAAGGAACTATCAGCATTTTTGCAAATCTTTCCCACCAGACTTCGAGGCGAAGCTTATAAGCTTTTTGCCTCAAATATGCCAACCACTTTCAAAGAAGTAGAAGAACGGTTAAATCGCAAGTACCTGCCTAGAGAAACTTGCCAGGAACTGGTAACTAAATTAATTACTGCAAGGCAGTATCTTTTGGAAAACCTCACAGCCTTCACGGCACGAGTGAAACAGATGCTGGCACTATGTAATGAAGCAGCAGAGTCCAAATATGGAGCCACGGCAGCACCAGCTGTTAAAACGCAGCTCGAGGGCTTTGCCAAAAACGCACTGAGAACAGGCGTAAATAACCCATATATGTGCCAATACGTTCTGACCATGACAGACGGCACGGTGGATGACCTCGTACGAAGAGCACTTGACATGGAACGTCTCCAGCAAAGTACTCTATTCCTTCAACCTTCAGGGCAATTTCAACAAAATGTGATACAAAATACACTACACCATTCAATAAGTGCAATAACACCAAACAACGCTCAATTTAGCCAAATTAATTCATCGGCTAATCACAGCGTATTTACTCCAGCCATAATGCCATACGCTCAAGTTCCCCAGACCCTGTCAAACACAAACAGTCACATTCAGCAGCCGCAGTTCACACAGGCAAACACATCACCATACAGCAAAGAGGAGCCGAGATCTCCTAATAAAAATTATAATGTACAAAATAAAAATAATTATTTAAATAAAATCAGTCGTAGTTTTTGTAATCTAAGAGCCCACAAATATACTGATTGCCTCAGAAGGAAAAATACGCCTTATTGTGTGCACTGCAAAATGTACAATCATGACGTTCGTGACAGCAGGAGGAACAAGAACAGTTTTCAAAGACCCCAAAACAGAGAAGCACCAAACCAACGTCCTAGAGAGCAGCAACAACACAATAATAACTGCAGAGTCTATAACGTGCTTGAAGAGTGCGAATTTTGAAAATGGGAAGCCTGGAGTCAGGGAAACGACGCACGGTCGACCCAAAACTCCCCCGCTCGACTATAAATCTCCCATATAATAAAATAGTGTCTCCTCAGCAGCCCGGTTCCAGTGTCGCTACAGTAAAACTTCCTTTAGATATAGGCCTGAACGGCCAAACTAAACTAGTAGTAGACACAGGCGCTGAGGTAAGTATAATGTGATGTAAACAATATCAGAAATAAATACGAAAATAATGTATGATGTAAATCAGTTTAAAAAGGTCGATCGAATATTACAAAACAAGTACACGCAACCTAGATAAATAATGTTCACACAATTATGTTGCCACTAGGAAGCGACTTGTAATGAATCGATGCCTAATTGTTGAAATCACAAATCAACAAAAATGAATTAAGCAATGCCATGAAAGTAGGTGAGTGACAGTATCCCGGAATGATTGGGAAGGTTCCGGGGCAGCCTGAGTTTTAGAATATGGCGAGTTTTGAGTAAACCTTCGATAGGTTAAGAACACGACGTAATTGTGTAAAGTATATTGAGTAAATAAAGTAGTGGTTTTTATTTTATTTCGGTGTTTTATTTAAATAATTTCATCTCCAAATAAATATCCATTACAATTGGCGCAGCCGGTATTTTTCGACATTAGACTCCCTACTGAATAGTAACTGGAAGGCAAAAAGTTAAAGTGCGTGAAAAAGTATATATATATATATATATACATATCATAACAGTTGTGTTTCACAAAAAAAGGAAATTTACAAAAAATATATGAAAAAAACAAAATCAGTATAAAAAATATTAATCAGATAAAATCTCAAGTGAAAAGTTTGGAAAGTTCCACACAGGTGTAACCCGATATTACAAAAAAAAAAAAAAAAAAAAAAGAGAGAAGATCCAGAATACACACAGGAAAGGCCGCATAATATACCATAAGGAGGTCAACCCATCAACCCATTTTAAAGAGTGAGTCAAACGGAATTGGTATAGATATAGGCTTATTATTATATGTACATATATATAAATATATATCCATTAAAAAAAAAAATTATACAGAAGATAAGGTCTAAATTTAGATAGGTATATCACATATTATTAAAACCAAAAATTTAAATGTTTGAATGTACCATCATGATGTACATATGTACACGTCTAAAAAAAAACATAATCATTTAATGTACACATGATGTATGTATGTACACATAAAAAAAAATAATAAGGCACCCACCGATAAATAAATAGCACAAGCAATTAAGGTGTTATGATTTAATTTAATTAAACCGCTCGTTCAGCATTTTGCTTCTCGTATTATTACTTATGTCATTCGGTTCGAAGATTCAAAATCTAGGTGCACGAAATCGAAGTTAGCGTTTTCTTAATACTACTCAAACTCCAGAATTTGCTAGATTTTGTGACAGAATTGATTCCCTAACTCTGGAATCCGAATTTGACGAGGTGTTTGAAGCTCCGTTAAATCCCGCTAGAAGCGACGGCTCTAATCAAGTTCAAAGTCCGATTCAAAGTGACGAAATAAAAGCCCCCATTGAGCTCAGTGATTGCAGCTTAAGTACTGCAAAAAGAATAACACGAGCCCAAACAAACCCTGGTCTTGTACAGAAATTAAATATTTGTATAGATAATATGGCCACTTTGTCACTGGGAAAAATTTCCAAGCTGGTTAATAACAGTGTACCTGTATTTCTCGGACAAAGAAATTATAATTGAAACGAATTACTAATTTTCCTCGATTGTTGCAAGCAAGTAGAGAATTCTTTGACCTCTTCCGAAGATAAAAGCTTGTTGATACCTCTACTGAAAACCAAACTGAGAGGAGAAGCTTATGATCTGGTTAAGTACTTAAAAATCGAATCGGTAGATGAGTTAGAGAGCTTACTTTTAACTGCGTTTAAGCCAAGAAACTCAATTAATGACATCATAAGCAATATACGTCGTTGTATTCAAATTCACAACGAAACAGTAGGCTCGTTTGGTACGAAAATAAATATGATGCTTGTTGAATGTAAACGTGCAATAAATTCTAAATATCCTAAAGGAAATGAGGCGCTTCTAAAAGAAGTTGAAGAAGAAACATGCTACACGTTTAAAACGGGAATTATCAGTCCCATTATTCGTCAAGTGGTAATAGGAAAAACGAATAATTCACTAGATGAATTAATAAAAATGGCTACAGAAGTTGAAAAAAATGAAGAACATCAAATTCAGAGCCGACATATAAGTGCAAACTGGCAGACTTCATCATCTGCATGTCAGCAATTTAACGAAGATGAAGTGAGGCAACTAAGAGGTTTCTTAGAAGCAAATTTTCAGCTCTCACAAGACGTTCCCCCAAAAGATCTGGTCACACACCCTTTTCTAAACTCTAATCCCTCTCCAGTCTTAAACACTTCTTCCGTAAATGTATATTCAAAATTATCTGAACAAGTTCAAAATCCACCACACAATAGGACCAATTTTCATTTTTCATCAGCGAAAACTTCTGAGAAAGAAAGGCATGAAAAGTTAAAAAAGTGTGATTTCTGTAAAAGATTTGGACATACTTTTTCTGAGTGTCGCACCCGAAGACGTTCACAATTCTGTCACGCTTGTCGTGCTTACGGACACTCGCAAGAATCATGCCAATTAAATAATATACAACAAATGAAACAGAAAGAGTTCCCCAGAAATGGAGGACAAACAACCGTACTAAAATGTGATTGGTGTGCTAGTTCCTCACATTCCATAGCTGACTGCTACGCAAAAAAGTCTTGGGAGGAAAAACACAGCACAAACCAAAATCATTCGGGAAACTAAAGCGGGCTAGCCTATTGCGCCCAATGGCTGACCCTTCTGCATATGGGTGCAAAAATATTCATTGTGGAGAATTTGAAGAATTATCTGCTAAGTATATAGTTTCAAGGAAAGAAAATAAAACTATTAACAACAGCAAAGAAATTTCAAATTACCCTAACGTTTCTAATACTATAATCTCACTGCAAAATAATGCGCTAACAGTAAATGAAGCAATAATTGAACTTCCCTTGAATATCTCTAGAATAGGTAAGGTTAAGCTTTTGGTTGATACGGGAGCCGAAGTAAGTATTCTAAAAAGAAATAGTTTATCTGACCATACATTTGTGAATCGACAGAAGGTTATTCAATTACAAGGCTTGTACGGTAGCACTGATCTCACCCTTGGGTCTTGTGAAGGAATTTTTCTGATAGGTAAGGGTTTAAATTGCGAATTTAATATCTGCCAGGAAAATATTTCGATTCCTTTTGATGGTATATTAGGTCGCAACTTCATATGGGGCAAAGCAAACATTCTCACAGTTGAACGAATGTTGCATTTCCCCGGCAATAGTAACAACTCAACCGAATTAAAAATTCCTTTTTTATGTAAAGGAGAAGTTAAACAGATACGCAATTCATTTAAGGAAACAAGTAATACAAAAGATTGCTTGTCATCTAGCAGAAACGAAGTAGTATCTAGTACTTTCCATCCACTTCGTACAGCTTTAAGCTTGCTAGCCTCTCAGAAGCATAGAGAGACAATCACTACAGATTCATATAGCAATGCGACGCATATCCCTCCGCGATCAGAAATGGTATTAGAAATACCTGCAATTAGCTGTGATGATGAAATGTTATGTCCCTCTCAGGAAATTGTACCTGGCGTTTTTATAGCTAATAGTTTAATTAGACCACAGAATGGGAAATTAAGACTTAGCATGATAAATACACTTGAGAAAGGAATTATTTTACCAAATGTGGAACCAAAGCTAGAATCGTTACGTTGGAGAAGAAATCTATAAGCGATGCAAAGATCTCAGAAAGACAACGTTTTCAGCGATTGGAAAAAGAAATATCATAAGACCAAACACATAATACCGACGAAAGAAAAGCAGTAAAGGAACTATGTGAAGCATATAGTGATATATTTCATTTAGAAGGAGAACAACTACCATTTTCTAACGTTACTTCTCACAACATCCCCATGACATGTGATCAAGCCCCTATTAATCAGAGACCTTAGAGACTGCCAAATATTCATAAAAATGAAATTAACAAACAAATAAAGAATATGTTAGATGAACACATTATTGCCCCAAGTAGCAGCCCCTGGAATTCGCCCCTATTGGTAGTTCCTAAGAAACCAGCCCCAAATGGTGAAAAGCGATGGAGAATAGTAGTCGATTTTCGGAAACTGAAGGAAAAAACCATCGGAGATGCATTTCCGCTACCCAGAATTGAAGACATATTGGACCAACTGGGAAATTCACGCTATTTTTCAACATTGGACTTAGCTAGTGGATACCATCAGATCCCAATGCACCCTTCAGACCGCGAAAAGACGGCTTTCAGTACGGAATATGGACATTATGAATTCCTTCGAATGCCTTTTGGATTAAAAACAGCTCCAGAAACTTTTCAGCGAGCAATGAATCGTGTGCTTACTAGTTTGCAAGGCATAAAGTGTTTTGTTTATCTAGACGATATTGTCGTCTACGGGAAAAATCTGGAAGACCATATAAAAAAACTGACCGACATTTTTGAAAGATTAAGAGAATATAAATTAAAGCTCCAACCAGGAAAATGTCAATTTCTTAGAAAGGAAGTGGTCTATTTAGGCCACAATTGCTCCCATGAAGGTTGTGCTCCAGATAACGAGAAAATTAAATGTGTTCAAGAATTCCCAACACCTACCACCATAAAGCAATTGCAAAGTTTCTTAGGACTAGCAAACTACCATAGAAAGTTCATTCCCGGCTTTTCTAAGACCGCAGAGCCGCTAACAAAACTCTTACGTGGAAAAGAAAAATTCATTTGGACAACGGACAGTGAAACCGCATTCCAACTCTTAAAAAGGTCACTTACCACGCCGCCAGTCTTAGCTTATCCAGATTTTAAAAAGCCCTTTATCGTTACAACAGATGCCAGCAACGAAGCATTGGGTGCAGTATTATCATAAGGCCCTCCCGGCCATGATCGTCCTATAGCTTATGCAAATCGGACCCTCAGAAAAGAGGAAAGACACTATTCAACTATAGAGAGAGAATTGTTAGGTATAGTATAGGCCGTGAAAAATTTTAGATGTTACCTCCTTGGAAGAAAATTTACAGTTTATACGGATCACCAGCCATTAATAGGAGTGTTCAACGTTAAAGATCCCACGTCACGCTTAATACGATTTCATCACAAATTATCGGAGTATAATTATGAGGTAAAGTACAAACCAGGCCATAAAAACTGCAATGCCAATGCTTTAAGCCGAATCCCGCAAGAAGGTACTACAATGCTTGTTACCACAAGATCGCAAAGTATAAAACAGCAAACAAAAGACTCATTAAACCCTCAATCGCAAGTTCAAGAAGAAATACAAGTAAATATTGAAAAGGATTCAAGAGAATTTTTTGAAACTGGGGAAAAATACAATTACAACACATCAGAAATAAATGATGGTAACACTCAATATGAGATTCTGACTGAAAAAAAAAGATATTGATGAAATATTAAAAGTCTTTCATACAAACCCATTAGGGGGCCACCAAGGGATTGCAAAAACCTATCACCGAATTCGGAGGAAGTACAGGTGGAAGAATATGTTAAAGGATATAGCAAAATTCATTAAATCTTGTCCTAAATGCCAAACTAATAAACATTGCAAGCTAACCCGGATGCCAATGGTGCTGCCTGATACAGCGAAAAAGCCCTTCGATAAAGTGTACCTGGACATAGTGGGACCACTCCCAGTCACGACCCTTGGAAACAAGTATATACTAACATTCGAAGATGATCTAACACGCTTCATGGATGCTTATGCTCTCCCAGATTGCGAAGCAGCTACGGTTGCAAAAACTTTCTACGAAGAGATTATTACACGTTACAGAATACCGAAAAAACTGATCACAGACCAAGGCACGAATTTTATGAGTGAACTATTCAAACGTTTGTGTAAATTCTTACGCATACAGAATATAAATACTACGGCGTACCATCCACAATCGAATGGCGCCCTAGGAAAGGTCTCATCGACCACTAACGGAATACTTGCGAAATTACGTGAAAGAGAACCCTCTCTCTTGGGATGAATGGTTAAGGCAAGCCGTGCATGTACATAATAACACCAAACACTGTTCAACACGTCTGACCCCAATGGACTGTCTTTTTGGTTTTACAACTGACCTGCCCACAAACCTTAAACGCAAACCAGAACCAATTTATGATCATGAAAATTATTTTTATATCCTAAGAAATAAAATCCAAGAAGCCCATAATATTGCCAGGAAAAATATAATAAAAAGCAAGGAAATAACGAAAAAATATTATGATAGAACCCTTCGGCAAGAGTCATTCAAAACAGGTGACTTAGTCCTTTTAAAAAACGAAGGCAAAAATAATAAGTTATAACCTATTTGGATTGGACCATATGAAGTAAAGGAAGTAACCTCCCCTATGAATTCAAAAATTCAGATAGGTCGGAAGGTGAAAGTGGTTCATTTGAACAGATTAAAGAAATTCCACGCTTAAGTATTATTATTACAATTATTTTTTTTTCCATTTAATTAAAATAACTATATTATATCATTACCCGCCTTTTTGTTATTTTATTAAATCTAGATCTTCCGCTACCAGGTATTAATATGAACGGAATAGCCATTATTATCCTGGGAGCGCTCTTTACTGCCGGGGCAGAAGTTCCATTTACATGGACTCCCCTAGACAAACGTGGGATTATTTTCGAGGAAGCTAACAAGGTACTCTTATACAAAGATCAGTGGAGAATATTCACCACAATAAAGATGTCACGCGTCCATATATGGGAGAAATACCTAAATTGGAGTGAAAGTACTATCAAAAAAGTTTGTGAGCAAAACATAGTTTTAGGTTTTAAGAACACGTGCAAGCAGGATATACAAAACGTACAATACATAGTAGGTAGAATTAAATTAGCACTACGCAAAATAGACATAAATCCAGTCGACCGATGACGACGATCATTATTTGACGGGGTAGACAAGTTTTCTAATTTTCTTTTCGGAACCATGGATCAGGATGATGCAAAAGAAATATATTCAAGATTAGATACCTTAGAGGCTGATAGCAACCAAAATTTAGATTTAATAAAAGAACAAGTTAGTTTAATGAAATCAAATTATGAAGCCAATAGTGAAGCGCTTGAAAAGTTTAACACTGACTTACAAGAAACCAAAAATCAAACTATACAAGTACTTAATACTATTAATGATACGATAGCTAATATTTATTCGGAATCTAAAAATATAAAATGGCAACTTACCGTGGACGAAACCTCAATGAATATGATAATCCGCTTACAAGAAATTGAAGATCAAATCGAAAACCTTTATATTATCCTTATTAGTTTGAGTAACAGGCAACTACACCCTCTTGTTCTTAGCTACCCACAAGTTGTGGAATTAGTAAAAAATCTTCCTACGGTGTATCCACGTAATGAGATTCTACAAAATCCATTTTTACTACAACAATTAGCCACAGTCGACAGCACTTGCAACCAGGGACAAATTCTTTGTAAGATCACAATACCCCTGATTCAGAAGGAATGGTTTTCTCTAAAGAAGGCATATCCACTTCCTATGCTTGAAAAAAATAATGATGTGGGAGCCAATAAGTTCATCTCACTCACTGAGACTCAATTAAAACATTGCAAGAAGGTGACCCTTGATACAGCAAAACAAACTCTAGTCTGCCACCTTATGCTCCCACTCTATACTGCGCCAGATGATATTTGTCTCTTACTGCTTTATAAGAGTTGGCCTGAGGCTAACCAAATTTGTTCAACCTCCCCTTTAGTTCAAGAGCATAATACAATTATCAAAATGGTGACACAAAACTCTTGGCTGTATTTGTTAGTAAAAGAATTTACTACCAACATTGACTGTGCAGAATACAAAACAGTAATTAAAATGAATGGAAAAGGTATACTAAATCTCAAACCAAATTGTCAAGTGAGAATTGGCAATGTTCTACTCACAACTACCAACACCATCGTGCAGAATATCTCAGTCGAAAAAATCGAGCTAATACCTAAACTAAACTTTTAATTACAAATAAATGAAATGCCACAACTACAATCAGGAGCTTTACCAACAAATTACAATTAATTGACCACCAAAATCACAAAATACATTTCGACGAACAGAAACTCAGCCTTAAAAACTTTTTACATAAGATCGAAAAGGTGAAAACCGACCGAGAGTCAAAAACCCATAACCAATATAAGAGGAACCACACAATTATTCTGAGTGTTTTAGTCTGCCTTATTGCGATAATTTTAATAGTAATAATGGTAAAATTTAAACAGTTGAGCATAAAAAACACATATTTTCAAAAGCGTTTTCCCAGTATCCACCGGAAAATGCGTAACATAAATGGTCATTTGGAAATGCAGAAAACTGATAACGCAAAAGTCAGAAGTGTTAATAAATAAATCCAGCGTGATTTAATTCGTGAAACTGTTTTCAATGACACACACAAAGGTAACATTAGTAAACCAACGATCCCTCTAACAACCCCCACAGTAAAATTTTTTCGTCCAGAAGAAAAACCTAGCAAGACAAACGTAAGCGATTTTGAAATTGTTTAAGTAAAACAGTTTTTTTAGTACCAACTGAAAAATTTTGAACTTTCTGAATAGAATACATTTCTATTAATATTTCGAGGTAATAATATACAAACAAAAACAAAAATTTTTATCACCGTTGCTTGTGTTATTTTTTTTGAAACGCAGTCGGTAACCTTGGGCTATATTTCTCAATACATGTATAATATGATGGACGTATTTTACAGAAAAAAAGTCCCATAGATAATTTATTAAATAAAAATAGAGTATTTAAAGATAAGAAAAACCAAAATTTGTACAATACATTCATTAATATATTAAAAACAAAACTTATGTTTGAACTGTCTACATATACATAAAAATAATTCAAGCCGATTCAATTTATTATAAATATTATACATCTATGTTTGTGACAATGTACAAGTCAGATACAATTACTATGTACAAGTTATAAAAAAAGCTATTGTTTAACATATAACATACGACCTATCATACAAATAAATGAAACTTGTAGTTATAATTAATTAAAATTTAATAGTAGGTATCTAATACTAGCAAACTTTTCCAATAGTCATTTTCTAGTTAAAAATATGCATACATATGTATCTGTTATAATTTTAAAGATTGTTTAATTTCACCTAGCAATAATTTGCTAGAGATATGTCAAACTACAATAACGAAATGTTTTCTAATTCAAAATTTTAGGCATTCACTAACTCGGACTCTCCCGGAATCTCATTTCATTCATTTCCTTTCACAAGGCACTTAAAGTTTTCCAGGAAAAAGATGCAAAAAGAATGTACAAAAAACTTCAAAAACCACAGTCTCCACTTCAAAGGGGGGAGGAATGTGATGTAAACAATATCAGAAATAAATACGAAAATAATGTATGATGTAAATCAGTTTAAAAAGGTCGATCGAATATTACAAAGCAAGTACACGCAACCTAGATAAATAATGGTCACACAATTATGTTGCCACTAGGAAGCGACTTGTAATGCATCGATGCCTAATTGTTGAAATCACAAATCAACAAAAATGATTTAAGCAATGCCATGAAAGTAGGTGACTGACAGTATCGCGAAATGATTGGGAAGGTTCCGGGGTAGCCTGAGTTTTAGAATATGGCGAGTTTTGTGTAAACCTTCGATAGGTTAAGAACGCGACGTAATTGTGTAAAGTATATTGAGTAAATAATGTAGTGGTTTTTATTTTATTTCGGTGTTTTATTTAAATAATTTCATCTCCAAATAAATATCCATTACATAATAAAGAAATGGTCATTAAAAGATCTAAAAGAAATTAACCACAATGAGGCATGTACACTTCAGATCCCATTTGGTACCGGAGAGACGCTGGGAAATTGCCAGGGAAACTTTGTTTTCAAAAGCAAAATTCCCTGCAAGTTTCAAGTCGTAAGGAACTTGCCTGGCCTTTCCGATGATTGACTTCTAGGAAACGATTTCCTAGCAA
This sequence comes from Dioctria rufipes, assembly GCA_963924295.1. Taxonomy (NCBI): domain Eukaryota; kingdom Metazoa; phylum Arthropoda; class Insecta; order Diptera; family Asilidae; genus Dioctria; species Dioctria rufipes. The sequence goes on along the minus strand of OZ002744.1, from coordinate 143,950,867 downwards.
AAAACTGTAACGTTGAGGGTCCTAATAAGGCACTAAAGTTTCCTCGCATAGAGACTAATCCAGACGAATTTGCTTTGCCATTAGAGTTTGAAACGGACAAGCTACATTCTGAAAAAGCAGTCGAAGTAAGAACACTTGCAGAAGAGGTAGAGTCTAAACAGGCTGAACTTTCCACCTGCAGTGTCTTCAAGGCTTCTCAAATGAGAAAATCTGGCTTCTAAGCTCCAAAAGAGCTCAAGGAATGTGAAATGATCTGCCTGGGCGAACAAGAGGTCGACGAAATCTGGCAGCAATTGGTTACCTTTAAGGAACCAATCTGCATACCTGCGCTCTCTCAAATTGTTGCCCCAGTCCCGTTGAAAACTCAAGAAGAAATGCTCTGTTTATCCCAAGAGATAAGCGATGGAGTTTTCTTGGCAAATCGTTTACTGTCGTCTGGAGAAGAATTAGTGCTGGTTAGTGTTCTCAACGCTAACAGTCATCAAGTAGTCATACATAACTTAAAGTTACAGCTATTTCCAATAAACAACTACACCATAGTCCCATTAATACACACAAAAGACCACAACCATACGCACATTCCCATACCAAATAAAGAGGCAATACCAAACACCACAAAAGACGGAAGTGAGTGTCTAAGACCTGCCAAAAAGGTGCATATAGCTCTTCCGTCCAAAATCCCGAGGCATTAATCACTACTAAACAAACAACGGCCATATAAGGACGATAGCGAGTCGCTAAAGCCTATATTGAAGGTGCATATTACTCCACCGTCACACAAAACAAAATATTCTACACGGTCAAAAAGCAATAGCATTGACGCGCATGAGTATATCACACAACCTAAGGCAAAGACTACACAGGTGTACCAAATTCAGCCGTCAACTAAGCAGGAAGCAAATACCCTGCGACATGTTAAGAACAACGAAATAAAGCCTCAAAAGGAATCAAAAAATCCTCATCTATTTACAGGTCAAAAACTTAAAAGGAAGAGTAAGTCAAACCAAGGTTCAGCCGACAAAACGGCCATATTACAACATGTACGATATCTATACCCGGATTATGAGATTCCGGACGACATAAAGCAATACCCGCGTATTTCTAGGTTAGAGCAGGAACTCAGCCTAGACCTTAATTTGACCGCGGAAAAAAAAATTTCGATATCAGAACTCTGCGAAAAGTATAACGATATCTCCGTCCTCAAAGGTGACAAACTCACTTATACAAATGCGATAACGCATAATATTCCATTGGTGCAATATCAAGCACCAATCAATCAAAAAATGTACCGCTTACCTGAAACACAGCGGAAAGTAATCAACGAGCAACCCCTACTAGTTGTCCCCAAGAAAGCGGGACCTGAGGGTGAAAAAAGGTGGCGCGTCGTTGTCGACTTTCGTAAATTAAACGAAAAGACAATTGGAGACGCATTCCCACTACCCCGAATCGAGGATGTTCTCGACCAGCTAGGTCATGCAAGGTATTTCACAACGCTCGATTTGGCCAACGGCTATCAACAAGTTCTTGTCGACAAAAAAGATCGACATAAAACTGCTTTCAGCACAAGTTATGGGCACTACGAGTTCAAGCGTATGCCATTCGGGCTCAAAGGAGCTCCTGCCACATTCCAACGCCTAATGAATTTCGTCTTAACAGGCCTACAAGGCCTCGAATGTTTCGTTTACCTAGATGACATCGTCATCTATTGTAAAAATTTAAATGACCACAACGAAAAGTTGAGAAAAGTCTTCAATGAGTTGAGAGAGAACAACTTAAAACTGCAGGCAGAGAAGTGCCAGTTTCTACGAACAGAAGTTGTTTACCTAGGATATAAATGTTCTAACGAAGGCGCCTTACCAGACCCAAGTAAGACGGCCTGCGTCCAAACATTTCCTGTTCCAAGAGCAGTAAGGCAAGTCCAGTCATTTTTAGGACTGGCCAATTACTACAGGAAATTCATTCCAGACTTCTCCAAAATTGTACGTCCAATCACGAATTTACTCCGAAAGGATGTAAAATTCACTTGGACAGAGAAATTCCAGGAAGTATTTCAAAACGTAACAAATGCTTTAATTTCTCCACCTCTTGTGATTTATCCCGATTTCACAAAATCTTTTAACCTTACTACGGACGCAAGTAACGAGGCTCTAGGAGCTGTTCTTTCTCAAGGAGAAGTTGGAAACGACCAGCCCATTGCCTATGCAAGCCGCACATTAAACAAATCCGAAAGAAATTACTCTACTATAGAGAAAGAGTTATTGGCTATTATCTGGGCTACCAAGAATTTCAGGTGCTATCTCCAAGGCCAGAAATTCACGGTCCATACTGACCATAAACCTCTCAAAAGTGTCTTCAATGTGAAAGACCCTACTTCCCGTTTGGTGAGATTTCACCACATATTATCTGAATTCGATTACAACATCGAATATAAACCAGGGAAGTACAACACTAATGCCGATGCACTAAGTCGCATCCCTCAAGCATTAACAGGAGACAGTTTAGGCACTACCTTAACAGTAAAAGCCCTAGTCCACCACACGTTGGACTCAGATGTGGAGGAAGACGATTCCCCAATTAATAAAAAGAAAAAGAAATCCGCACTTGCTTCGTCGTAACTCGAGCTCAGAAGCAAAAGGCTCCAGAGACAATAAATAACTCCAGTTTGGAGACAGAAGAGCACACGAAAGCGTACCAAAACGAAATTCAACTCGCGGAGGCGGAAACACTAAATCCAACAACGCTTGACCCGCATGTAAGTACTGGTAAAACACCCGAACTTATTACGAGCCCCACGGAGATCCAAACAATCTTAAAAGATTATCACGAATCTCCATTTGGTGGCCATCAAGGTGTCATAAAAACGTACAAACGTAACGCAAGTATTGGTGGAGACACATGCTTATCGATATTAAAAGATACATTAAAAAATTCCCAAAGTGCCAGACGATGAAAGCATCTCCACAATATAAAATTCCAATGGTTATCACGGACATCGCAGAACAAGCGTTCGACGAAGTTTACCTCGATATTGTAGGTCCATTAGAAGAGACCACATCAGGTAACAAATATATCTTTACCTTCCAAGATAATCTAACAAAATTCCTCGACTGGTATGCAATACCTAATGCGGAAGCAGTCACAGTAGTGCAAGTTTTCTTTGATGAAATCGTTACGCGCTATCGCATACCCTAAAGAATACTCACCGATCAGGGAACAAATTTCCTGAATGAATTATTCAAAAGAGTATGTAAGCTTCTAAACGTAAAGAAGTTACAGACTTCAGCGTACCACCCACAGTCTAATGGAGCACTAGAGCGTGCACATAGACCCCTGATAGAATTGCTGCGAACAATCGTAGATGAAAACCCCAAAACATGGGACCAATACCTAAGAACCGCTGCATTCGTGTACAACAGCAGTGTACACGAGTGTACTAAACTTACCCCAATGGACTGCCTATACGGCTTCATAGCGGATGTCAGCAAAATTTGTCAGTAGAAATATTTAATTTAAAAAACTATAAAACAAAAGACAAATCGTACCTTCAGTACGATTTGTCATGAAAATTACAATATGTATGTACGAACGTACATACATCTCACAAAAAAAGCTTTCGCGATAAGAAATGCGCGCCGCGAAAATACATTATATGTATACGCGCGCCGCAATTTCAATCGACGGGACGGTGGCTGATGTTTATAAAAACATCAAATTTCATTTGTGCAAACCACCGTCCAACGAACAATATTCTGGACTTGTTTAATCAAGTCCAGAATAAATGACAGTTTTTCCCAGGGTAGAAATGCAACTATGCATTTTCTACCCTGACCAACGGCTCTTGATCGCGATAAAAATGATCAAGAGCGCAGTCGATTTTTAACAGTCAAGCGAGTTGAATTTTAGAGTTTCTGCGCGCGACTAAAAAATAAAAAGTTGATGAACGGCGGTTGGAAGTTGAGTTTTAAAGTTTTGATGTAGAGCGCAGTCGAGTTTTAAACAAAAATCGAGTTGTGTTAAAAACTAAACTAACGGTGGTTCGGAGGGTAGATTGCAACCCGGTGCGAAGAGAGTTCGGTTGTGAGTGATTAGTAGCTGGATTTTGGGTAAACAAAAAAGGAGGTACCGCACGTTACAGGAAATTGATTAGGGCCAAACCATACCAAGTCAGGTAATAAATAGTGAAAAAACATTGTGAATCGATCTATTTTGCAAACAAAAAGAAATTTGTGAATCGATTAATTGCGTAAATGAAAAGAAAACCTGTGAATCGATATATTTCGTAAGTGAAAAGAAAATTGGTAATTATAATCACTCAGTTTGATTAAGGAATACAAAGAAGAAATAGAAATTGTGAAAGCGAATTGTGAAAAGAAAGCTATAAATCCATTTCGCAAATAAAAAGTAAAGTGGGTGGGTACGAAAACTCTGTTTAATTTTGGAATTGATTACCGAAGTGGATGGTAAGAGCTCCCAAGTGGAGCACACGTAATTTTGGAAAACTACGCCCATTAGTGAAAAAGATACGTAACAAAATTGGCGCAGCCGGTAGGATAGAGGAAGCCGACTTTACACAAACAAAGTACAAGTGCTCGAAAACCCTCTATCCTGTGAATCAAAAAGGAGTAGAAGACGGGATCGAATACCGGGCAAGACACCCTACCCTCCGCCTGAAGTTGAGTCTGGCTGCAGGAGTATTTCGGTCTTGTCGGCTCCTAACGCTCAGGGTCGGACAGCTTTAACTGCCTCTGTTTGAAAAACACGCAGCCACCCCCTCATCAAAGCACAAAGAGCCAACGTGGACAATAGCGGGCTTCATCCCAGCCCAGGATAAAGAAGCCCACATCCCAAAATTTTAAAATTTACACTTGAAGGAAGGAAGTCTGGAAACCATCCGCTATCTGCGATCCGGAGTTGAAAGGGGCTTCGAAGTAGGCAAGGCGCCCCCCTTTCAGCTTTTATCTAGGGGAATTTAAGTAGGCCACGGGCCCCCCGGGCAGCAAAAGAACTTCAACCGAAAAAACCAGCGATCCTGAATTGAAAGGGACCTCGAAGAAGGCAATAAGCCCCCCCTCTCAATTTGACACAAGGGAATTAAGACGGCAGAAGCCCCCCTAGCTGCAAATTTTACAAACGGTGGTCCATGAGCGAGGAAAGCCCCCACCAAGAGAAGCTGCAAGAAATCACACCAATTCCACCAACTCCACAACAATCTTCCCCCCGGGCGATGCGCAGGACGATCCGTCCCGGTACGAAGGAGGCAACGCGGGAGCAACATCAGCAACAGAGGGTGCTAATCAAACACCCGCAACAAATTCACCAACAAGAGGAATCATGTTAAGGAGCGGGACAATCCTAACAGGTTACCACCAAGTAAGACCTTCCAATTTAAATATAGAAAAATATTTAGAGTATTTAGAAGGGAAAGTGCGAGACTCCTCCGAACTTTAGGTTATACAGTGCGATTCTATTGACAAACAGATTGCCAAGTCCCGGGAGCGAAGGCTTGAGCAAATCGAAAAATTTAAAGAAAGCACGGAAAAGTTCAAAGAGAGCCTGAAGGAGTTTGGATAACTCTCGCACTCGCTCGAAGTCAAAAATAAAAATAATAGCGTAGATTTAAGTGAAAGTGCCAACGACAGTGTCAGTGATTCCACCGTGAGTGAAATCCTTTTGAATTGGCTGGGCGACTCCCTTCTGGAAACCAGCATGGAGGAAACTAGTTCCACAAAAGTGTCAAACTTTAGTTTCAGAATCCATAATTTAAACATGGCAGATTACGCTAAAATCGCCAAGCTAACTGCCCAGCTCGTTCCCCTATTTTCGTGAAAACAGCACCCAAAATTGAGCCTTGAGCTCCAAACATTCCTAGGATGCTGCAGGCAGGTAATCCAGTGCATTTCGGTGAAGGAACTATCAGCATTTTTGCAAATCTTTCCCACCAGACTTCGAGGCGAAGCTTATCAACTTTTTGCCTCAAATATGCCAACCACTTTCAAAGAAGTAGAAGAACGGTTAAATCGCAAGTACCTGCCTAGAGAAACTTGCCAGGAACTGGTAACTAAATTAATTACTACAAGGCAGTATCTTTTGGAAAACCTCACAGCCTTCACGGCACGAGTGAAACAGATGCTGGCAATATGTAATGAAGCAGCAGAGTCCAAATATGGAGCCACGGAGCACCAGCTGTTAAAAAGCAGCTCGAGGGCTTTGCCAAAAACGCACTGAGAACAGGCGTAAATAACCCATATATGTGCCAATACCTTCTGACCATGACAGACGGCACGGTGGATGACCTCGTACGAAGAGCACTTGACATGGAACGTCTCCAGCAAAGTGCTCTATTCCTGCAACCTTCAGGGCAGTTTCAACAAAATGTGATGCAAAATACACTACCCCATTCAATAAGTGCAATACCACTAAATAACGCTCAATTTAGCCAAATTAATTCACCGGCTAATCACAGAGCATTTACTCCAGGCATAATGCCATACGCTCAAGTTCTCCAGACCCTATCAAACACAAACAGTCGCGTTCAGCAGCCGCAGTTCACACAGGCAAACACATCACCATACATCAAAGAGGAGCCGAGATCTCCTAATAAAAATTATAATGTACAAAATAAAATTAATTATTTAAATAAAATCAGTTGTAGTTTTTGTAATCTAAGAGCCCACAAATATGCTGATTGCCTCAAAGGAAAAATACGCCTTATTGTGTGCACTGCAAAATGTACAATCATGACGTTCGTGACAGCAGGAGGAACAAGAACAGTTTTCAAAGACCCCAAAACAGAGAAGCACCAAACCAACGTCCTAGAGAGCAGCAACACCCCAATAATAACTGCAGAGTCTATAACGTGCTTAAAGAGTGCGAATTTTGAAAATGGGAAGCCTGGAGTCAGGGAAACGACGCACGGTCGACCCAAAACTCCCCCGCTCGACTATAAATCTCCCATCTAATAAAATAGTGTCTCCTCAGCAGCCCGATTCCAGTGTCGCTACAGTAAAACTTCCTTCAGATATAGGCCTGAACGGCCAAACTAAACTAGTAGTAGACACAGGCGCTGAGGTAAGTATAATAAAGAAATGGTCATTAAAAATCTAAAAGAAATTAACCACAATGAGGCATGTACACTTCAGACCCCATTTGGTACCGGAGAGACGCTGGGAATTGCCAGGGAAACTTCGTTTTCAAAAGCAAAATTCCCTGCAAGTTTCAAGTCGTAAGAAACTGGCCTGGCCTTTCCGATGATTGACTTCTAGGAAACGATTTCCTAGCAAAAAACTGTAACGTTGAGGGTCCTAATAAGGCACTAAAGTTTCCTCGCATAGAGACTAATCCAGACGAATTTGCTTTGCCATTAGAGTTTGAAACGGACAAGCTACATTCTGAAAAAGCAGTCGAAGTAAGAACACTTGCAGAAGAGGTAGAGTCTAAACAGGCTGAACTATCCACCTGCAGTGTCTTCAAGGCTTCTCAAATGAGAAAAGCTGGCTGCCAAGCTCCAAAAGAGCTCAAGGAATGTGAGATGATCTGCCTGGGCGAACAAGGGGTCGACGAAATCTGGCAGCAATTGGTTACCTTTAAGGAACCAATCTGCATACCTGCGCTCTCTCAAATTGTTGCCCCAGTCCCGTTGCAAACTCAAGAAGAAATGCTCTGTTTATCCCAAGAGATAAGCGATGGAGTTTTCTTGGCAAATCGTTTACTGTCGTCTGGAGAAGAATTAGTGCTGGTTAGTGTTCTCAACGCTAACAGTCATCAAGTAGTCATACATAACTTAAAGTTACAGCTATTTCCAATAAACAACTACACCATAGACCCATTAATACACACAAAAGACCACAACCATACGCACATTCCCATACCAAATAAAGAGGCAATATCAAACACCACAAAAGACGGAAGTGAGTGTCTAAAACCTGCCAAAAAGGTGCATATAGCTCTTCCGTCCAAAATCCGGAGGCATAAGTCACTACTAAACAAACAACGGCCATATAAGGACGGTAGCGAGTCGCTAAAGCCTATTTTGAAGATGCTTATTACTCCACCGTCACACAAAACAAAAAATTCCACACGGTCAAAAAGCAATAGCATTGACGCGCATGAGTATATCACACAACCTAAGGCAAAGACTACACAGGTGTACCAAACTCAGCCGTCAACTAAGCAGGAAGCAAATACCCTGCGACATGTTAAGAACAACGAAATAAAGCCTCAAAAGGAATCAAAAAATCCTCATCTATTTACAGGTCAAAAACTTAAAAGGAAGAGTAAGTCAAACCAAGGTTCAGCCGACAAAACGGCCATATTACAACATGTACGATATCTATACCCGGATTATGAGATTCCGGACGACATAAAGCAATACCCGCGTATTTCTAGGTTAGAGCAGGAACTCAGCCTAGACCTTAATTTGACCGCGGAAAAAAAAATTTCGATATCAGAACTCTGCGAAAAGTATAACGATATCTCCGTCCTCAAAGGTGACAAACTCACTTATACAAATGCGATAACGCATAATATTCCATTGGTGCAATATCAAGCACCAATCAATCAAAAAATGTACCGCTTACCTGAAACACAGCGGAAAGTAATCAACGAGCAACCCCTACTAGTTGTCCCCAAGAAAGCGGGACCTGAGGGTGAAAAAAGGTGGCGCGTCGTTGTCGACTTTCGTAAATTAAACGAAAAGACAATTGGAGACGCATTCCCACTACCCCGAATCGAGGATGTTCTCGACCAGCTAGGTCATGCAAGGTATTTCACAACGCTCGATTTGGCCAACGGCTATCAACAAGTTTTTGTCGACAAAAAAGATCGACATAAAACTGCTTTCAGCACAAGTTATGGGCACTACGAGTTCAAGCGTATGCCATTCGGGATCAAAGGAGCCCCTGCCACATTCCAACGCCTAATGAATTTCGTCTTAACAGGCCTACAAGGCCTCGAATGTTTCGTTTACCTAGATGACATCGTCATCTATTGTAAAAATTTAAATGACCACAACGAAAAGTTGAGAAAAGTCTTCAATGAGTTGAGAGAGAACAACTTAAAACTGCAGCCAGAGAAGTGCCAGTTTCTACGAACAGAAGTTGTTTACCTAGGATATAAATGTTCTAACGAAGGAGCCTTACCAGACCCAAGTAAGACGGCCTGCGTCCAAACATTTCCTGTTCCAAGAGCAGTAAGGCAAGTCCAATCATTTTTAGGACTGGCCAATTACTACAGCAAATTCATTCCAGACTTCTCCAAAATTGTACGTCCAATCACGAATTTACTCCGAAAGGATGTAAAATTCACTTGGACAGAGAAATTCGAGGAAGTATTTCAAAACGTAACAAATGCTTTAATTTCTCCACCTCTTTTGATTTATCCCGATTTCACAAAATCTTTTAACCTTACTACGGACGCAAGTAACGAGGCTCTAGGAGCTGTTCTTTCTCAAGGAGAAGTTGGAAAGACCAGCCCATTGCCTATGCAAGCCGCACAGTAAACAAATCCGAAAGAAATTACTCTACTATAGAGAAAGAGTTATTGGCTATTGTCTGGGCTACCGAGAATTTCAGGTGCTATCTCCAAGGCCAGAAACTCACGGTCCATACTGACCATAAACCTCTCAAAGGTGTCTTCAATGTGAAAGACCCTACTTCCCGTTTGCTGAGATTTCACCACAAATTATCTGAATTCGATTACAACATCGAATATAAACCAGGGAAGTACAACACTAATGCCGATGCACTAAGTCGCATCCCTCAAGCATTAACAGGAGACAGTTTAGGCACTACCTTAACGGTAAAAGCCCTAGTCCACCACACGATGGACTCAGATGTGGAGGAAGACGATTCCCCAATTAATAAAAAGAAAAAGAAATCCGCACTTGCTTCGTCGTAACTCGAGCTCAGAAGCAAAAGGCTCCAGAGACAATAAATAACTCCAGTTTGGAGACAGAAGAGCACACGAAAGCGTACCAAAACGAAATTCAACTCGCGGAGGCGGAAACACTAAATCCAACAACGCTTGACCCGCATGTAAGTACTGGTAAAACACCCGAAGTTATTACGAGCCCCACGGAGATCCAAACAATCTTAAAAGATTATCACGAATCTCCATTTGGTGGCCATCAAGGTGTCATAAAAACGTACAAATGTAACGCAAGTATTGGTGGAGACACATGCTTATCGATATTAAAAGATACATTAAAAAATTCCCAAAGTGCAAGCCGATGAAAGCATCTCCACAATATAAAATTCCAATGGTTATCACGGACATCGCAGAACAAGCGTTCGACGAAGTTTACCTCGATATTGTAGGTCCATTAGAAGAGACCACATCAGGTAACAAATATATCTTGACCTTCCAAGATAATCTAACAAAATTCGTCGACTGGTATGCAATACCTAATGCGGAAGCAGTCACAGTAGTGCAAGTTTTCTTTGATGAAATCGTTACGCGCTATCGCATACCCTAAGGAATACTCACCGATCAGGGAACAAATTTCCTGAATGAATTATTCAAAAGAGTATGTAAGCTTCTAAACGTAAAGAAGTTACAGACTTCAGCGTACCACCCACAGTCTAATGGAGCACTAGAGCGTGCACATAGACCCCTGATAGAATTGCTTCGAACAATCGTAGATGAAAACCCCAAAACATGGGACCAATACCTAAGAACCGCTGCATTCGTGTACAACAACAGTGTACACGAGTGTACTAAACTTACCCCAATGGACTGCCTATACGGCTTCATAGCGGATGTCAGCAAAATTTGTCAGTAGAAATATTTAATTAAAAAAACTATAAAACAAAAGACAAATCGTACCTTCAGTACGATTTGTCATGAAAATTACAATATGTATGTACGAACGTACATACATCTCACAAAAAAAGCTTTCGCGATAAGAAATGCACGCCGCGAAAATACATTATATGTATATGCGCGCCGCAATTTCAATCGACGGGACGGTGGCTGATGTTTATAAAAACATCAAATTTCATTTTTGCAAACCACCGTCCAACGAACAATATTCTGGACTTGTTTAATCAAGTCCAGAATAAATGACAGTTTTTTCCAGGGTAGAAATGCAACTATGCATTTTCTACCCTGACCGACGGCTCTTGATCGCGATAAAAATGATCAAGAGCGCAGTCGATTTATAACAGTCAAGCGAGTTGAATTTTAGAGTTTCTGCGCGCGACTAAAAAATAAAAAGTTGATGAACGGCGGTTGGAAGTTGAGTTTTAAAGTTTTGATGTAGAGCGCAGTCGAGTTTTAAACAAAAATCGAGTTGTGTTAAAAACTAAACTAACGGTGGTTCGGAGGGTAGATTGCAACCCGGCGTTCGGTTGTGAGTGATTAGTAGCTGGATTTTGGGTAAACAAAAAAGGAGGTACCGCACGTTACAGGAAATTGATTAGGGCCAAACCATACCAAGTCAGGTAATAAATAGTGAAAAAACATTGTGAATCGATCTATTTTGCAAACAAAAAGAAATTTGTGAATCGATTAATTGCGTAAATGAAAAGAAAACCTGTGAATCGATATATTTCGTAAGTGAAAAGAAAATTGGTAATTATAATCACTCAGTTTGATTAAGGAATACAAAGAAGAAATAGAAATTGTGAAAGCAAATTGTGAAAAGAAAGCTATAAATCCATTTCGCAAATAAAAAGTAAAGTGGGGGGGTACGAAAACTCTGTTTAATTTTGGAATTGATTACCGAAGTGGATGGTAAGAGCTCCCAAGTGGAGCACACGTAATTTTGGAAAACGACGCCCATTAGTGAAAAAGATACGTAACAAAATTGGCGCAGCCGGTAGGATAGAGGAAGCCGAGTTTACACAAACAAAGTACAAGTGCTCGAAAACCCTCTATCCTGCGAATCAAAAAGGAGTAGAAGACGGGATCGAATACCGGGCAAGACACCCTACCCTCCGCCTGAAGTTGAGTCTGATTTCAGGAGTATTTCGGTCTTGTCGGCTCCTCACGCTCAGGGTCGGACAGCTTTAACTGCCTCTGTTTGAAAAACACGCAGCCACCCCCTCATCAAAGCACAAAGAGCCAACGTGGACAATAGCGGGCTTCATCCCAGCCCAGGATAAAGAAGCCCACATCCCAAAATTTTAAAATTTACACTTGAAGGAAGGAAGTCTGGAAACCATCCGCTATCTGCGATCCGGAGTTGAAAGGGGCTTCGAAGTAGGCAAGGCGCCCCCCTCTCAGCTTTTATCTAGGGGAATTTAAGTAGGCCACGGGCCCCCCGGGCAGCAAAAGAACTTCAACCGAAAAAACCAGCGATCCTGAATTGAAAGGGACCTCGAAGAAGGCAATAAGCCCCCCCTCTCAATTTGACCCAAGGGAATTAAGACGGCAGAAGCCCCCCTAGCTGCAAATTTTACAAACGGTGGTCCATGAGCGAGGAAAGCCCCCACCAAGAGAAGCTGCAAGAAATCACACCAATTCCACCAACTCCACAACAATCTTCCCCCCGGGCGATGCGCAGGACGTTCCGTCCCGGTACGAAGGAGGCAACGCGGGAGCAACATCAGCAACAGAGGGTGCTAATCAAACACCCGCAACAAATTCACCAACAAGAGGAATCATGTTAAGGAGCGGGACAATCCTAACAGGTTACCACCAAGTAAGACCTTCCAATTTAAATATAGAAAAATATTTAGAGTATTTAGAAGGGAAAGTGCGAGACTCCTCCGAACTTTAGGTTATACAGTGCGATTCTATTGACAAACAGATTGCCAAGTCTCGGGAGCGAAGGCTTGAGCAAATCGAAAAATTTAAAGAAAGCACGGAAAAGTTCAAAGAGAGCCTGAAGGAGTTTGGATAACTCTCGCACTCGCTCGAAGTCAAAAATAAAAATAATAGCGTAGATTTAAGTGAAAGTGCCAACGACAGTGTCAGTGATTCCACCGTGAGTGAAATCCTTTTCAATTGGCTGGGCGACTCCCTTCTGGAAACCAGCATGGAGAAAACTAGTTCCACAAAAGTGTCAAACTTTAGTTTCAGAATCCATAATTTAAACATGGCAGATTACGCTAAAATCGCCAAGCTAACTGCCCAGCTCGTTCCCCTATTTTCGTGAAAACAGCACCCAAAATTGAGCCTTGAGCTCCAAACATTCCTAGGATGCTGCAGGCAGGTAATCCAGTGCATTTCGGTGAAGGAACTATCAGCATTTTTGCAAATCTTTCCCACCAGACTTCGAGGCGAAGCTTATCAACTTTTTGCCTCAAATATGCCAACCACTTTCAAAGAAGTAGAAGAACGGTTAAATCGCAAGTACCTGCCTAGAGAAACTTACCAGGAACTGGTAACTAAATTAATTACCACAAGGCAGTATCTTTTGGAAAACCTCACAGCCTTCACGGCACGAGTGAAACAGATGCTGGCAATATGTAATGAAGCAGCAGAGTCCAAATATGGAGCCACGGCAGCACCAGCTGTTAAAAAGCAGCTCGAGGGCTTTGCCAAAAACGCACTGAGAACAGGCGTAAATAACCCATATATGTGCCAATACCTTCTGACCATGACAGACGGCACGGTGGATGACCTCGTACGAAGAGCACTTGACATGGAACGTCTCCAGCAAAGTGCTCTATTCCTGCAACCTTCAGGGCAGTTTCAACAAAATGTGATGCAAAATACACTACCCCATTCAATAAGTGCAATACCACTAAATAACGCTCAATTTAGTCAAATTAATTCACCGGCTAATCACAGCGCATTTACTCCAGGCATAATGCCATACGCTCAAGTTCTCCAGACCCTATCAAACACAAACAGTCGCGTTCAGCAGCCGCAGTTCACACAGGCAAACACATCACCATACATCAAAGAGGAGCCGAGATCTCCTAATAAAAATTATAATGTACAAAATAAAAATAATTATTTAAATAAAATCAGTTGTAGTTTTTGTAATCTAAGAGCCCACAAATATGCTGATTGCCTCAAAGGAAAAATACGCCTTATTGTGTGCACTGCAAAATGTACAATCATGACGTTCGTGACAGCAGGAGGAACAAGAACAGTTTTCAAAGACCCCAAAACAGAGAAGCACCAAACCAACGTCCTAGAGAGCAGCAACACCCCAATAATAACTGCAGAGTCTATAACGTGCTTAAAGAGTGCGAATTTTGAAAATGGGAAGCCTGGAGTCAGGGAAACGACGCACGGTCGACCCAAAACTCCCCCGCTCGACTATAAATCTCCCATCTAATAAAATAGTGTCTCCTCAGCAGCCCGATTCCAGTGTCGCTACAGTAAAACTTCCTTCAGATATAGGCCTGAACGGCCAAACTAAACTAGTAGTAGACACAGGCGCTGAGGTAAGTATAATAAAGAAATGGTCATTAAAAATCTAAAAGAAATTAACCACAATGAGGCATGTACACTTCAGACCCCATTTGGTACCGGAGAGACGCTGGGAATTGCCAGGGAAACTTCGTTTTCAAAAGCAAAATTCCCTGCAGGTTTCAAGTCGTAAGAAACTGGCCTGGCCTTTCCGATGATTGACTTCTAGGAAACGATTTCCTAGCAAAAAACTGTAACGTTGAGGGTCCTAATAAGGCACTAAAGTTTCCTCGCATAGAGACTAATCCAGACGAATTTGCTTTGCCATTAGAGTTTGAAACGGACAAGCTACATTCTGAAAAAGCAGTCGAAGTAAGAACACTTGCAGAAGAGGTAGAGTCTAAACAGGCTGAACTATCCACCTGCAGTGTCTTCAAGGCTTCTCAAATGAGAAAAGCTGGCTGCCAAGCTCCAAAAGAGCTCAAGGAATGTGAAATGATCTGCCTGGGCGAACAAGGGGTCGACGAAATCTGGCAGCAATTGGTTACCTTTAAGGAACCAATCTGCATACCTGCGCTCTCTCAAATTGTTGCCCCAGTCCCGTTGCAAACTGAAGAAGAAATGCTCTGTTTATCCCAAGAGATAAGCGATGGAGTTTTCTTGGCAAATCGTTTACTGTCGTCTGGAGAAGAATTAGTGCTGGTTAGTGTTCTCAACGCTAACAGTCATCAAGTAGTCATACATAACTTAAAGTTACAGCTATTTCCAATAAACAACTACACCATAGACCCATTAATACACACAAAAGACCACAACCATACGCACATTCCCATACCAAATAAAGAGGCAATATCAAACACCACAAAAGACGGAAGTGAGTGTCTAAGACCTGCCAAAAAGATGCATATAGCTCTTCCGTCCAAAATCCGGAGGCATAAATCACTACTAAACAAACAACGGCCATATAAGGACGGTAGCGAGTCGCTAAAGCCTATATTGAAGGTGCATATTACTCCACCGTCACACAAAACAAAAAATTCCACACGGTCAAAAAGCAATAGCATTGACGCGCATGAGTATATCACACAACCTAAGGCAAAGACTACACAGGTGTACCAAACTCAGCCGTCAACTAAGCAGGAAGCAAATACCCTGCGACATGTTAAGAACAACGAAACAAAGCCTCAAAAGGAATCAAAAAATCCTCATCTATTTACAGGTCAAAAACTTAAAAGGAAGAGTAAGTCAAACCAAGGTTCAGCCGACAAAACGGCCATATTACAACATGTACGATATCTATACCCGGATTATGAGATTCCGGACGACATAAAGCAATACCCGCGTATTTCTAGGTTAGAGCAGGAACTCAGCCTAGACCTTAATTTGACCGCGGAAAAAAAAAATTTCGATATCAGAACTCTGCGAAAAGTATAACGATATCTCCGTCCTCAAAGGTGACAAACTCACTTATACAAATGCGATAACGCATAATATTCCATTGGTGCAATATCAAGCACCAATCAATTAAAAAATGTACCGCTTACCTGAAACACAGCGGAAAGTAATCAACGAGCAGCTAAAAGAAATGCTAGACAGCGGGATAGTCCAGTCCAGTAAAAGCCCTTGGAATTCACCCCTACTAGTTGTCCCCAAGAAAGCGGGACCTGAGGGTGAAAAAAGGTGGCGCGTCGTTGTCGACTTTCGTAAATTAAACGAAAAGACAATTGGAGACGCATTCCCACTACCCCAAATCGAGGATGTTCTCGACCAGCTAGGTCACGCAAGGTATTTCACAACGCTCGATTTCGCCAACGGCTATCAACAAGTTCTTGTCGACAAAAAAGATCGACATAAAACTGCTTTCAGCTCAAGTTATGGACACTACGAGTTCAAGCGTATGCCATTCGGGCTCAAAGGAGCCCCTGCCACATTCCAACGCCTAATGAATTTCGTCTTAACAGGCCTACAAGGCCTCGAATGTTTCGTCATCTATGGTAAAAATTTAAATGACCACAACGAAAAGTTGAGAAAAGTCTTCAATGCGTTGAGAGAGAACAACTTAAAACTGCAGCCAGAGAAGAGCCAGTTTCTACGAACAGAAGTTGTTTACCTAGGATATAAATATTCTAACGAAGGAGCCTTACCAGACCCAAGTAAGACGGCCTGCGTCCAAACATTTCCTGTTCCAAGAGCAGTAAGGCAAGTCCAGTCATTTTTAGGACTGGCCAATTACTACAGGAAATTCATTCCAGATTTCTCCAAAATTGTACGTCCAATCACGAATTTACTCCGAAAGGATGTAAAATTCACTTGGAAAGAGAAATTCTAGGAAGTATTTCAAAACGTAACAAATGCTTTAATTTCTCCACCTCTTTTGATTTATCCCGATTTCACAAAATCTTTTAATCTTACTACGGACGCAAGTAACGAGGCTCTAGGAGCTGTTCTTTCTCAAGGAGAAGTTGGAAAGGACCAGCCCATTGCCTATACAAGCCGCACATTAAACAAAGCCGAAAGAAATTACTCTACTATAGAGAAAGAGTTATTGGCTATTGTTAAGGCTACCAAGTATTTCAGGTGCTATCTTCAAGGCCGGAATTACACGGTCTATACTGACCATAAACCCCTCAAAGGTGTCTTCAATGTGAAAGACCCTACTTCCCGTTTGGTGAGATTTCACCACAAATTATCTGAATTCGATTACAACATCGAATACAAACCAGGGAAGTACAACACTAATGCCGATGCACTAAGTCGCATCCTTCAAGCATTAACAGGAGACAGTTTAGGCACTACCCTAACGGTAAAAGCCCTAGTCCACCACACGATGGACTCAGATGTGGAGGAAGACGATTCCCCAAATAATAAAAAGAAAAAGAAATCCGCACTTGCTTCGTCGTAACTCGAGCTCAGAAGCAAAAGGCTCCAGAGACAATAAATAACTCCAGTTTGGAGACAGAAAAGCACACGAAAGCGTACCAAAACGAAATTCAACTCGCGGAGGCGGAAACACTAAATCCAACAACGCTTGACACGCATGTAAGTACTGGTAAAACACCCGAAGTTATTACGAGCCCCACGGAGATCCAAACAATCTTAAAAGATTATCACGAATCTCGATTTGGTGGCCATCAAGGTGTCATAAAAACGTACAAACGTAACGCAAGTATTGGTGGAGACACATGCTTAGCGATATTAAAAGATACATTAAAAAATTCCCAAAGTGCCAGAGGATGAAAGCATCTCCACAATATAAAATTCCAATGGTTATCACGGACATCGCAGAACAAGCGTTCGACGAAGTTTACCTCGATATTGTAGGTCCATTAGAAGAGACCACATCAGGTAACAAATATATCTTGACCTTCCAAGATAATCTAACAAAATTCATCGACTGGTATGCAATACCTAATGCGGAAGCAGTCACAGTAGTGCAAGTTTTCTTTGATGAAATCGTTACGCGCTATCGCATACCCTAAAGAATACTCACCGATCAGGGAACAAATTTCCTGAATGAATTATTCAAAAGAGTATGTAAGCTTCTAAACGTAAAGAAGTTACAGACTTCAGCGTACCACCCACAGTCTAATGGAGCACTAGAGCGTGCACATAGACCCCTGATAGAATTGCTGCGAACAATCGTAGATGAAAACCCCAAAACATGGGACCAATACCTAAGAACCGCTGCATTCGTGTACAACAACAGTGTACACGAGTGTACTAAACTTACCCCAATGGACTGCCTATACGGCTTCATAGCGGATGTCAGCAAAATTTGTCAGTAGAAATATTTAATTTAAAAAAACTATAAAACAAAAGACAAATCGTACCTTCAGTACGATTTGTCATGAAAATTACAATATGTATGTACGAACGTACATACATCTCACAAAAAAAGCTTTCGCGATAAGAAATGCGCGCCGCGAAAATACATTATATGTATACGCGCGCCGCAATTATAATCGACGGGACGGTGGCTGATGTTTATAAAAACATCAAATTTCATTTTTGCAAACCACCGTCCAACGAACAATATTCTGGACTTGTTTAATCAAGTCCAGAATAAATGACAGTTTTTCCCAGGGTAGAAATGCAACTATGCATTTTCTACCCTGACCGACGGCTCTTGATCGCGATAAAAATGATCAAGAGCGCAGTCGATTTTTAACAGTCAAGCGAGTTGAATTTTAGAGTTTCTGCGCGCGACTAAAAAATAAAAAGTTGATGAACGGTGGTTGGAAGTTGAGTTTTAAAGTTTTGATGTAGAGCGCAGTCGAGTTTTAAACAAAAATCGAGTTGTGTTAAAAACTAAACTAACGGTGGTTCGGAGGGTAGATTGCAACCCGGCGCGAAGAGAGTTCGGTTTTGAATGATTAGTAGCTGGATTTTGGGTAAACAAAAAAGGAGGTACCGCACGTTACAGGAAATTGATTAGGGCCAAACCATACCAAGTCAGGTAATAAATAGTGAAAAAACATTGTGAATCGATCTATTTTGCAAACAAAAAGAAATTTGTGAATCGATTAATTGCGTAAATGAAAAGAAAACCTGTGAATCGATATATTTCGTAAGTGAAAAGAAAATTGGTAATTATAATCATTCAGTTTGATTAAGGAATACAAAGAAGAAATAGAAATTGTGAAAGCAAATTGTGAAAAGAAAGCTATAAATCCATTTCGCAAATAAAAAGTAAAGTGGGTGGGTACGAAAACTCTGTTTAATTTTGGAATTGATTACCGAAGTGGATGGTAAGAGCCCCCAAGTGGAGCACACGTAATTTTGGGAAACGACGCCCATTAGTGAAAAAGATACGTAACAAAATTGGCGCAGCCGGTAGGATAGAGGAAGCCGACTTTACACAAACAAAGTACAAGTGCTCGAAAACCCTCTATCCTGCGAATCAAAAAGGAGTAGAAGACGGGATCGAATACCGGGCAAGACACCCTATGCTCTGCCTGAAGTTGAGTCTGGCTTCAGGAGTATTTCGATCTTGTCGGCTCCCAGCGCTTGGGGTCGGACAGCTTTAACTGCCTCTGTTTGAAAAACACGCAGCCACCCCCTCATCAAAGCACAAAGAGCCAACGTGGGACAACAGCGGGCTTCATTCCAGCCCAGGATAAAGAAGCCCACATCCCAAAATTTTAAAATTTACACTTGAAGGAAGGAATTCTGGAAACCATCCGCCATCTGGGATCCGGAGTTGAAAGGGATTTCGAAGTAGGCAACGCGCCCCCCTTTCAGCTTTTATCCAGGGGAATTTAAGTAGGCCATGGGCCCCCCGGCCGCAAAAGGACTTCAACCGAAAAAAACCAGCGATCCTGAATTGAAAGGGGCCTCGAAGAAGGCAATAAGCCCCCCCCCCCTCTCAATTTGAACCAAGGGAATTAAGACGGCAGAAGCCCCCCTAGCTGCAAATTTTACAAACGGTGGTCCATGAGCGAGGAAAGCTCCCACCAGGAGAAGCTGCAAGAATGACACCAATTCCACCAAATCCGCAACAATCTTCCTCCCCGGGCGACGCACAGGACGATCCGTCCCGGTACGAAGGAGGCAACGCGGGAGCAACATCAGCAACAGAGGATGCTAATCAAACACCAGCAACAAATTCACCAACAAGAGGAATCACGTTAAGGAGCGGGACAATCCTAACAGGTCCCCACCAAGTAAGACCTTCAAATTTAAATATAGAAAAATATTTAGAGTATTTAGAAGGGAAAGTGCGAGACTCCTCCGAACTTTCGGTTATACAGTGCGATTCTATTGACAAACAGATTGCCAAGACTCGGGAACGAAGGCTTGAGCAAATCGCAAAATTTAAAGAAAGCACTGAAAAGTTCAAAGAGAGCCTGAAGGAGTTTGGATAACTCTCGCACTCGCTCGAAGTCAAAAATAAAAATAATAGTATAGACTTAAGTGAAAGTGCCAACGACAGTGTCAATGACTCCACCGTGAGTGAAATCCTTTTGAATTGGCTGCGCGACTCCCTTCTGGAAACCAGCATAGAAGAAACTAGCTCCCCAAAAGTGTCAAATTTTAGTTTCAGAATCCCCAATTTAAACATGGCAGATTACGCTAAAATCGCCAAGCTAACTGCCCAGCTCGTTCCCCTATATTCTGGAGAACAGCACCCAAAATTGAATCTTGAGCTCCAAACATTCCTAGGATGCTGCAGGCAGGTAATCCAGTGCATTTCGGTGAAGGAACTATCAGCATTTTTGCAAATCTTTCCCACCAGACTTCGAGGCGAAGCTTATCAACTTTTTGCCTCAAATATGCCAACCACTTTCAAAGAAGTAGAAGAACGGTTAAATCGCACGTACCTGCCTAGAGAAACTTGCCAGGAACTGGTAAATAAATTAACTACTACAGGGCAGTATCCTTTGGAAAACCTCAGAGCCCTCACGGCACGAGTGAAACAGATGCTGGCACTATGTAATGAAGTAGCAGAGTCCAAATATGGAGCCACGGCAGCACCAGCTGTTAAAACGCAGCTCGAGGGCTTTGCCAAAAACGCACTGAAAACAGGCGTAAATAACCCATATATGTGCCAATACCTTCTGACCATGACAGACGGCACGGTGGATGACCTCGTACGAAGAGCACTTGACATGGCACGTCTCCAGCAAAGTGGTCTATTCCTGCAACCTTCAGGGCAATTTCAACAAAATGTGATACAAAATACACTACCCCATTCAATAAGTGCAATAACACCAAATAACGCTCAATTTAGCCAAATTAATTCATCGGCTAATCACAGCGTTTTTACTCCAGGCATAATTCCATACGCTCAACTTCCCCAGACCCTATCAAACACAAACAGTCGCGTTCAGCAGCCGCAGTTCACACAGGCAAACACATCACCATACATCAAAGAGGAGCCGAGATCTCCTAATAAAAATTATAATGTACAAAATAAAAATAATTATTTAAATAAAATCAGTTGTAGTTTTTGTAATCTAAGAGCCCACAAATATGCTGATTGCCTCAAAGGAAAAATACGCCTTATTGTGTGCACTGCAAAATGTACAATCATGACGTTCGTGACAGCAGGAGGAACAAGAACAGTTTTCAAAGACCCCAAAACAGAGAAGCACCAAACCAACGTCCTAGAGAGCAGCAACACCCCAATAATAACTGCAGAGTCTATAACGTGCTTAAAGAGTGCGAATTTTGAAAATGGGAAGCCTGGAGTCAGGGAAACGACGCACGGTCGACCCAAAACTCCCCCGCTCGACTATAAATCTCCCATCTAATAAAATAGTGTCTCCTCAGCAGCCCGATTCCAGTGTCGCTACAGTAAAACTTCCTTCAGATATAGGCCTGAACGGCCAAACTAAACTAGTAGTAGACACAGGCGCTGAGGTAAGTATAATAAAGAAATGGTCATTAAAAATCTAAAAGAAATTAACCACAATGAGGCATGTACACTTCAGACCCCATTTGGTACCGGAGAGACGCTGGGAATTGCCAGGGAAACTTCGTTTTCAAAAGCAAAATTCCCTGCAGGTTTCAAGTCGTAAGAAACTGGCCTGGCCTTTCCGATGATTGACTTCTAGGAAACGATTTCCTAGCAAAAAACTGTAACGTTGAGGGTCCTAATAAGGCACTAAAGTTTCCTCGAATAGAGACTAATACAGACGAATTTGCTTTGCCATTAGAGTTTGAAACGGACAAGCTACATTCTGAAAAAGCAGTCGAAGTAAGAACACTTGCAGAAGAGGTAGAGTCTAAACAGGCTGAACTATCCACCTGCAGTGTCTTCAAGGCTTCTCAAATGAGAAAAGCTGGCTGCCAAGCTCCAAAAGAGCTCAAGGAATGTGAAATGATCTGCCTGGGCGAACAAGGGGTCGACGAAATCTGGCAGCAATTGGTTACCTTTAAGGAACCAATCTGCATACCTGCGCTCTCTCAAATTGTTGCCCCAGTCCCGTTGCAAACTGAAGAAGAAATGCTCTGTTTATCCCAAGAGATAAGCGATGGAGTTTTCTTGGCAAATCGTTTACTGTCGTCTGGAGAAGAATTAGTGCTGGTTAGTGTTCTCAACGCTAACAGTCATCAAGTAGTCATACATAACTTAAAGTTACAGCTATTTCCAATAAACAACTATACCATAGACCCATTAATACACACAAAAGACCACAACCATACGCACATTCCCATACCAAATAAAGAGGCAATATCAAACACCACAAAAGACGGAAGTGAGTGTCTAAGACCTGCCAAAAAGATGCATATAGCTCTTCCGTCCAAAATCCGGAGGCATAAATCACTACTAAACAAACAACGGCCATATAAGGACGGTAGCGAGTCGCTAAAGCCTATATTGAAGGTGCATATTACTCCACCGTCACACAAAACAAAAAATTCCACACGGTCAAAAAGCAATAGCATTGACGCGCATGAGTATATCACACAACCTAAGGCAAAGACTACACAGGTGTACCAAACTCAGCCGTCAACTAAGCAGGAAGCAAATACCCTGCGACATGTTAAGAACAACGAAACAAAGCCTCAAAAGGAATCAAAAAATCCTCATCTATTTACAGGTCAAAAACTTAAAAGGAAGAGTAAGTCAAACCAAGGTTCAGCCGACAAAACGGCCATATTACAACATGTACGATATCTATACCCGGATTATGAGATTCCGGACGACATAAAGCAATACCCGCGTATTTCTAGGTTAGAGCAGGAACTCAGCCTAGACCTTAATTTGACCGCGGAAAAAAAAAATTTCGATATCAGAACTCTGCGAAAAGTATAACGATATCTCCGTCCTCAAAGGTGACAAACTCACTTATACAAATGCGATAACGCATAATATTCCATTGGTGCAATATCAAGCACCAATCAATCAAAAAATGTACCGCTTACCTGAAACACAGCGGAAAGTAATCAACGAGCAGCTAAAAGAAAT
This sequence comes from Dioctria rufipes, assembly GCA_963924295.1. Classification (NCBI taxonomy): domain Eukaryota; kingdom Metazoa; phylum Arthropoda; class Insecta; order Diptera; family Asilidae; genus Dioctria; species Dioctria rufipes. The sequence goes on along the minus strand of OZ002744.1, from coordinate 143,927,649 downwards.
GCTAGACAGCGGGATAGTCCAGTCCAGTAAAAGCCCTTGGAATTCACCCCTACTAGTTGTCCCCAAGAAAGCGGGACCTGAGGGTGAAAAAAGGTGGCGCGTCGTTGTCGACTTTCGTAAATTAAACGAAAAGACAATTGGAGACGCATTCCCACTACCCCAAATCGAGGATGTTCTCGACCAGCTAGGTCACGCAAGGTATTTCACAACGCTCGATTTCGCCAACGGCTATCAACAAGTTCTTGTCGACAAAAAAGATCGACATAAAACTGCTTTCAGCTCAAGTTATGGACACTACGAGTTCAAGCGTATGCCATTCGGGCTCAAAGGAGCCCCTGCCACATTCCAACGCCTAATGAATTTCGTCTTAACAGGCCTACAAGGCCTCGAATGTTACGTCATCTATGGTAAAAATTTAAATGACCACAACGAAAAGTTGAGAAAAGTCTTCAATGAGTTGAGAGAGAACAACTTAAAACTGCAGCCAGAGAAGAGCCAGTTTCTACGAACAGAAGTTGTTTACCTAGGATATAAATATTCTAACGAAGGAGCCTTACCAGACCCAAGTAAGACGGCCTGCGTCCAAACATTTCCTGTTCCAAGAGCAGTAAGGCAAGTCCAGTCATTTTTAGGACTCCAAAATTGTACGTCCAATCACGAATTTACTCCGAAAGGATGTAAAATTCACTTGGAAAGAGAAATTCTAGGAAGTATTTCAAAACGTAACAAATGCTTTAATTTCTCCACCTCTTTTGATTTATCCCGATTTCACAAAATCTTTTAATCTTACTACGGACGCAAGTAACGAGGCTCTAGGAGCTGTTCTTTCTCAAGGAGAAGTTGGAAAGGACCAGCCCATTGCCTATACAAGCCGCACATTAAACAAAGCCGAAAGAAATTACTCTACTATAGACAAAGAGTTATTGGCTATTGTTAAGGCTACCAAGAATTTCAGGTGCTATCTTCAAGGCCGGAATTACACGGTCTATACTGACCATAAACCCCTCAAAGGTGTCTTCAATGTGAAAGACCCTACTTCCCGTTTGGTGAGATTTCACCACAAATTATCTGAATTCGATTACAACATCGAATACAAACCAGGGAAGTACAACACTAATGCCGATGCACTAAGTCGCATCCTTCAAGCATTAACAGGAGACAGTTTAGGCACTACCCTAACGGTAAAAGCCCTAGTCCACCACACGATGGACTCAGATGTGGAGGAAGACGATTCCCCAAATAATAAAAAGAAAAAGAAATCCGCACTTGCTTCGCCGTAACTCGAGCTCAGAAGCAAAAGGCTCCAGAGACAATAAATAACTCCAGTTTGGAGACAGAAAAGCACACGAAAGCGTACCAAAACGAAATTCAACTCGCGGAGGCGGAAACACTAAATCCAACAACGCTTGACACGCATGTAAGTACTGGTAAAACACCCGAAGTTATTACGAGCCCCACGGAGATCCAAACAATCTTAAAAGATTATCACGAATCTCGATTTGGTGGCCATCAAGGTGTCATAAAAACGTACAAACGTAACGCAAGTATTGGTGGAGACACATGCTTAGCGATATTAAAAGATACATTAAAAAATTCCCAAAGTGCCAGAGGATGAAAGCATCTCCACAATATAAAATTCCAATGGTTATCACGGACATCGCAGAACAAGCGTTCGACGAAGTTTACCTCGATATTGTAGGTCCATTAGAAGAGACCACATCAGGTAACAAATATATCTTGACCTTCCAAGATAATCTAACAAAATTCGTCGACTGGTATGCAATACCTAATGCGGAAGCAGTCACAGTAGTGCAAGTTTTCTTTGATGAAATCGTTACGCGCTATCGCATACCCTAAAGAATACTCACCGATCAGGGAACAAATTTCCTGAATGAATTATTCAAAAGAGTATGTAAGCTTCTAAACGTAAAGAAGTTACAGACTTCAGCGTACCACCCACAGTCTAATGGAGCACTAGAGCGTGCACATAGACCCCTGATAGAATTGCTGCGAACAATCGTAGATGAAAACCCCAAAACATGGGACCAATACCTAAGAACCGCTGCATTCGTGTACAACAACAGTGTACACGAGTGTACTAAACTTACCCCAATGGACTGCCTATACGGCTTCATAGCGGATGTCAGCAAAATTTGTCAGTAGAAATATTTAATTTAAAAAAACTATAAAACAAAAGACAAATCGTACCTTCAGTACGATTTGTCATGAAAATTACAATATGTATGTACGAACGTACATACATCTCACAAAAAAAGCTTTCGCGATAAGAAATGCGCGCCGCGAAAATACATTATATGTATACGCGCGCCGCAATTATAATCGACGGGACGGTGGCTGATGTTTATAAAAACATCAAATTTCATTTTTGCAAACCACCGTCCAACGAACAATATTCTGGACTTGTTTAATCAAGTCCAGAATAAATGACAGTTTTTCCCAGGGTAGAAATGCAACTATGCATTTTCTACCCTGACCGACGGCTCTTGATCGCGATAAAAATGATCAAGAGCGCAGTCGATTTTTAACAGTCAAGCGAGTTGAATTTTAGAGTTTCTGCGCGCGACTAAAAAATAAAAAGTTGATGAACGGTGGTTGGAAGTTGAGTTTTAAAGTTTTGATGTAGAGCGCAGTCGAGTTTTAAACAAAAATCGAGTTGTGTTAAAAACTAAACTAACGGTGGTTCGGAGGGTAGATTGCAACCCGGCGCGAAGAGAGTTCGGTTTTGAATGATTAGTAGCTGGATTTTGGGTAAACAAAAAAGGAGGTACCGCACGTTACAGGAAATTGATTAGGGCCAAACCATACCAAGTCAGGTAATAAATAGTGAAAAAACATTGTGAATCGATCTATTTTGCAAACAAAAAGAAATTTGTGAATCGATTAATTGCGTAAATGAAAAGAAAACCTGTGAATCGATATATTTCGTAAGTGAAAAGAAAATTGGTAATTATAATCATTCAGTTTGATTAAGGAATACAAAGAAGAAATAGAAATTGTGAAAGCAAATTGTGAAAAGAAAGCTATAAATCCATTTCGCAAATAAAAAGTAAAGTGGGTGGGTACGAAAACTCTGTTTAATTTTGGAATTGATTACCGAAGTGGATGGTAAGAGCCCCCAAGTGGAGCACACGTAATTTTGGGAAACGACGCCCATTAGTGAAAAAGATACGTAACAAAATTGGCGCAGCCGGTAGGATAGAGGAAGCCGACTTTACACAAACAAAGTACAAGTGCTCGAAAACCCTCTATCCTGCGAATCAAAAAGGAGTAGAAGACGGGATCGAATACCGGGCAAGACACCCTATGCTCTGCCTGAAGTTGAGTCTGGCTTCAGGAGTATTTCGATCTTGTCGGCTCCCAGCGCTTGGGGTCGGACAGCTTTAACTGCCTCTGTTTGAAAAACACGCAGCCACCCCCTCATCAAAGCACAAAGAGCCAACGTGGGACAACAGCGGGCTTCATTCCAGCCCAGGATAAAGAAGCCCACATCCCAAAATTTTAAAATTTACACTTGAAGGAAGGAATTCTGGAAACCATCCGCCATCTGGGATCCGGAGTTGAAAGGGATTTCGAAGTAGGCAACGCGCCCCCCTTTCAGCTTTTATCCAGGGGAATTTAAGTAGGCCACGGGCCCCCCGGCCGCAAAAGGACTTCAACCGAAAAAAACCAGCGATCCTGAATTGAAAGGGGCCTCGAAGAAGGCAATAAGCCCCCCCCCCCTCTCAATTTGAACCAAGGGAATTAAGACGGCAGAAGCCCCCCTAGCTGCAAATTTTACAAACGGTGGTCCATGAGCGAGGAAAGCTCCCACCAGGAGAAGCTGCAAGAATGACACCAATTCCACCAAATCCGCAACAATCTTCCTCCCCGGGCGACGCACAGGACGATCCGTCCCGGTACGAAGGAGGCAACGCGGGAGCAACATCAGCAACAGAGGATGCTAATCAAACACCAGCAACAAATTCACCAACAAGAGGAATCACGTTAAGGAGCGGGACAATCCTAACAGGTCCCCACCAAGTAAGACCTTCAAATTTAAATATAGAAAAATATTTAGAGTATTTAGAAGGGAAAGTGCGAGACTCCTCCGAACTTTCGGTTATACAGTGCGATTCTATTGACAAACAGATTGCCAAGACTCGGGAACGAAGGCTTGAGCAAATCGCAAAATTTAAAGAAAGCACTGAAAAGTTCAAAGAGAGCCTGAAGGAGTTTGGATAACTCTCGCACTCGCTCGAAGTCAAAAATAAAAATAATAGTATAGACTTAAGTGAAAGTGCCAACGACAGTGTCAATGACTCCACCGTGAGTGAAATCCTTTTGAATTGGCTGCGCGACTCCCTTCTGGAAACCAGCATAGAAGAAACTAGCTCCCCAAAAGTGTCAAATTTTAGTTTCAGAATCCCCAATTTAAACATGGCAGATTACGCTAAAATCGCCAAGCTAACTGCCCAGCTCGTTCCCCTATATTCTGGAGAACAGCACCCAAAATTGAATCTTGAGCTCCAAACATTCCTAGGATGCTGCAGGCAGGTAATCCAGTGCATTTCGGTGAAGGAACTATCAGCATTTTTGCAAATCTTTCCCACCAGACTTCGAGGCGAAGCTTATCAACTTTTTGCCTCAAATATGCCAACCACTTTCAAAGAAGTAGAAGAACGGTTAAATCGCACGTACCTGCCTAGAGAAACTTGCCAGGAACTGGTAAATAAATTAACTACTACAGGGCAGTATCCTTTGGAAAACCTCAGAGCCCTCACGGCACGAGTGAAACAGATGCTGGCACTATGTAATGAAGTAGCAGAGTCCAAATATGGAGCCACGGCAGCACCAGCTGTTAAAACGCAGCTCGAGGGCTTTGCCAAAAACGCACTGAAAACAGGCGTAAATAACCCATATATGTGCCAATACCTTCTGACCATGACAGACGGCACGGTGGATGACCTCGTACGAAGAGCACTTGACATGGCACGTCTCCAGCAAAGTGGTCTATTCCTGCAACCTTCAGGGCAATTTCAACAAAATGTGATACAAAATACACTACCCCATTCAATAAGTGCAATAACACCAAATAACGCTCAATTTAGCCAAATTAATTCATCGGCTAATCACAGCGTTTTTACTCCAGGCATAATTCCATACGCTCAACTTCCCCAGACCCTGTCAAACACAAACAGTCACATTCAGCACCCGCAGTTCACACAGGCAAACACATCACCATACATCAAAGAGGAGCCGAGATCTCCTAATAAAAATTAGAATGTACAAAATAAAAATAATTATGTAAATAAAATCAGTTGTAGTTTTTGTAATCTAAGAGGCCACACATATTCTGATTGCCTCAAAAGGAAAAATACGCCTTATTGTGTGCACTGCAAAATGTATAATCATGACGTGCGTGACAGCAGGAGGAACAACAACAGTTTTCAAAGACCTCAACACAGAGAAGCACCAAACCAACGTCCTAGAGAGCGGCAACACCCCAATAATAACTCCAGAGTCTCTAACGTGCTTAAAAAGTGCGAATTTTGTTGACGTTCTTGTCATACAGTAAATAACTGCCAACAGAAAGGTAAATGGGAAGCCCGGAGTCAGGAAACGGCGTACGGCCGACCCAAAGCTCCCCGGCTCGACTATAAATCTCCCATCTAATAAAATAGTGTCTCCTCAGCAGCCCGATTCCAGTGTCGCTACAGTAAAACTTCCTTTAGATATAGGCCTGAACGGCCAAACTAAACTAGTAGTAGACACAGGCGCTGAGGTAAGTATAATAAAGAAATGGTCATTAAAAGATCTCCAAGAAATTAACCACAATGAAAATCCTCTTTATAGTGGACTGTATGTGGTTAGGGTGCCGGTTTTATGGATAACTCAGTTTTATATTCAAAGTATACAATTTTAGTTTTATTTAGTGCTTATTCCAGTTCTTACAATCTATATCGCAATTCAATTCAGACTTAATACTAATCTAAAATTCAATAATTCAATAAAACTTAATATAAACTTAAAAAAAAATAAAACAATTCATTAAAATTAAAAATTATGTCGGCGTACTTGTAGTTGCCGCGTTTCTCTGTAAAGGAAACACGAATGTCGGTGTGGTTGTGGCGCGTTCTGTTGCTCCCCTGTTTCTACTCCTGTAATGAAGAAGAATTTTGGTAGATGAGCAGGCACGAGACAGTTGAAGTGAGAGCAGATAAATATGTCAGATTTTAAACTTTTTTCACTCGAACTGCCATGAGAGGGCGGTGGTGGAACTCTTTGCTTGAGTTACTGCATGAGAGCAGTTGAAATATAATACGGAATGTATTATTTTACTATTATAACAGCTTGTAAGGCTGTTATAAATGAAGTTGATGAATGTATCCAATTATTCTGCCTTTATTGTGCAGTTTTTTTGTCGTGCTGGTACGTGAGGGCATGAAGGCAGCACTGATGACGTTTGTCATGTGTGTACCTTTTTGAGTGCAGCAAATTTGGAATATTGCTGCGTATGAGATTGTAATGATGGCACTCTGTATTAGGATTTGAGTCAACCTCAAGTTATTGGCATAGAATTAACTTCTGTAAGGAATTTTAGAATTCTGGTTAGGATAAGGATTTTGCTCAGAACAGACTCCAAGGCTTAGGACTTAATCAGATCAACTCTGATTTGGAAATGGGTGCTTTTGCTATCGTTCGCCGCCTTTTTATAGCTGCTGAAGACGGTCATGTGTTGTACTCCTCATGGCGTTGCCATAGCGACGTTTATACCAGTTGCTACTAAGAGAGCATCTGGTTGACGTAATGTCAAAGTGTGACATGACAGCTGTATATATACATGGAAATCATGTATTTTCGGGTAAGTTTGCATTATTTTATTGAATTTATTTAACCTTTCAATAATATTTTCTTCTTTTTAGGTTGTAGATGTCATCATGGGATTTTTAGATTATTGGAGAAAAGTTGCGGAGTAATTTAGCTGATTAGGTTTGTATACTGAATTCTTTCCACTAGAATTTGATTCTTTGTGGATTCCGTTTTGTTTATTTTTAGGGAACAACTAATTGGATTCGACGAGGGAATAATGTTCAGTACGTGGACTGAGCACACAGTGAGGCATGTACACTTCAGACCCCATTTGGTACCGCAGAGACGCTGGGAAATTTCCAGGGAAACTTCGTTTTCAAAAGCAAAATTCCCTGCAAGTTTCAAGTCGTAAGGAACTTGCCTGGCCTTTCCCATGATTGACTTCTGGGAAACAATTTCCTAGCAAAAAACTGTAACGTTGAGGGTCCTAATAAGGCACTAAAGTTTCCTCGCATAGAGACTAATCCAGACGAATTTGCTTTGCCATTAGGGTTTGAAACGGACAAGCTACATTCTGAAAAAGCAGTCGAAGTAAGAACACTTGCAGAAGAGGTAGAGTCTAAACAGGCTGAGCTATCCACCTGCAGTGTCTTCAAGGCTTCTCAAATGAGAAAAGCTGGCAGCCAAGCTCCACAAGAGCTGAAGGAATGTGAAATGATCTGCCTGGGCGAACAAGAGGTCGACGAAATCAGGCAGCAATTGGTTACCTTTAAGGAAACAATCTGCATACCTGCGCTCTCCCAAATTGTTGCCACAGTCCCGTTACAAACTCAAGAAGAAATGCTCTGTTTATCACAAGAGATAAGCGATCGAGTTTTCTTGGCAAATCGTTTACTGTCGTCTGGAGAAGAATTAGTGCTGGTTAGTGCTCTCAACGCTAACAGTCATCAAGTAGTCATACATAGCTTAAAGTTACAGCTATTTCCAATAAACAACTACACCATAGTCCCATTAATACACACAAAAGACCACAACCATACGCACATTCCCATACCAAATAAAGAGGCAATACCAAACACCACAAAAGACGGAAGTGAGTGTCTAAGTCCTGCCAAAAAGTTGCATATAGCTCTTCCGTCCAAAATCCCGAGGCATAAATCACTACTAAACAAACAACGGCCATATAAGGACGGTAGCGAGTCGCTAAAGCCTATATTGAAGGTGTATATTACTCCACCGTCACACAAAACAAAAAATTTTACACGGTCAAAAAGCAATAGCATTGACGCGCATGAGTATTTCACACAACCTAAGGCAAAGACTACACAGGTGTACCAAACTCAACCGTCAACTATGCAAGTAGCAAATACCCTGCAACATGCTAAGAACACCGAAATAAAGCCTCAAAAGGAGCCACAAGAGCCACATCTATTTACAGGTCAAAAACTTAAAAGGAAGAGTAAGTCAAACCAAGGTTCAGCCGACAAAATGGTTATATTACAACATGTGCGATATCTATACCCGCATTATGAGATTCCGGACGACATAAAGCAATACCCGCGTATTTCTAGGCTAGAGCAGGCTCAGCCTAGACCCTAATTTGACCGCGGAAGAAAAAATTTCGATATCAGAACTCTGCGAAGAGAATAACGATATCTTCTTCCTCAAAGGTGACAAACTCACTTATACAAATGCGATAACGCATAATATTCCATTGGTGCAATATCAAGCACCAATCAATCAAAAAATGTACCGCTTACCTGAAACACAGCGGAAAGTTATCAACGAGCAGCTAAAAGAAATGCTAGACAGCGGGATAGTCCAATCTAGTAAAAGCCTTTGGAATTCACCCCTACTAGTTGTCCCCAAGAAAGCGGGACCTGAGGGTGAAAAAAGTGGCGCGTCGTTGTCGACTTTCGTAAATTAAACGAAAAGACAATTGGAGACGCATTCCCGCTACCCCGAATCGAGGATATTCTCGACCAGCTAGGTAACGCAAGGCATTTCACCACGCTCGATATGGCCAACGGCTATCACCAAGTTCTTGTCGACAAAAAAGATCGACATAAAACTGCTTTCAGCTCAAGTTATGGACACTACGAGTTCAAGCGTATGCCATTCGGGCTCAAAGGAGCCCCTGCCACATTCGAACGCCTAATGAATTTCGTCTTAACAGGCCTACAAGGCCTCGAATGTTTCGTTTATCTAGATGACATCGTCATCTATGGTAAAAATTTAAATGACCACAACGGAAAGTTGAGGAAAGTCTTCAATAAGTTGAGAGAGAACAACTTAAAACTGCAGCCAGAGAAGTGCCAGTTTCTACGAAGAGAAGTTGTTTACCTAGGATATAAATGTTCTAGCGAAGGAGCCTTACCAGACCCAAGTAAGACGGCCTGCGTCCAAATATTTCCTGTTCCAAGAACAGTACGGCAAGTCCAATCATTTTTAGGACTTGCCAATTACTACAGGAAATTCATTCCAGACTTCTCCAAAATTGTACGTCCAATCACGAATTTACTCCGAAAGGTTGTAAAATTCACTTGGACAGACAAATGCCAGGAAGCATTTCAAAGCATAAAAAACGCTTTAATTTCTCCACCACTTTTGATTTATCCCGATTTCACAAAATCTTTTGATCTTACTACGGACGCAAGTAACGAGGCTCTAGGAGCTGTTCTTTCTCAAGGAGAAGTTGGAAAGGACCAGCCCATTGCCTATGCAAGCCGCACATTAAACAAAGCCGAAAGAAATTACTCTACTATAGAGAAAGAGTTATTGGCTATTGTTAAGGCTACCAAGAATTTCAGGTGCTATCTTCAAGGCCGGAAATTCACGGTCTATACTGACCATAAACCTCTCAAAGGTGTCTCCAATGTGAAAGACCCTACTTCGCGTTTGGTGAGATTTCACCACAAATTATCTGAATTTGATTACAACATCGAATATAAACCAGGGAAGTACAACACTAATGCCGATGCACTAAGTCGCATCTCTCAAGCATTAAAAGAAGACAGTTTAGGCACTACCTTAACGGTAAAAGCCGTAGTCCACCACACGATGGACTCAGATGTGGAGGAAGACGATTCCCCAAATAATAAAAAGAAAAAGAAATCCGCTCTTGCTTCGTCGTGACTCGAGCTCAGAAGCAAAAGGCTCAAGAAACAATAAATATCTCCAGTTTGGAGACAGAAAAGCACACTTAAGCGGACCAGAAAGAAATTCAACTCACGGAGGCGGAACCACTAAATCCAACAACGCTTGACACGCATGTAAGTACTGGTAAAACACCGGAAGTTATTACGAGCCCCACGGAGATCCAAACAATCTTAAAAGATTATCACGAATCTCCATTTGGTGGCCATCAAGGTGTCATAAAAACGTACAAACGTAACGCAAGTATTGGTGGAGACACATGCTTATCGATATTAAAAGATACATTAAAAAATTCCCAAAGTGCCACACGATGAAAGCATCTCCACAATATAAAATTCCAATGGTTATCACGGACATCGCAAAACAAGCGTTCGACGAAGTTTACCTCGATATTGTAGGTCCATTAGAAGAGACCACATCAGGTAACAAATATATCTTGACCTTCCAAGATAATCTAACAAAATTCGTCGACTGGTATGCAATACCTAATGCGGAAGCAGTCACAGTAGTGCAAGTTTTCTTTGATGAAATCGTTACGCGCTATCGCATAACCTAAAGAATACTCACCGATCAGGGAACAAATTTCCTGAATGAATTATTCAAAAGAGTATGTAAGCTTCTAAACGTAAAGAAGTTACAGACTTCAGCGTACCACCCACAGTCTAATGGAGCACTAGAGCGTGCACATAGACCCCTGATAGAATTTCTGCGAACAATCGTAGATGAAAACCCCAAAACATGGGACCAATACCTAAGAACCGCTGCATTCGTGTACAACAACAGTGTACACGAGTGTACTAAACTTACCACAATGGACTGCCTATACGGCTTCATAGCGGATGTCAGCAAAATTTGTCAGTAGAAATATTTAATTTATAAAACTATAAACCAAAAGACAAATCGTACCTTCAGTACGATTTGTCATGAAAATTACAATATGTATGTACGAACGTTTGCAAAATAGATCGATTCACAATGTTTTTTCACTATTTATTACCTGACTTGGTATGGTTTGGCCCTAATCAATTTCCTGTAACGTGCGGTACCTCCTTTTTTGTTTACCCAAAATCCAGCTACTAATCACTCAAAACCGAACTCTCTTCGCGCCGGGTTGCAATCTACCCTCCGAACCACCGTTAGTTTAGTTTTTAACACAACTCGATTTTTGTTTAAAACTCGACTGCGCTCTACATCAAAACTTTAAAACTCAACTTCCAACCGCCGTTCATCAACTTTTTATTTTTTAGTCGCGCGCAGAAACTCTAAAATTCAACTCGCTTGACTGTTAAAAATCGACTGCGCTCTTGATCATTTTTATCGCGATCAAGAGCCGTCGGTCAGGGTAGAAAATGCATAGTTGCATTTCTACCCTGGGAAAAACTGTCATTTATTCTGGACTTGATTAAACAAGTCCAGAATATTGTTCGTTGGACGGTTGTTTGCAAAAATGAAATTTGATGTTTTTATAAACATCAGCCACCGTCCCGTCGATTGAAATTGCGGCGCGCGTATACATATAATGTATTTTCGCGGCGCGCATTTCTTATCGCGAAAGCTTTTTTTGTGAGATGTATGTACGAACGTATGTACGAACGAAGAGAAAGCTATAAATCCATTTCGCAAATAAAAAGGAAAGTGGGTGGGTACGAAAACTCTGTTTAATTTTGGAATTGATTACCGAAGTGGATGGTAAGAGCCCCCAAGTGGAGCACACGTAATTTTGGGTAACGACGCCCATTAGTGAAAAAGATGCGTAACAAAATTGGCCTGCAAATTTTACAAACGGTGGTCCATGAGCGAGGAAAGCTCCCACCAGTGGCCGGATTCTGTAGCGCGGAGAATTTGGGAATTTGGGAGATGAGAATTGCGTTTTCTTAGAATTTTTAATTCCCTAATTCTCCATTCCCAATTCACTAACAAGTTGGAGAATTAGGGAAAACGTAAGAAATGTGAAAAAGTGCGAATCGCCTGGGACGATTAAGGGTATCAATTTTTGTTGTAAAGGGCTGGGCTTTTTTTCATATGTGAGGTACATCTGCCTATTACCTTCCACAGCCGAAATACATTTAAGTTTCTTTTTTGTTGGGTTAGTTTTTGAGGGATGTAGGAGGGTAGGTTTTCTCGGGTTTTTCCGGGATAACGAGAGAATGGAGAGTAGAAGGAGAATGTATGTGGTGTAGAGTATTAGAATTTTTTTTGATAGATTAAGGGTTTAGAGTACAAAAATATAGGTGAACAATTTTTTTGGCTGGGTGTTTTGGGGGTTGGGGGTCGTACCACCCCTCATAGGGGGTTGCTAAAACTACGTCATGTTTGGTACCAAATTAAAGAGGGAGGAGAGGGTAATCGAGTGGTGTAGTTTGTCTTTGATCGTTTTAACGTGATAGCTGACTTTTGACCGCCGAAAAACTATTTTTTTACACTACGGTCATATACACCCCAGTTTCCATATTTTGCATATATTTCTTCCGTTCTTTGTTTCACATCCATTAGCACTCCGTTGTGAACATTTTTGTCATGGGAAGTAAATTTCCAGGACTTACCAGTTCTTCGCAATGATGAAATGAAATGTGTCAATTTTTGTACCAAAACCGGCCAATTTTTCACCTTAAAAAGGACTGCTACATTTCTTTTACAGTTATTTCCAAAACGGTTTATGGGATTGAAAAATTATTTACATACTTAATTAGGGGACAAAATGTAGATGCGATTTCATCCTACACACAAGCTTTACCGTGTATATTTAAAAATTTTACAGCATCTCTTCTGTACTGGACGACGACCAAATTGATCAATTTCGTGTGATTTGTAATTTTTAGCGGGTACTTTGAGAGACAAAATCCTTGTTCCTCTGTTAGTATAGCATGAATTTCCATAATTTGTTTTTTACAATATAGCCAGGACACGCAGTGAATATATAACTAAATTTGAAATTCCTAGGTACCTAGATACCTTCACAAAACGCAACAAAAGCAGACAATACAATTTTTCCACTTACTTTTCCACTTGTAAAACCCCGGAGAATTAACAAGTGGAATGGAGAATTTGGGATAAATAAATTTACAAAATGCATTTTAAGTGCAAAAAAAATTATTGAACTTTTCGACCCAGCGATCAGAGAGGTCTCATCGGTATGGTTATCTCTGATCGCCTACCATAGAAGTTCACTGTTGGAGTTCACACCAATTGCACATATAAATAATTTTTATCAAAAGTATGTGTGAATTATATGGTGGCAAGATAACTCATTGCGCTTTGAAATTGGGTGATTTTTCCCCCTTTTTTGCCTGGCGGCATATGGATAAACCAAGTAAAAATTACATGAAGGAGAGATTTCTCGTCTAACAGACTGAAATTTATTGAAAATAATTTCAATAAATTTAGAAAATGCTATTTAAGTGCAAAAAAATTTATTGAACTTTTCGACCCAGCGATCAGAGAGGTCTCATCGGTATGGTTATCTCTGATCGCCTACCATAGAAGTTCAATGTTGGAGGTCACACCAATTGCCCATATAAATAGCTGCCAACAGAAAGGTAAATGGGAAGCCCGGAGTCAGGAAACGGCGTACGGTCGACCCAAAGCTCCCCGGCTCGACTATAAATCTCCCATCTAATAAAATAGTGTCTCCTCAGCAGCCCGATTCCAGTGTCGCTACAGTAAAGCTTCCTTTAGATATAGGCCTGAACGGCCAAACTAAACTAGTAGTAGACACAGGCGCTGAGGTAAGTATAATAAAGAAAAGATCTCCAAGAAATTAACCACAATGAAAATCCTCTTTATAGTGGACTGTATGTGGTTAGGGTGCCGGTTTTATGGATAACTCAGTTTTATATTCAAAGTATACAATTTTAGTTTTTATTTAGTGCTTATTACAGTTCTTACAATCTATATCGCAATTCAATTCAGACTTAATACTAATCTAAAATTCAATAATTCAATAAAACTTAATATAAACTTAAAAAAAAATAAAACAATTCATTAAAATTAAAAATGATGTCGGCGTACTTGTAGTTGCCGCGTTGCTCTGTAAAGGAAACACAAATGTCGGTGTGGTTGTGGCGCGTTCTGTTGCTCCCCTGTTTCTACTCCTGTAATGAAGAAGAATTTTGGTAGGTGAGCAGGCACGAAACAGTTGAAGTGAGAGCAGATAAATATGTCAGATTTTAAACTTTTTTCACTCGAACTGCCATGAGAGGGCGGTGGTGGAACTCTTTGCTTGAGTTACTGCTTGAGAGCAGTTGAAATATAATACGGAATGTATTATTTTACGATTATAACAGCTTGTAAGGCTGTTATAAATGAAGTTGATGAATGTATCCAATTATTCTGCCTTTATTGTGCAGTTTTTTTGTCGTGTTGGTACGTGAGGGCATGAAGGCAGCACTGATGACGTTTATCATGTGTGTACCTTTTTGAGTGCAGCAAATTTGGAATATTGCTGCGTATGAGATTGTAATGATGGCACTCTGTATTAGGATTTGAGTCAACCTCAAGTTATTGGCATAGAATTAACTTCTGTAAGGAATTTTAGAATTCTGGTTAGGATAAGGATTTTGCTCAGAACAGACTCCAAGGCTTAGGACTTAATCAGATCAACTCTGATTTGGAAATGGGTGCTTTTGCTATCGTTCGCCGCCTTTTTATAGCTGCTGAAGACGGTCATGTGTTGTACTCCTCATGGCGTTGCCATAGCGACGTTTATACCAGTTGCTACTACGAGAGCATCTGGTTGACGTAATGTCAAAGTGTGACATGACAGCTGTATATATACATGGAAATCATGTATTTTCGGGTAAGTTTGCATTATTTTATTGAATTTATTTAACCTTTCAATAATATTTTCTTCTTTTTAGGTTGTAGATGTCATCATGGGATTTTTAGATTATTGGAGAAAAGTTGCGGAGTAATTTAGCTGATTAGGTTTGTATACTGAATTCTTTCCACTAGAATTTGATTCTTTGTGGATTTTTAGGGAACAACTAATTGGATTTGTCGAGGGAATAATGTTCAGTACGTGGACTGAGCACACAATGAGGCATGTACACTTCAGACCCCATTTGGTACCGCAGAGACGCTGGGAAATTTCCAGGGAAACTTCGTTTTCAAAAGCAAAATTCCCTGCAAGTTTCAAGTCGTAAGGAACTTGCCTGGCCTTTCCCATGATTGACTTCTAGGAAACAATTTCCTAGCAAAAAACTGTAACGTTGAGGGTCCTAATAAGGCGCTAAAGTTGCTTTGCCATTAGAGTTTGAAACGGACAAGCTACATTCTGAAAAAGCAGTCGAAGTAAGAACACTTGCAGAAGAGGTAGAGTCTAAACAGGCTGAACTATCCACCTGCAGTGTCTTCAAGGCTTCTCAAATGAGAAAAGCTGGCTGCCAAGCTCCACAAGAGCTCAAGGAATGTGAAATGATCTGCTTGGGCGAACAAGAGGTCGACGAAATCAGGTAGCAATTGGTTACCTTTAAGGAAACAATCTGCATACCTGCGCTCTCTCAAATTGTTGCCCCAGTCCCGTTACAAACTCAAGAAGAAATGCTCTGTTTATCACAAGAGATAAGCGATCGAGTTTTCTTGGCAAATCGTTTACTGTCGTCTGGAGAAGAATTAGTGCTGGTTAGTGCTCTCAACGCTAACAGTCACCAAGTAGTCATACATAGCTTAAAGTTACAGCTATTTCCAATAAACAACTACACCATAGTCCCATTAATACACACAAAAGACCACAACCATACGCACATTCCCATACCAAATAAAGAGGCAACAAACAAAAGACGGAAGTGAGTGTCTAAGGCCTGCCAAAAAGGTACATATAGCTCTTCCGTCCAAAATCCCGAGGCATAAATCACACAAAAGACGGAAGTGAGTGTCTAAGGCCTGCCAAAAAGGTGCATATAGCTCTTCCGTTCAAAATCCCGAGGCGTAAATCACTACTAAACAAACAACGGCCATATAAGGACGGTAGCGAGTCGCTAAAGACTATATTGAAGGTGCATATTACTCCACCGTCACACAAAACAAAAAATTCTACACGATCAAAAAGCAATAGCATTGACGCGCATGAGTATATCACACAACCTAAGGCAAAGACTACACAGGTGTACCAATCTCAGCCGTCAACTATGCAGGTAGCAAATACCCTGCAACATGCTAAGAACACCGAAATAAAGCCTCAAAAGGAACCACAAGAGCCACATCTATTTACAGGTCAAAAACTTAAAAGGAAGAGTAAGTCAAACCAAGGTTCAGCCGACAAAACGGTTATATTACAACATGTGCGATATCTATACCCGGATTATGAGATTCCGGACGAAATAAAGCAATACCCGCGTATTTCTAGGCTAGAGCAGGCTCAGCCTAGAGCCTAATTTGACCGCGGAAGAAAAAATTTCGATATCAGAACTCTGCGAAGAGAATAACGATATCTTCTTCCTCAAAGGTGACAAACTCACTTATACAAATGCGATAACGCATAATATTCCATTGGTGCAATATCAAGCACCAATCAATCAAAAAATGTACCGCTTACCTGAAACACAGCGGAAAGTTATCAACGAGCAGCTAAAAGAAATGCTAGACAGCGGGATAGTCCAATCTAGTAAAAGCCTTTGGAATTCACCCCTACTAGTTGTCCCCAAGAAAGCGGGACCTGAGGGTGAAAAAAGTGGCGCGTCGTTGTCGACTTTCGTAAATTAAACGAAAAGACAATTGGAGACGCATTCCCGCTACCCCATTTCACCACGCTCGATATGGCCAACGGCTATCACCAAGTTCTTGTCGACAAAAAAGATCGACATAAAACTGCTTTCAGCTCAAGTTATGGACACTACGAGTTCAAGCGTATGCCATTCGGGCTCAAAGGAGCCCCTGCCACATTCGAACGCCAAATGAATTTCGTCTTAACAGGCCTACAAGGCCTCGAATGTTTCGTTTACCTAGATGACATCGTCATCTATTGTAAAAATTTAAATGACCACAACGAAAAGTTGAGAAAAGTCTTCAATAAGTTGAGAGAGAACAACTTAAAACTGCAGCCAGAGAAGTGCCAGTTTCTAGCGAAGGAGCCTTACCAGACCCAAGTAAGACGGCCTGCGTCCAAACATTTCCTGTTCCAAGAACAGTAAGGCAAGTCCAGTCATTTTTAGGACTTGCCAATTACTACAGGAAATTCATTCCAGACTTCTCCAAAATTGTACGTCCAATCACGAATTTACTCCGAAAGGTTGTAAAATTCACTTGGACGTAGAAACGCCAGGAAGCATTTCAAAGCATAAAAAATGCTTTAATTTCTCCACCACTTTTGATTTATCCCGATTTCACAAAATCTTTTGATCTTACTACGGACACAAGTAACGAGGCTCTAGGAGCTGTTCTTTCTCAAGGAGAAGTTGGAAAGGACCAGCCCATTGCCAATGCAAGCCGCACATTAAACAAAGCCGAAAGAAATTACTCTACTATAGAGAAAGAGTTATTGGCTATTGTTAAGGCTACCAAGAATTTCAGGTGCTATCTTCAAGGCCGGAAATTCACGGTCTATACTGACCATAAACCTCTCAAAGGTGTCTTCAATGTGAAAGACCCTACTTCGCGTTTGGTGAGATTTCACCACAAATTATCTGAATTTGATTACAACATCGAATATAAACCAGGGAAGTACAACACTAATGCCGATGCACTAAGTCGCATCTCTCAAGCATTAAAAGAAGACAGTTTAGGCACTACCTTAACGGTAAAAGCCGTAGTCCACCACACGATGGACTCAGATGTGGAGGAAGACGATTCCCCAAATAATAAAAAGAAAAAGAAATCCGCTCTAGCTTCGTCGTGACTCGAGCTCAGAAGCAAAAGGCTCAAGAAACAATAAATAACTCCAGTTTGGAGACAGAAAAGCACACGTAAGCGGACCAAAAAGAAATTCAACTCACGGAGGCGGAACCACTAAATCCAACAACGCTTGACACTCATGTAAGTACTGGTAAAACACCGGAAGTTATTACGAGCCCCACGGAGATCCAAACAATCTTAAAAGATTATCACGAATCTCCATTTGGTGGCCATCAAGGTGTCATAAAAACGTACAAACGTAACGCAAGTATTGGTGGAGACACATGCTTATCGATATTAAAAGATACATTAAAAAATTCCCAAAGTGCCAGACGATGAAAGCATCTCCACAATATAAAATTCCAATGGTTATCACGGACATCGCAGAACAAGCGTTCGACGAAGTTTACCTCGATATTGTAGGTCCATTAGAAGAGACCACATCAGGTAACAAATATATCTTGACCTTCCAAGATAATCTAACAAAATTCGTCGACTGGTATGCAATACCTAATGCGGAAGCAGTCACAGTAGTGCAAGTTTTCTTTGATGAAATCGTTACTGTTGTGACTCAGGTACCCAATGCCCCGAATCACAACGATAAGGTCAATGCACCAACATATTGTCCTATGCAACATATTGGTGCATTGCAAAGTTGACCCTGAAAATTACTTTTAATTATTTTTAATTCAAAATTTCATTCCATATTTCAAATGCATTTAAAATGCATTTCAATGCTACAACAAAATGCAATTTAAGCATAAATTGCATTTTGTTATCTAGCCTGCATTCCGCTCCCACGATATGCACTGCATACTTACCTACATACTTCCATTTTTTTTTATTGTGCAATATACACTTCACATACGTACATTATTCAATTGCTCAAATCTAATTGTATGTACATACATACATACGATTATTCTCGCCCGCTTAAAAGTAATATTTTAATACAGGCACACAAGTGCATATCGGGTTGCATTTTCTACATGATGCATATGCATCTCAACATAAATAATTTGCATTCTCTCACGTACGAATTTAAAATCGCCGTGAGAAAGCAAAAAGAAAAAAAGCTTTTTCAAAAAGTTTTTCGTGGGTACCTGGGGGCAGCTAGCCCAAACCTCGCGGAGTTCGTTTTTTTCAACCCCGTCGAGAGGACACCTCTAATAAAGTTAAAATTAGAAGAAATCCAGTAAATGGTTTTCTTAAAAGTGAAAGTTATAAATATGTATAAATTGTAAAGAAATTTTGTTAAAAGTGAAAAAATAAAAAATATGTATAAATTATAAAGAAATTTTGTTAGAAGTGATAATTGTAAATACGGAACATA
The DNA here is from genome assembly GCA_963924295.1 of Dioctria rufipes. Classification (NCBI taxonomy): domain Eukaryota; kingdom Metazoa; phylum Arthropoda; class Insecta; order Diptera; family Asilidae; genus Dioctria; species Dioctria rufipes. The sequence continues at coordinate 143,908,523 of OZ002744.1, read as the reverse complement.
CAAATACAAAAAAATAAATAAGGAAAAAAGGAGAGTTTGTGTCTTGTTAAAAAGGAAGCCTTCAAATATTAATAAAGAACTAAAAAGTGTTTTGCGTTTTAATAGAAGGTAGGCCAAAACCTAGACGTTCGTTTTCTGAGAGTTCCTACTTATGCACAGATCGCTTCTACCTGGACGTGCCAGGAAGCACGAGCGATTCGTTACCCAACATATTGGTGGCAGCGGTATTTTTTTTTTAAATCAGTGCCTATAAATTAAACCTAAATTAAATAAAAAGAAAAAAAAAAAATCCTGACATATATCCAAATCAGTGCTTTAAAATTATTTTTAAATAAACTGATTAAAATAATAAAAATCTGCCACAAATAATATTTTGGTGGCTACCTCAAAAACATGCACAGTGCGAAAAAAAGGGATTACCAGTGAAAAATAATAAATATATTTAAAAAAAAAATTATAATAATAAACCCGGGTACCCGAAAAAGGGTACTTAGAGGAAAATTGAAGTTTAAGCGCCAAAGCGCTCAACGTGGGACCCAAGGAGGCTTCATCCCTGCCTCACTAAGACGAGATATAGAAGGAAGGAAGATATATCTTCAATACAATCACACAAATCAACATCTTCAAGAAGGGAATAATAAATATCCTCAACAAAATCAGCATCTTCAACTACAAGAAGTCGTCGCCCCGGACGCGCGACGCATCAACCTCATCTACATTCAACGATAAAATCACCAAATCAACAATATCATAGGAATATTGAAAAGAAGGTAGTAAATAAAATTTGATATTTCAGTCTTTTATTTTGAATTAATTATATTAGTTATATTAATTGATTGTGTTTTTGTTATATATCATTATTGCTATCGGTGGTGTTAATCAAAATAGCTCGCTACGAACACCTTTTGTGTGCTTATAAAGAAGCAAAATCACAAAGTACAAAACAGTTTTTTTTCTACCAAATAAACCCTTTTTTTTAAAAATTTATTTATTTTTTACATTTGCCCTTCCGTGAAGCGACCCCTGCGGCAAGACTTCGTGAGCTTGTTGGTCAGAGGGCTTCGTAAAAGATCAGTAATCGATCACTTGCGAGAAGACTTTATAGACCTCTCGTCAGGTGAAGATATTGGTCGGAGGAGGCGATTAAATTAATTTGATTAATTTTTTCCTTCATTGCTTTTGCTTATAAAAAAAAATAATTAGAAAATTTTACTTAATTATCTACATACAAAGGAAAACCTTACACCTTTTTTTTATTGTTGAGAGCCTTTCTATATTTTGATGATTGTGATTAGAACAAAATTAGAATCCCATTTTGTTTCCTTTCTCTTTTTCAATCCCATTTGTTGACTTACTACCATGCATGTGTATATACAATTCGAAAAACAAATAATAAATAATTTCAATGCAATTTAAGCACATACATACATACCGTTTCCACACGGAGAATTTAATTTTTAATTTCTCAAACTAATTCATTGTTTTACCCCACTGATATTTTTAGTTCTAATTGAAATCAAGTGTTCTTAGAATTGTTCACACATTTTTCCCTTTAATTGCGGTGCTGTGTTTCAAAATTTTATTTGCTGTACTCTCCTCAATTTTTACGCCCCACATAATATAACAACATGACTGAGGAAAACAAATCTTTCAATGAGCTTTGCTTGTCACAAGTCCCAAAAATGTCAGATATTAGACAAATTCTGTCCGACTATCATAAAGCCAATAAAAGCAAAAGGACTTCAGACTTTACTTCTGAAAAACTCCAAAATTTGGAAGACGTATGGGCTTCATTTGAAAAAACGGAAACCCTGATTCAAGATCATGAGGATTTTACTGAAACTCATGATTATTTTAAGCAGTCCTGCTATGACAAAACGGAGGACTGGTACAATCTTACAAAGGCAACTCTGTCTGATAGGTTGAAATCCATATCGGTCCACACAGAGCGCAAAAATAACCCATTTTACGTCCCACTTCCAAAAACTTCTCAAAAAACAACTGCAGCTGATAATCAGGACAACTCAGACCAAGACCGAGAAAATACAGTACGATTTCGGCTGCAAGAAGATAGGCGGAAAACAATTTCACATATTATTCAGTCTATTGGAACTAATTCACCAGCAGATGCAAGCCAGACATATCTAAACCAAAAGATAAATTCGTTACATAAATACTGGGATGATTTTGAGGCTACACATAATGAAATAATTTTAAATGCTAGCCCTAATGACAAAGACAGCGAGTACTTCGCAAATGATGTATATATAAACATGGAAACATCATTCTCAGACACTATAATTGCCCTACAAGAACAATTAGACTCTCGATTGCAAAACATATCAAATAATACACATAACTACACAGACCATCACCATAATGTCTCTTTTGGAGACCAATCTACCTTCTTCTTATCAGAAGCAAGATCATTAATTCCTAATTTCAGCGGAAATCCAAAAGATCTTCACAAATTTGTTTCAGGTTGTGATGATATATACGCAACGGCAACGACGGCGAATGAAAGGAACTCCCTCCTTAGCCTAATAAGGAGTAAACTATCCGCCGAAGCGTATGATGTATATAGGTACAATCAAGTTGGAGATTGGCCTACTTTAAAATCACTTTTACAACAGACTTTCGAGGTAAAAACCTCTAGATCCACATTACAATCTCAACTAAGTAATTCGAAACAAAGAAGAGAAGAAAGTGTAAAAGATTTTCTTCAAAGGTTAAATACAATCTTGTTCAAATTAAATGAGGCAACGCACTCTTATACAGCGGACAAAATACTTCTAAAATCTTTATTAAAAGATAATGAGGGTCAGGCTGTAAGAGCAATTGAGGACGGTCTATCCAATCCACAATTACAGACCTTAGCTAAGGTCCATTCGGATAAATCTTTCGCTTCACTAAAATCACATATTCTAGATCACTCATTACGTATAGAGCAGAAGCAACCCAACTTCCAAACATATAACAAGGTAAATCAAAATTCCCTTCAAAGTACAAATAATAAGCTTCGTTGTTTCAAATGCAATAGACTGGGGCATGTTGCTTCAAGATGCCCAGTCATACAAACCTCAACGCAAAATGTCAATGTAGCTCCAAGAGTTACTTCGCAGCAACAACGCCCTCAAGATTTTAATAAAGCTACATCTCCGTCACAGGCCCCTAGTTGCCGATATTGCCATCGGATGGGCCATTCTATTGAAGAATGCAGGACAAGAGCTGCAAATAATTCCCGATTTAACGACAGCCAGGGAAATCAAAATAATTTCCAAAAGGTGAAAAATATTCCACCAACAAACACGGCTGACAGACAGCCTCAAAATAGGAACTGGAAACAGCCAGTATTCCGAGAAAGTCGAACTTCACCGCCGAGATACAATAATGCCAATATCTCGGCTAGATCGCCATCTCCAACTAGGAAGAATAACAAAACTCCATCGGCATACAGGCAGGGAAACTGGATGCAGCGGGGGGTCTCATTCGGCAACCCCTCGCAGATAGAAACAACGGCGCAAGTTCATCGCAATCCCGAGACAATATCGATGGAAAAGTAGGCAGCAAAAAATTAATTCGTATCCCCGTCCAAATTAATAAAAATTCACTAACGCTTTCTTTGCCTGTAGACATCTGCTCTGCTCCAAAGCTTACCTTTTTGATTGATACTGGAGCAGAAATCAGCTTAATTAAACTCCATCCATTAAAGCCAGATAGCATCTGCTACAGAGATGCTGTCTGCAATATAAACACACTATTCACAGAGTCCACTTCTACAGAAGGACTCATATTTGCAAAATTGAATTTGAAATCTACCAAATTTAACTACATCCTAGAGCACCCATTTCAAATTGTGGGAAATAACTCCATCCTCTCATACGATGGCCTGCTTGGTCATGACTTTTTATCTCGATACAATGCTAGTATCAATTACAAAAATAAATATATTTCTTTAGAAATAAATGACACAAATGAATCTTATCCTTACGAAGAATATTACAAAAATTATCCATATGTTTATTTGAAAAGCGAAGACCCAGAAAAGAGGTCTCAAACAAAGAGTCTGTTATATACAGGAATAACAGTCTCTAATAAAGATATAAATACAAATCTATCTCCATCAATTGCTTCGAAAAGCAATGAAAATCGATCGCCGGCAAATGCTTCACAAAAAGTGAAGCATAAAGATAAAAATCTATCTGCATCTATAGCCAGAAAAAAGGCTGAATTAAATAAAATTCTATCTCCATCCAAGGCTTCACAAGATATGAAGCAACAAAATAAAAGTATATCTCCATCTACAGCCGCACAAAAGGCTAAATATAATAAAATTCTATCTCCTTCATTCAGAAATAAATCAGAAAAGAAGTCAAGGAATTTCAATAAAGTATTATCTCCTTCAAATTCTATCGAGTCGGAATCAACGAATAACTCCTTCCAAATTCCACAAAAGTTGGAATCATATCTCCTTCCTTTTAGAAATCCGAAAGAATCGGATAAATTAAAATCATTTAAAATTCCGGCTCGATCAGAATCCATTATTGAAATTCCAACTCCTTCTATTCAAAATCAATCGGTCTGTTTCAAGAAGGAAATAAGGCCAGGTTTATTTCTTGGAAATTCGATAGTCGAACCAGTCAACGGTATGGCAAAAGTCCTAATCCTCAACACAAATGAGGAGGACGCCGATCTGGCACCTTACGAGGTGAACCCAGTTTACCAAGACTTGGACGACTTTGTGGTCATCTCCAAAGACTCTGACAGAGATCCAATTAAGGGCAGAATAATTAAACTGCAAAACCTTATAAAATTGGATCACTGTAATTCAGAGGAATCTGAAAGTATTCGCAATATCTGTAGGGAATTCAACGATCTCTTCTTCATAGAAGGGGATTTCCTATCTTATACAGATGCGATAACCCACAAAATCGAAACACTCCAAGATAAACCGCCCATCTATACCAAGCCATATAGACTTCCTGAAGCAAGCCGAATAGAAATAAACCGGCAAATACACGAAATGCTTGAGTCAGATATCATAAAACCATCCCATAGTCCCTGGAACTCTCCACTTCTCCTGGTTCCTAAAAAACCAGATGAGAATGGAAACAAAAAGTGGCGAGTAGTGGTAGACTTTCGTCGTATTACCGACATTACTATTGGCGATGCGTACCCACTGCCTAATATCACTGATATATTAGACCAGTTGGGGAAGTCGAAATATTTTACCACACTCGACTTAGCCAGTGGATTTCACCAGATAAAAATGGACTCGAAGCACAGGGAGAAAACTGCCTTTAGCACACCCTATGGCCACTACGAATACAATCGTATGCCATTTGGTTTAAAAGGAGCCCCTGCTACTTTTCAACGAGCCATGAACAATGTTCTATCTGGACTTCAAGGCATCTATTGCTTTGTATACATGGACGATATTGTAGTCCATGGATACAATCTCAAAGATCACAATTCCAGACTCACAGCAGTATTTAGCCGTCTCCGCAACTTCAATTTGAAACTTCAACCCGACAAGTGCCATTTCCTAAGAAAGGAAATTATGTATTTAGGGCACATTATTACAGAAAATGGAGTCAAACCCGACCCAGCGAAGATTAAGTCAGTTCAGTCCTATCCCAGACCCAAGAAGGAGAAAGATATTAAAGCCTTCCTTGGTTTCGTCGGCTACTATCGCCGTTTTATACCAAATTTTTCCAAAATTGCAAAACCACTTACAAATCTTTTGAAAAAAGATATCCCTTTCAAGTTCGATGCAATCTGCGACGAGGTATTTTGCGAATTACGCAATAAACTTATTACAGCACCAATTCTATCATATCCCGATTTTGACAAAAAATTTTTTGTCACCTCCGATGCCAGTGACTATGCCATCGGAGCTGTTCTTTCACAAGTTGATGATCGAGGAGATCATCCAATCGCCTATGTGGCCGAGTTCTCAATGGTGCAGAGACTCGTTACTCAACAATAGAAAAGGAGCTCTTAGCTATCGTTTTCGCAGTTGAGCAATTCAGACCATACGTTTATGGTAGACAGTTTACAATTATAACTGACCATAAACCATTAGTATGGCTCATGAATCTGAAAGATCACTCCTCAAGACTGATGAGATGGAGAATACGTCTTGAGGAATATGACTACAAGATAGTCCATAAATCAGGTAAGCTCAACACAAATGCAGACGCTCTCAGTAGAGCTATTCCGGATGATAGCGAAAACTTCATAGAACCTACCACCTGCGTAAATGTGGTTACAAGGAATCAAGCTAGAGCTCAGGCGGATTCGAACACTCCCAAAACGAGTGTCATTAATCAAAATCCAACTCCATCACAAGTGAACAATTCCTCAGTCATTATAACTGGCACAAATTTCCCATTACTATTGACTAAAAATGCGAATCCTAAATTTTTCATCTTGCCAATGGAAGATACAGAACTTGAAAGAGTGTTGGATTCAAAACTAAAATTTTCAGATAAATCCCTACTTTCAGAAACTGAACTGAACTTCTTCAAGAAAAAAGACTCATCAATAATTATATCAAAAACTAATTTACCTTGTCGATCCCAAAGAGATAGATCAGACCTCGAAAAGATTTTAACTGAGATCTGCTCATATACAGAAGCAAATCAGTTAAATCAATTAAATATCTCCTTCCCAATTTTAGATGCACAAAACCTTCTAATAATTAAAAGCATTTTTAACAAGGTCTTCGCTACTAAAAAAATAAACATAAAGCTCCATCAAGATTCGATTAAATATTTATCCGACATTAATGACATCGAACATGTTTTAAAAGATTTTCACTCATTACCAACGGGAGGCCATCAAGGTATTTCCCGTACTATTAAAAGAATCAAAAAGCAATTCTACTGGCCTGGCATGTCAGACGACATCGTAAAGCACGTAAGGAAATGTAAACTTTGTCAGGTGAACAAAGTATCCAGGAACCCAAAAATTCCTATGAAAATCTCAAGCATTAGCTCCAAACCTTTCGAAAGAGTGTACCTAGATGCTGTAGGACCTCTCCCACTTTCTCATTCTGGAAACAAATATTTGCTTACATTCCAAGACGACCTTTCAAAATTTTCCGAGGCTATTCCCATAGTCGACACCGAGTCTAAGACATTAGCGGAAGCCCTCACGACAACAATAGTTTGTCGACATGGTATTCCAGAAAGTATCCTCACAGATCAAGGTTCTAACCTCATAAGTGGCATGTTCGCCGAGGTATCTAAATTACTAAGAATAAAACGACTTAAAACTACTCCATATCACCCTCAAACGAATGGTGCATTGGAAAGAAGTCACAGAACCTTAGCAGAATATCTCCGATCTTATGTAGCAAAAGATCCACAAGACTGGGATACATGGATTCCTTATGCCATGTTTGTATATAATACAACCCCTCATTCGAGTACTAATTATACTCCTCGCGAGCTCCTATACGGATTCCCAGCCGAAATCCCAAATAATTTAAAATCATCTCCAACCGTTTGCTATAATTACGACCATTACGCAAACGAGCTAAAAGCGCGTCTACAGAATAGTTTCAAAATAGCTAAAGACATAGCCATGGCCAATAAATAAAAATCCAAACTACAATATGACAAAAATTCCGTCAGGTCAATATGAGATAATGGAGATTAATTCCCCCGAAAATTCCACCATAAAGGTCAACAACAAAAATAAAAGAGTCCATAATAATGACTTGAAACTCTTCACAGATTAATGCCAGTAATTTCATCCTTCAAAAAAAAAAAAATCATTCCAAATGATTAATCAGTATCATCTTCCAGGTTTTCAAAATGATGCAAACAGCATTCATTTTAATTTTCATCCCAACACTAAATATTTCCAATATAATATGGAATATGACGTCTTCTCCCATTGAAACGCTTATAGAGACAAATCCGTTAAATATTACAACGAACACGGATCTGGAGAGCCTTCTGGAAAGTAGTTAAGCTATGGGAATTCTGGCGCACTGTTTTAGCTTCCAGGATTTCGCCACAGATGGTGCCACCGTCGCTAGGTGCTTTGAGCCCATACTAAGTAGGTTTGTGTCTTGGTTGTATTGGTTTTCGCCTTGGATGCACCATTGTGTCTTGGGTGCACCATTGCGTCTCGACTGCGCCCTAGCGGGATTAACCGGTACTACCGGGATGTATCATTTGGTCTTGACTGCGCCCTAGCGGCATTAGCAGGTACTACCAGCATGTTCCGGTTTTCTAGCGACATCTGTTCGGGCGCAAACGCCATTTCTTGAGTAAAGTTCCCTAGCGGCCTTAGCCGGAACTACCTGGCTTTGCTGTTTTCTTTTATTGGCGGGAGAGTTCAGCATCATTCGAATTTCACAACATGACATCATCATGAACAGATTCTAGAAGTGAGACATTAGCCGATACGCAGCGACATCTGTTTGGGTGCAAACGCCATTTCTTGAGTAAGGTACCCTAGCGGCCTTAGCCGGAACTACCAGCATGCCTTGGTTTTGCTAGCGGGGGAGTTCTAGATATCGGCATGACGTCATCATGGTTTTGCTGCACCTAAATAAGTTTTCTTAGCAGGGAAGTTGTAGATATCAGCATCATTCGAATTTCACAACATGACATCACCATGAACAGATTCTAGAAGATGTCAGTGAGGGTTCTGGGGTATGTGTGTTTGAAAAGTCTTATCTTTTATAAACATTTGTTTTTATTTCCAATAAAATTTCTTATTATAAAAGTATTTCTTATAGCACATTGTCCAATATGAACTTGGCAAGATGGCGCGTTTGTGTTAATCTCTATTAGTTTTCCACAGTTGTATTCATCTTCGACATTGATAATGATTTCACTCTCTCCAACTATCTTCTGCATCCATTGAACTTTTTCAGCTCCCTTTACATATATGATTTTATTTCGAAGCAGTGGTTCAACTATAGTGTACAGCTTGTGATACGGTATGTAGCCATCATCCCAGCGGAATCCATGAAAATTGTGTTGAAGCCATTTTACTTGCCTCTTTTTTGCTGAAGTCAAATCCTTGTATCTGAACGGTGGTTGAAATATAAAGTGCTGTATCTGGTTTTCATTGTTTAAAATTGCCAGTTCTTTAGTGATAAATTCATGAGACTAGTTTTGAATCCTTGAACGTCTACGATGACGGCCATCTTCTTAATTTAACTTTCTAACTTCACTTGTCAGCGGACTGTATTCCACTATTCGATCGTGTAGAAGCAGACAATATGCTGTTGTATTAGCCGGTATATTTTCAGATGTCTTGAATGCTAGCCTTATGTCAACAGGTCCAGTTTTTATTGTTTCATTTTGATGTGAGCAATCAATGACAGCGATCGGAGCATCGGTTTTGAACTTCTCCCATGTGAGGAACGGCTGATACTGATGACCATAGTATGATTGTGTAAACTTTATATACATCTCATACAGCAATGCGTATCTATTCAAATCAAATTTCAAATTCAAATAATCATAGGGATATGATTCTGAGTTCAAATGAACTGTAACATCGGTGAGTTTGCAGTGATCAAACTTGCTTGCATCTTTGGTTTTAACGTTCCTTCGATCCGTTTGTAATGCTAAGATGATAAATCGAGGTTTCTCCAGTTGAGTGGAAGTCTTAACTGACCAGGTTTGATGCGTGGATTCCGGTAGTACTGGATACTCATATATGTCCCAGCTACGGAATGGTATTTGTATCGGGCGCCCTCTCCCGATAATTTTAAATAGTTGCAGCTTTTCATCATCGGATACTGTAACATGTGGAATGCTCCATTGAAGTTTATTAATTTCAATTTTCACCACATCAGTGGGTGATATAATGGCATTATCATCTGTCCTGCTCCGGATCAATATGAGTTCATGTTTGGAATTTATCAGAATTTTCTTGTAATCTTCAGCGAATCCCAATAAATATTTCAGAGGTACACAATAGTTAAACAGTCCATTGGTTGGTATAACGGATGAATCTGGTGACCAACTGCTTGAGTAGTATCCTGCTTACATTTGCATTTAGCGATACGTAGTTTTTTAATGTTGTCGCAATCCCAAGATTTCTTGTACGATCGATTTCCACTGCATTCAATTCATAGCGTATTTCCTCAAAAAGAAATGATAGAGCGTTGTTAGCTAATTTTGCAGTTGCTGAAACGGTTCCATCCAGCTTTGTTAGCGACCCCTCAATGTAAAGAAAACTCCTGCTGGGTAGAAGATTCAAGTCCTGATGTTGTACAGAGATACGGATTTCATCGCTGTTTTTAAATGATGTTAGAAATGGTGAATAGGAGTGATGTTCAAATTTAGTAACACTGTTATCAAAGTGAGCGTCTGGTGCAATATCTAGTATTCCTTTATTCATTGTTTCAGCGTTAAGCCAATTGATTGTAAATATGCTGTATTTGCAGGTGTTAATGTAGGTCTTGATCGCTTCAAGGTTGTCCGCTGACTAATGATCTTGTCTGCTCCGAACTCGTATTTATCATTATTGTATATCAACATGCTGTGGCTTCAAATGTAACCTGATGGTTATAGTCTCTCCTCTGAAGTTGATTAAGTCACCGTCTTGGTCAAGGAGCTTCAATGTTAGAGAACTTATACGTTTGGTGTTCACAGGCAAATAGATTACATTTTTGGGTACCTCCACTATTTTATACCCAGGCCCAACGTTCGGGGAAAACTCGTGGAGAGTGTGTACTTGTGTGTTGTTGAAGAATGATCCTGATATAATATTACATTCGATGCGTATAGTATTTACTTTAATTATGTTGACTGGCAACTCTGATGTATGCACTATATTAGCAGTCAAGTTTCTTTTACTGAATCCTAGCAGAGGAGCTATGGATCTCTGCTTTTCAAAATGTATTTCTTCAGTTGCCTTAACTTCACTCTTCAATGTATTATTGTTAGCCTTTATCTCAACCTTTATCCTTCTCCCTTCTTTATCCAAGTATCCTTGTCCATATTTTGCTATATCATCAATCTCATAGGATCCAACAGGTATCTCAACAACCTCATTCCCTACATGAACCAGATTATTGCTCACATCAATATTTGGTATAGAGTTGTATGTTTGAAAATCAATTAATCCACAAACATAATCCGTTGCTAGCTCCAGCGGGGGAAAGTACTCAGAAGTGAGTAGAGATGAATTTCCCGTGAGAGTAAGTGTTAATGACATGGCGGTTGATAATGAACTGTCACAGTTTCAATATAGATACATTTATTTATAGATAATAATTAATGGCTATAACAATTATATAAAAACTCTAAACATAAGTGACCGCAAATTACTGCATCATAGTTCTGATAAGAGCTGTAGTTGTACGTAATATTACTACCCAAGTAGTTTATGAGCTCCCTTGGTGGTTGGAGATTGCCAAAGCTATCAAAGTATTCGATGTTATCACCTTTCTTGTAGTACGCTACCCAGTGTGTACCTGCTCCAGTTGAGATGTCCAAGTTAACAATTCCGCTTTCTCGCTTCCATGGCTTTTTAGGAAGATTATCACGCATAAATACTCCTCTGAAGTGTGGCAAGTTTGTGGTATACTTGTGAAGATCCAACTCATTTAGCGGTCTTTTGGGTAGCGTCTTTAATAGTTTTTTGGTTGAGGTTGTAGATAGAGTCCAAGTCCTTTCCTGTACGGCTTCCAATTTTGCCTTTGCGGCACTGGTATCATTTACTGCTTTAGCTATGCCTGCTGCACCTCCCGATAGTGCTCCCAATGCTGAAAGCCCAGCAAACAGCGGGATGAGGAACGGAAGTGCTCCACCAACCTTTGGTACAGGTTAAGCTAGGAGAGTACCAGATCACTTTTTCCATACAAAAAGTGCAAGGTAGAAACCAACTATTTTGCTGGCTCTGGACTGGGTTCTGGGCCACTGAGGGGGATTCCGTCTAGTGGTATACGTCACAGGGTATGCCTGGAGAGTGGTATACGTCACAGGGTATGCCTGGAGAATTCCTTTCCTACCGTCTGGCCGACCAGGAGATGGCATTAACTTTTTAGTAATAATTTAGGTTAAATTTTTTGCCACATGGTGTGCTGCGCCTAAATGTAGGCTTTTTTATTGTGATTTTGCTGTTTTCAAGTGTTGCGCCTAAATGCGGGCTTTTGGTTTGAACTAATATTAGTAATAATTAAAATTAACCATATGCTATTCTTCTTCATACCAATAAATTCTAGGACGTGCAAGTGGATAGGGTATTGGTACTGTTGGGGGGACAAAATTTTCATCAGAAATCCTCTACGGGCTATGGTTCTCGAGATATTAGCGATTTTATCTTTTTAGATATAGTTAATATTAGTAATAATTCAAGTTAACCCTATGCTATTCTTTTTCATACCAATAGATTCTAGGAGGTGCCAGTGGATAGGGTATTGGTACTGTTGGGGGACACAATTTTCATCAGAAATCCTCTATGGGCTATGGTTCTCGAGATATTAGCGATTTTACCTTTTTAGATATAGTTAATATTAGTAATAATTCAAGTTAACCCTATGCTATTCTTTTTCATACCAATAGATTCTAGGAGGTGCCAGTGGATAGGGTATTGGTACTGTTGGGGGACAAAATTTCCATCAGAAATCCTCTACGGGCTATTATTCTCGAGATATTAGCGATTTTACCTTTTTAGATATTGTTAATATTAGTAATAATTCAAGTTAACCCCATGCTATTCTCTTTCATACCAATAGATTCTAGGAGGCGCCAGTGGATAGGGTATTGGTACTGTTGGGGGACAAAATTTTCATCAGAAATCCTCTATGGGCTATGGTTCTCGAGATATTAGCGATTTTACCTTTTTAGATATAGTTAATATTAGTAATAATTCAAGTTAACCCCATGCTATTCTTTTTCATACCAATAGATTCTAGGAGGTGCCAGTGGTATTGGTACTGTTGGGGGACAAAATTTTCATCAGAAATCCTCTACGGGCTATGGTTCTCGAGATATTAGCGATTTTACCTTTTTAGATATAGTTAATATTAGTAATAATTCAAGTTAACCCTATGCTATTCTCTTTCATACCAATAGATTCTAGGAGGTGCCAGTGGATAGGGTATTGGTACTGTTGGGGGACAAAATTTTCATCAGACTGTGGTTTTCGAGATATTAGCGATCTTGCCTTTCAATATTACTAATAATTCAAGTTACCCTGGGAAGTTGTAGATATCAGCATGACGTCATCCTGGATTTGCTGTTTTCTTACTTGAATATTCCTTAGCGAGGAATTTGTAGATATCAGAAGTTTTGGATCACTTTCTATGTGGGTTCTGGGGCAGTGATATTCTGGGTATCAAATATTAAATGTTTACCAAACATTAGGCATGCTCCCCTGTTTATGATGTAATTTGATATCACCGCTGTAAACAAATTCGCATTTAAGCTGAATGGTTCATACACACCCGTGTAAACTTCCTGTTTACAAATTCGCATTTTAGCTGAATGAGTCATGCACACCTGTGTTATCAAATTTAAGCAATATCAGCACATTTATTCTTTTCATGTAATTTGATACCACACTTCCTGTAGACAGCCAAAAATTTTATTGTTCCAAGAATTTTACCTATCGAAACTTTTCATTGGAATTCACATAAAGTAAACAAATTTTCACATTTTCTCTTCATCTTGAAATGTGTTCATGTAAACAATCTCATTTGATATTTGCAAAATTGAACCAGCAGAATAAAGTAATGAAATTTAAGCAATTAATTTGAGTGATTTATGTTTTTTTTGTTTATCGTGTAATTCAATATCATCTCAGCATGTAAGCAAATTCGTTGGAATTCATCCTGTGCAATGATTATTGCAGCAGCAGGATCATTCATGTTCACAAACTGTTGCTATAAAAGCCCAAGCAAACTCTTGGGGAGCATCAGTCAGTTTTAGTGAGTCTCAGTGATAGTATAAAAACCATACAAAAAAAAAATTAAAAAAAGTCTTCGGTGCTAGTAAATAAAAGTTTTTCAATAATTGAAAATTTGCGAAAAGATGTGATGGAGTGTTTAAAAAATTCAGTGAATAAAGACTATATTGTTCAAAAGTGCAATAGAAACATACATAAATTTCAAGTTGCATTTCGGAAGTGCAATAAGAGTGCTAGGAAACGCCATTTTGAGAGCTGTCTCGAGCAAATTAAAGCATTGAGAGCACTATTGAGAACTCCCCGTCGAGGTGGAGGAATTACTCGCGTAAGAAGAAGTGATTTTGTAAAGTGGGAGGAAATAAAGACAGCGTTCGCAGACAGAATTCGACAAGGTGTTATTGCAAATTTAAAACATATCGATCCGAAGCTATTTATGCAAGATGCCGCCAAATTATTTACACGTCGTGTTAAAAATACCTTAAAACATTATTTTAATATTAAAGTTTCTACAACGTTTTGTGGTGAATTTGTTAAAGAAACTGGTGACAATGAAATTATAAAAGACATTAAATATTTCCAAGCGAGAACTGCTCCAATTAGTGCAGATGATAATTTAGAGGACTGGTTTAAATCAAACATTTTGGATCCAATAAACACTCAGCTGGAAGAATTCCAGGAAAAAGACAGTGGCTGGGCACTGCACTCTATAATACATCTAGCAGTACACATCAACAAGTTTGAACAACTCCGAGGATCTTCGTATATACCTCTACCGAAGGAGATTGCTTTAAAGCAAGCTTGCATTAATTTGAAAAATAATGATGAAGCATGCTTCGCATGGGCCGTAACATCAGCGCTATATCCTGTCAATATTAACACCAATAGGACCTCATCATATCCACATTATTCTACTGTGCTAAATTTAACTGGGATAACATTTCCCATGACACTTAAGCAAATAACGCAATTTGAAGCCCAGAACGAGATATCAGTAAACGTGTTCATCCTAGAGAAAGAGCGTTTCTTCACCACAGTTCCAGTTAGACTTACAAAACACAGGATGGAGCGACATGTAAATCTCTTAATGCTACAAGATGACTATGACCAAGCTGATGATGATGAAGATCATATGGATGATGATGATGATGACGGCAGATATCATTTCTGCTGGATTAAAGATCTTTCACGCCTTGTATCGAAACAAACTTCGAAGCGTAATGGTAGAAAGTATATATGTGACAGATGTTTGCTCTACTTTCGCTCTGCTGAAAAATTAACATCACACACTCCCTGAATGCGAGAAACAAAACGACTGTAGGATTATGTTTCCCTCAGAGGAAAAGAAATGGTTGGAATATAAGAATTATAACCATAAGAATCCAGTCCCGTTTTGTGTGTATGCTGATCTTGAATCAATATTGAAGCCGATTCAGGGAAACGAACAAAATACACAGCGAATCCAGGAACATGAAGTTCACAGCATAGGATTCTATTTCCACTGCAAACATGATGCTAAGCTCTCATATTACAGAGCATATCGAGGCAAGGACTGTCAACAATGGTTTGCATTAGAATTGCAAAAAATTGCCTCCATAGCTGTACAGGAAAAAGCTGAACATCAGGCCAATGCAACCCCCTGACTAAAGAGGAACGACGTTCACATATGGAAAATACTTGCTGCCATATATGTGAAAAAACGTTTGCAGCCGATGAGGAACGAGTCCGAGACCATTGCCACTTAACAGGTAAATACTGAGAATCATAATTCAATTCATTTTTTCATAAATTCTTTTAACAGGAAAATACCGAGGGCCAGCGCACAATGCATGCAATCTGATGTATGAAGATTGCTCCATAGTTCCAGTCATTTTTCACAATTTATCTGGATATGATGCTCACTTCATTATTAAGGATATAGCTACATCTATTCCTGGGAAAGTGGATCTCCTACCAATAAATAAAGAAAGATACATTTCGTTCACCAAGCACGTTGAAGGCAGTCATATCAAATTCAGATTCGTCGATTCCTTCCGTTTTATGGCAGAATCCTTAGATAAGCTATCATCATTGCTGCCAATGGATAAATTAAATATTACAAGAACTGTATGGCGAGAATTGGATGATGATGACTTTAAACTGCTTACGCGCAAAGGAGTCTTCCCATACGACTTCGTTGACGATTGGGCTAAATTGGATTTCCAATACTTGCCGGCGTAGGAGCAATTCTATAATAAAATGACTGACAGTGATATATCTTCTGAGGACTACCATCATGCTGAAAAGGTCTGGCGGACATTTGAAATTCAGAAACTTGGCGAATATTCCGATCTATACCTGAAAACTGATGTCCTCCTATTGGCTGATGTCTTCGAGAACTTTCGAGAAGTATGTATGAAGACGTACAATTTGGATCCAGCACATTATTACACCATGCCAGGTCTAACATGGGATGCTATGCTAAAATACACCAAAGTGAAACTAGAGCTGATAACCGACGTAGATATACTGCTTTTCATAGAGAGAGGTATTCGAGGTGGTATAAGTCAATGCTCAAACAGATATAGCAAAGCAAATAATAAATATATGGATGATTTTAAGCCTGACGAGAAAGAGAAATACCTGATGTATTATGACGTAAATAACCTTTATGGATGGGCCATGTCACAGCATTTACCAACAGGAGGATTCAAATGGGTTGATGCTCCCAATATCAACGTTTTCGAGATTCCTGATGATTCACCAATTGGATACATATTCGAAGTCGACTTGGACTATCCTCAACATCTACATGATACACATAAGGATTTACCGTTTTGCTCTGAGCATGCAGCACCACCTGGAGCAAAATTAGAAAAGCTTTTGACAACATTACATCCTAAAACTAAATATGTTATACACTACCGAAATTTGAAGCAATGCTTATCACATGGTCTCATCCTAAAAAAAGTGCACCGGGTTCTTCAATTCAACCAGTCAGCTTGGCTTAAACCATATATTGACTTAAATACTACCAAACGGAAACAGGCTACCCAGCGATCATGAGAAGGATAGCTATAAGAAGATGAATAATGCAGCTTTTGGTAAAACCATGGAAAATGTTCGCAAGTATAGCGATATAAAGCTTTGCATGAAGTGGGAAGGTCGCTATAGTGCAAAAGCTCGGATTGCGGCACCCAACTTCCACAGTGCAACGATATTTGATGAGAATTTAGTTGCTGTGGAATTAAGGCGACTCAAAATCTTATTCAATAAGCCCCTCTATATTGGAATGGCAGTTTTGGAAATTTCAAAGATATGCCTCTATGATTTCCACTACAGTTTTATGCAGCGCGAATTTGGAGATAAATGTAAAGTCATGTATACAGATACAGATTCTCTAATATATGAACTTGAAGAGAAAAATGCATATGAGTTTATGGCTGAAAATATAAACAAATTTGATACAAGTGATTACCCAGAAGATAATCAATTCAATTTACCGCTCATGAATAAAAAGATTCCTGGTCTAATGAAGGATGAACTGAATGGGAAAATCATGAGCGAATTTGCAGGCTTGCGCTCGAAAATGTACAGTCTACGTATAAACGATGGTAAAACTGTAAAGAAAGCAAAAGGAGTAAAGACTAATGTAGTCCAGAGGCATATCAATTTCGAAGACTACGTCGAATGTTTGAATAACAAGCGAGTATTAACTGCTAATCAGAGCTCCATACGATCGCATAACCATAATGTCTACACTGTCAGTCAAAAGAAAATTGCATTGAATCCATACGATAATAAGCGGTATATTATGAGTGATACAACGGATACTCTTCCATGGGGACATTACTCTATTCAATCAGAACAGCAAGGAGCAGCCGCAGAAAGTGTAGATATCTAAGCTCATTATTATAAATAAAAACATGTATTATAGTTTTAGTTTCATTTAATGAAATAGTTTGTTTTAATTGTATTATAGTCTAAGACTTAAGTCTAAGATATACATTATTGGAAAATAAAGAATATATTATAGTTGCAGATATATTGAAATAAGGAAGCCCCAACAATAGAATGATACACTAAGAATTAGATGTTAATATTTTTTAATTTATAATAAATCAATAATGATATTTTATATATGTTATTCTTTTTATTACATTTCCCTACTAAGTCCAGAGCTCTTGAAAGTATTCTTTAATAATAATATTTGCCTACTACAGAGGGCTTTTAATCAAGCGGTTGAACCTTTTACCCAGAATGCTAGGACGGTTGAGCGTGAGCGTAAGAAAACACGTTGACACGTGGGCTTGCACCTGGCATCACCTTTAAAACCGTTGGTGGTGGTGGGTGGTGGTGGTGGTGGTGGTGGTAGGTGGTGGTAGGTGGTGGTGGTGGTGGTGGTGGTGGTGGGTGGTGGTGGTGGTGGTGGCTGGTAGTGGGTGGTGGTGGTG